>OZ010580.1:28506429-28548929 GCA_963932145.1 Acanthosepion lycidas | reverse complement strand
CAGGCTGTACATGTGCGGACGCACAGCATAAAACTGAATGCTTTCGAAACGATAGATAGATAAAACAAACGAGATAGACAAATAAATAGATAGATAGATAGATAATGATCAGAAGGAGACAGATAGATAATGAACAGAAGGAGACAGATAATGAACAGAAGGAGACAGATAGATAATGAACAGAAGGAGATAGATAGATAGATAGATAGATAATGAACAGAAGGAGATAGATAGATAGATAGATAGATAGATAGATAGATAGATAGATAGATAGATAATGAACAGAAAAAGATAGATAGATAGATAATGAACAGAATGAGATAGATAGATAATGAACAGAAGGAGATAGATAGATAATGAACAGAAGGAGATAGATAGATAATGAACAGAAGGAGATAGATAGATAATGAACAGAAGGAGATAGATAGATAAGAATGAATTGTGATAGATGTAGTAAGTTAGCCTTGAGGAACAATGCCATTGTCTTCAATCCTCATTGGGTTCTTCACACTTGTGGACTTAAACTAAAGTGGATAGATAGATAGAACGATAGATAATGAACAAACTGAAATAGATAAATAGGTTTAAAGATAAGAACGGATTGGAATAGACAGATAAAAGGCACTTAATGAAATTGATGGATAGTTACGAAAGTAAAACACGATGGGTTTATGTAATCCTGGACACTAATTCTAGTGCATATATATATTAGGTTGGTGCAAAAACAATATCGTTTTCTCCCATATATTACTATGTGAGAAAACGACATTATTTTTGCACCAACCTTATATATATATATATATATATATATATATATATATATATGTATGTTAAAATTTAAGGTGGAATATATCTGTAAAAGGACAATATGAATAAGGATAAACGGAAAACTAATCTTAGCCGATGCGGTTCATCCTCTGAGGGATTTTATCAAGGCATCTGATAAAGTCTTGATAAAATCCCTTGCGTGTGTGTGTATATATATATATATATATATACACACACACAATCATAAATATAATATCTTGCACATGTTGTGCTGGTGTTAATAAAACAGTGCTCGATGAAATAGAACATTATATATATATATATATATATATATATATATATATATATATATATATATATATATATTTCTACTTTAAAAAATGTATAGACATGTCTGAGTAGACATTCACGTTTTCTAAATAGGGGAAATTATGTCTACTGGTCAAATGATCAAAAATTTTATTTATCAGGGAAACCACTTTTAAGAGAAGTGTCTTTGTAACGTTGAGCTTGGTATGAAAGTGGTTATCAATATAAAAAAGGGAACACACGTTCTGTTCCTGACGGGAGGCATTATTTAATTTAATAAGACTTTTCATTTCTATGCCGGTATTCATTAATTTTACTGTTTAAAAAACTTGGCTGCCTACTCAAACGTGTGTGACCACTAAATATAATTGGCTTGTTTAGGGGCCTTGGGCAGTGCTTTATAATCCTTGCTAACTTATAACATTTGCTTTTTTTTTTCTACTTACATTTATATACGTTACAAATTAAACTAAACATAACTGACAATTAATGGATGAAAAGTTTTGGCGGATTTTGATGTCATTCTGGGTCCTTTTTTTCAGTCCAGATCCATGAATTTGTTTTGCTCATGCAAATTTCGGTAAAACGCCATATAAAAATTATTATTTCCTCTTAATAATGTTGAATATGTTTGTTAAATTATTTAACTTGACCAAGAAAAATCTCAAGTTAAAAATTGCCGCAAATGTTTATTTATGTAATAATGTTATATATCATACCTATGAACACTAATGGATATGTCCCAATCCTCATAAATACGTTGGACATTATTGTAAGTCGGGGATAATATGCTGTCCACCACTAACAGTGGTTTACCTACTTCACACCGCTGGCGAGTATTTGTATTTTGTTGATGTTATAAAGATTACCATTTCATTTCCAACCTTAGTTTTAGTTATTCCTCATCCAGTTACCCTTTTCTAGGTTACAACAGACAGTCAAAGAAAATTTTATAATGTTTTTCATTTAGTTTTTCTAATTTTCTTATAATAGGAGGACAAACCTGATTGCTTTGTGGCCCTCGCTATCTTATCAACATTTGCTTTTTTTCTACCTACATTTATATACGTTACAAATTAAATTAAGCATAATTGATTATTGAAGGATTAAAAATGACCGCGAATTTTGACGTCGTTCTGGGTTTTTTTTTTCTCGTTCAAATCCGTGAATTTGTTTTGTTCATGCTATAAGCCTTGAAAAAACACTATATAACTATCACATTTTCTTATGTGTTCAATGTTTTCTTATTCGTGTTCAATGTTTTCTTATTCGTGTTCAATGTTTTCTTATCCATAGTGTTCAATGTTTTCTTATCCATAGTGTTCAATGTTTGTTAAATTATTCAAGTTTTTAACAAGAAAAATCCCAAGTTAAAAATTGCCGCAAAACATTGTTTATTTATTTAAGATGGAATGATCTTTATTATGGCAGGTCTCTAATTTGTATTTAGATATCTTGTATTTATTTTGAATGTTTCCAGTTGAATTGCTCACCTATATTGCATAAGATTCATTATTATACATAATTAGGTTACAATAAAATATGTATTTTATATGAATACTACCTTATGAAAATTATAATGTAGTAGAAATGGGGATGATGGCGATAATCATAGATTCAGTGGGACCCCCCCTTCCACATACACTAGCTTAAAAGCCACCCTATCGAACGTCATTTAAGCTAGCTCCTGCGGAGGGATCTTGATTGAGCCTTCATTACAGTAGATAGGGAGGAGTAGATGCAATATGCAACAATAAACTACAGAAGAATTCAAAGTTAATCTCTGCATTTAAGTATTTAATATTTAAGCTTTCGTTTTAAAAGTTCAACGATAATTCTTTTGTCGCCACTTAATTTAAAGACAGTTTGATGTACGTAGGTCCTTACTCTTCGTATAAACAATTATTTTTATTTCATGGGTGACTTTCGCAATTAAATTCCGATCATTTTCAAATTTATTCCCAAGTTATATAAATTGTTATCGACCAAAGATTTTGCCGAAAACAAAAGCAGGAATGAAGACTTGGGAATTTCTGAACTATGAGTCCAGACCCGGCCCGGATACTTTCAATTTCCTCAATCCATCCAAAACTCAGTCTTTTCTCTAGTTTTCGCTCCTTGTAACCTCCTGCGTATTAGTATTAGGTTGTTGCAAAAATAATGACGTAATAATGCCGTTTTTTGATGTTAAAAATACGTCAAAAAACGACATTATTACGTCATTATTTTTGCACCAACCTAATAGCATTCCAACTTTGCTTGGGGGTGAAATGACAAACGCAGATAATTATTCTTAGTTTTTGGATAATACGTTATTTCGAATTGTACCGAAGAAGCCAAGAAACGAAACATTTAAGATAATGCTCCTCCACGTTCTACCTAACTTGCTAAAGAACATCTGAAATAAATACCTTTCTAGATACTAATCCTATAGACAAACTTATTAAAAGAGATATATAAGGTCTGATAAAAAAAACAAAAAAAAAACAAAACATCGAGACTATTGCTATAATAACAGAATGAAGGTGCACCGGGCCCCTAAAACTGGAGAAAGCTACAGAGAAACGATATCGTCTGAAGATATTGCTTGCTATGTTTTGGTAAAGTATTTAAGTCACTTACTAGTTTCAAAAGTCGTTGCTGCTCACGTGAACGATGCTACGAGTAGACTGCCATTATATGGGTGTGAATTTGCAAATTCATATCGGTACGTCAACTACTACATATATATGATAGGGTTCTAAAAGATTTTTGGCTCGACACACTTCGCAAAATCTGACAAACCATCAGCATATCTTGGGAAGGGCTTTTTGATCTGACCGAAAATATTTCATCAGCCCGTCGTATATGAAGACAGAATAAATATCGTGAGATTTTGGTGATAGCAAAGAAAGAAAACGCAGATAAAATGGACACACATGAAATTAGTGAAGATTTTACAAGTACACGCAAACAGATGGATAATGAATAAGGAGATTACGTAGCGTAAATGAACTAAGCGGTTAGAGAGATTAACGTTTGGAACTTAATAGTGACAAATGCATATGCCTTATAAGTGTGGAAAAAATGAAATTACTTCCCGAAGTTCAAATTCTGGTTGTTTAGTTCATTAGACGGTAATGGCCTGATAAGAAGTTATGAATCAATCTTTCTATAGTAGCAAATGGATATAATAGGATAGACTGAGATTTATTACTTTGGTTGGCAACCAGTCTTAGCGAAGGAAAATTCAAACCTAAGGAGAGGTGTTTGGAGACTTCGTGATGCACTACTTCCATTTTCATCAGTTCTTTGGAAATGTACGGCTGTTTCCTCCCAACCTGTGTGTGTGTGTGTGTGTGTGTGTGTGTGCGCGCCAAGAGGTCCCTTTTTTGGACTTTGAGCAGGAATTGGCCAAATTATTTACAGTTCCGTGCGCCTTTCGGCTAAACTAATCTAATCTAATATATATATATATATATATATATATATATATATATATATATATATATATATATTAATTACATTTAAAGGCCTGAATGTTCGAGAAATTTCGTACAAAATAGGTCTTCCGGCAGGAATCGAACCTGTATCCTAAACGGAACCGTCATATAGCCTGAGGTGTCTATACCATTGAGATGCAGAGGAAAACGCTTCCACTGTAGCTAAATTTCTCGGACATTCAGGCCGGTAAATGTAATTAATACTGTTTATTATAAACAGAGCAATTACTGAAATAATAGTATTTATAAAAATAATATATATATATATATATATATATATATATATATATATATATATATATATATGGCTGGCCGTTCGTATCCAATGTGCCAATCTGTTAGGGTGGTTAACCAATCCTTATTGCAGACGCCTGCACAAGCACATTTGTGTTAGTTCAACACGTACAAAGCCCACGTATGTTACATTCGGCAACTATGCCGCTAAGTTGCTTAGTTACAGTTTCAGGCAGAGAGCGTATTATTAGCAACGAAGTGCTAACTCACCCATCGACGGTTCTCAAATAGTTTCGTCTACCTAATTCCATTAACAAAGCTTGGGTCAACCCGTGGCATGGTTTTCGGACACTTCCCAAAGCTGCCGCTGGGATCGTCTCTACACGCCGATAACATCACCTTCCTGACAAATCGTTCATGGTGAGATTCGAATCCAGGTCTCATGGTCGAAAAGTGAACGTTCACGTGCCTATATATATATATATATATATATATATATATATAGGGTGTACTAAAAATAATTTTATAAATCTTGGGCCGGGTTCCTCACCACAAAAAAAGGACAAAATACATATAAACATATGTCCGTAAATCCTTCGTTTTTAAATTTAAAGGAAGTTTACGGTAGGTGGCACTGTGCTGCCATGTAGACCAGGTTATATTTGTCATTCGTATACATTTGTGGCGAATCTATCTTCAACGTTTAACGTGTCTAGCAGTAAGTTAACTGATAAGTGCTCCGTTTAACAATGACAGGATATTCATATCGTGAGCAGGCAGATATAATTTTTACATACGTCCGCGCGAATAGTAATGGGCGCGAGGCTGCACGGCTGTATCAGATTGCATTTCCAGAGCGAAGACAACCGGGTCAAACAACATTTACTATTGTTTATCGTCGCGTTGCTGAGACAAGATCGTGGTATGTCTTCATGTCGCCTTCCCCACGGTTTTAAATTCATGCCAGAGTAGTTACCAACCAATCAAGGCTAGAGAGCTCAGTCTACATTGTTGTTCATAAATGATGGGAAAATAGAAGTCATTAGAGCTGAAATGAACGGAACAGAGTAGGCCAGAATTTGAATTTGTAACTCCGTGAATGTTTAAACACTGATTATGCATGGGACTACTGACAGACGATAAGAGAATATACCGTATTCTTTCCCCTGAAAATGCTCTCAAAATCATCCTGCGTCTTAGCACTGAAAAGTTGCAGAGAGGAGTTTGCTAACCTTTACGAACCCCAGTCACAAGATACAAGCAATCACGAACCCCAGACATAATATGAGCCTACAATTATCATTCATATGGAATAAATACCATATAGTATCTATTGTAGCATACCCACGGACGATAATGGTTATGTCCCCATTCACATAAATACAATAGTAAATACTGTATGTTGGTCTGCAGTCGGAGATTCGTCTCCGGCTGTGCTGGTCAAACGCTCTGCTTCCGGACAGAGAGCATCCACAGACGTGGCTATGTCGAAGGGCAGAGTCTCGTCTCGGGAAACAGCTACCCGATCCAGTTTTATACGGCTCTACGGGGAATTTTTGCCGACCTACGGTTTCATTAACCCCACATTAAAATTGGCCTTGATCACGTGAGGGAGGTTGGTAGATATCCTGCAGTTGGAGATTCATCTTCAGCTGTGTTGGTCAAACTCTCCGCCTCCGGGCAGAGAGGATCCCCAGACGAGGTTACGTCGAAGAGTAGGGTCTCGTGTCGGGAAACAGCTAACCGACCCCGTTTTATACGGGGTCAACGGGTAATTTTTGTCTGAGCCTACGAGCTCGGGTACCCCAATTTAAATTCGGCCTTGTACCATATCTAACTGCAGGGAGAGATGTCCTGGTCCTAAAAGTGCCGGATTAAAGTAGTCGGGCTCTACATGAAGTATTCGGCTGGCCAAAAAGTTCATTTGGCTTAGTAAGTAAATTTTCTACTTAATAAGCGAACGAACATTTTGGCCAACATATTATATCGAGAAACATGTTTGCATATGTACCAGGAAGAAAGCGTGTGTATGTATGTGTGTGAGAGAGTTACTTCATGGTTTGTTCGCGCCTAGATTTGCATAAGGGTGTGTACGTCAGTATGTGTGCTTTGATTTGGAGGAGTGTCGCTTTTTAACCTTCACGGCGGTTTTGCTTTGCCGCTGTGAATTTTAGTCAACCTTAACACCGGGCACGTGAGTGATTTAATTTTCTGCTTTCGGTCTGGCGTTATTCCGTTCACAAGTAACGAAATGTGACCTGCTCGGATCGTTTAAGCTTGACAAATGTGTTATAGCAAGTCCGCCCGTAGGAACTCGGGCTTTTCGCGTATTGATACTTTCCGTCAACGAAACGGTCGCTGATCTTAATCGGAAAGGAGAGGGTACGTGTTTTTGTCTCCTATTGTATCCCACCACGTAAAAAAACTGAACGTGGAGAGAACAAAACACAAAAACAAAACAAGTAACAATCCAAGAATGACGTTTTTTGATTTAGACAGGCAGAGATATCCTTGTTTAGAAATTGACTGTCTTGTAAGATGCATTCGCTAAAACACAAACCCACATAGAGTACATCACTTACTAAAGCCCAAACATACAGATACATATAATGAAAAATATGTTAAGCCCTGACGTATTCACAATAGTATAC
Organism: Acanthosepion lycidas; assembly: GCA_963932145.1. Taxonomy (NCBI): domain Eukaryota; kingdom Metazoa; phylum Mollusca; class Cephalopoda; order Sepiida; family Sepiidae; genus Acanthosepion; species Acanthosepion lycidas. Next base: position 28,541,485 of record OZ010580.1, on the reverse strand, counting down.
ACAAATAAAAATAAAATAAAATAAAGCGTACTACCGTAGGAACATCCATACAACACAAACAAATTCTGGCACTATATAATCTTCCTAACAGTAATTTGTATTTGAGTTTCAGAGACCCAGATCCATACGTATATTTATGCAGATATAGATACTAACGAATGAACGTGAAGTAAAATATAATTAAACACACGTACATCAAAAATTATAAATATATAGACACAAATATTATATATATATATATATATATATATATATATATATATATATATATATATATATATATATATATTTATATATATTCAAACGTTGTTTTTAGTGAATATCCGCGTTTGAAGTTTGAAATAGACGCTACGTTTTTATCAAAATGGGTATTACGTCTATCAGACTGCGTACTAATAATAAAGAAAATGTGCCCTCTGGTAGGGTTCGAACCTGCATTTCGTTTTACAGGAGACCCAGCGTGCCGGCGAGAATGTCACAGTCCAGCAAGATTCTATTTTACCTTTTACGTATAAAGTAATAAAAAAGTTAAACATAAATCTATTTTATATATATATATATATTTATTCAAAAATTATAACATATGCATATGTTATAATTTTTTAATAAATATTATTTCCTCTACTCTCTCTTGAGCACACTTGTACTTTCGGTTATCGGAATTTTATTCCCTCTGTACCACCCCTGTACTTGTGTTTGTTTGTGTGTATATATATTATATATATTTGTGTATTTAGGCAGCAATCCTTCTTTCATGCAGATCTCATTTAAATATTCATGGTGACCTACCGGATACTATTCGGAACATACTTGTCGACAACACTGATATAATAGCATCATCTACATGCAAAAAAAAAAAGTCTAAAAATTGGAAGCCTTATTAATAAAAAGAAACAAACCAACACTTAATAATATTAACTTTGAACATGGACATAATATCTTGACCGTTTTTTGAAAAAAAAAAAAAAAAAAATGAAAACATTTTTTAAGACATACATACAACAAACTATTTCTAATTTTAACAGTTAAAATATAATCCTTGAAAATGGCTAAATGTATAGCCGAAAGCGCTCGGTTAAAAAGAATATTCGGTTAGTTTTTATATAATTTATCACCCAAAAAGAAAAAAATATTAGATCGCATGAGAAATTGTATACTAAATAAAAAAAAAACTAAATAAAAGCACCTTGTCTGTCGTTTTCAATGAAATGTGCATATATATATATATATATATATATATGAATGAATGAATATTGTTTCATTGAATGTGACAGACAAGGAATATCTTAGTAGATTTTTAGTAAGTTTTTCTAATGTTCTTAAAGTTTTCGATTTGGAAAGACTAAGAGAGTTATAAGGTTTACGATCGGTTTCATGACGATTCTTCCGTTAAACTTGAAGAGTAAATATACATTCTCATTGCTCAAAGTAGAGTCCAGTAATGTTATAAAAATCTCGGAGAATTCCAGTAAGTTATCTTTAATCATTTCTGAGATACAACGGTTCAAGGCTTAATCTAACAAATTGATGATATATATATATATATATATATATGAATGTCGGCAGAAATGGTTGACCAAGATCTAAATGTAAGTAGAAGCACCAGCTGGAAGACTAAAAGACATGCAAGTATATCATAACACAACAGCTGGTCGATAGGCTTTTGTATTCTGGTACACTTACGTGTCTTTTAACCTACCAACTGGTGTGTCTACATAGATTTATATTTTTGTTAGCCTATGAACTTTCCAGCCGACGATACACAGGCCCGTAGCTGTGGGATCCTGTTTTTTCTTAGAAGATCTGTTAAAATGATGTTAATTAATTTTAATGTACCGATGAAAATTCCTGATAGCAGTTTCACCAACCTAAATATAGTAAATTTTAAACAATATATATATATATATATATATATATATATATATATATATTGGTATTAGTTTGGTGCAAAAATAATGACGTTTTTTGACGTTAAAAATACGTAAAAAAAACGTCATTATTTTTGCACCAACCTAATACAAAGGGTGAGACTTTATCTAGACGAATTTCGCGTATGATTATAGCTGTTATTTTTCGGTTAATGTTCGGCTAATATTTGTTAACCGTCCTGTTTTCTCTTCCATTCGAACGGACGACCTCCTCCCCACATCATGTTAATTCAGTGATTTATCAATATAAGTGTAGTTGTGGACTCGACCACATAAGGAGGACGTCCCAGAGTTTGGATCTGAGAAAAAAACAACACTTACCACCCAGGATTTTGAATCCGGGTGCCACGAAAAGCCAGCGAACCAATACTTATGGCTCTGCCTATTGCAGAGCATGTAATAAATAGCAGGAATTGTGTCGTTGATTTTAGTGCGGACAGTTTTTCGATTTTATCTAGGTCCCACTCCTCATATCACCTCAAGGTTCTAGAGTCCTTGTATATCAGATCTCTTGGACCTTCCCTTTGTAAACAGAGGGAATGCTTACTTGGTCTGAATGTTATTGGACTCTAGTTTTCTTGAAAGTCATATTTTTTCCCTTCCATTCGTTATATTAATTTACACGCTTATATATTTTTTTTATATCCCAGAAAATAAACTTGATAAGGCTGGGGTGAAATCGGTTGTTTTTTAGTTTTTTTAAAAGTCATATAAATTTTGGCTTTTCCTAGCTATCGTTAAATTTTGTACCATAAAGAACTTATATATATATATATATATATATATATATATATATATATATATACACACACTGCGTGCCAAATTATTATCGAGATAACTTTTTTCTAATATTTCAAAAATCGTCCAATCTATTCACACACAATGTTGGCTATATATATATATATATATGTGTGTGTGTGTGTGTTTCAGAGAGTCAAATTACTGTATGTATTTAATCACATACGTGCCCCCCTCACACACTCTCTCTCTTATATATATATATATATATATATATATATATATATACATATATATATATATATATATATATAAGTACAAACACTATTATAGTAGAAACTTGAAGTAATAAAAATGTCGGATAAAATTAAATCCATTAATTCTTTAGAAATATATATATATATATATATATAATCTGATAGATACTAATGTAAGTAATAAAAAAATCTATATCCACTAAATACAATGTAGTGAGTAGACCTAAGTGTAGATTCGTTTTTTTTTCTAAGTATCTTTTCACCTGACATTTTCACGCCCAGTACTTTTAACCTCTTTTATATAATCTAAAATCTTGTGATGAGGAAAATAATGTGAGAGATCCTGCGCATGTCTCCAATCCAGCCATACGGATGAACATTTTTTTTTCTATAAAAAAAAAACATACAAAAAATGATTTCTATCTCCCTTCCTGGCCATCTTAATCTTCCATCAAACAGATTCAACTCGAAGCGATCATGTGTTTTTTTATTTTATTTCAGTTGTTTTATGAAGATTCCAAGCCAAGACGATTTTACTTGATGAGCCAAGGGCCTTCTTTGCCATACTCTTTCCAATGAGAAAAAAAAAACACATTTTAATTAGTATCATCTATAGCAGACGATACAGTAGACCCAGTACGGTTTTATTCAATACATTGATTCTCGAAAGAATCTTGAAGCTGCAACCTGCGTGGCTTTCAATTAGTGCAACTGCAATCTTTTCTAATAGAAACAACAACGCGTCCATTTAACCTGATCGTATATATTGGAAATCTAAATAGGAATTGATCTGCCTTACAGCAAATCCTTCATAATTTACTGACATATTAAGTATTATTAAAGACAAATACATGTCGATCTTAACGTTTCCATTGCAACATTTTAGACATCTTAATTCTAAGCTTTAAGACGTTTAATTTCCTATACATTCTAACAGTAAACAATAACTGTGTGTATATATATATATATATATATATATATATATATATATATATATAGAGAGAGAGAGAGAGAGAGAGAGAGAGAGGGTGTGGCCGAGTGGTTGACCATGAAATCCGGGTTCGAATCTCACCGCGATTGATATGCACTTTCTGACGTTATCGGTCTGGAGTTCGATCACAGTGGGTAGACGGAACACTTGAGGGCCGTCGATAGTTGTGCTAGCACGAAGTCACAAGTCATCGGGACCGAGGGTTAGAGTGCGCTGACCTTGTTCAGATTGTTGATCACGCTAGATAAAACGCTCTCTCCCAGAAACTGCAACTAAGTTCTGCTCAGCACAGTTGCAGTATAAGCCCCAGGCTGGCTCTATGGGTGTTGAACAAACACAAATGTGCCTGAGCGAGCGTCTGCAATAGGGATTGGATTGCCTCTCTAATAGGTATCCTCGAATATGAGTGGCCAGCTATTATATATATATGTACACACACAAGTGTGTGTGTCTATATATAAATATATGTGTGTGTATGCATATATATGTATGCATGTTTGCGTGTATATATATATATATATATATATATATATATATATATATATATATATATATATATATATACACACACAAGTGTGTGTGTGTGTCTATATATAAATATATGTGTGAGACTATATATGTGTGTGTGTGTTTGTATGCATATATATGTATGAATGTTTGCGCGTGTGTGTATATATATATGTGTGTGTGTGTGTGTGTGCATACGTAGAAATATCAAAGAAATACACTAACCCAGTTGACCCAAAGAATAATTAAATTAATTATCTCCTACAAAAAGAAATGAAAGAGTTAAACTTCTTCTCCAAAATGACAATACACCAGTGGATGAATTAAGAACAAAAACATTAGTAACGAATAGAAAAAAAGAGCAAACAGGTGGACAGTAGATAGCGACTGACATTGCATTTAAACTTTTAGAGATTAAATTTGGCTGAAAAGCATGGGGCCCCGGAAGGGAGTTCCACGAACAAGAGGTGCGAGAAATGAAACTGTCAGCATAGAAGTTATGTCTACATCTAGCAAACTCAACTGTAAATTTATAAGATCTTGCCGCCAGTCTAGTAATGCACTTCAATTCATACATAAATTCGAAATGTCCAATGCTACAGCCCGGGCTTCACCATTTTTATCTTGAGCACATCAGCCGTTAACCTTGAAAAAGCGAAAGACACATACGATGGTGAACTAATTCAGTATTGATTAGCGTCTGTAGGAGTTTCCCAAAAAGATTCAGAAGGCTAATAAACCAATAGTTGGAAGGGTCGGACGGTTCACCAGAATTCTTTAAAACTGGAACAACAGACAATAATTTCCAGCAGGCAAGAAAACAGGTGACAACGAAGCATTTATTGTATAGTCTTAAGAGAAGAGAAGCTGGTTCGGAAGCATACTTCTCAATGACTGTTACAGGGATGCCATCAGGTCCACACGCTTTGGGATCCAGGTTAGAGATGATAGCAGAAACTATAGAAGGGGTTATATGTATATCACTCAACAGAGACTCGGTTCTGAGTGGGAATTTTGGCAGGGTTACTCTAAGAGTAGAGTCAGAGGAAAATTTACAGTCAAAGCATTCAGCTTTATTATCAGGGGATGATAATTCCTCAAATCGATGGTGTGTAGGCGCTATTGTAAAAGAAAATATCTAAGTTACTGGAAGGTAGACAGTTCAAATAAGAAATCTGATTCTGGCACTTAAGAAAAATACAGGATGTGACAGAATTAACTATTTCAGTGAAATCTGAAAATATTGACAAACTCTCTTTTCTATCTGTTCATCATGTTTAATATGTGTTAGAATGTAGCCGTCTCTTCTACTCCAATAGTTTCATGCCTCGCACCTCTCGACTGTGGAACTCCCTTCCCCATTCCAGTTTCCCTGAGAACTATAATCTCCAACTATTCAAAAGTTGCCTTGATCTATCCACTACCCTTCTCCTCATCGTTTCTTCTATCACTCCTATCTGATCTTGCTGCAAATTTTCTGTAACCCCTTGCGTCTGAGTGGCTTCCAAACGCTTAAAAAAGAAATCTAATTTTGTTTGTAACTTTGTAATTTTTCTAATTTTATTTTCATTCCGTTTCAGAACCCTATTTATAATGAATACACAAGAACGAATCTTTCTTGATAAGCCCCACCACACCGCGATCTGTTTGCAGGTTTTTTTTAAAAAAACAAAGGTTTATCGCCAAAAGATCAGTATTTTAGCTGGGCTTAAATAAAGGCATTTGATAATCAGTGCTGGAGATAAGCCCCTGATGTGTTTCAAAAGTTTTTTTCGCAACAATAAAGAGAGATTTGAAATTTGCAGGGATATAGAAGGCGCACATGTTGAAGATTTTCGGTAAAGTTATCACGTAAGTTTTATAAATCTATTTGTTTTGTATCTTAAGTAATACACATAAAATTATGTTAATTTCTTTTTTAATTTTCCCGATTTATTGAAATAGTTAATTCTGGACATCTTGTATAATAAAAAATCAACAGAAATACCTTGTCAGTTATGAATAAAACACACACATTATATATATATATATATATATATATATATATAAATAAGTATAAGTTTTTTATTTATAACCCAACATTATTACTTATTACTATAAACATTGTATTAAGAGGCTTGAATTATACTGTTTTGAAACAGTATAATTGTCGTCTACCGGCTTGGGTTTTCGAAAGTCTTTTATAATTAGAATGCGCTCTTCGTCAGGGTTCGAAACTGCGTCCTGTTTATTTAAGGGATATTTTGCTGGGCGGATTATAAGGGTTTACTTATATAAGACTGACTGATTTAATCACAGCTGGAGAGGGATGAGGTGTATTCAGATTTTTACCAAGGGTATTTGCGCGTAAATTAATACAACGAACCCGACGGAAATTGGAACTCGGCTCTCCGATCAGAAACACCGAGCCATTGTTCATTACACCACCCGCACATCCAAACTTACAGCAGCTGGTATTCTCAAGCGGCCTCTCACCAAGTGCGACGTTGCTTAACTTCGGTGATCGTAATAAGGGAATCTGCGTCTCAACGTTATGTGGCCATATATATATATATATATATATATATATATATATTGGGAGAACACACATATTTACAAACATTTGTTTGGCCTCCGTATACGCTGAGCAAGTGTTCATGAATATTAGCGGACGGGATTTTTTCCTCTGCTTCGAAACGGACTTTCATGCCATTCAGACGCCATTTTGCCCAACTGCCACTTACCTACTACCTGTAAGAAATAATAACAAGCGACAAAATTAAATGGGATGCATCAATTTCGGAGGGAAATGTGTATCCGTGTCTCTCTGTGTGTCTCGATTTTCGCAGGCTCACGGTATTTACTCGGTCCCCCCCCCTCAGTAGGACGAGATGTGACACAAGATCTATTTTTAGGTGGGAGACCCGAGCGTGTCCACCCGGGACAGGAACAAAAAATTCCCCTCAGCCTCCGCAACCGTCGGTTGCGCTGGCCTCGGTGCGAGCACCGATCCCTCCCTCTGGTGGAATGGGAGGGCGCGGCCTCAGGCAGCTGTTCCCCAGGGCTGGGCACCTTTCAGCATAATTTTTTCAGTTGCCCCTCTGTTCTTAGACAGAGAAGCCCCTGAGTGCACTCTGCCCAAAGACAGAGACGCAACTGAGAGATGATAAGTAGACGTGAAATTACCCAAAAAGCTCACAGATACTACATGATGATCCTGTAAAGTGGTCTTGGTAACGTCACATTGATCTTCGGCAAGGCGCACAGGTACTTTTTGTTTGAAGACATAAGTGACAATCTATACGTAAATATACCCATCATTTTTTTTTTTTATTTGCGCAGGTATTATGTTAGTGGATACGCCTGATTAAATTAAAGCGCGCGCATCAATCCGCTTCGTTATCTGTCGGTCAGCTTACCTTTATCTCTTGGTAAAGATATTTAGGAAGCTCAACCAAATCTAACAGAAATGAAAATAGGCGGGAAAAAAAGAAAAGAAAAAGAGAGTATTGGGTTGGTCAAAAAGTTCGTTCGCATATTAACTCAAAAATTGATTGAATAAACCAAACAATTTGGACAATACAGTCCTTGAAAAAAAAAAAGAAAAAAAAAAGAAAAAAAAAAGAGAACAATAGATGAAATTCGAATAGTTTATCCAAATTTATTATTCGAAAGTATATCTGATTCAAAAATATGGAAAATACAATATAAAGAGATCTCATCAGTTGAATTTAATAAATTTATTTGGAAGAATACTTACTGCTTAAATACACCTTTGTATTTAAAACACACATCCTCTACCCAGCAACTAATAAAACTATCAAGATAATCAAGAAGTGTTTCTGAGGCTCAGTAATCTCCAAGCCTGTATCTTAAAAAAAAATTTAAAAAAAGACCTTGAAAGTGGCCGTTTAAAGAATACAAGGACTAACCAAAACTAACGATAAAAAAATAAATGAACACTACAGATAAAGTTCACTGCTACTAACAAGCAATGATTTCTTTTTCTCCTGATGATGGCCATACTGGCCGAAACTAGTCGAGGAACCTAATAGAAATAGTAAAACAACAACAAAAAAATATCAATATACAAACAACTGTGTCTGAAAATTTTAATTTTTTAATATTTTTTATTTTTCAAAACACACACACACACACATATATATATATATATATATATATATATATATATATATATATATATATATATATAAAACATTATGTCTGCTTACTTTTATCATAATCCTTTAATATTTTTCCGTATATGAATAAGCCAAGAAATGTATTGTAACAGTGAGAATCACTTTTATTTATGGAAAGTACTTAGGAAATAAGTTATTCTCACTGTTAGAGTGCATTTCTTCCCCTATTTAATTGTAATATACGGTAAAATATTCGCGAATATGAAAGGATTATGATAAACATAAGCAGACATAATATTTGTTTATATATATATATATATATATATATATATAAGAGATTAAGTTTCGATGAAGAGACTTGAAGTTAGAGAAATGTGATTCTACAGAACGATGCTGAGGATGCCATGGACCAAATATATTAGCAACAACGAAGTTTTAGAGAAAATGGAAACAAACAGGAGACAGACATTCCCATCAGGAAGAGACTGTTGAAATTTCTAGGGCATATAATGAGGAAAGAGGACTTAGAAAATTTGATACTCACAAGACAGGTTGAAGGCAAGAGGGACAGAGGAAAACAATGCATAATCTACCCAGCGAGCTTGAGTAAATGAATGGTAGAACAAGGTTATGAACAGATAACAAAAAGACAAAATTTATTAAGAGCTACAAAGGACAGGAAATTGTGGAGAGCCATGATCGCCAATCTCCTGAAGGGACACGGCACATAGAAGAAGTAGTAATTCAGGCATAAGTCTTTTGTTACCCATTTTTAAGGCCAGAAAAAGTACGATAAGCCAGTCGTTAAAAGATAAATTGTATAAACTTTTGAGAAGACAGTTTGTGTAAGTGTGTGTTTGTATGTGTGGGGGAAAAAAAAGTGTGCATTAACTCGAGTTTAGAAATGTTCTTTGTGAAAACACGTTGCTTGCAGATGAATGAGAAAAAAAAAAGGCCACAGTGGTATGTAGACAGTCTTTTGTGCTCTTACTGATCTAGGGATTGCTCCAGCCATTGTTGGTTTTACATCAAAAGCGCACAGTATGAATAAAACGTCTTTCTTTCTTAAATTCTTTCTGTTTTTGTAACTCTTGCGCAGTGTACGTAGAATTATTGCATCATGAAAGTTCGCAATTCTATTAACATGTTTTGCTAAATGAGAGTTGAGAAATGTTTCCGTTGGTACACTAGGCACATTAAAAGATAGGAAATCGCATCATATCTATTGAAATATTCATCAATTCCCCCCTTGGCGCTTTAAAAAGCGATTGTTTCAACTGCAAGAAATCGTGTTTGTTGTGTAGCACTACGGGCTATTTTACTCATATTTAGTTTGGTTTTTCATTCTACAAAGTGCCAAGAGTCATATGAACACCACATGCAATGGTGGCTTTTAATATATTTAAATCTTATCATGTCACTCTCTCTCTCTTACATTACATATATATATATATATATATATATATATATATATATATATATATATATATATGTGTGTGTGTGTGTGTGTGTGTATGTATGTATGTATGTATGTATGTATGTATGTATGTCTGTAGAATGTGTAATTGTCTCATTATCTCCACTTTTGTTTCGGAGACTAACTGGAAAATCTTTTAAACGACGTGTTTTGCCGACGTGACATGTTACGTTCGGCCTCTCAGATTGGAATGAAAGACAAAATTGTGTGTAAGAAGAGACAGTTTTGGCTTTCATTCCATTATATATATATATATATATATATATATATATATATATATATATATATATATATATAGTAATATGTTGGTATAATCCAAGGGAGTCCTATTAACACAATATTGGAATTTTAAATATTAAATGTTAAAACTGATCCACAAAGAGCGCTCAATATTTATTTTTATTAAAAAGAGCAAAATATTTCGTAAAATTGTAATTAAGATACCACTGGTGAATCTTAATTTTTACCCGAAAATTTTAAACTTAAAATTCACAGGATTTTTCAAAGTGTATGTATTTTTTCCGACAGAATGATAAGAAAGAACACATAGAAAACGTTTATCAATCTAACATGTTTTTATCTTTTATTAAAGTTTCGCCAGAGAATACGATATAGAGAAAAGTAAAAAGTCTTGTATTTATATTATTTACATTATTCGGACTATTGTCCTCATCTTTGTCGCCATATTTATCACAGCGTTTCGACCCTTATACACTCCGGCCTTCTTCAGGTGGTTGGAATGTCGAACTGAACCCTTTATTTCGCTCACTAGGGTAGACTGTTCTAGTTCCACGTGCCATGTTTAATGGATGTCAGTTATCAGTTATCTCCTGTTAATTTTCCCTCTGAAAGTTCTCCACTGCCTTAACCGGGTATTGAACTCACACTCTTTGGGTTCTGTCACTGGATCTAACCAATGCCTTTATCCACTGTGCCATGTGTCCTTGAGGTATGTGTCATCTGGGTATGAATTTCTGGGTATTATAAACCTAATGTCTTCAGCAACCATTTTTACCAGTGCTCATATTGCAATTTTGCCATAACAAAAATTTGCCATAAAAAAAATTGCAATCAAACATGGCACGTGGAACTAGAACAGTCTACCCCAGTGAGTGAAATAAAGGGTTCAGTTCGACATTCCAACCACCTGAAGAAGGCCGGATCGTACAACGGCCGAAAAGTTGTGATAAATATGTACATAATACCTAATCTCAGAAATATAGACATACTCTTGTATTTATACTTGAGTGTTGTTTGATTTTCATTGGTTAATCTTCTTAAATACTTAAGCACTAAATATTAAAAAAAAAAAAAAAAAAAAAGAAGGAAATAAAAACACTATGGGTTAAACAGTACGATAAACTTTCTGTCTTTGAGTGACAACCAACCTACGAGAAGGGCAACTCAAAAGCTGTTGAGAAAGCAAGAATCAGCAGTTCTCTAATAATGAAAACAAAGAAATCTCTGAAGATCGTCTCTATGGCTTGAAGGATTAAAAAGAATTCAAAAAATAATGTAAACAAATAAAATAATAGTGTAAATTTAAAATAAAAATCAAATTTTTTCTCCGAAGATGGAAATGTTTTTTTTCAAAGACAAGCATTTCTTGTTTTCCACACTCGAAAAAATATTTTTTTATGCCAAAATTGTGTATAATAATTCTTATTATGAACGCCCAAAGGTTGTTACTATAAAAATTTGCTCACTGAAAGATTCGGGGAGGGGGAGCGCTACTGATGCGTTCTATGCTTTAAAACTGCTGCCCAAATATGAATTTCGGTTATAGGGATATATACTGGGTATCTCTATTAAGCAGTTGTTGTGCAGGTTAGGCAGTGATGAGGCCAGAAATTCCCAACGGGTTTGCGAAGTGACCTTGCATCTATTCCTAGGAAGTCGGGCCAGAAATCTAACATACTGAGTACACATGTACTTAATCATAAGTCTAAGTGTGTACGTTACAACTCGGGGACTACTTGTATGTGTACGTATTATATATATATATATATATATATATATATAAGGTTGGTGCAAAAATAATGTCGTTTTTTGACGTATTTTTAACGCCAAAAACCGACATAATTTTTGCACCAACCTAATATATATATATGGGAATATAAAATGTTAAATGATTTTTTTTGAAAGTCACTCATTTTCTTCATCTTTTTAGTCTCGATCAACGCCAACTTGGGAAAATAATATGAGATTTAATTATTTTAAACACATACAAATGCATTCACACACAGCACATCTTTCGTTATCCATCTGAAGAAGCCGTAGAGGCGAAATGCATTATGGGATATCATTTTCGTAACACATTTTCATGAATGTCATTTTCTCCAATGTCAATAACTTATATAACTCTGTCGGGATTACATACCCAAATTATATATATATATATATATATATATATATATATATATATATATATATATATATATATATATATATATATATATACACACAAAGTAGCCCACGAGTTTCGACGTACACACTTAAGGTTTTCATGAAATGATTATATATAATGGACTCTCCCGTCGGTTTCGACGTATGAGGATCTGACAGCTTAATTGATTCAGTTATGAAATTTTGTGCGATAAGTAAACTTAAATAAACTTATATATATATATATATATATATACAGTTAATGACTTCAGGATAACCCTAAGAGAATGCGTTGCAACTCGAGGATTACTTGTGTGTATATATATATATATATATATATATATATATATATATATATATATAAAACACAAGTTTCGTTAGAATCGACTGACAAGGAACTACGGATAAGTTTGTTATTTAATTTTTCTTGTTCCTATCTTTTCTTGACATAAATTATATAGAAATTATCCGAATGTTCCGCATATCCTAGCGGCTGCGGCCATTCTTTTCGCCATTATCAAGGATTATTTTATTTTTTACTAATTACTGAAGGCATGGATTTTTTTTTTTATCTAAACTTAGAGAAATGTTTTTATTTTCCAAACGCAGCACATTTTGGCCGTGTTCATAGTTCATATTATTGACGGTGTTTTTTTTATTATTATTGATGATGGTTTATTTTACGTGTGGAAGATGCTATTATATTTCTATCGTCTACGAGTATGCTGCGAACGGAGTTTGGAATTTACTGTGTGTTTAGATGAGACCTAATTGAGCTATGGTCAGAGACATGTAACGTGACATACCGAACATTCGGACAATGTCTACATAATTTATGTACAGAAAAAAAAAGGGGGAAACAGGAGAATAATTAAATAAAAATAAAGAATTCAACCGCAATACCTTCTCAGTCGCTTTTAACGAGAGATTGCTGCCCAAATACACAAACACATTATACACTATTTTTATAATAAACAGTATTAAAAACATGTACCGGCTTGAATGTTAACAAGGTCTGATTATTGCTTTTAAATTACAAATTTTCCATGATTTTTCCATGAATTCGATACTGTTTATTATAAACAGAGCATTTACTTAAATATTTGTAGCTATAAAAATAACGTATAAACAGTAAATGTATTAAAATAATTGCCGGACTATATCCAATTCACAATATATATATATATATATATATATATATATATTTATTATGCCCTAGAAAAAATAAACTGATCCATTTTTAAAGCTGAATAAGTTTCGTAAACAAAGAGATGTTTTGAATCTGTTTTCTTCAAGGCAAGAATCTTTTATGACCACCTGAAAATATTTAAGATTTCACACCAGAAATAGACTAGTTGAAAGCCGATCCAGACCTTTATAAAAGAAATTATAGCACCAATGCGAGTTGGAATCCAAATTTGCATTAATAGAAATGGCGAACATATTAATGGTTATGCACTATAAAAATGAATTTTTTTTTTCAGTGGAGAATGAAGAAAATTGTGTTCTTTATTTGAACAAATCGGTTTCTTTTGCTAATATAATGGATTTCTTTGTTAAGTAAATTTATAAACCGTAGCGACGTATTCTTCTTTTAAATATAGTGTCCGTTCAGGACGTGAACACTCGTGGTCCTCCACAACTTCCTATCCTTTGTAGAACCTAGCAATGTATTTTTTTTTATTATTATCCTACCAATTCATGTTCTGTTCATGCATAAGTACGAGTTAGTTAATTAGATTATTCGTTTTTTCCCTTCTAAATATTTCACCCATGCAAGGCAATAAAGCCACTAAGACGCGAAAGGTTACTAAGAGTAGAAGAAACTGAGAAAACGTTACTGAGGTTAATAAGACAGAGTCTAAGGAGAAAGAAAACCACGAATGACTGTTTATTTAATTTTTTAAGAACGAAGTTGACAGGAAAATAAGAAGACGAAAGAGAGTTCAACAGGCAAGAAGTGAGAGAGAGAGAGAGAGAGAAGAAACTATGAACATAGAACTTACGGTTGCATTTAACGATTTCAACTGTAATATGATGAGACCTATCTACCAATCGAGTCAGGGCGATTATGTCCCTTTCGATACATGACTGACTAAGCAGAAGATTTTTCTGCAGTAGGTTGCCATTTCTTTCTGCGGTAGACTGGGTCCTATGGCCTTAGTTGGAAACCAGTCTATCCTGCTATTTAGCTCATCGCAATCTAGCACTGCGTTTAAATTCACGAAGGCGAGTTAGGAAAGAGGAAAACTAATTAGAAGAATTGCCATGAAAATATTTATAGAAAAGGCAGAGGGAAGCTACGTTACGGTTGTGGGAATGTGACTGAAGCTGAGTTGCTAGGTCAGGACCGATAACATTGCAGATTCTTCTTTGGAATCAATTGGGATATGTAACAAAAAACACCGAACCAGATGTGGCAGTAATATTCAATCCACACGTCAATAATAGATGTGCAGATAGATCCGAGTGGCTTAGCAATTGATTTGGTGCAATTGTCCCAATTCATATTTATCCTGACTTGGCATCAAATCATCCTTCATTAATTATCTCAAAAAAATTCAACTGTTTTAAGTATATGTGTCCTTTGTTTTCATTTTTCTTTAAACTTCCCCGTTGCATATGTTCAGGACATTCTCAGCATACTTCTATATAATCACATGATTGTTGACTCAAGCCTCATCTTCATCTCCGAGGAAATTGTCCAGTATTCACTGTCGTACAGGATGTTTTATATTACATAGCAGTTTAACATTTTTGTTTTTGTTTTTTCACAATTTTTTTCCGATTTCTTAATACTTGGTAAAGTAACATTTGCTATCCCAGTGCATCTTCGGATTTCATTGTTTCCCGTTAAAACACTTCCCAGAGAGTTACAATTTCAATTTGTCTTCAACTGTAATTTGCATATTGGGCTTTTCTTCTTGTTGACAACAATTTGTCTTCTTAAAATTAATGTTTAGTTCTTTCTTCGCTCCTTCTTTTATTACAGTCATGGGGGCAAAGTGGCGCCCGCAGGCCATTAAATGACACGTCGAATTCAATGAGGAAAATAAGGTTTATCAAAATTTTGTTTATTTCGTTTCGTTCTCACTTGTTCACTCACATTTTCTCATACATAAACAATGACTAAGCACAACGTTTCTCGAATATTGTAACTTTCCGCTGAAGGTAACGTTTTCATCGTTTTAAACGATTGGTGATTTTCACTAAGGAAGACCATGTGTGTAATTAGTATTTGCGTTAGAAACAGGACGTTCATAATTTTTTTTTTTTTTTTTGTCTCGAGAAGAAACATTTTTTGGGTAATTTCCTTTTTAAGCCCCGCGCTAAATATCTAATAAAAAATTGCCGAATTAGGTGTAACTTTACATACTTAATGAGTTATTGACAATAAAAATTCGGACTCATTCGCGTTACGGCACGGTAGTCATTACTGGCTTATTTTCCATACATTCGCTGCTGATTAAATTTGCGCGAAAGATTACCTTGTTAACGGCCTTTTCACTGCTCTTGTCTCTATTACTGCGCAACTGAGGACTCATTGCGCGTGTAATCATCCAAACAAGTGAATGTTAATATCCACAGCAAATATATGCAAAAAAACGCCAGTAATGGCTACCGCGACGCGAATGAGTCCAGACTATTGTCAATAACTCCAAAACGGTAGATTTTATCAAAATTTCTTTGTTATTTTCGAATTAAGCATGTAAATTTTCACATAAATATAACTATTCGGCAAATTTTTCTTAGGTACTTAGCGCGGGGCTTAAAAATTAAATTACCCAATTTTTTTTTCTCTAGAAAGGAAATATTTTTTTAATTTAAAAATTATTTTTTGTATTTTCAAATGAATGAATAAAAAACAAATCATATGCAACAATATGTGTTAACCACTGTCATCTGTGATAAAGTTATACCGGGACTTCATTTTTTTGAATTATTGAGAAATCTTTTCTCCGAAAACAATCCACCCTTGGTCATTTCTATGGCAGATGCTGACGCGTATTGGTCTGTGAGGAAAATGGCTGAGACAGCTTCAACGAAAAATTACCTTGAATCTTTTGGGTAGTTCTGCCCGACACATGTTGAGCTATATCTGATGGGATCCAATCGTCGGAAAAGGTTGCCTATTGTCTGAGAGTTCGTGCAGCGAGTAATCTACTTAAATAGCTTGTGTAAATGGATGATAGGACAGAGTGGGAATGAGCTTAAAAAAAATAAAACATTGGTGAGAGCTACAAAGGATAGCAAGTTGGGGAGAGTCTGATCGTCCACGTCCTGAAGGAACACGGCACAAAATATAATAATAATACACCTGAAATACTTTTAGGTGGCGATGGAAAACAATTTTATGAGTTGAATAAAAAAAAATCAAACTATTTCTATTTTAAAGAAAGTTATTAAATTTTAAAAATAGGTGTACTTTTTTTGGGGGGGGTGAGTGTCATACAAAATAGCATTCTCTTGCATTGTTGTTGTTTTCTGGGTGGGGGGGGGTATGACAAAAAATGGATAGAAACTGAGTGCTATTGAAAAAATTGGGAAAATTAACTCCGAAATAAATGTTGCTTGCCCTAAATTGCTCCATTGCTGGTGGTATCGGATGTCAGAAAAATCAATCTCGCCATCAATTAAATTTATGACAGCTAATTTACTCATGGAATCCTTGACTTAAAAATCCGCCTTCCTCAAATCGCTCTGGTCTGAGCCAAACATTTAGTTTTCAGTTTCATTCAAAGCAGTTCCCTTAACTCTCTAAGGAATGACGCACCAAGGTTTACAGCGAGAGTCAGTACTAACAAGGTGTACGAAAAGTAATTATGTATTTCGTCCGCTATAAATTATAAGTCCACCAACAAGGCAGAATGTCTAAAATTAATTTACTATCACTTCTCTTCGACAGTGCCTTGTTGCCCGTGCTTGATTCAAAAATCGTACGACTCATACAGCAATCGCTATCTCTTGACTTAAAATATTTTTTCCGTGCTGATGTTGCAACATGCTTTACTTCTTTCCTATCTCACACTGCGATTTTTTTCTAAGCTCTATACTAAACATTAAATCAGTTACGAAAAAAGAACTAAACAAAATGAACGCAAAACGATCAGCTTTAAAAAATGACTCGTAACTGGAAAAAAGAATGTTAACAGCAAATACTTTTTCACATCCAACCCAGTTCTGCGGAATCAGAATCAACGTTGAGTTTAAGCAAGCGAATGAGCCAATTGGAGTAAAGTGCCATGCAGATTTAAATTTTTCCCACTTGCGATGAATGCAGCTATCGATTTTTTTTGCATGCTAGTTAAAATTCGTGTCAGTCAGCTGTTGACTCTCACGCTGGCCAGTAGAATCTCCCTGCCTATTCGTGGCAGCCAGCTATTGGCTCTGATTCTGGCCAGTACAAAATGGCAGCAAACTACATGAAAACTGCCGTAGAAGCATGAAAAAATCGATTATTTCCACTATTGATGGGAGTTGGGAAATGGAACGTCGGTCTTGGCCTTCCCGCTAACTTGGAGCATGTGCATGTAAATTTTGGTGCAAATCCGTTGAAAATTGCGGCCGTGCACACACACACACACACCTCAAAGATTTCAAAGTTTGATTGGGAAAACATTTGAACAGGAAATTTCAAATTTTGATTTCTCAGAAGTTTTCGCTTGAGAACCGAAAACACCATTCTAGCTTCTGCTTTTGCAGCTTTAAACTCATTGCGCAGTTTACTGTGTTGTTTTTGGGACAGGCATTTTTGTAACACCGAACTTCGTATCTGATTCTTTCTTGCAATGTTCTCCTTGATAGCATCATCATTTTCATCAATCCAGTCTCGATGTTTTGCTGGGATTTTGCCCAAACTTCCTCAGCCGCTTCATATATATTCTTCTTCAAAGAGTCCCATGAAAATGTATCATTGATTTCAGTAAGTCATTGTTTAGCGATTCCTGTGTTCCCAGGGAATGCAGTTTTGCGACATTCAGACATGCTGGAGGCTTTGCATTATTTTGTCTAGTTGCTGGTTTAAGAATAAAATTCATTTTGGTCCTCACTAGGGCATGATCAGCCCAACAATGTGCACCACTCATAGATGCAACAATATGGAGAACCTATATATATCTCTTGCAGACGATGTTGCCATTGGTATGAACAGGGATGCATCCACGTAGTAATATGATCGCCCCTGTGCTAGAATTGAGTGCTGAAGATAAAAAGATCAAACTCGGTGCAGAGTTCAAGAAAGATTAAACCAATGGTATTGATTATCCCCAAACTAATCCAGGTCTCCCAATCTGCACCAACACGTGCGTTGAAGTCACCAAGAAGGATAATCTTGTCGCCTTTTGGAATCATGTAGGGTATACATCTCAAAGATTCATAGAACCGAGTCTTTAAAATGTCAGTATTGTCCATTGTTGAAGCGTAGGCACTAATGATTGTAGCTTATCGTGATCCATTCAGATGTAGGCTAAGGGTCATTAAACGCTCCCTGACTTCAGCAAGCTTTGGTACAAGTGTGCTGCGTACAGCAAAACCCACATCAGCTACTCTATCCTCCTCAGCGCACTTTCCCCTTACAGAAGAAAGTAGACAATTCCAACTTCTTGAAGTTGACCATCACCAGCTAAACTAATTTCCGAGAGAGTAGCTACATCTATAGAATATCTCTCTAGCTCCATAGACACCAGAGCTGTTCTGTATTGAGGAGAAGATCCCGCAGGATCTGTCCAGCAAGATAGTTTCAGTTTTTATTTTTGTTCGAGCGCCAAATAGACATCAGCCATCCGCACTATACTGGCCAGATGAATGAGGCAGGCAATGTTTGGGTTAGCTTTTCTAGATCCTTCTATCTGGTGAGCAATGCTCTCCTTAAAAGGGCTGCTCAGACACCACTGGAAGAACCAAAAGCCACTTCTGTCTCAATGAAGGTCAGCTAGCAACTTTACAGGACGGCAAATGTGCAGGTCAGCAGCTACGCACTTCCAGCCAATCAGACCTGTATATGTTGCTGCATCGTGATCGCTATCGGAGTTGGATTGGAAAAAAATGTAAGCTGTTAAGTTGTCAGTAATACACATGCGAGTTTTAAGGTCAGATGCAGTTTGTACTGCACTGCACCGAATCTCACCACAAAGCCACATTGGCCAGAGACAAGTAGTTTCAAGATATCTAGTGTGGCCATGAGGCAGGTTTTCTGTCAGAGTTTACTTCTCCTAGGCGACTGCTAGAAGGCTTGGGTGGACCCACACCCAGTGACTTAACCGCGCGTCTGGATACCAGCCAGAATATTTCTATGGCCTTGCGCAGAGATAGCTAGATGACAGTTGATTCGCCCATTGACAGGTCTTGTTTTTGTCCTGCAGGGATTCTAGTCTCCCTCCTCACCATATATATATATATATATTATATATATCCGCTTGTACAGATCATCCGCCTTGTAGTGCGGTGCAAACACTACCCTTGTGATTTAGCCTGCCTGTTGGAGCGGTTTACAGGGTATGGCACATGGGGGGATGGATGAAGACACAGTGTTGTCCGTCCACCTTAATAATAAGTTGCAGCAGTCGAGCAACAACTGTCCTACTTCTACCCACTGCCCACATAAAATATATACATATATATATTTCACATTGGATGTTGGTGTAAACAGATCATCATCAATGTGCCAATATATTACTATATATACTAAAGTATAAAATTATTATAAACTATAAGAGAAAATTTTATTATTATAATTGTTGCTGTTGTTTTTGTTGAAAAATATGTAAAATATAAATAATACAACAAAGTGTCTAGTAGTAAAAACAAAACCAAATCACGTTATAAATGGGAATGCCTTTCCATCAAAATTGAAAGTACGTTATTTTACAATTAATAAATAATGTAAATTAATAAGAAAATGTAAAGGAATAAAATTTATACTAAATATTATTAAAAGAATCTTTGAATATAAATAATAATAAAAAAATTGGCAATAATGAGCCAATATTCAAAGATCAAAATTTACAACTCTACTTTCATCTGATTTCGAAAATTACGAACCTTTTCATAAAAAACAAAAACAAACAAAAAACAAACAAAAAACTGAGAAATGTTACGCTGAAATATAAATATACAAGAATTATTCATGCCACTATTAATTAATTAATTAATTAATTTAATACAATTAATGGTCTTATTATATATAACTATTATTAAGATATTCTTAATGAATTACACTTGAATAAAAATTATTTATAAAAAGAAAAAATCGTTGTATACCACGAGATAAATAATAAAGATAAATAATAAAGACTATAAAATGTGAATATTAAATACTGTATAAACGCATAATAACATAACAAAAATATAATAAGCAATATATATATATATATATATATATATATATAAGAATGATGGAAGATTAATTTAAAACACTTTCTTTTAAAATAAGACATCGCTTTCTTTGAGCAATGACAAAAAACACGTCCGTTTACTCTGACATCAGCATTCATACTATATATATATATATATATATATATATATATATATATATATATATATATCACAATGTCATCATCAGGGTATTGTTTAACGTAAGGCTAAGTCGAAAGTAATGGCAATAAAAGAAATTTTTTCTCGTCTTTCAATAACTACACCAAAAAATTTACGCATATATATATATATATATATAGAAAGAGGAGGTCGAACTTTCTGTTGAATACCGAGCAAACAGGAGAACTGCCTTCTACCGAGGTATAACTAACTTTAAAAAGTATCCTCTTAGCCATCTGAGAGAATTAAGAATATATATATATATATATATATATATATATATATATATATATATATATATATATACGATGCGAACGAAAGTAATATATAAATTCTAACGTTCACAGCATTAATCTAAAAGGGGGCTCGATACCGATAGTAGAGCGACACACATACACACTTCTACTAATACATACACATATTATATATATATATATATATATATATATATATATATATATATATATATATGACGCAGTCGTCAGGGCGCCTGACGATTGCGTCCAGCATGAAACAGCCTGAAGCCTGTAAGTGTTGTCTTCAATGTTCACTTTTATATTTATATACGCTCTATCTCTGATATTGAGCACTTTATCCCATAAATATAGCACATCTTAAAACTATATATATATATATATATATATATATATATATATATATATATAATCCTTTGTATATGTATTAACAAAATAAATGAGAAAAGGTGAACCTTTGTATCCTAACGGGCTTCGTTTCTTGTGGGACTTTATCAAGTCAAATGTTGAAATTGTATTTAAGATCATTAGTTTATATAAGCAGAAATGTAACAGAACATATTTCTTTTCTTAAACGAAATACTCCTTTATCAAAACTACCATATTTATGGTATCATCATAATTATTTTGAAAAAATTAAAAGATAATAATTATCTAAAAAACTTTGATAATAACAATAACATTAATTCCCTTTTTGTTTAATCAACATGCTAAATATTTACGTCACTTAGAGTCCTCCATTATTTTCCTTAACGCCATGACATTTTCGGACATCTTTTTAGCATTCCCTATTTGAAACGTTATTTTTCCCAGCGTTATTTTTTCTGAGTGTATAAATGCAATATGGGGTTTATCGCCAGTGTTAGTACCTTTTGCAGCTAAATGGTCGACCCTGCTTTACTCAGGAGAATTGGGATCCGAGACTATAGTGGTTCCCAGTCTACATCCAAATCTGACACATGGCTCTAAGAAGTCGCGTGACGTCTAATTGATCTCCATTTCTAATCTATCCTCTATTACTATACGGACCGCTATTCTCTAGTCTATTCACG
This sequence comes from Acanthosepion lycidas, assembly GCA_963932145.1. NCBI lineage: Eukaryota > Metazoa > Mollusca > Cephalopoda > Sepiida > Sepiidae > Acanthosepion > Acanthosepion lycidas. The sequence goes on along the minus strand of OZ010580.1, from coordinate 28,519,243 downwards.
ATTTCTCAATTCGGATCATTATTCAGTGGTTACTTGTCGAGCGAGTATTATCGAGCAAGTAATATTAGTGTGAGTACTATTCGAAGGCGTCTGTCACCAGTATTGTTCAACGGCGTTACTATAGCTGTATCTGCGATTACAAAGTCTCTACTACGACGAGCATTACGAAAGTGACGACGGGTATTCGTCGACATCACAAAAATGTCAATGGAAAATCATTAAAAAAAAAAGATTTTTATTTCATACAGCGTTAATAATTGGTTTTACGAATAAATTCGTAAAACAAACAAACAATTGATTTCCGTTTCCAAAATACTGCAAAAGGTGACAATTATTTTTATCTTTTCAATTAGTTTCGTCGGCGAAAATATGTTTTGGAGAAGACACTGAATCAAAAGTTTGTTAGAATTATCGGAAAAACAAAAACAAAAACAAAAACAAAAAAAAAACAGAACATGACAAAGATTTATTGAAATAATTATCCTCTTTCAAATAATAATATTTAATATTAACAAAATCTACAAAAATGTAAAGATCGTCTACGTTGGAAATTTCAATGTCGGCTGTCCCATATCATCTGAAGTAGCGCAAACTAATTTTTAATTAAATTAATCTTCAATTCCTTTTTGTAACCAAAAAGGTTCAGCTTCAAAGAAACAAACTTTGACATCAGAAGATTAATTAAAATTCTCATCAGTCTCCTTAAAATATTAGCTAATTATTCGTGTGCAATAACAATCAGGTTTTTTTTTATTTGATAGCGAGGTCATGTTCATAGGTTCAAAATAAAGACGTAACTGGAGTGAAAAACGGAAAGATTATCTGATTTATGACCATTTAATTTTTTGAGACTTGAAAGCAACAAGAATATAGTTCTAGGTGCAGTGCTTCTGCCATTCATTTAGAGATTCAAACACCAGGCACATCCTGTCCAACGAACAATCATTTGAAAGAAAATCTTTTTTCGATACGTGTGTCGCAAATTTCAATGCGAATCCCGCTCTATGCCGTCACAATTCGCGAATTTTAATGGTAATATTTGCCATTTCCTCATAAAGAAGCACTCAACATTCATTGACCTAGCAATCAATGGCGTTATCGGTTGATATTTACAAAATCTTTCTCTTAAAAGAACTTTTCAGGGACATAGGTTTCTCAAACCAGTAGCTGTAATTGCCCTTTTCAGTAATGATAGAGGTTTCCTTCCTTGTCTTTTTTGTTAAGTAGTGTGGAACATGAACATTTTGCTTAAGGCAGTATTTTCTTTTCGAATTAAATATGCTAACTATTGCTGCTGTTGAAAGTATTCAAGTGATGTGTTTTCTGTTATTTGGTACAGTTCACTGAGATTCTGTTAATGAATCCCCCACCCCTGTTGGGGTCGGTCTTATGGTGACGGCTTCAATTCCATAATAACGCATTCTTCTCTCTTTTTTTTCTCGGTCGGTGATAGCTAGTTGTTTTGTTAGGAGACTTCAATAAGGAGATTTTAATATATATTATTCACGTCGACGAATACATCTTCTAACTAGACAGTGGGGTCGCTCTCTTCGTCTACTGGCAGACGTTGTAGTCACGAAAGGAACACGTCTACATTGTATGACGGTTTAGACTTAACTCCCCAAAACGCTCTCTCTATCGTTCTCACGCTGGCTCAGCCAATCAAAATCGACTTTGTTTTGTCTTGTATCTGATCCTTAAGGTCAAACTGAGGAAGTCCAAGCAGAGATACAATTCTCTAAAAATGTAATAGTCGGCTAAACCTTTATTTAACACTGTAGCGCCAGTCTACAATGTTCAGGAGAGGATAGTTCTTGCCGAACCCTACACGCTTCCCGCGCTCGAAGCCATATTTAACGAATTTCAATTTGAGAAAGAGCTTGTTTACAACCGACAAGTTTAGATATTTCTGGACGTATTTAGCACCATGCATGGTATCCATATGAAAATCACGATCTTACAAGACTATTTAAGAATGTGACTCGCGTTTTTAGGTCAATGTTTTGGTTTAGTGGCAACTTGTGGATGTACTCTTAACAGGTCTTATTTCTCATACTAAATGTGTTTAATTGATCTAGAATCCGAGGCATTTGAAGTGTTTAGTAATTCCAAACCCTGATCTTGGGTACGAGACATCACTCCTTTCATTCCAAGTCTTCCTCCTTGGTACCTTGACCGCGTGAATTTAAGCGTACTACTAGATTGGCTGATAGGTCCCACTGTTTTACTGTTGAAATAGCTAGATGTAACGGTAAGTTCTAGTGCAATAATTTCTTTTCTCGCACTTCTCACTTATGGAACTCTCTTCCGTTTTCTTACTTTTATGCCCTCTACAATTTTCAAACATTTAAATGTAACGTCAATCGCTATCTTCTGTCTTCCTCAACCTTGTTCTTTTATTGTCCTTTTCCTCACTAAATTTTTTCTTCTATTACACTCGCAGTAACCACGTTAGTGAGTGGCATTGTCGCTTTGCTTGGTATGAAATGATTAAAAAAAAAATTCCAATCATTTTTCTTTAAGATCATTCTTGTCCCAAATATGTTTGCCTGTATCATCGGCATAGCCCTTTTCATCCATTATACATTGGCCTCTGGAGGGGAAGCAGGAAAGCTGTTTGGGATACGGTACGGAATGTTTAACTGATCAGTGCCTATCTCTACATATCTATACATGTATATGTGCAGACCATAGTCTCGGAATAGATTAAATAGATTGCGGCTCTTATTTCCACTCCAGTTAATTTTCATCCGGATAGGGAACAGATTCAGTGAATAAACAAAGAAAGGATACGTTATCCAGCACATTTATTTCACCTATACAGCGAGACGATCCTAAGAGGATGAGAAGACGGGCCAGAATTTATTATCAGCGGACATAAACTCGATATCTATGCGGAGCTAAGATTTCCGAGCAGGTCTGCGGCTGGTAAAGTTCATTTCTTCCTTTCTTCGCCGTAAAGGGAAAACGAGTTGAATGTTTGTTATAAAGGAACAATTGTTATTCCGACAATTGGATTTGAACATAGATTGCCAGTGAGCAAACACGGGCGATCCTATTATTAAATTAAGTGGATCACGTGACCATGAGAGAAAAGCATAAGTTGGAAGTCGCGTGACGTATAAATGATCTCTATTCCTAGTCTATCCTCTGTTACTACACGGACTGCTATTCACTATACTATTCTCTATTCGGATTAATATTCGGTGGTTACTTTGCTTCTGTCATGATAATAAGTGATTGGTCCGATAAGGGAAAATTAGCAGCTGATCTCAACTACATTCTTTTGCTAACTAGGTCAAGGAACGGCTTGTTAATTTTAACATCTCCGAAATGAAACAGCTATTAATCGTCTAAGAGAAAACTTTCTGCTCTTCATCAACATGGCCGATGCTATACTACATGAGAGTGATTCTTTGTACCTTAAACTAATTTTTTTCTGCTGACATAAAGATCATATTAAATAAACTAGCAGCATAACCCGTCTTTGCCCGGATCTTCATTACTAGGAATTTTTGCCAATCAGTTGAAGCAGTTTAAGTTTAAAGTCAGCCCACCCGAAAATCAATACTAGTAACAACAACAGGGTGCAACTGAGGAACATCCCTAAATGGGGGGTTAACAATTTGAATGAGGGGGTGGCCCTGAAAAGAGAACTGTATAATAATAAATATTATTGTAATAATTCAAACTACTTATTTTTATTAAAGTTTTTATGAACGATATATATCCAAGAACAGATAGTAAATAGTAAAACGTTGCTGAGAGTTATAATGGACAGGAAGTAGTGGAGAGCCATTGTCGCCAACAATTTGGACTCAAAACTGGACACTGAAAAATTATCTATTAAACAAAAAAATTAATCAAAATCGGATGAAAACTGTGGAAATGCATAAACAACAACCGATCACAGACACACAAACACACAATTTGAGAATTCTAGATATAGATTACTAGGGATTCTGCTAAGTAAGTTGGTTTATTGTATCGTGCTAAACAATTTTTCTCTCTGGAATCTATCTTGTATATCTCTAAGTTTACCATTCATCTATGTTGAAATCTTTAAATTCCGGCACCTGAAAAATCGGAGATCCGGGAATCTAAAATCTCAATGTCCGAGAACTTGAAACCTCAAGGTCCGAAACTTCTTTGTTCCTATTTCTCGGTTTTTTTTTTAAAAGGACAAACAAATCTGTGATGAAAAAAATAAAAATCTAGGAGAACGCCAATAATATTTCTAATTGAGTTTGTGTAAAGAAAATAAAAAAAGAGACCTCTTAATGGTAAAAGATTATGAAATGCTCAACTGATAGGAAAATTACTTAAGACAAGAGCTTAGTCTCATCATTTACGACATGGTATCAACAACAAGCTCGGGTCTCATCGTAAATACTTCTTTCTTCCTATCCCACGTAGTCCTGGGTATGACAGTAAAGTACATCTGCCACCTGGGTAAAACGATAACAAGGCCTCTGATCAGGTTTTGAGAAGCGTGGAACCAATTCTTAATTGCTGGTGTTTCCAGGTCCACCCTTCCCCGGGGTAGTAGCACCTATTAGGGTTCCAGCTATGGGCAAATAGTTACCCCCCCCCCAAAAAAAAAAAATGTGGTCAAAACACTATGAAAATCAAAAAATTGGTTTTAATACCAGTAATAAATTTTGGAAAAAATTATTAACAGCAATACATTTTAGGAAAATATACCAGCAATGAAAATCTTCTCGGCATTAAATAACTCATTGGGGTTGATATGCCGTAAAATAAACCAAACCTACCTCACGCTATTTAACGGATAATGAATGAACCGGTCTAAAACGTTGCGATAAAACGCAACAAATAATGAAGAAAATTAATTAAAAATAATGAATTCACTCTAAATTAAACCATATTATGTTATAAAACCAATTGCAATAGTATTACATCAGTTCGTTTAAATCAGAAGTTGCTTATTCATATCGAATCGTCGCTTTCGTCATATCAAAAGAAATAATAAAAAAAATAATAACGTCACTACCCACCAGCTTTTCTCTGTAGATCTCCATTACCGGAAATAGCCACTGAAGGCAGACTTAGAGGCAGGCGAACAAGAACCTATATACAAAGACACCAGCGGAATAGTCACCTTCGACAGACGGATGGATGATGGAGAAGAATGGGTCTTCTACCGCCTTTGACTATATCATACGGCACTTTTAGGATTCTGAGATGCTTAGAATTGCACCTTGAAGGAAAATGTACGAAATACTTTGCACCAGAAAAGCACACCGACAAAGGTAAAGTAACTAGAAACTACCTTTATACGAGAAGAGTTCTGATTCATACCTGTATTTCCAGAAGCAGAAATGCATGCAGTAGTTCTCCTTATCCACGACACATATGTTTCAAGACTTCCAGACGATGCGTAAGAACGCGGTTAGTACCGAACCGTAAATGGTTTATTTTTCCTCTACATATATAAATATTAAAATAAATGAAGTCTCATTTATATATCAGACATACTAAAGTATTAAAAGCAATAACTAATGATATAATAAAACAGTAAGATATATCTGTCTTCTAGGGTAGCTAGCTAATCCCTGTTGTAGACGAATGTTCAGATACATTTATGCTGTTTTAATACCCTCAGAGCCAACCTGTGGTTTATGTTGCAACAATGCTGAGCGAGTCATACAGTTTCAGGAGAGAACGTATAATTTGGGATAACCCACAGTTTTGAACAAGGGCAGTACCTGACTATATTTCTGAGATTTCTTATGTACACATTATTAGGACTAGTATCCTCAAGGACACATAGCACAGTGGATAAAGGCGTTGGTTAGATCCAGTGACAGGACCCAAAGAGTGTGAGTTCAATACCCGGTTAAGGCAGTGGAGAACTTGGAGAGGGGAATTAACAGGAGATAATTGATAATTGACACCCATTGCTCCTGGGACTAGAACAGTCTACCCCAGTGAGCGAAATAAAGGGTTCAGTTTGACATTCCAACCACCTGAAGAAGGCCGGATCTTACAACGGCCGAAACTTTGTAATAAGTATGGCGACAAAGATGAGGACACTAGTCCGAATAATGTAAATGAGGACATTACCTTCAAATACTCTGTCACGATGACTAGCGAGGGCGTGTAGAAGAGTGATTAAATTTTTACAATCTAAAAATATTTTCTGGGGTTTAAATCATCTGTAGAAATCGAATCAGTCAATCAAAAAAGAAAATTAACTGCGGTATAAATTCTGTTTCTTCATTAATTATAAGTTTTTTATTATTATTATTATTTGTTGATATCTATTCCGTTGGGGTATAATGGTTAAGAGATCGTATTGAGAAATCAGATAGCCGAGTTCGAATTCTAGTCGAGTTCTTTACATTCACTTTCGCGCAAATTTTGGAAAGGCATGAACCCATCTCTTCTCCCATGAACTAATATTTTGTACATCATTTTATACTATCAAGTTAAAAGGTATAGGGATTTTTTTTTAATATATAGTTTGTAGATCATATAATGTATTGCTGTTAATTTTACTATAAAAATGTATAAAAAGCAAACATTACTAAGAGGACAGGAAGTTGTAGAGAGTCATGATCGTCTTACTGAATGGTCACGGTGCATAAAAAAAGAGAGAAAAATCCGTTTGAAAACCTGAGGAGTAGATATATCAAGCTAGTTCCGTGTGCGTGCAAATATTAAATAAAAACTAAGACATCAAATAAAGCTAGTTTTAACATTAATATCTAACAGTGGGTGTCTCAGATTTTGGCCAACGTCGGGTTTCATACCTAATGGTGATAACTAATTAGATTATTGTAAAACTTCTTAGAAATAACTGTTGCGTTATTCATTTCCAATCTGATCAATTATAAGTTATGATATAACCTGCTGTATAGGAAATAAAGCTATTGAATTGCTTTAATTCTGACAATTTTGTTAATACCATTAAATGGAGCCTGCTTATCTATCACGAAACAAGTGCTTCTACGTGTTTGCAAATACTACGTAAAACTCTAATCAAATAAAACCGACTTATCATTGCTATCTACCAGTGTGCGTTTTATTTTTGTTTAATCTACTCTTCAGGAAGTTGGCGATCTCTTACACAATTTCATGTCCTTGTGGTTCTTAGTAAATTTTCTCTTTTTGTCATCTCTCCTAAAGCATGTCCCAACATCCATTTACTGAAGCTCATGAGGTATTTTATGCGTTCTTTTCCTCTTTACTCTGTTTCCTTCAATCTGTCCTGTGAGTATCAAATTTTCCAAGACCTCTTTCCTCATTTTATGCTGTAGAAGTTTTAGTTTCCTTTTTGTTTCTATTTCCTTTAAAACTTCGTAGTTGCTTATATGTTCTGTCCATGATGTTCTCAGCATCCTTCTGTAGAACCACATTTCTGTTGCTCCAAGTCTCTTTCATCTGCGAGTATATATATATATATATATATAGAGAGAGAGAGAGAGAGATGATCAGCTATATGTGAGTGATTATGTGCATGTACAGTTGAGCAAATAACTGTATCTAATCAAGAGTATAGAGAAAACAGTGCTCAATGTAGTTAAACAGAGCTATAAAGTATATATTAATTATTACACATAGAAGTTATAACTTCTTGTCCCTGATGAATGGGAAAGCCATGAAAGTAAGTCCTGCTATATATGTAATTACATATCTTTATTTATTGTTATTTTCCATTCATTTTCTATATTGTCTTTTTAATCTTTTTCAGTTTTCTTGCTGGTTTTTCTAATTTCTTAGTTATTGAAATAAAGTCATTTTCTGTTTTAAAAACCAATAACCACCTCAGCATTTAAATCACTGCTCGGAGATTATTGTTAAGTAAGAAATCTTGTCTATCTGGACTTATTATTTGTGTCCACAAATGTCAACAACATAATATATACAGATGACATAGTACTACAAGGAAAGTGAGGAAAACACTAACCACTAGTTCTAAGAATGTATGGTTATCAACCAGAGAGACAGCCTATGGTGTGAGCTAAAAATTGCAGACGAGAAGACTTCAGGTAACAGAGATAGGATTCTACAGACGATTCCATTGACAGAACATTTCAGAAAAATTTGAACGAAAATTACATTTTGTGTGTGTGTGCGCGCATGCGTATATACACAATGAAAGAAGAAGAAAAAATTATGCTTTCATCAACGAAAAGTATATATATATATATATATATATATATATATATTAAAAATACTTTTACAAGGGGCTGATTAAAACATGGAAAAATTTCCGAACATCCTTCGTTTTTAAGTTTAAAAAAGTTTACTATAGATGACGCTGTGTTTCCATGTAGACAAGGTTACATTTGTCATTCGTGTATATTTGTGGCTAGACTGTCTTCAAACTTTAATATGAGTAGTAGTGAGAAATGAGAGGTCTTTCGTTCTACAAAGGCAGGATATTCATATCGGGAACAGGTATATATACTTTTTACATACGGCTGCGCGAGTGGTATTGGAAGCGAGACTTTATCAGATTGCTTTTCCAGATCGAAGGCAGACGAGTCATCAAACCTTTGCTGCTGTTTATCGTCGCGTTGCTTGGACACGATCCGAGGCACTACAAACTACGGACATTTTACCTTGTTTTGGTGTGAGGATCCCGTCTCCAAAATTTGTTAAGTATTCCGGGGTTGTATCTTGGATTATACATTTAAAAACGTCTACCGTAAGCCTTACACTTAATAACTCAAAAACGAAGGATTTGCAAACATATATTTATTTGGTTATTTGTTCTTGTTTCGGTATGAGGAACCCGCACCAAAGTTTGTAAAATGATTTTTGATAAACCATATAAACAGCCATCTGCGCAAATGCAAAGCTCTTCAGTAAAATGAATGGCGCACTTTGGCTGATTGATATTTGTTTACATTCGTAAAAATAATAATTTACGTGCGTAGCTCTACCGAGGGAAGATAGCTCAGTGGTAGAAGCTCTGACGGACATCAAATAAGTTGGGTTTCGATCCTGGCTTGAAGCATTCGGATGTGTAGTCGCGCTGAGGAGCTGTGATTTAGCGAAACAGTACTGTTTGTGAATGACATATATATATATATATATATATATATATATATATATATATATATATATATATATATATATGGTGTCTCTCAGTTTTATCGTCAAAATGTTTATGTTCTAAGGAATGTTTTAAGGAAAGACTATAGTATATTTTTTATATATTTTTTTTTCAAAACACATTGGAAATTAAAAATCTTGTTTTATTTTTTTTTTCGTTATGGTCGGCCTAATACTATGGCTGTTTTAGCGCCTTTTCCTTTTTTGATTTGGAAGTTCTTGCAAAATTCAAATAATTGTCAGATCTTAATGAAACTTTCCGAACTTATTAACAAATGAATGGCATTATTTTTGAAATTTTCTTTTAGAAATTCTTGGTAAAAATGAGTGTGTTTTTTTTTGTTTTTTGTTTTTTTTTACATATGATCGCAAAACTTGTTTTATTAATTAAAGCATGAATCCTTGGAGAATATAAATTTGATTTTTTTTCAAACTACTAATCATTTCCTGAAAATCGTAAAATAAAACTATGACATTATTGAATTAGAAAAGGTTTTAACTACTTTTTTAAATAAAATCTATTAAGGACACTATCTTAAGAAAAAAAATTCGATGAATAATGAATTTTTTTACAAATTTTTAAAAAGATTTTAATTATTATAATTTATATAAAAATCTTTTAAAAGTCTGCATTACTTTGGTTACATTTTTACTAATAAAAAATTGAAAAGGTTAATACAAATCAGGTACCAAGATTTTTAAAATAATTTTATTTTTTTATGTGTATAAACGTGCCTATTTTGAAAGCATAGGCAACTATACACGACATTATCAGAAAATAAATGCGATGACTACAGTAAATTTAAAGTCAACATTCCTACAATTGGATTACGGAGAATGTTTCCAATATTAAGATTACAGAAACTTAAAAATTATATAAAAAAGGCGCTAACCCATCATTTTCCTAAAGTATGTTTTACAGATAAAGTCTCCGTAGAACAACAATAAATTTGTTATCACTCGTCAATCACGTAAACATGGCCCTTGTCAGTTAAAAGAAGATGCTGTTTGCTTTAAAAATGCATTTCTGTGCTATTTTAACCTTAAAGTAAATAATATTTGTTCAAAATCAAATTAATAATACTTTAAGTCAGCTAATATTCCTCAAATAAAGTTTTGGACATGTATATTTTAATTTTGGAAGAGTTTTTATACAAAGAATTATATGGCGATAAAAGACTAGTATAAAGCGCGGTAATCAGGTACTTTACCAAAAAAATCGATTCCAATCGATATAATATCTGTTTGAAATTAAAGCATTTTGTTTAATAGAAATGGTAAATTTAATCCTTTAGCTATGAATTAAAACTAAAATAAAAGCTTTAAAAAGCTTTTTCATTTAAAAAACGATTTTAAACTATAGGTATCGCGAATAAGTGGAGGTTCATATATATATATATATATATATATATATATATATATATATATATATAGTGATGGACTCACCTGTCATATTTGACGTAGCAACTCAGTTCCTAGGAACCGACAAACAAGACACCAGCGCATGATTTGATTATAATGAAGGCTTTGTGCAGAACCAACCACACTTTTTGAAGAGCCGAATAAAGAGACCTGGTGCGTTAAGTGCCACAAGGTTCTCCAACAAACCTCCGCAGGTTTTGAATTCAGAGTTGTCCTTCTCCTAGACCAGTTGCCATCCAAGGCTATAGAACCCAGTCTATCCTGCTATTTACCCAGAGCTGGAGGGAGAAGAAAAGGATTAATACCCAAGTGAATATATAATTGATTCGACTGGACTTGTAACTCGGTTCTCCGATTCCTCAATCCGAGCCGCTATCCACTACTCCATCGTACCTAATACCCTTGTGAAAAGTATGAATCCTCTTCTTCTTCCCCCAGCTATGGGTAAATAACAGGATATATATATATATATATATATATATATATATATATTACACATATGAATGTGTGTGTATAAAATCAAATGGTTATCCTAAATAGTTGCATATGTTTTTACTAGTGCCGGTGGTTTGTGTTCAAAATGTAAACGATCCTATTCTTGGAAATTGATGCGAACGAATTTGGCTATAAATTTAATAAATCTCAAGCTGCCCTGGATACGCGGGTAGCATATAAGCTATCGGTGCGAAAAAAGCAAAATCGGCAAGCCGAGTTCAAATACCGACCTAATCATTTGCGTTCAGTAAATTGGTTTAATCGGTATTCCGAATTGTTAAGTTCCTCAATCATTAATTAGTAAAAAAAAAAAAAAAAATACAGGATAATATACGTATCGTATTAGACGGCATATAAGGCACCCCCCCTTTTTTTTTCTTTTTTACTAAAAGTATCTTTTAAAATTCCCTTTCGACTTATATGTCATATGTAGATTTACTAACTTTATGAATTACTCATTTTTTTCTTGATTTGCCCTGCTGAAATATGGTTATGTCTTATACACCCGTGCGTCTTATATGCCGTCAAATACAGTAATTTATCATGGACCGAGCATGTACGCAACGACGAGGTTTTGGAGAAAATGGAAACAAGGAAACGTATACTTAACACCAGAAAGAGGCAGTTGGAATTTCTGGAGCATTTAATGAGGAAACAGGGCTTGGAAAACCAGATATTCACAGGACAGACCGAGGGCTTGGAAAACCAGATATTCACAGGACAGACCGAGGGCTTGGAAAACCAGATATTCACAGGACAGACCGAGGGCTTGGAAAACCAGATATTCACAGAACAGACCGAGGGCTTGGAAAACCAGTTATTCACAGGACAGACCGAGGGCTTGGAAAACCAGATATTCACAGGACAGACCGAGGGCTTGGAAAACCAGATATTCACAGGACAGACCGAGGGCTTGGAAAACCAGATATTCACAGGACAGACCGAGGGCTTGGAAAACCAGATATTCACAGGACAGACCGAGGGCTTGGAAAACCAGATATTCACAGGACAGACCGAGGGCTTGGAAAACCAGATATTCACAGGACAGACCGAGGGCTTGGAAAACCAGATACTCAAAGGACAGATTGAAAACTTGGAAAACCAGATACTCAAAGGACAGATTGAAAACTTGGAAAACCAGATACTCAAAGGACAGATTGAAAACTTGGAAAACCAGATACTCAAAGGACCGAGTGAGGGAAAAGGAGAGAGGAAAATAGTGCGAATCATAATTGAAGAGCTTGAGTTAGTTTCAAATAACAGAAAGACAGAACTTATTTAAGAGCTGCAAGAAGTAGAAATATGTGGAGGGCCATGATCGCCAACGTCCTGAAAAGGACACGGCACATAAAAGAAAATATAAGAGAATTGGACAAATGTATATACTAAAATCTGTTACTCTATATATATACACAATAGACTACGTGTATTTATATGTTATTGGCGATAATGTTTATTACTTAATCTTTTTTAAGGTTTTCACCCTTGCAATGGTGGATTGTTAAAAATGATTACGAAATCATAAGTTGAAAAGACCCCCGTTAAAAGACTCACTTTAAAATATGTTAATTATAAAAACTTAACAATATTTTCACGTTTTTGACAGCATTGGTAAACTAGTCGTCGTAGACCTCCGTCGGTCAGGGTTGACCACGGTTAATATCCTAACTGTCTGCTTAGCTGAAGCATAGACGTCTGTGACTGTAGAGGCCGATGCGAGAGTGGCAATCTTTGTTGCAGAGATCGGTTGCGTGTTCTGTCTCTGGCCTGTTGGAGTTTTCACTTTCCTTTCTGCGGGTTTGCTTTTCCG
>OZ010580.1:28446429-28496429 GCA_963932145.1 Acanthosepion lycidas | reverse complement strand
AGTAGAAAGAAAAAGAGAGAGTAGAAAGAAAAAGAGAGAGTAGAAAGAAAAAGAGAGAGTAGAAAGAAAAAGAGAGAGTAGAAAGAAAAAGAGAGAGTAGAAAGAAAAAGAGAGTAGAATGAAAAAGAGAGAGTAGAAGGAAAAAGAGAGAGTAGAATGAAAAAGAGAGAGTAGAATGAAAAAGAGAGAGTAAAAAGAAAAAGAGAGTAGAAAGAAAGACAGGGAGTAGAATGAAAAAGGGAGAGTAGAATGAAAAAGAGAGAGTAGAATGAAAAAGAGAGAGTAGAATGAAAAAGAGTTACAAAATATGCGAAAAAGATAAAGAATGGAGAAGGTGCACTCGCATAGAAATATGTAAACAAAGAATTTTAACAGAAAAGCTAAAACCAATGTTTGTCTATATATTCGTCCATGAAGCCGTTCACGAGGAAATGGATGTTCCAACAATGAAACACCGATTTCCATCTACAAAAACTGGCAAAGAAAAGAAGTAGAATTTTACATACTGTAGAAACGTGTCTCTGCATCACTTCATCACATCCATTTCTTCCAGCTGATCATTTGCCAATAGTTTCATGAAATCAAGATGACTGGCGATAGGTCAGAGAGGAGGAGTTTTTTTTTCTTCTGAAAAACGCACTTGCGTTCACGCTGTGTGTTTCAGCGTACCCGAAGTGAACCATGTTAAAAATTCGCTCGATTTATATATTTTTTCTAAAGTTCACCCTACGCAGCTAGAGAGCCACTCAAGGTAGTGGATCAATGAATGAGGTGTGTGATATGAATATAAGAGATGGTGATGGATTATTAATAGGAACAGGATAGATAAATACTGGCCCGTATCTTGAAGTGGCTAAGAATGTAGTCTTCAGGGAAGCATCCAAGTGGGAGTCTTTTCCACATAGTAACAATTCTTGAGAAAAGCCGAGTGGAACCTTCTGTTTAGATTTTGAAATACGGAAGAAATGAGGGCGTTTCAATTCCGTGGAAGTGGCATGGCGTGTCCGAGCAGTAAAAGTCTGAAGTGGTGGAGATAAAGAATGGAAATCATCTGAACATTTGCCATGAAAATAGCGTCAGAGCAGCGTTAAGTCTGGTAGGGGTGGAGAGAAGCTGCAGAATGGAAAATATGTCATTGCTCATTTTATATAGGAATAACGTGTCGTTGCCGATACTGGAGATTGAACACAGATCACCAGTGAGCAAACAAGGGTGATTCCAGTTCTAATAAGTAGACCACGTGATGGTAAAGGAAATGTATATATGGGAATTAGCATGGCGTCTAAATGATCACTATTTCTGCTCTATCCTCTATTAATATTCGGATCATTCTTTCTACACTATCCTCTATCTTTACACCATTCACTATACTATTTCTCTTTACTGATCACTATACAGATTACTATTCGGTGGTTACTTTTCGAGCTAGTATTATCGAGTACTATTTACGTGAGTGTTATTCGAATGCTCAACGGCGTTACTATAGTTGTGTCTGGAATTACAAAGTCTCTACTACAACGAGCATTACGAAAGTGACAACGAGTATTCGTTGACATCACAAAAGCTCACAAGACCGCCTAAGCGATTTTGAGCTTGCAGGCTGGAAAGTGAGGATTGGACAGCATTAGCCATGCTCTATTTTAGGTCTAATCTGACACTTGTAAATATAAACCTGGCAGAAAGATTCAGGCTTTTTTCTGAAACAACAGTATGAGCCGACCGTTTTTCTAGTGTCTGTTATCTATTGAGTTCCTTCTGGACTTGGGCAATCAAAGCTCTTCATAAACTCATACCTCTTGTTTTAAGCAACTATCAATTCGTTACCATCCCTCTTAGTCACCGGTTTGCCATCGATTCACTCGCAAACATCAAATAGGTTACCAGGTGTTTCATTTTGATTCGTCTCCGATCAAAATATGGCCCGCGAAGCTTAAATTTTCCGGGTTCTCTTTTCCCTTATAAATTTCAACTGTCTCTTTCGGATTTTAAGTGTAAGTGGCCGTGTGGGTGTCTATTTTCTTTAGAACCTCATCTTTGCTCACGTTCTATCTCCGTTGCATTCCCAGTTTCAGTCTGCAAAAATACTGCTTCGAATTACTTCTTCATCTGTCAAGAAGTAACGTTTGCATTAACACCGGACAGTCTTTATTTTCCCGATTTTCAGGACATGCATTCTATGTAGAATGCAAACAATAAGTTGCAAAAACAAAATTTAGATCGAAAACTGCAATGGTCTGTACCCAAATTTCATTTTCTCTATCGAGAGCATAAACTTTAAAAAAGGCTTCATTTATTATATATATATATATATATATATATATATATATATATATATCATAAGGAGCGGTACAATAACAAACCATTTATGGACTATTCCTTGACAATATACAGATCAATAAGTATAAAATCGCTTAACCCTCGCCCCATTTATTTCTAGCGCTACCTACATTTAAATTATTACAAATGGAGAAAAAACGGATATATATGCGGTACTTATTGGAAAGCGCTCAATATCAGTGATAGAGCTAACATACTTAGTTGTATGGATAGGAGTTTGTAACCCTTGGTTTCCCGCTACTGCGATCCTCAGACAATTTATAAAACCCAGTGTTACATACTCACACACACACACACATATATATATATATATATATATATATATATATATATATATATATATATACACACACACACATGGGGTGCGATGGATAAATTGTCATCTAAATTACTGAAAAATGAAATTAATGGGCATCTCATTTTAACAGATATACTTACAAAAAATTACACAAAAATATCTTGAAATACTAAAAATGAAATTTATTCAATAAAATTAACTTCATCCAAACGACTTCGGAATCTCCTGCAACTCTTTTGGAAGGTCTCCTTGTTTAAGTTGGTAAATTCTGCAATAATCCTTGTCTTCAGTTCATCTTTGGTGTTACAAGGTGTTTTGTTGGTCTCTCAATCAACTGCATAATAATCAAGGGGGTTGTGTTAGGTGGCCAGATGTAACGGTGATATGATCGCAAAAATTGTCTGACAGCCATAACTGAGTTCTCCTGCTTGTGTTGCATGATAAAAAGTCCTGTTGTCAGACATAGGGTCTTCAAGGACACACTCTCTTGACCCAGGGCAGCACTATCTCCTTAAGGCACTTGATGTAGGCCTCCGTGTTGAGTCTGAAGCCCTCACTAACAAATTCGGATGTTGGTTTCTTATCAGAACGGTCAAAGTGAGTTTTCCGAGCTATCGAAACTTCGTAATCATCATTAGACTCTTTCCGAATCCTTTGAATTGTCCTCAGATTGACTCCCAAAACTGAAATGTTCGTAATGGAGCTTCCAGCGCGAATGTCAAGCAGAGTGAATTGCGTCATGGTGCTCTTTTTATCACAGACGTTGCCCAACTGAACCTACTATACTTTGCAGTCGGCAAAATAAAAAAAAAAGCGCATGCGCGAATTTAAAACAAATATATATAAAACGGCGACAATTTACTCATCGCAGCCATATCATGAAAAAGCCGGTCGATGTGAAACTGAAATTTGTTAAAGTCCGTTTTCACATGTACAAGCAGAAAGCTTCTTTTTTTTAAAAAAAGAAGCTAAGTTGGCAACATGTTATTATAAATAATGGTGAATATATAATTGAATAAAATATAATTGTACTTTATTTTTTTGAAGAATGCAATTAATGAACAAAAAAGGAAATTATTTATGACTCAACCTAATATTTTATAGTCAAATCATTTCTAATGGGTTTTTGTAGTCAAATCTTTTCCAATAAATTTTTATAGTCAAATCATTTCCAATGAGTTTTTTTTTATACTTAGATCATTTCCAATTGATTTTTATAATAAAATCAATTTCAATGCTTTTTTTATAGTAAAATCGTTTCCAATGCATTATTTAGTAAAATCATTTCAATGGTATGCATAGTATAAAGATAGTGAATGAATAATTGAATAAAATAAAATTTGAGACCCCAAAACGGAAATCACTTATGATTCAACCTAATAATCCTGAATCGTAAAACCAAGGATTACATAAAATAAATACTCATCTATAAATACACATTTACTTATTTTCAATCGGCAAATATTTCGTTGGGTACAATATGTAAGGACTTATATGTTTTTGTTTATTTACATTCAGACTAATGGCTCCGACTTTCAATGTTATCACAACGTTTCGGCTGTTGTGCTCTTCAGTCTTCTTCAGGTGTCTGTCGATACCAGTAACCCTGAGGGTATTTTTGAACTGAACACAGGTGGATAGATTGCTCTTGTTACGCTGTGTATGTCTCCAGGTATCTCGTTTTGTTCTTTTCATTGTTGCTCAATTAAGGTTTGATTAATTGAATTTCCGCTCGAAATTTCCCTGAGATTACCCGGATCGATAGAGAGCTGAAGAATGGTCCAAAAGTACAACGCCTGAATCGTTGTAATAACAACAGAGATAAGGACACGAGCCAGAATGTGAATGTCTAGTGACGCTTCGTCTTAATAAGAATAAGTTACTGCTGGCCCTGTTTCATCCGAGTCTGCGTTGTGGAGTAGCTGAACATCCCCACAAGATGAACTGGTCTAAGACTATTTAAACAGCTCTCTCTCTCTCTCTCCCTCAAGGGAGGGAGGGAGGGAGAGAGAGGAGTTAACGATTACAGTTAACTCTGCTTGTCGACTTTCTGCCTCCGGGCGGAGAGGAACTCAGACGAGGCTATGCCGAAGGGCAGTCTCATCTGGGGAGGTAGACAGCTACCTGACCCGGTGTATACGGGTCTACAGGCAATTTTTGACCGAGCCCACTAGCCGTAACGCCCCACGTAAAAGATCGACCTTGTGCCACATCCCGCCTTGTGGGAAGGTCTCGGGTAAATACCAAGGATTTAACGATTAACTGTCTATTTTTCTGAGATTAATTATTATGTACACAATTTACATTATTCGCACTATTGGCCTCATCTTTGTTGCTATATTTATCACAACGTTTCGGCCATTGTACACTCCGGCCTTCTTCAGGTGGTTGGAATGTCGAACTGAGCCTTTTATTTCGCTCACTCGGGTAGAATGTTCTAGTTCCATCTCTAATGGATGTCAGTTATCAGTTATCTCCTGTTAATTCCCGTCTCCAAGTTCACCACCGCCTTAACCAGGTATTGAACTCACACTCTTTGGGTCCTGTCACTGGATCTAACTAACGCCTTTATCCACTGTGCCATATATCCTTGAATAAAAGATTCAGTTCGACATTTCAACCACCTGAAGAAGGCCGGAGTGCACATGATAAATATGGCAACAAAGATGAGGACAATAGTCCGAATAATGTAAATAGTGTAACGATTAACTGTTTATTGCATTAGTCTGTGTCCTCAACCGTGTACCATATTATTCTTCAGGATAAACTACTTATATTCTATATGTGTGCCAACCTTTACTATTTACGACACAACAGTCTGAACGAGAACAATTTACCCCATAGATTAAATCAGCGTTTCTGAACAGTTTTAAGCAACGGCACAAATAGGGGCAAATGAAAATTATCACGGCACACTTAGCAAAATTTTAAGGGGTATATATTTAAATGACATGAAATAAAAGCATAGATTAAAAAAAATACGCACAAATATGAACTTACTTTATTTCAATGTTTCTATTCAAGCATTTGTGCAGTAATATACCAAAGCTGTACCATTATTACTTCCACACTCATATACGCACGATATCTGCAATCTTTGTCAACATGTAAAGTTAGCTATAATAGCATTTCCAGACCAAAAAGCCTTTTGAATGATAGATCTGATATTATGACCAGTTGCATACATATTAAAAAAAAAAATACTTTTGAGTTCATATGAACTAGGATGAAAAGAAAGTAACTGCATTCCATTTAACCGCACACCCACCGGTACATTTCCAATACCCTCGCTTCTTCCGCCTACCCCTCCCCCTTCTATCACACTTCACGTCGTGAACTTATTTATTTTTAAATAATACAGCGCTCATTATTTTCTTTTAAATAAAACGTTAGGAAATCAATTGACCAAAATCGCCTGAAGATACCGAAAGGTTCAAACTAAGGCAACGGAATCGGCTGGTCTAATTTTTTTATATTTAAAAGCTCTACATGTTCATTTTTTTTTTTATATATGTGTGTATTGAACACTTTTTTAATACTACTGTTTCCTGGTCTAATTCAGCTCTGACCATTAACTTTTTATATATATATTATGAAATGGACAAAATCCAAGAATTATTTTAAGATATTTTAATGTTTATACATTCTTTTTATAGATACAAATATTTAAGCAAATGCTCTGTTTATAATAAACAGTATTAAATAACATTTACCGACCTGAATAGAAAATATTCATCCTCCGATAGGAATTGAACCTGTATCTTATACGGAATCGTCATATAGCCTGATGTGCCTTAACCGATTGAGCCACAGAGGATCGTTCGATTAGCAAGGTCGATTTTATTGCTTTTAAACTATAATCTTCCATGAATCTCTCACGTACATTCATGTCTCTAATGGCGTATCAAATGTAAACAAATGACGTCACACGTTATGAAATGAAGTCCGGCAATTATTTTAAGACATTTTATGTTATACATTGTTTTTATAGATACAGATATTTAAGTAAATGCACTGTTTATAATAAACAGTATTAATAATGTGTGAGTCATTTGTTTATATTTGATACGCCATGAGCAGATATGAATGTACGTGAGAGATTCATGGAAGATTGTAGTTTAAAAGCAGTAAAATCAACCTTGCTAACCAAACGATCGGTTAAGGCACGTCAGGCTATATGACAGTTCCGTATAGGATACCGGTTCGATTCCTGTCGGAGGACGAATATTTTCTATGAAAATTTCTCGGACATTCAGGCTGGTAAATGTTACTAATACTGTATATATATGTGTGTGTGTGTGTGTATGGCTGTCTCGACAATATTTCGCAGCATACTTAAAAGGATCGCGCACAACGGTTGATAATCACTGGATTAAATAAATGTTTCTCAACAAAATTCATTGAGAAACGCCTGATGAAGGCGGGCGCAATGGTCGAAACGTTGTGATAAGGACAAAGATGAAGACTTTAGTTTGAATGTAAATAACAATAACTTCCCATCCCAGTCATTTAGACACAATAATCACAACGTTTCAACCTGTTTCCGCCTGTATCAGTGTTTCGAATGAAAAAAAAAATACAATAGATACCGGAAAGTTCTTCAGAATTCTCGATGTTAAAATTGTATTATTGGTGGAATTATCGAGAGTAAAACACGCTTAGGTGGAACAAGCTTCTTGTTGCTTTCTCGCATCAATCTTTAGATAAATGCTAATCGCTTTTTGAACGAACGAGAAGATTAAAATAAGGTGAAAACTGTTAACGTCTCTCCAACACCAGAAAGGACGTTGCCGATACCCAAATACAACTAATATCCTTTCGACAAATTTCAAAATAAATTGTATTCTTTATCGTCTCATTTTTCTCTTTTCCTACAGAATAGTTTTCGTTTCAATCATCTCCCAAGCCAGTTCACTTGTCATCAATTACGAAACACAGGTTGTTTGTCTACGAAAATAACACTTCTTGCCTAATTTTTCTTTTAGCCTCGATTCGAAATCAAATGCCTTTTCCTGACAATCGTTGATACAAAATACAAGTTACCGAAGCAAATTTCCAGGCTATAAATTGCCGAATTGAATGAAACATAAAATGTTTTTTTTTTTTTTTTTTTTTTTTCACTTATTTCTGGCTTCGAGGTCGCCAGACAAGGAAGCCTTAGCAAAATTTTTCATTTCTCTTTATCTCTTCAATTTTTTGTTTGTTTGTTGTTTTTTTTTTCCCATCTCGTCACTTGTGTTTTCTATTATGTGTTTGATTGAAGAAGCAGATTCAGTTTTTCAAAAGAATACAGCTTGGCATTCAGTTCGCTTGACCGCCGTAAAGAGCATTTCATTTCTTTCAGTATGTTCATATCGAGCGAATTTTGTGGTAAAATGAAGGTAAGACGTCGCTTAATGGGCCTAGATTAAGGGACATAAGGTAGTATCTCCATACAATAACAAAACCGCATCAAATAGAACATTTGACGAAAATCGCAAAAAATATTAATGGGATATATTGTTTTTATCATCCCTTTATAATTACTCAACTATCTCTCTCTCTCTCTCTCTATATATATATATATATATATATATATAGAGAGAGAGAGAGAGAGAGAGAGAGAGAGAGATAGTTGAGTAATTATAAAGGGATATATATATATATATATAGTGCGCTAATGCCTTAGTGGTAGAATCTCTGACTGACGCCAATTTAGTCGGGTTTCGATACTACCTAGAGGCAACCAGACGTCTAGCCACACTGATGAGCTGTGATACAGCGAAACTGTGTGTGTGTGTATGTATATATATATATATATATATATATATATATATATATAAGCATAAAAGTGAACATTGAAGTCAACACTCAGAGGCGACAGGCTGTTTCACGCAATCATCAAACCTGGCATAAAACAGCAACAAACTATATATATATATATATATATATATATGTGTGTGAAAAGTGTGTGTATATAAATATATATATGTATATATATATATATATATATATATATATATATATATATATATATATATTATATGCGCGGTACTTATTAGAAAGCGCTCAATATCAGAGATAGAGCTAACATATTTGGTTGGATTGATGTGAGTTTGGGTTTCACGCTTTTACGATCGCAAAAGCGTGAAACACAGGGCCACAAACTCACATTAATCCAACCAAATATATATATATATATATATATATATATCACCTGTTAGAAACCATGGTAGCAGAATGTTTGGTTTATGTCTAGAATTGCTCCTCGTTTTTTGAAAAAAAAATATTAAGTTGTGACATTGTTGGGACTGTTGTCATCATATATATATATATATATATATAAAGAAATATAGTTTTAAGGTGTGCTATATTTATGGGATAAAGTACTCAATATCAGAGATAGACCGTATGTAAATATAAATATAAAAGTGAACATTGAAGTCAACACTCAGAGGCGACAGGCTGTTTCAAAAAAGTATTGCTGGTAATAGATAACTATTTGTCCATAGCTGGGACCCCAACAGGTGCCATCACCCCGGGTCAGGGTGAACCTGGGAACACAAGCAACCAAGAAGCGGTTTCACGCCCCACACAAACCTCCCGATCAAAGACCCCGCAGCTGAACGCAGTTTACCCAGGACGCGGATGTAGTTTAACGTCTTACCCAGGACGCAGAGTAATTAGTCTCCGCAAATTAGAGGAGAGAGTTATCAATGATAATGTTCTGACTTCTAATCGGTGGTCATCTCTTCTTTAGCCCTCTTTAGTTATTTTTTTTTTATTTTTAAATGTGCTTTTTATCACGCGCGAGAAAATTATGTCTGAAATGCGGCCTAAGGGGGAAAAATGTGTACCTCTGACGTAGGCGATTATAAATCCATGGACTCCTTTATTTTATATAAAGTATCATTCACTAGCAGTAGATCCCGGGGTTGCCCGGGCATGTAGCAGCAAAAAGAGATAGATCAGGTATGGACCATCATAAAGACTGAAAAATAAAATTGACAAAGATTATTGTTTAAGGTTGATAGAATGCATGTCTTAATTAGTTTTTTTTTAATTTTTTTTTTTACGAATTGGTCAAATCCAAACAAAAACATTGTTTTCAATCGTTATGAGTCTACCGATTGAATAGAATTTTATTATAAACAATTGTCTTGTAAATGGAATTTTTAAAGCATTCTGAATGTAAAAATAAAGAAAAAAGTGTGCAAAGACAATAAGAAACACTACCTGCCAAAAAAAAAGTGAAGTTTTGTTGAAATCGGTTGAAAAATGTAGGAAATCCGATCCCATATATAAACGAACACACACACACAAACAACCTGGGTTTTATAAGTATAACTCGATATGAGTTGTCCCCCTTTCATTCTGGTGGCAGAATAGTGTTTTATCGTGTTTTCAAATTGATTTCGTGCAAAAACAATTGTGTTTTTCCAATTTTGGGCGCTGTCAGAACCACCGCAAGGTAATTTTACGTAGTTCTGTGAAGTTTTGTTGAAATCGGTTGAAAAATGTAGGAAATCCGATCCAATATATAAACGCGCGCACACACACACACACACACACACACATACAATCTGCGTTTTATAATAAGTAAGATTCTTTAGAAAGATAGCAAACTGGTTTCCTAATGTGTTCCCTACGTTTAGGAATTCAGACTTTATCTTCTCTTATACTGGCAGCCAACCAAGGCAAGAGAGACGAGTTTATGCTGTTATTTAACCTATAATTGGATGGGTGTTGAGAAAAGAAGGGTTCATACCGTTCCCGAATTCCCTCGTGCGAAAGCGAACACACCAGACTAGCCCAAAATTTGAACCCGACTCTCTAATTCCATTTTCATTTCCGTTTCCTGTTATACTATCCATGTATCAAGTCTTCTTGAAAAATGAGCTGATATTACCTTTCTCTGAAGAATTACATTTTTATGTCTATTTGTTGATTCTTAAAGGAGGTTACAAACAGACAAAAGGTGGGTATTTGAATGAAGGAACAGCAACACGCGCGTAGATGAAAGACTACTGAAAGACAGGAAATCGAGTAGCAGGCTAGCAAATCCCGAAGCAAGGATATTTACCTTACCCCCACCCCACGTGGCAGGAAATTTTACAAGTCCTTTTTTTAATGCAGGGTCAAAACCGAACCCGTAGGCTCGGGCAAAAACTCCTCGTAGACCCCGTAAAACACGGGGTCTGGTAGCTGTCTACCACCCCAGACGAGAGACTGCCCATCCGCATAGCCTCGTCTATGTTCGAGAAGAGAGGTCGACAAGCACAGGCGGAGATGAATATCCAACTAATTCCCGAAGCAAGGTTATTCACCTTACCTTCCCGCGAGGCAGGATGTGGCACAAGGCCGTTTTTAATGCGGGGTTAAAACCGAGCCCGTGGTTTCGGGCAAAAATTCCCCGTAAAAAACGGGGTCGGTTAGCCTCGTTTGGGTTCTACTTGTGTTCGCAGACAGAGAGGTCGACTAGAACAGCTGGAGATGAATCTCCAACTAATTCCCGAAGGAAGCCCCCAGGTATATCCTGTGCTTACTATATATATATATATATATATATATATATATATATATATGTATATCTACTGATATAGTCAGTCTACATAAGCGATAGGAAGTATGGGACATTCCATTACAGCACTATTGATCAATGCTGGAGATTTCCTATTAATATTAACCTTACACTCATTCCTCGTAATAAAACATGTAACTGGCTTAATTGTAACGTGATATCCTGGGCATGACGATAAACTACATCCGACAGCAAGATCGGGAGTTTGGAGGTTTTGGGAGGCGTAGAAGCACCTCTTAAATGCTGTTGTTTTCAGATCCACCCTGATCCGGGGTGTAACATCTGCCAGGGCCTCTGTTATTGGTAAATAGTGAACAGTACATTTTTTATAATAAAATGAAATAGATTTTTTATAGCAAAATGACAATCAACGTAACACTAAAAAAGAAACACATTTTTATAGTAAAATTACCAACAATATATTTTATGATCTACAAATTATGTATAAATAAGATAACTGTGAAGACATAAAATTACGTACAAATGTAAATTTCGGCATTAAATAACCTAGAGAATCTGATATACTGCTGAACAAAATCAACCAACCAACACGTAACGTGCAAGAGTTAAAATATTACTATAACTTTCCACCAAGAATTTGTTTAGGTTCGAATTTTCGTTAAGATCATATGTTTTTTATTCTCGTTGCTAACTTTGTCTATTTTTAGGATATTCTCCCGCAAAAATTCGACATTTCCCATCAAATAACCTGACACACATGTATGTCCAAGTTGTTAGAGCGTTAATGCTCTGACTATGAGTCCCGGATTCAAAACCCACTATGGTCAATATGACTTTGCGAAAATATAGACCTAAGAGACAATTCTTGCCAGAGTTTGGAATTTCTTGAAAAAAAAAAGAAGAAAAAGCAACAAAAAACAAAAAACATCAAAAAACATCAAAAAACAAAAAAAGAAAAAACATCAAAATCAAAAATAAAACAAAAAACATCAAAAAACAAAAATAAAACAAAAATAAAACAAAAAAACAAAAATAAAACAAAAAACATCAAAAAACAAAAATAAAACAAAATCATAAAAAAAACCCCGAAAAACAACAAAAAACAAACAAAAAAACACCAGGTATGTGCGAGAAACTGTGTAGAAAATGTTTGGAAGCCGTCAATACTGTGCTAGCACGATGTCCAAAGTCACCGTGACCGAGAATGTGAACGTACTAAACTCGTAGCTAAATGTAACAAAGATTTACTCAGTATAGTTGCAATATAACTGACAGGTTGGCTCTGTGACTGTTGAACACTAAATGTGCCTACAACGTGGGTTAACTAACCACTCTGATAGAGAAGTATAAATGGAAAAACAACGACCATATAAATTTTGACTTCTTATATACACACACTCTATCCAGAATATTTGGCACTTTTAACCTATAAATATAGCATAACTTAAAACTATATATATATATAAAATTGTATATCATATAAAAGACTAAGTAGGCATCTTCAATTAAGTTGCCACTATTGCAGACGAACAAGCTTAGAAACGTGTATCCAACGATTATATCCAGGTTGTGTCGCTAGAATCTGGGCACATAGGAAATCTCATTAACTATGTTTTTCCCCTCCACAAATTAAACAGTTTTGCCTAAAGAAGAAAGTATTGACTTCTTTTTCTGGGATATGCTAAAGGAAAAGGTCTACTCAATGAGAATCACAGATGCAACACGATTAAACACAAAGAGTGAATGTGCTTAAATTGATGGCATTGTGGATTTATTGCATCGTGTTCACGTGAATCTTGCCAAGTGCATCAACCTTTGCATGAGAAATGATGGAAATCAAATTGAAGACGTTCTTTCTTAATATTCCAATTCAATAAAATGTTTTTGAAAATTTAATTTCTTGAAAATATGCGAAACCTTGTAATAGACAAATAGGTGCATATTATAGAGCCATTGAAAAAAGGTCGGATAATAAAAAAAAAAATAAACAAAAAGAAATCCAGTTTCGTCACTACAGTGGCAATTTCAGCTTGGGCTAATGATTAACGATTTAATCAAATGAAGCAATAAATTTTTTTTCAGAAAATTTGATCCTTATTAGGTGCCTCTAATTTGTAGCCTTGTACCGAAATAAAACATAAAATACAGCGACTTTGCTATAGGATGAAGTAGAGAACGCTTTCTACCTTTCACCAGCACGGCTGATGCTAACCACCAGTTGAGTGACACGTTGCGCCCTCTCGGGCTAAAATTTAAGGTGAAAGATTATATTGAATTAATTGCTGGTTCTTACCCGAATATATCATACATATTAATGCATCTACCATTTATCAATGCCTTGAATATTGCTGCTACATTTGGTCCGATAAACCTGCTATATATTTAGAGATTGCAATGTCTTTCATTGTGCTGATGGACCTTTCTCTATAGTACCAAGACTTCGTGAATTTAAGTGCAGTACTGGACTGGAGGCAAGGTCTCATCATTCTGAAGTTGAAATAACTAGATGTTATATGTTAACAGTTTCTTTTCTCGCACTTCTCGCTTCCCAGTCAACTTTGATCTTCAAAAATGTAAATGCAATGTCAATTGTTATCTACTTTCTTCATAAATCCTGTTCTTTTATTGTACTCTCTCCTTAATAATGTTTCCTTTCCTTTCTGCGTCTTCGTGGCTTTGTTGCCATGCTGGAGGTGAATTGAATAAAAAGAAGTCAATGTTTGATGAGTACGCCTAGTGGACCAATAGGATTATTTCCAGAGTTAAATTTCCTCCGCAAATACCTCACATAGGTGTCTTTGAGTCAGACTCTGCTCAACTTATGTACTGTCGGTAAAAAAAAACTAAAAAAAAAACATTTAGATATGACTTTTCCCTCCATTTTAAGGAATTTATGTTGATACACATCAAAGAATTTGGAATCATTTTGCCATCTGTGAGTCTCAAATGTTTGGCATAATTTGAATGAGTCGCTAACCTTCAATGCAGTCCTGCACTGAACATCTCATTTCGATTATAATACTTTCCAAGTGAAAAGCGTTTCCATAGCTGCCTTTGTCAGCCGACGACTCTCCTTCTGCATATATTATTATTCATTTACGTTGACGTCTGCGGTGTATCGTGTGGCGTGTCATGTTATCCTATTGTGTGTAATCCATCGATTAAGAAAATCTGGGAAGACTTTAGTGGTCATTAATAAGTCATTGGGGAGAAACTTGAATCCTTTTTGACTCTTCTGATCGATTCGAAGAGACAATTATTTATATTCACTTTCTGTGACGAAGTAACAGAATGAAGCCAATAGAAAACGATTTCGAAACCGTTACTTTTACGAACGAAGGAAAAAAAGAAGCAAATTACGAAAATTGACTATTCCTTTTTTTTTCTTTTTTTTTTTTAATTTTCTCCTCGTTTTATTTTTCTCCATTTTTATGACACCAACCGTCTTGAACATTTAAGGTCGCGTTTATTTGTTTATTTCTATATTTTTTATATCGTTCTTTCAATCGTGGCCGATGGCTTCTTTTTCTGTTTTTCCTTCAATTGCGGCCGATGTCTTCTTTTTCTGCCTTTCCTTCAATCGCGGCCGATGACTTCTTTTTCTGTCTTTCCTTCAATCGCGGCCGATGTCTTCTTTTTCTGCCTTTCCTTCAATCAGGCTGATGTCTTCTTTTTCTGCCTTTCCTTCAATCAGGCTGATGTCTTCTTTTTCTCCCTTTCCTTCAATCGCGGCCGATGTCTTCTTTTTCTCCCTTTCCTTCAATCGCGGCCGATGTCTTCTTTTTCTGCCTTTCCTTCAATCGCGGCCGATGTCTTCTTTTTCTGCCTTTCCTTCAATCGCGGCCGATGACTTCTTTTTCTGTCTTTCCTTCAATCGCGGCGGATGTCTTCTTTTTCTGCCTTTCCTTCAATCGCGGCCGATGTCTTCTTTTTCTGCCTTTCCTTCAATCGCGGCCGATGTCTTCTTTTTCTGCCTTTCCTTCAATCGCGGCGATGTCTTCTTTTTCTGCCTTTCCTTCAATCGCGGCCGATGTCTTCTTTTTCTGCCTTTCCTTCAATCGCGGCCGATGTCTTCTTTTTCTGCCTTTCCTTCAATCAGGCTGATGTCTTCTTTTTCTGCCTTTCCTTCAATCGCGGCTGATGTCTTCTTTTTCTGTCTTTCCTTCAATCGCGGCTGATGTCTTCTTTTTCTGTCTTTCCTTCAATCGCGGCCGATGTCTTCTTTTTCTCCCTTTCCTTCAATCGCGGCCGATGTCTTCTTTTTCTGCCTTTCCTTCAATCGCGGCCGATGTCTTCTTTTTCTCCCTTTCCTTCAATCGCGGCCGATGACTTCTTTTTCTGTCTTTCCTTCAATCGCGGCCGATGACTTCTTTTTCTGTCTTTCCTTCAATCGCGGCCGATGTCTTCTTTTTCTGCCTTTCCTTCAATCGCGGCCGATGTCTTCTTTTTCTGCCTTTCCTTCAATCGCGGCCGATGTCTTCTTTTTCTGCCTTTCCTTCAATCGCGGCGATGTCTTCTTTTTCTGCCTTTCCTTCAATCGCGGCCGATGTCTTCTTTTTCTGCCTTTCCTTCAATCAGGCTGATGTCTTCTTTTTCTGCCTTTCCTTCAATCGCGGCTGATGTCTTCTTTTTCTGCCTTTCCTTCAATCGCGGCCGATGTCTTCTTTTTCTCCCTTTCCTTCAATCGCGGCCGATGACTTCTTTTTCTGTCTTTCCTTCAGTCCTTTTCTTTCAGCCTTTCTTTTTTTTTCTCTGATTCTCAACGAAATTTCTGCTTCTTCTTGTTATGTTTTGCAGATGTGAGAATGTCTTAATTCTAGTCGATTTATGGCTATTTGTATCTTACTTAACGGCGCATCTCATGCGTGTTTACATAACAAATACGAACCAATTTATTGTTAAAGCGTCCAAGAACAACCCTATCAATACTAAGTTTGCTAAAGAAAAAAAGAAAAGACCAAAAAAACAAAAAAAAAAAAACGGGGTCAAAAGAAGAGAAAAAGAGAGTTACCTGCATAACAAAACCTAAAATGCTTATTGCCTCTAGAAATTAAACTAAGACAGTGACATGATCTGATGATCGGCATAGTGAAACTCTGAATTACGATTTGGACCGGTGTCTCTGAGATTTTTTTTTCTCTGTTTTCGTTCAGTTACTTTCGAGTGTCTCAGTCATAATTAAGACCCCTTACCCGATGTCCAAAATTGGTGAAAGTGGGAAGGGGGGGAATTAATTAAAAATTAAACAGGCAGACTGTTGATCGGATTTAGCTAAAATCGTTTGTATGTATGATAATTTCCACTCCAACTTGTTATCCGTCACGCGACAGCAGATCATATTTCTGTATTTTAGATGAAAGTTTTTGGCTTTTATTTTAATTCTTTTTTCTTTCCAGTTTTTTTTTTTTCTTTCTTTTTCTGTTGCTTTCAATTTCCTTCATGTTTTCTCCCTTTTCTATTCCTCATCTGGACAGTCTATGAACATCAACCATTTTATTTTTCGCTCTTTATTTCGTAACTAGTTATGTCATTTTTTTTCTTTCCTACAGTCATCTTGATTTCTCTCCCTCACTCGCTTTCATTTCTTCTCTTTTTTTTTGTTGGCTTCCTAACCTCAATCGTTTGGAGATGAATCTTCATTAGCAATAACCTTCATCTTCAACGAGGAAACAGTCGGCCGTAATGGATTACGGAATACCGAGCAGACAACCTCTTCACTTTCCACAGACCGCCA
Source organism: Acanthosepion lycidas (assembly GCA_963932145.1). NCBI lineage: Eukaryota > Metazoa > Mollusca > Cephalopoda > Sepiida > Sepiidae > Acanthosepion > Acanthosepion lycidas. The sequence continues at coordinate 28,479,539 of OZ010580.1, read as the reverse complement.
AATCGACTGCAATTTTCGTAAATGTGCCACTTTCTTATACTTTATAAATCGATGCTGCGACGTTTTATCCCTTTTCTCGCCTATCGTCCCCACCCGTTGCCAGTGATTTTCTACTTGGGCTATGACCATTAACTGACCATATTTATCAGTGACAATAATGGAACGCACCTCTTCACAGACCCACCCAAACTCTCAATCCTCTAACCCCACGGTTTCTTTCTTGCTTCATGTCAATACTCAACGCCTGCGACTCATTTAAAACGTTTCCAGTAGATAAGCAGCCTGCATAAAAACTGACACTCAATGAATTCTCTCTCTTTTTTTCTTTCTCCCGAAGGCGTCATTTGAATAATGATAAAACAAAGCTTGACAGGGCAGCAACTGTCATCCACTGGAAACTGAGCAAACGATTTAGGTTCTGTACAGAAAAATAATGGGTGTCTTTAGTGATACAAAATAGCTATTATTCAAAATTGAATAGGTTTCAATTTCCTCATAAGCTATTCTATAAAGAATTCACGGACGTAAAGAAAGCTGTATTTAACTATGGATTTCGAAATTATACAACTACAAACATTTAACAATATTAATGAAATCAACTTAGTCCCGTCAAATGCATAATGACTACAAACAAAATAAAAATCGAAAATAAGAAATATAATACATAACTATGTTTGTATTTATCAGTAAGTGATGTCTAAGATTAACGATATATAACAAAAGTTTCAATTTTAATTTACTGCATCTATAATAATATTACTAATAAAAAACAACATAATTTGGACATTGATCATACGACTACAAGTATACCACGTCGAATAACGTGACATTTATCAAATAATAACTCCATAAAACTCTACAATAAGGAAGGAAATCTTAGTCCAATACGCAAATGATACCTAGATTTCAGAGCTTAGTGGATTTAACAGTAGCTCGCCTTGCCCAAAGAGCCGCGGGTTTGAATCCTGCCAGAGCACATAAATTTTTCTCTAGCAAGATTTATCGAATATTCAGGCCGGTAGATGAAAATAAATACATTCTCTGTTTAATAAATAAATAGAGCATCTACTCAAATCCAATATAAATAACGTTTAAGTGATTATATATATATATATATATATATATATATAGTGGGGTGGGCAAGAATATTCCTTCACATACAAAAGTTTAATATTTTGTATTGCCAACTAATGAATAAACATACATATAATTAACTGTATACAGATGCATCATAACTAAATATGCATAGAAAAAAGTTTGATTTAATAGAAAGAAATCCTACTTATCCATTTTAAGTGGTGAAAAATGTATTCGTACAATGCAAATTTAAATTTTTAAATTGCTTTAATGCTCTAAATTATTCAAGAGGAATATTCTAGAATGTTCCATTAATGTTATCAGTAGTTATTTTTAGCCTAAAAATACAAACAGAACATTCTGTAATTGATATTCGTGCAAGAAGGTTATCATCATGCCAAGAGGTAAAGAATTGACAAATTCGCAAAAAGAACTGATTGTTAAGCTCTGGAAAGATGGTAAAAGTTCCAAGAAAATCTCAGACAAGCTGAATATTGTAATTAAAGCCAAAATATTATTTACCATTTATTGCAAGGTATAAAAACAAAAAACAAACTCGAAACTGTTGAAAGCCAAAGAAGAACAGGTGCTTCACGGAAGATTTCTTCAAGATCTTCGAGGAAATTAATGCGTGAAATTTATCAAAATCCAATGGTTACTAATCAAGAGTTGCAGGATGATTTGCTTTCATCAGGAATCTGTGTCACTAAATGGACAATAAACAATGAAATTCATAAGAACAATCTAAAGTCACACTCCCTTCGAAAATCTACACTGCTTTTGAAAAGACACAGGTTGAAATTCATATAAACATAAGGATAAGAAAAAATCGTTTTGGGAAAGCGTATTATGGACAGACGAAACCAAAATCGAGTTGTTTGGATGTAATGCTAAAAATCATATATGGAGGAAAGATGGCGATACCTTCAAACAACTGTCATATTTGGTGAAGGCAGCATCATGGTTTGGGGATGTTTTCCTGTAAAAGGTACAGGTAACATATCAGTAATAGATGGTAGAATGAATGCCGCAGTATATCAAAATATTTTTTAAGCAAACTTAATAATTTCGGTTGAAAATCTTGAACTTCTTCCTGATTGGATCTTCCAACAAGATAATGATCCTAAGCACACTGTAAATTCTACGAAGAGGTGGCTTATGAAAATAATGTAAATATCCGGAAATAGGCAATTCAGTTCCCAGATTTAAACCCAATCGAGAATCTGTGGCGTTATTTGAAAATTCAAATCCAATCAAAAGCTCCAAGAATCATCCCAGATCTGAAGACCATATGCAAAGAAAAATGGAACAAAATACCAATTAAAATTTGCAAATCAATAATTGAGAACTACAAGAAGAGATTAGTTGCTGTAGAAATAAATCTATAGAAATAAATCCCAATTATCCATTTTAACAGATGAAAAAAGTATTCATTCAATACAAAAAAATAATTCATAATCTTTAATTCTTTGTAGAATCATCATTATTCGCTACGAATAATGATGATTCTACAAAGAATTAAAGATTATGAATTATTTTTTTGTATTGAATGAATACTTTTTTCATCTGTTAAAATGGACAATTGGGATTTATTTCTATTATACATTTTTTTTTTGTTTTCTATGGTTGAAAATACAATAAATTAAAATTTTTTTGTGTACGAATATTTGTTTCCCCTAATATATATATATATATATATATATATATATATATATGTGTATGTTCTGTTGAATATGACAGACAATGAAATTTGATGATTTTTTATATTTCTTTGTAACATTTTTCCATTTTATGGTAGTAAGGAAGTGTAAAAATCGTCCTTATTGTCCATTGTCCTAAGTGCTTTCGTATACTTCATTAATTATTCTCAAAGTGGTTAGTTTTTAGATGTTCTTAATTTCTTTTCTTGAACGTAGATTGAATTCGGGTTGGCGTCTTTCTACTTTTTTTTTTTTTCTACACACTCAACACGCTATTTCCGTTGCTGAATAAGGTGTGATTTATGCCACATGTTTTATGTAAAGGGCCTCTCTCACAGCAAGATGTTTTGGGTAATAAAACCTATATAGGTTACTAGCATTATCGACCAGAATCTTCATCCAGGGTTGTTGTATTTGTGGGTAGTTCTTTGACCAGATAAGTGACACGAAAAAAAAAAAAATAATCAAATTTTCTTTGTTATCGTCAACGAAACATGTTTGAAAGAAAGCTTGCTGCCATGTGTGTGTGTGCTTACGTACCGTGTGTAAAAACAAAATTGTCCATTTGTTAGATTAAGCTCTGAAATGTTTTATCTTAGATGTGATTAAAAATATCTTACTGGAATTCTCCGAGGTTTTTACAACGATAGTGGACTCTACTTTGAGCAATAAGAATGTATAGTTACTCCCCAAGCTTAACAGAAGACTCGTGATGAAATGTATTATAAAGGAAAATGACATGTTCATCATTAATTAATCTTAGCTAAGGATCAAAAGCTCATCAAAGATTATATATATATATATATATATATATATATATATATATATATATATATATATATATATATATTCATTCCAGGGTTATTTTCCAACGCATCCAAGATGATCTCACTCCCTCTAACCTTCTAATTTTCTGTCCTGGAGTAACAAGGGGCCTCAGAATTTCCACTCACGATTTCATTTTCAAGACTTTTCACTCCTTTTTGGACTGTTATAGCTGAAACTCTCTCCCGTGCCAAATGTCTTATAGATTGAGTTGGATCTTTTCTCATTGATCTCTAAGTTGAAATGATGATTCCTCTTCCTGTTGTGACCTGCTGATTCAGTTTTCCTCTCCACTGTTCCCTCTTTTTTATTTATTTACCTATTGACTGTTCCATTGATGGTTCTTGAGTGGACTTTGAAGATGAAAGCCAGAGTATGATTGTTGGTACTATTACTGAAGGCTTGAATGATTTTTTTTTCTTTTCACTATTGCTCAGTTGAGAAGATAGTGGGTCTGACACAAAAAAGATTTTAAATTGTTCTCTTTCTAGCGGAATGACGCAAAGGATTTTTCAGTGATTCTTATGACAAATGGTGTCAAGATTGCTAAACGTCGCATCTGAAATCTTGGAAAAAAGAAACTCAGTGTAGTGGTTTTGTAGATATTAAATATTTTGTGAGATGGACACTTATACCATGCTGTTACACGATTTGGACAATTTTGCTGTTAGACAATATATATATATATATATATATATATATATATATATATATATATATATACTAAATACATGTTAGACCATATATATATATATATATATATATATATATATTACATTATGTTAGACCATATATATATATATATATTACATTATGTTAGACCATATATATATATTACATTATGTTAGACCATATATATATATATATATATTACATATATGTTAGACCATATATATATATATATTACATATATGTTAGACCATATATATATATATTTTACATATATGTTAGACCATATATATATATATATTACATATATGTTAGACCATATATATATATATATATATATATATATATATATATATATATATATATATATATATTACATATATGTTAGACTATATATATATATATTACATATATGTTAAACCATATATATATATTACATATATGTTAAACCATATATATATATATATAGATAGATAGATAGATATATATTACATATATGTTAAACCATATATATATATATATATATATATATATTACATATATGTTAGACCATACATATATATATATATTACATATATATTAGACTATACATATATATATTACATATATGTTAGACCATACATATACATATTACATATATGTTAGACCATACATATACATATTACATATATGTTAGACCATACATATATATATTACATATATGTTAGACCACATACATATATGTAGTAAATGGATATACGAATCTGTTTTTGAACGTTCTTGGATTGATCTACTTCCAAAATCTTACAAGACCACATATTCTTTAAGGAAAATGCTTTTTGATCAAGTGAAGAACATGTTCGTGTCTTCCCGCTTTGAACCTGGCTGACTTGGTGACCTTTGCTATTCGATAATTATTTCAATAAACAAATCCTCCTCCTTAAAATGCTTGAACCACTTTTGGGCAGCACGGTCAGTTGTTTCCATTTCCTTTCATTTTCCGACTTTTGCGAGCAGCTTCCGTAGCTTTGGGGCCCAGTTTAAAGTAATGCCTCAAAATTGTCAGAATGCCAATGTTTGCATTCGCCGTTATAACGCTTGGAAGAAAAGGTACAGCTAAATAACTTAGATAGTATAATTATCTAATAGTATCGATAATATCATCTATTATCTAATAGTATCGATAATATAATTATATAGTGAATTAACAGTCTTTTGCTGTGCAAATGCAATAACCTTTAAGGCTAAAAATATGTAAAAAAAAGAATATATTTATATCAATCCGCTCATATTAGAAGAAAGCGACTGTACGAGAATTAAAGATTTAATCATGTGCAGGAAAGTGACAGAAGATCATATCGGCTGAAAAGTATTAAAAACAACTGTGACTTAAGAGACTCGCCCAAAAAGTTTTTCGAATAATTAACCTTTAACATACTGGAGTTGATTTTGCTTGCAATGCGAAAATTTTATCCTGTCCCTAGAAGTGACTCAGGCCAATGAATAATAGTGTGTTTGAATTTTGCAGTTGTGTTGTCATATCCTGCTACGGCAACAGAAAATGTCCATGCCTGAAACCAAGTAGAGGAGCCTCGAAAAACAACGCAGAGGAAAGGAAAGTACTCAATAATACAATGTTAAAGGTTAAATTTGTCAGAAAACGCCACTCGAAGAGTGAGCCGTTATCTTTCTGATCAATGCGACTAGAACTGACTATACGATTTATACAAAAGTGCAAATGAAGTTTCCCTACAAGCAAACATCAACAAGGAAAAACTAAAATAAAGTTTTTAACACCCCCTCCTGGTAATAATGGTCAGTTATTGTTCATACATTTCTTTCATTCTAATATCCTAATAAGTGATAAAGATTTTTTTTCACCGTAAGCATACAAAGTGATATATCGACACGAATGACAGAATTTCACAGTTTGTCTATTTGCATTTTCTGATGAACTTTAATTCCTAAATTAACGACTGAATAAACTCTACAATAAAATATCCGTAGATATTACCCTATCGCGTCGCTAAATATTTGAGCTTAGCAACTTTAACAAAATACTGCAATATAGGATCATAAATATGAATGGTGAGCGTCTTTTAAAGAAGTAAGGGGGTACAAATGAAAAGATTTCAAATTGACATGTTTATCTGTTTCACTGAAACAGAGTTAAATAATATCTCCCCTTCTTTCTTTCATTTTTTTTTTCACTGAAAATCAAGTAGCGTTTCTGATATGTCTTTTCCGTCTTTCCACACGGTCAAAACGGAATAGTCCATTATTTCTAAGGTATTGACAGAGCGGAGCGTCCATAACTGCTAAGGGCAAAACGAGCAGAATTCTAATAAGATATTTAGCAGCAATTTCTTTGGGTAAGACGTGAATATACATCGACCTACACTCTGCCCGGTTGTCGTAAAAAGTTTCCTCTAAATCTATTGACAAAGAGCACTACCGTACCCGCCAATAACAACAAAAAGCTTTTAAACCCATAGTCAATCCTGACAAAATGCAATCTATCAAGTAGCCAAAATAAAATACTTTGATCTTACAATGACTCAAGTAGCAGCCCGTCGTATGCCCATAAAAACAGCGCTGTTTTAAGACTTTGCGAGTTACGAGGTGGCATCAATAAGTGCGTAGTGCTTATTTTGATCTGAAGTTTTCATGGTTGATTGATATGGTTTTTATTGATTACCAACCATTTGTGGGTTATTTAAAGTTGAAGCATTTTGGATTGTAGTAATAATCCTTCTTTTATTTGCGATTAAATATTGCGTTAACACTCTTTAGAATAACAATGACTTTTACTGAAACACGTCTTGACTATTTAAACCATAGATGAGGGGAGATCAGTTTATGCATTTCCCCAATGATATTTGCGCGTAAGTTAATGTAATGAACCCGACCGGAAATCGAACTCGGTTCTCCGATTTCTTATTACGTGTCGCTGTGTATGGTGTTATTCATGTAAAATATCCAATCTATATGATTAATAGAAAAGTGTGTTGATGGCAGTGACGCATTATGTTGAGAAATAAATATTTATTGCATAAAATAAAAGCTTTATTATTTTTATCATTAGGCTTTATTCATTTATTTCCGGTTTTATAAACATTAATGCATGGTTGTCAGCAAAACGGACAGCTGAAGGTGTAAGCTAAGTTTTAGTTTAATCTGGTTTGTTTTACGGCTTATCAACCTCAATAGTTTCTTTAAAGCCGACAAGATTTTTTATTGGTGATAATATTTTTTTTTTCAAAAATGTGTTGCTGGTAAACTTTTTTTTACAAAAATTGTATTACTGGTAATAATTTTTCTTCAAAAAATTTATTACTGGCAATAATTTTTTTTACAAAGTATTTCTGGTATTAAAACCTATTTTTATACTTTCATAGTGTTTTGGCCCAAGTTTGGGGGTTAACTATTTGCCACAGTTGAGCTATCTCTCCAGGTCAGGGGGGACCGAGAAAAACCAGTAATTAAGAGGTGTTCCACGCCCCTTAAAACCTCTTGCTGTCGGATGTAGTTTACTGTCATACCCAGGACGCGGATATAGTTTACCGTCACACCCAGTAAGCGGATATAGTTTACCGTCATACCCAGGACGCGGATATAGTTTACCGTCACACCCAGGACGCGGATGTAGTTTACCGTCACACCCAGGACGCGGATGTAGTTTATCGTCATACCCAGGACGCGGATGTAGTTTATCGTCATACCCAGGTCTACGCTTTGGGAACGACAGAATCAATTGGACACACAGAAACGCACCTATCAGGGCAGTGTGGTAACAAACGATGGGATGAGTGACGCAGACATTTCGAAGAGATATCGGAATAGGGAAATATGCCTTCCAGAAATTAAGTAAAGTATCAAGACACAGAAAATGTAGGAAAAAAGATAAAAATAGTGATGAACTGCAATGCAATATCTAATCTCCTATATAATAGTAAATGCAGGTCAATGTCCTCACAGATTGACTTAAAGTGACGAAGATGTGGTTCTGTGTTGTGTTTTTTGTATATCAACTTCTTATGGGCCATTTAGTGCTGAAATTTAATTTTCATGGGAACTTTGAAGTAAGAAAAATAGGATACATGTTATTCTGCTTTCACAGTTGAGTACATGGTAGATGATACTCAGCATATATATGTTTGCAGGGACATAATTACTAAAGGCGGTGAAATGTGTTTTATATTGTACTTTAGTTGAAGTTATATTTTGGAATACAGTTTGATTTCTTTATATCTTTTGATTTCTTTAAGAAATTGTAGGTTATTATATGCATTAATGTCATGAAAGAGTTCTTTCATGTTGGTTGTTCAGCGGCATATCAACCTCTATGGATTATTTAATGCCGAAATCTGAACATTTCGAACACAATTGTACAACAGCTAAAATGTATTGTTGGTCATTTTACTATAAAAATGTATTGGCCATCCTACTATAAATAGGTATTACAGTAATTTTACTATAAAATGCATTTGTTTTTGCTTTGCGAGATGGGGTCACTATTTGTCCTAAGCTGGGACCCTAAAATAGGGTACTCCAGTTGGACCTGGGAACAACAGAAATTAAGAGTTAGTTCCACACTCAAAACCTCAGTCTCCCGATCAGAGGCCTTGCTGCCAGATGTAGTTTATCGTCATACCAAGGACTAAGATGTGGTTCTGCTGACGTATACTGAAAATACCATGGACAGAAGATTTTAAGAAAAGGGACTACGGGAACGCTGCTGCTAAAAATCAGACAGAGTTTAAATTTCTCGGAGCGTTAATGTGGAAAGAGAGCTTTATCAATCGCAGAACATATTGTAAGGCAAGAGAAGCACGTTAGGGGTGGGGACATGGAATAACTTACTTAATCTGGTTGAGTGAATGAAAGAAAGAACCATGACAAAAAGGAACGATAGAGTGACAAAAGTTATTTTGAGCGAATGAGAGACAGGAAGATATGGAGAGCCATGATCCCGCAATATCTGAAAAGGCATAGTAAAAAGAAAGACAAGCTTCACTATACGTATTTGTTAAGCTTAGTTCAGCACAGAAATAAATACAGAGTAAAATCAAGCTTTCATTACGTCAGTCTTTTAGATGGGAGGGATTGCCTACCCTGAAAGTCAGCTTTCAAAATCTATCTCCATGACTATTACAACGGAGCTTGTTATATAAACAGAGAAATTTGGGTGGGAGCTGCCAAGTCCTCACTTTTCAATCTCAGTAGAGTCCAAAACCGTCTCCGCGTCCTTGTAGGTGATGGATTATTTCCCCCCCTCCAACCACTCTCTCAAAGGTGGGATGGGGTAAGCCTCTCACTGTGTTACTTCCATGGAAAGTGCTCGGACGAACCACATTCCTTAGTTCCGTCAGTTTTAACCTTCACGGCTAGGACCCGCCATGCCACGCACCAACCACCCACATTCCATCCGTATTCCGCTCGAACAGCTTCTTCCCGTAAATCACTGCTCTGTGTAAACCAACTGCATAAATAAATTGCAGTTTATAGCTGGAAAATTCAAATGTAAGGTTATTTTTTCTTTGAAAGTTTTATATATATATATATATATATATATATATATATATGTGTGTGTGTGTGTGTGTGTGTGTGTGATTATTGTGTTGATGCCGATAGGGCTAAAGTATTTGACCTTTAAAAAGAAGTTAGTGAATGATAAAGAAACATTTATCCTTATATTCTGACAAACTTACTCAGACGACTTTCATTCCTGTAATTCTAACCCCACATTACAGCCCGATTTGACAGACGCACAAGTGTTTTTTTCTATTTATTTGTTATCAGTGATATGTTTCATGACCGTGTATTTATTGTGTTTTGAAAGATTTGGTTATTTTTTTTTTTTTTTTTTAGGCGACAATTACTTTCCTGCTTCCAGCATTTATTCAGAAAATGAGCTGATAATATTGTAAAAGCTTTCACAGCTGTGTCACTTATGACTAATGGATATATTGGTAAATGGCGACTTTCTTTAAACGGTCATGATTACTGGAGAAGGATGTCATTTTTAAGGAAACTTCAGATTGAAATGACGTACGATGCGTTGGATGATTTCGTGTTAGAGAAGAAAATTCAGATTATTTGACGTACTACGACGCAAAAGAAAAAAAAATACAAAAACATGAATGTCCCGTTTAAGACTATAGAAGATCATGGCTCTCCACAACTTCCAGTCATTTTTTATAATTAAAGTCAAGGCAATAAAGATACTAGGATGCAAGGCGTTACAGCGAGTGAATGAAACAAAGACAATAAAAGATCAGGATTCAATGAGACATAAGATGACGATGGACATTGCGTTTACATTTTTGAAGGTCACAGTCGACAGAAAAGCAGAGTAGAGTTTTTCACAAGCGAAAAATGAGAGAGAAGAAACAATCAGCATAGAACTTACGGTTTCAACTAGCACTTTCAACAATTAAATTACGAGACCTAACTGACAATCAAGCACTGCGTTGAAATTCGTGAAATCAAAAAAAAAAAAAAAAAAGCGTCAGAAAGAAATTACCGTGAAAATATTTATAGATGAGGCAAAAGGAAGCTGCGTTAGGGCGTAGGGGAGTGAGTGAAGCCGAGGTGTCAGGTCAGGACAGATAACATTGCCGATTTTTTTCTTTGGATTTTGACAAAGAATTTGTTGACACGTAGCAGAAGCACCAAACCAGATGTGGGGGGCAATACGATTATTCAACGTGCAAGACAGATTAAGGGGCGAATCATCCTCGATTGACAAACCTTTCCACACTATTCTGTCCTGCTTTGCTGTCCCCAGATCCCCAATGTCCAACCCAGAGTCCCAAGTTATGATGTCTGGGAAAATCAACTGTCGTGAGAAGACATTTCCAGAAGGATGCCATGAGAATATATGAGACGATTTCTATGTCCTCTCGGTGGCAGTGGCCGGCAAGCTGTAATCGTTTTTGTTTGAGTTTAAGAGAGATTGGTCTTATTTAACGACATAGCGAACCAACAACTAGCAGCTAATATCAATATAATCATTCCACTTTCAGTAATTGTTTGATCATTTACGACCCATTTTTTTCTTCTTCCGCCATCCATTTTCATAACCTTGTAAATTTCGCAGAATTAAAAAAGAACCCCTTACGGGAATATACAGGGTGTCGAATTAAATATGTATAAACATCAGGACTACTAATTTGGTATAGTTTATTTTTATTGCGAACAGTCTCAGTAAAGGTTATGTGAGACATTCGACAAACCAGACAGATATGACTCATACAAAAACTTTTATTAGCTTTTTTTAACTGCCTCATAAGATGGCAGTGAATGCTGGACAATCTCCTCAAAGGTGAAAAAGAGACTTGAAGCAACAGAAATGTAATCCTACACAAGAATGCTGAGGATACTATGGACGTAGTATATGAGCAACGACGAAGTTTTAGAGTGGAAACAAAAAGAAAACTTATACACCAGGAAGAGGCTGTTGAAATCTCTAGAGCATATAATGAGGAAAGAGTGTATGGAAAATCTGATACTCAGAAGGCAGACTGAAGGCAAGAGGGATAGAGGATAACAACGCTTAACATACTTAATGAGCTTGGTTTGCTTTGTTTTACGGCATATCAACCTCAATGGGTTATTTAATGCAGACAAAATTTTTATTGCTGGTAATATTTTGTTTTGTCAAAAATCTATTTATGGTAATAATTTTTACTTGTAAAAAGTTTTGCTGGTAATATGTATTTTTTTAAATGTATAGCTGGTAATATATTTTTTTTAAATGTATAGCTGGTAATATATATTTTTTTTTTAAATGTATAGCTGGTAATATATTTTTATTTTTAAATGTATAGCTGGTAATATTTTTTTTTTTTTTAAATGTATAGCTGGTAATATTTTTTTTTTTTTTAAATGTATAGCTGGTAATATATATATTTTTTTTAAATGTATAGCTGGTAATATATATTTTTTTTAAATGTATAGCTGGTAATATATATATTTTTTTTAAATGTATAGCTGGTAATATATATATTTTTTTTAAATGTATAGCTGGTAATATATATATATTTTTTAAATGTATAGCTGGTAATAAATATTTTTTTTTTTAAATGTATAGCTGGTAATATATATTTTTTTTTAAATGTATAGCTGGTAATATTTTTTTTTTTTTTAAATGTATAGCTGGTAATATATATTTTTTTTTTAAATGTATAGCTCGTAATATTTTTTTTTTTTAAATGTATAGCTCGTAATATTTTTTTTTTTAAATGTATAGCTCGTAATCTTTTTTTTTTTCCAAAAAATGTATTGCGGGTAACATTTATTTCAAAAAATGTACTGGTGGTAATATTTTTTTCTTTAAAAATTTATTGCTGAAAATAATTTTTTACAAAGTATTTTTAGCATTAAAACCTATTTTTAAACTTTCATAGTGCTTTTACCCTAGTTTCGGGGTTAACTACTTGTCCATAGCTGGGACCCTAACAGGTGCTACCACCCCGGATCAGGGTGGACCTGGAACACCAGTAATTAAGAGGTAGTTCCATACTCCTCAAAACGTGCCAATCAGAGCACCTGCTGTTGGATGTAGTTTATCGTCTTACCCGGGACGCGGATGTAGTTTATCGTCTTCCCCAGGACGCGGATGTGGTTTATCGTCATACACAGGACGCGGGTGTTTATTTGAACTGGAACGCTTATTTTATAGCAATTTATAGACGTGGCATACCGAAAGTATGGGGCACCCTATGCGGATCGAACTCATTACACAGTCGTAAGTGATCTAGCGAGACAAGCTTGGAATTACGTCGACGCCGTCGACAGGCTTCGGTGATCTACTAAGTTTAGCTTAGATGTGGCACAAGCCTGAAACTGGGGGAGCAGCAAGTGAGGATCGAACTCAGTGATCAGTCGTAATTGATCAAGTGAGACAAACTTGTTAACCATTACACTACATCAAAGTACTCCGGAACGGTTATTTTATAAGTTGAAAAATTCCCACCGAAATGACTTTTCTATGCGGCATTTGTACTTAACGTGAATGAAGGCTTCGTTCATCTTTTCCCATCTTTTCTTCATTATTTTTCCTTTACTTTTTTAGTTGCCATTTTTTTCTGCGGTATACCAGTTGCCATCAAGGCTATAGTAACCGGTCTGTCCTGCTATTTACCCATAGCTGGGGGGAGAAGAGGATTCATATCTTTCCCAAAGGTATTTGAACAGTAAAATTATGAGACCTAACTGCCAATCGAGTCCTGTAGCTCAATTCGTGTAGTCGATCGAGGTAACAACGTAGAAATCTCATCAGAACAATTACCGTGAATATATTTATAGAATAGATAAAGGAAGTAATTTTTTAATTTATCTTGTTAAATTGCATTTGGGGGCGTTTACTTCTAATAACAATAAAAAGATTGATTTGATCATATATGCCAGTTGCTTTATCAGCGTCAATCAAGGCAAAAATGACAAAATTGTCGCATATTTATTCTAATATAAACATAGAACCGGTACCTTGGACAGTCTTTCATAGTCACCTTCAATCCTACGCCGTGGTTTAATCCCCAAGGGAATTCGAACTCGGCTCTCCGATTCCTCGATCCTAGCCGTTATTCATTACTCCAGTACTTAGTCGATTAAGCAGACACGTTAAAAAATTATGTTAGGATAACTCACAATTGCGGATGATTGAAAACCTAAGTTATTGAAAAGAAAAAAAAATTTTTTCTGAAATAAATTTAACATTTTTATTCATCAAATACCATTTTCAAACACTTTGAACAAAGTTTTGTCTTGTTTATTTTTTGGGTAAAACAATGCCTACTGAAACTAAATTAAAGTTGACCTATTTATTTAGTTATCTTTTATTCTTTATATCTTTTAATTTTCTTGCTCACGATACGGAAGTTAATCGCACCTCTATAATCTGTTGCCTTTTAAGATTTTTTTTTTTTTCTGTGTATCTCTCGGAACCCAAAATGAGGCTAAAAATTTAAAATAAGGAACAAAATTCAAAAGAAATGACGTACAGTACTTCCTCAATTATCCAGATACTTTAGGACAGGCGTTGCAATAAACGTGTAAATGAATACCTAAATTATCGAAAAAAAGAATGAAAAGAAAATAATTTTCTTAATTAAATTTAAAATTTATATCAACAAATAAAATTTTCAAACGTTTTGTTCAGTCCAGTTTATTTTTTTTTTCAGACAAACCCGAACGAACTGCTTCGACTCGCCGCTGCTCGAGCTATGACTGATGTGTTTGCGCGACGCATCTACATTGGCCAAGAGCAACACCACAACATTCCCGACAATGGCGCAATCATTTGCGAATCAGTGATCACTTCTTCCCCTACACTGTAAAATAACAGCACGAAAAATTTTACAGCAGTATTTAAGTACAATATTTGAATACACATATAAAAGATCACCCTACGTTTTTATCCCCCAAAGTTCACTACTGGAGGATGTAATTTTACCGCATGCAGTCACTTCTACCTCACCCAGCTCCATAAGAGTACTATTTACTAAAACAACATGATCATCAGTATTGTAAAGGAAATTATCGTAACGAAGTACGGGCGACATTGTTCGGTGCCAGCTGTTCCTAAATACCTAAATATGCCGCAACAAACTCCCATCATTAACCCGTTAAGACCTACCATAAAAATCTGGTATATTGATCGGTGGACATTAAAGAATTAACCAGCTGAAATCATTTTTTTTTCACACTAATTCGACTGGATAGTTCCACTCAGTAATCACTGCAGTCAGTAGCCTGACACCGCTATTTATACACCTGGCGGAAAACATAAGTCCAGAGTGTCAGGCTCGAACCTCGGTGTCGGTAGTTACTCATTTTTTTCCTATGTGCCAGAAAATTTCTACTATTTTATCTGAAATCAAGAAAATACAAACTTTTAGCAAGAGTGTCGTTATATATATATATACAGTATTTACATTATAAATATAGACAGACTCTGATATATATATATATTAGTTGGATTGACGTGAGTTTGTGACCCTGGGTTTCACGCTATTTGACGATCGCAAATAGCGTGAAACCCAGGGTCACAAACTTACGTCAATCCAACTAAATATGTTAGCTCTATCACTGATATTGAGCGCTTTCTAATAAGTACCGCGCATATATATATATATATATATATATATATATATATAAGAGAGAGAGAGAGAGTCAGTTTCAAACTAACGTCAAGAGAATATGTGTTAAACAAAAAAACTTTCTGTTTCTAAATATGTCCTTCTGAAACGGCTGTGTATTTAATATGCCTACGTGTTTTTATACCGTTATTTTGCAAAAGAATTGGTTATAATTTCTGCTTGGCTAATCTCGTATTTTTATCGAAACAGTTAATATTATCACAAGTAAGAAGGAATTCTGCTTTGCAAATTTTAAAAAGTAAAAATATCCAAAGAAAGCTGTCAGCAAACGAAAGAAATAAAAATGAATAACAGGTGATTGAAAAGTAACTCCCTATTTTATCTATGATGGTCTCTCTCCCGTCTAATTATATTGTTTTTACAAGATGGGAGAGTCCATCACACATAAAATAGGAAGTTACTTTTCAATCACACTGTATATTAGCAGCCTGAACTTTTCTGTACACTAATGAGACGTCCCCGTTGGAAACACGCGGCTTGTATATTTATTGGCGTTAAGTCAAGCATTCTCTTGACATAGAAGATCGTCTCATTATTTTATTAAAGTAATAATGATAAGTAACTGATAAATATTTAAATCAAGATCGTATTTTAAAATAGTAACTTATTATTATTAAATGTAGTTTTTTATTAGTTCTAATTACGAATGTATTATTATTAGGGCTAATTATTAATTTCACGATTTTCTATAATCGCTAATCGTTGAAGCAGATATATTTTTGAAGTATTAACCAAGATCAAACTACTTTGATTCAACTGATATAGAATGAGTACAGTCTGTAGAATTTCATGAAAAAACAATAACCAAATATAAAACATAATTTCGTCATGCCCGCCAAACTTTTTATTTTCATATAATTCATAAAAAAGCATCTGCGTGTTCGAATTTCAAATCTTTTTTCTTGTTGCTATTTGTTTTCTTGAGTATATTTTCTTTGTTGTAATTCTAACAAAATTAAATATTCGTATGTTTATCAAAATCGTTTAATCAAAGGCAGGAAATTTAAATTTTAAAACGTCTGCTTGATATAAAATCAATTTTGCTGTCTACTAAACTGTAAATGTTCGCTCGAGTTTCGCGCCCTGTTTTCCTGCCACTTAAGATTGTTCAGTGGAACGCTTCCATTTATTGATTTCTTCTCACAAAAGACTCAAACCAGGAGTCGATTATATGCAGCCGTTTCCAGCTTCCTTCCTTCCTTCTTTCCTGCCGCCTTTCTTTCATTCTCGACATCTTTCTTCCATCTTTCTTAATTCTGCACATATCCAACTTCCTTTTTTTTTTTCTTTCATATTTTTATCATCTTTCTTCCCACTTTTTGTTTTCTCTCTCTCTCTCTCTCTGCCACTTCTTTCTTTCACACTGAGTGTTTCTTGTTCATTCTGCTTTTTGTTTCCCTCTTTCTTTCGCTACTATTCTTTGTTTTCATTATACTGTTTCTTTGTCTTTCTTTCCTTCTTGCTTCATCTCTTATTGTTTGTTTCTTTCATTCTTTTTCTTTGTTTCTTTTTGCATCTTTCTTTGTTTCTTACTATTCATCATTCTTTCCTTGTTTCATTTTCATCTTTTTTTCGCTCTCCCTTTTATTGTTTCTTTCTTTCCATCTTTTCTTTCATATTGTTTCTTTCTTTCCATCTTTTCTTCCTTATTGTTTCTTTCTTTCCATCTTTTCTTTCATATTGTTTCTTTCTTTCCATCTTTTCTTCCTTATTGTTTCTTTCTTTCCATCTTTCTCCATTGTTTGTTTCTTCTTTCTTTCCATCTTTCTTCCAATCCCCTTTCATTTTACCATCTTTCTATTGTGGCCTGCTAATGGCAGAATAGGCAATCGATTTCGTTGGATCTAATTAGCATAAATTCAAATATTTATTCAAGCAGTGGTCTTTTGTTGCAGGCTTATCTCGGCAAATTCAAATTTTATCTTACAATATTTTGAATATCGGACTGATTATCTTGCAACGCCGAATGAAGGAGACATTTTAGTTTGATAGCGCTGAGACCTTATCTCTGTTTTCAAACTTAATAACTCGACGATAAGGAATTAAAAGAAATTTTCTGTTGATTGAATTCGGCGCATGTCTTTTTAATGAATAGTCATGCCTTTTTTTTTTTTACCTCAAAGATCTTGTGAAATATTATCTCGGGTCGTCAAGTGCTGGTAATTTGGTAACTTAATTCCTGTCCCTCTTCTTTAAATCAATTCTATGTAATAGCCGTAGATCTAAAGATATTGAAATAAGATATTAAGAAAACCATTAAAAGCATTGAATAATAATGGAAAATAATAGAACTCTATTGCAGACACTTTCACGTGTATTCCAAAAGGAAATGATTGGGATAGGAGGCCGCAAGGTAAGTTTTTTTCTTGTGGTAATTGATCATGATTTAATTAATAAAAAAAAAATCGTTTCGAAAAGCTGCTTTAATTGGGCTGGAGCTACTCAGCCCTCACTTTTAAGGTTCAAAATTTTACGTGGCCTTGTGGGTGATGTATTGTTTTCCAAAGCGGGAAATAATACATCATTTTCCCCAGAGATAAAAAAAAAAAAAAAAAAAAAAGGCGCAAGCCTCTCGCTAACCTATCGCTTTTTCTGTTGAAAATGCTCTGAAGCTCTGCACGAGTTTCACAAGTTCAGACTTTCACAGCTAAAAATCCGCCATGCAAGGCACACCGGGATAAATGATCACCATTCTCTTCGCCTTCCATTAACAAGGAAGAAGTTCCATTTTGAAAGTTTCTTCAGAAACCGCTACTTTCTGAACACACATTGCCTCCCCGATCGCTTCAATCTTAAACTCTTCAAGTCTAGGGTCAGCTGTTGTCTTCCTTATATATCCTCATAGCCTGAACTTCTTACCTTTTATAACTACATATCTGAGATGTGGTATTTTGATTAAATGCATTATTTACATTATTCGGGCTGTTATGCTCGTCTTCATTGCCATATTCACCACGTTTCGGCCGTTGTACGCACCAGCCTTCTTCAGGTGATTAGAATTTCGAATCGAACCTTTATTTCGTCCACCAGGGTAGATGGTTCTAGTTCCATGTGCCATGCCTCTACCGGATGTCTCCATTATTTCCTTTTAACTCAACTCTCAAAGTTTTGGTCCACCACTGCTGTGGCCTGGTATTGAATTAAATCATTGGATCTAGTCACTGGATCGAACCAACGTTACTATCCACTGGGTCATGTGTCTTCTCTGAAGTTCATACAACAACCTGATTCCCTAACCTTCTACCTTGAGTGGCTGATTAGCCCTGTTTTGGGTAAAAGTAAAAAAAAAACAAAAAACAGCGCTAGCTAAAAGTTAGTAAAATTTGAATATCAAAAATAGGAGGAGGTTGAATCTAAATTTAAACCGCCCTCTTCAAAACAGTGATGTTAGGTGTGTATACAGCGCAATCAAAAAGGCTACTTGCCCACAAACATTAACAGTCGGCAGGGGATTCGGTTGGCGCACGCTCGTAGGCCATGTATTGTTTTCTTACGAAAACAGTTCTTGCTGGACTGTTCGGGTTTACGGTCAAGTCACAATGAAAACACCAGTTCTATTCTAATCTTTTATCTGGCGTGTCCCTTCAGGACGTGGACGATCATGGCTCTCCACAGCTTTCTATTCTTTGTAGTTCTTAGCAATGTTTGTGCCCTTCTTCTTCTTCTCCACCTATCGACACCGGCTTTCACCTATGAAGAAACCAGCATAAACTACGTCCGGCAGGAAGGCCGCTAATCGGGAGATTGTAGGTTTTGAGGAGTGTGGAACCACTTCGTAAATGCTGTTGTTCCCAGGTCCACCCTGACACGGTGTGGTAGCACCTGTTAGGGTCCCAGCTATGGGCAAATAGTGAACCTCCAAATATCAGGAAACTATAAAAATACATATTTATAGTACAATGACCAATAATACATTTTATCTGTAGTTGAAGACATGAAATTGTGTTCAGAATATTTAGATTTCGGCATTAAATAACCCATAGAGGTGTTGATATGCCGCTAAGCAAAGTCACCCAAACTATCAACACGAAAGATCTCTTTCATGACATTAATGCATATAATATGACTGTATTCCAAATTATATTAGGTTGGTGCAAAAATGATATCGTTTTTTGACGTTAAAAAATACGTCAAAAACGATATTATTTTTGCACCAACCCAATAGATTCAACAAAACTACAACATAAAACACATATATCACTGTCTCTAGTAATTACATCCACACAAACAAGTATATGCACAAAAGCTGAGTATCATCTACCATGTATTCAATTGTGAAAACAGAATAACATATCATATTTTTATTACTTCAAAGCTCCCAAGAAAATTAAATTTTGACATTAAATGACGCATAAGAAGTTAATATGCCGTTAAGCACGCAAGCAAACATGATGAAAACTTGTCGGCATAATTTTCAATAAAAAGATTAAAAGATTTCTCTTTAAAGGGTGTTACGAAATAAATCGCAGAATGGGTCCGAACCGTAACGTTTGTAACAAGGTGGTGGTTTGTCAATGCCCACAATTCTTGCATCCTAGACAAGTGGAAAGAAATATTCGCCATGGTTTTAAAGCGATGAAAACAATACCTTCAACGAAAGTTTAACAAATTCAAAAAACATTGTACTTAGTAATGGTTTATGTGTAAGAAAGTGTGAATGAACAAGTGTGAACGAAACAAACAATTTTAAACGTTATTTGCCTCAAGAAATTTGGATTACTGTTCAGAATGCCAAGCGGGCCACATTTTGCTGATGAGAGGTTAATCAAGGATATAAACTAGCCGGACCTTTTCCGGGGAGAGTTTGTATGTACTCTTTCATTGCAAAGCATTCCTTAGTTTAGACAGTCCAATGTTATGTTCAGATTCGTTCTAGCAACTCTTGCAACAACGCCGCTGCCAAGCTCTATCGGCCACTGCCTTTCCTTTCTGTGGGGTGGAGACGGGAGATGTGCCGCATAAGTAACCGCCGATCTCTCGCCGATCTGCACGGTCCTGCACCCTGCACAGGACACTCCAACTACGCCTCAATAACAGATGCTGTACCGTCATCAGCAGCTGAGGCATAACTCTTTGGGCGTAGATCCAAAGTCTCTCGAAACCGACGGACGTCATAATAATAATTCTTTCGTTTGACATAAGACCAAAGCCTGCTTAGAATAGGTCAGCCACCTAAGACAGAACAAATCTTTACAGCGATTAAATGAGCATGAGCAGGTACTGAACAAATGATTAACCGCTTAAGGATTAGCTTAGGTTGCGAATTACGAACTGTATATTTTATCAGAACTGCAATTTTAGCACAGAGCTAAAGGGGTAGAGGAGTGGGGCTGGTCGTCCCTGATTTTCTCTAAACGCCTAAATCTGATTCGTGACCCATTCATTTATTACACATTACTCAGGCAACATAGAAATTCATTAAATCATCATGCACCCGATATACACCACAATACCAAAACAACAGGGATCCTACTAAAACACGTCCATGAGATAAAAAGAAATTCACAATATATACAAATGTCCTTTTTCCTTTTTTTTACCTATAAAATATTAGCTAAAAATGCATTGCAGAAAATGTGGAACAGGGGATGAACACAATAACGAAAATAAAATATAACAAAACATTCAAACTAAAAAATAGAATGTTAGTAGGACCCCACATAAAAATAAGAATGGCCGTTGTATTCTGCCGATACGCAAGATCAAGTCGCTCACTCACTAAAGGGGGACAAAATAAACTGTGAAGTGGGAAAAGCTGACCTAGTCAAGATAAAAAAAACCCCGGAAATAACAAACAAACTGGGGCCCTTGGTAATCTTGACATGGATCATAAGAAAAGAGAATGCCATGAACAACAATTACGCATATTAACTAGGTAAACAAAAGAGTCTAGGGATAGGAGGCCAACACGAAACCGCCCCGTTGTGTGAAAAAGGCGACTAAAAAAAAAGAAAATCCAGACTGGCCTCGTTCACACGAACCAAGCTCACCACTTTTACCCACCTTTCGTTGAAATCTGATATTAAGCGCTTTCCATCAAATCTGACCTTCATCCTGAGCTGATATCCAAAGCCGCGAATTACAAACTGGATGCTCCAAATACAGAAATTTAACTATCTGGAATGTGTTATAACAGACGACGAAAAGTAGGGGATATCGAGCATTAGTGCACTATGGAAACAAAAAGGTGACACCCAAGAATCTTACACATAGGTATCTCATTTGAATCCATTATGGTGAAGGTACTAATGAACAGTGTATTAACTAAGCTATAACCAGCTTGAAAATCAACTCATTAAATTTGGCTTCTGTTGTTCTGGCAAAAGGTATAATGATGGCATGTATGTAAGCAAACAGTTCCAGGAAATCGCCTACCTCTCCGATAGAATATTGTATACTGCTATGTTGGTTTCACGGCAGCATGCAAGCACATCAACAGGCTTCGTCTTCTCATCCAAGCTCCAAATCTACTGAATATCTTGATTTGTTGGTTTTGGTTCGTTTTACAGCATATCAACACCTCAATGGGTCATTTAATGCCAACAAGATTTTTATTGTTGGTAATATTTTTTTCCCATAAAATGTATTGCTGGTAATAATTTTTTTCTTCAAAAATGTATAGCTGGTAATATTTTTTCTTTAAAAATGTATTGCTGCTATTAAAACCTATTTTTGCACGTTCATAGTCTTTTGACCCCAGTATGGGGGCTTAACTATTTGCCCATAACTAGGACCCGAACAAGTGTTACCACCCAGAGAAATGCTTTTCATTGCTCATATTCCACCGACTGCTCCCCAAGAAGTTTGGGTGGATTTTTGGTTTAGATATTTATTTATTTTTTTAATTTGGAATTTCAGATTCTTGTAATAAGGAATTAAATAATTTGCTAAATAAATGTAAATTTTGTTTTAGTTGAAAAGCATTTTTACCCTCTCTTTAACAACCCAATGCTTTCTTTGACATTTTGAGGCAAGATCTTTGAATTCATTTCCTCATTTGGAAGGTAGAATTTTTTTTAATTTTTTTTTACATTGAAGTGACGCCAATTTTCTAAATCACTTGTGCTTATTCCCCCCCCCTCGACTTCTCTTTGCTCTTGCTAACCTAACTGAAAGTCGTTCGTAACAGATAGATGTAAGGCGAACCTATTTTCGATTAATACCAATAGAAACGCAAAGAGATTTTATTAACAAAATACAAAATTTTCACGCCGTGCTCGTGTGTAGGGGCATTTTCCAATTAATTCTCACAGTTCTCTATTAAATCACTGACAAAGGTTGAAAATATCTTGAAATTCAACAGGAGAGATAAAAAAAAAAAAAATGAAACATCCTTTTCTTATCATAGCAAGAAAATCGAATTAAACATTAAGGATATCAAAACGCACTGGATGACCGATCGTTATCGTATCTCAATAAGAACATACTTCGTTTGAATTCTACGGAATAATTTTTATTACTTAAACGTTATACTCAATGCCTACTTGTATTTGTAGTCGACCCCCCCCCGTTTATTTATTAAACGACGTTTATTTTAATCTACCAACCGAAATATTCGAGAAAATCTTATTAAGAAAAAATATATATGCGCTCTCCGGCAGGATTCGAACCTGCGTTCCCCTAAGGGGAAAACGTCATTAGATCTGACGTGCTTTTAATCTCTCGGCTACGTCGATGACCAAGCCAAGTTGATGGTACATTTAAATGCAGATTTTTCTCGGACTCTTGAAACAGGATATGAAACTAAGCAGATATAAGGCCGGTAGACAAAAATAAATATACTATTTAGGAAATAAACGGGGCGTCTACTCAAATACGAGTATCCACTAAAGTAATGGATAAAAAGAATAAAAAAAATCAGTCGGAGCTTTTTTGCAATTTAGGAATAAAATACCAAGTAATTCTTTTATATTCTTCTTCTTCTGTGTGCCGTGTCTCTTGATGGTGTGGGGGGGTTATAGCTCTCCACAATCTCTGTGTAGCTCTGTGCAACGTTTATCTCTTCGCCAAACTTCTCCCCATTCCACTATTTATTTTCGTCAAGTAGGTGGCCCGCTAACATTCCTTGTCTCTTTTACCTTCAAGATGACCTGTAAATACCAAATTCCCCGTCTACTTTCTCGTTATGTTGATTTACTAAGTGTAGCTTAGATGGCGCACCCAATGAGGATAGAACCCACTATTCAGTCGTAATTGATCGAGCGAGACAAGGTTGGTAACCATTACACCCCGTTGTCTCCAAGACATTGCATTGTCTTTCTGATTCGGTGTTTGTGTCCTTTTAATTTCAATTTTAGAAAAGAACATTAAAATATATATATATATATATATATATATGTAGCTACCAAATTCTATGCCATCCGTTTTACCAAAATAACAGTAGCAATGCGATGTGGCTTGGGCTAGTCTGAGAAGTGTTGAGATTGTTATGCGTTCATATTCCTAGCTTAGAGCTTAAATATGGCGAGTATGTCGGTGTAACTGTGTACCCGAAAGTCAGCTTGGAATCAGTTTTATGTTACCGGTTTACGGTGCGAGATTAAAACAGTGGAACAAACCATCACCACCGGGAAACATGGCAAGCAGAAAAGAATGCAAGTGGTTTGCAACAAGATCTGTATATGACGCAGCCAAGACTGGCTGCATTTTCACTAGTTCTCATTTTACGCAGCCATCGCCACTTTCCACAACATGCTGCTGAGAGGCTAGATCCACAACCACATCTAATAAGTAGCTGAAAAATTCCTTACTGTGCAATTATAACATCAGAATACTGTTTCTTTACATAATAATAATATGTATAGACGGTATCAAATCTATTTTCGTTTTTAATTGAAAATCCCTTGTTTAAATCTTGGAATATATCTGGATTTTCTTTTTGGTTCTTTTTCTGTTACTGAAGTTTTACAAGATAAAGTATCTGTATTGTTACAGGTAACGTTGTCTGCACGGTGAGAGTCGAAAAAAATGTTTTTGCAATCTCTACGCAATGTTGTAGAAGAATTTTGTTAGTTGAGCTGCTTTACTTTTGCTATTCTTGCCGAGAAACACTTTACCGACATAGATTGTCCCATAGTTCCGGTCCTAAGAATCTTTTTCTTTTTTTACAAGAGGTTACTGGGTGTGAAAGAATGAGAAAATATAAACAATACAAAAGCATGAGAACGATAGGAGAGTAATCAGGAGGAGAGTAATCAAGAGGAGAGTAATCAGGAGGAGAGTAATCAAGAGGAGAGTAATCAAGAGGAGAGTAATCAGGAGGAGAGTAATCAAGAGGAGAGTAATCAGGAGGAGAGTAGATAGCGATTGACATTGCATTTAAACTTTTAAAGATTAAAGTTGGCTGGAAAGCATGGAGACAGTAGGGAGTTCCACAAGCGAGAAGTACGAGAAAAGAAACTGTTAGAATATAATTTACTGTTACATCTAGCCAACACAACTGTGAATTGATGAGATCTCGACTCCAGTCTAATATTGCGGTTAAATTAAGTCTAGACAACACAGCGAAGAGCAATATTTGTAAAAAATTTACAAAACGCGGTACAAGGCCAAAACGGAGAATGCAGAGAATGACGTTCTGTCTTAACTTTAAACTTGGCTAGCCACAAACACTGACTCAAGCGTATCACAATATTCCTTACACAAAAACAACGCATTCTTACTTACCATTCTTACTACACTCACCATAATACCACAATATCTCTATGAAAGTCCTAACTAGTCCCCGTATGTACAATTCATTGTCTGTGGGGGGAGGTGAAATAAAACAAGTATCATAGCGAAGAGTTCATTTGAACAACTACCATGAAAATATTTATAGAAAAAAGGCACACGGAGCGAACATTACGGCGGTGGGTAAGTGACTAAAGTCGAGCCGCCAGATCAGGACCAATAACATTGCTGATTCTTTGGATTTTTTCAAGGATCTCTAGATAAATAGTAGGAGCATCGGATCATATATGGCAGCAATATTCTAAGCATGGATAAATAGTAGATTTATAGATATGTAAGATAGATTCTGCAGAAAAAAATGGTGAACCAACTTTCATAGCAGATGACCTAGCAATAGATTCAATATAGTCTTTCCACTTCATGTCAGCGGAGAACGTTAGCCCGAGCACGGGAAACAATTTTCATAGAGGTTAGCATCAGCCATGTTGATGGAAGGCAGACAGGGGTCTCTCTGATGATTAATCGAGAGAAGTTTGGTTTTGGTGCCGTTAAAATCAACACGTCATCCTTTGCCTCAGTTAACAACAGACTGAAGGTCGTTTTGGACATCAGCTGCCAATCTGACATTATCGAACTGACCAGGCTAACTATCTTTGCCTAATACGTTACACAGGTCTTCATTCAACAAGTGGGGGAGGGCGAAACTATTTTTTGGCACTTTACGAGCACGAATTTTTGTCAAGTGTGGCAATGACAGAAACAGCTTTTATGCAGATACTGATTAGACAGTTACGGTAGTCACGGGCGAAAGTCTTAGTGATTCTATTTTTCGACACCCATCGCTTTGTGTAAGCAACAAGATAACGTTGACCAGACAAAAGTAGATTAATATAATTTCCCAACGGCATTAGTGTTAACTGAACATAGAAGTAGCCATTGCTTGAACTCAATTCTCTGATTCCATTTTATCTTGTCTTAACCATTACGATATCTCCGATTCTTATTTAATACTAGTAAATTCCATGACGCTACACTAGGAACGGCTCTCTTCGATTTTAATCTTAACTGGAGTTATTTACATTAGTTACATTGTTCGTTTTGTCATCTTTATTGTCATATTCACGAAGTTTTGGCTGTTTTTGCTCTGGCCTTCTTCACCTTTTATTTCGTCCAGCGAGGTAGACTGTTCTAGTTCTACGTGTCATGCCTCTTCCGGATGTCTCAGTTATCTCACTTTAACTCAACTCTCCAAGTTTTTGTCCACCACTGCAGTAGTCAGGTATTGAACTCACAACTCTTTGAGTCAAGTCACTGGGTCCAGCCAACGCTTTTATCCACCGGGCCGAAACGTCGTGAATATAGCAATAAAGATGAGAACGACAGCTCAATATAAATAATGTAAATAATTACAATATGTTATCTCAGAAATATAGACAAACATTGATTGGAAGTCTTATACATGTTTATATAGGGTGACCCCAAAAAATGGAAACATTTTAACAATCCAATAAAACCAAGAATGATGGAAGAAAAATATTTTATTCATAGTAATTGAAACCTTAAAACATGCCATTTAAGAAACAATGATGGAATTTTCATTTTTTTTAAATTACGTCCTGTAGATGGCGTCCTCCTGTACGAATGCATTCTTGAAATCTGCTGTTGAGATTCCTCATTGACTGCTGCAACATCTCAGCTGGGATACTGTGAATTTCATCTTGAATTCTAAATAGCGAAATGTTTACTTGCTCAAGGTCACTGTCTCGCAGTGTTGTCACTTGCTCATGTCTGGCAATACGCACTTCAAAAATTCCCATTTTTGGGGGATTACCCTGTACATGTTTTGCTTCAGTGAATTAAAATGGGCTACATTAAATGTGTATGTATGTGCGAGAGGGAGAATTTAACATTACACAAGTGACGCAGAATAAAACGAAATTGTTTTCTAATCTCACGAACAAAAATTTAGGGTGTGAAAGAATATCTCCCGAGAAAAAAAAATATAATAGTCGCACCGATGCATGTTCGATTGCTTTAACTAAATACAAAATATATACATTTACACCTAATTTTTACGCGCTCAAGCCGAAACCCTTAGAGCGATCTCGTAAACAAAATTAACGGCAAGATTTCATACAGTATTCCGTTTTCTAATGTTTCGAATTTACAAACTATATGAATTCTGATAAATAGAACGCGTTGCACAATTTGAAGGGAAATAAGACAGGGACAATGTTGTTTCATTAAAGACAATTAAACAAAGGATATGTATGCTTAGAATTATGCCAGAAAGAGCACAACAAATACAGAAGGATGTATATTTAGGTTTCATCGAATATGCAAAAGCTTTTGGTAAGCTTCAACACAGATCTGTTTGAACTGCTGTGCAAGTTTGACCTATTTGGGAAAGTGTCATAGCGATGAACGGGATGGCAACAAAGAGACCGACAACTGAATGCTTCGTGACTGAGCGGTCTGAAACATATCGAGGGTTTCTCCTCTGTAAGAGAGACACAGGTTCAATTGCTGTCGAAGAAGCGCATTACCTTTAGTAAAGGCTATCGAGCGCCCATGCTGGAAGACGTAAATTACACTCTAAAAATACCTACTGAAACACGTGCAGCTACGAAATAATGAACAATTTCCGTTTTTGTTTATCAATTTTACTCTTTAAAAAAATGCAATTTAAATTAATTCAGTCATATATTTATTATTAGCTATGACTTGTTGCCATTTATCAGGCAGCACATGGATACGTTTCGAAGAAAATCGATCAGGTTTTGATGTAAAAAGCTTTTTGACCATATCTTGAATCTGCTTTTCATTAGAAATCGTTTTACAATGATCGAAAAAGAAAAGAAAAAAAGTAATGATCAGTGTGTACACGGTCAGGTTAAAATGCCCGGTCAGGATCAATAATATTGCTGATTCTTCTTTGGATTTTATCAAGAATCTTTAAATATATAGCAGGAGAATCGGTCCATAAGTAGCAGCAATATTCAAAGCATAAATGAATGGTAGATTTATAGATATGCAAGATAGATTCTGGAGAATTGTTTAGCATGACACAATGAACCAACCTTCTTAGCAGCTAACCTAGCAATGGATTCAATATAGTCTTTCCACTTCATGTTAATCGAGAAGATGCAACGAGTCCTGGAGGTTAGCATCAGCCATGTTGATGGAAGGTAGAGAGAGGTCCCGCACATATAATTTTTTTTGCATTGATAGTTGAACTAACTCGTTATATAATGCTACTAAATATAAATTCTTATACAACTACAGGGAATTCTTAAATTTGCACACGATTACAAACATTTAAATCGTTTTAAACGATTAATACATATATAAACACATAATAGACATAAGTAAACAGAAATCCTCTCATATTGCGATATTTTTCTTCATTCATCTCATGTCGACGCGCATGCGTGTCCATGATAAATTTGACAGCGTTCGATGGAACGATTTTAAAATTAAAAAACTAAACACATTTAAAAATAGGACAAAAATATCGAGGTGTTCATTCCAAGTCTACTTTTTATGATGTTTCAAATTCTCAAGTAATTTCTTCAGTTTCTAACTAAAAACAAAACACATGGACACAATTAGAGAGAGAGAGAGAGATAAAGAAACAGAGAGAGAGAGAGAGAAATTATAAAAAGTAACGAGACGAAATACTGAGAAATGCAAAAGAACTTCGTAATTTGCAACTAGATTTTTTTTGTCTTGCTTAAATTTTTCTCCTCGACGATGAAACCAAAATTTACAAAAAAAAAAAAAAAAAAAAAAAAAGCATCATTAAAAATAAACAAATAGAAACTATTAAATTACACTAAAAAGGAAAAAAAAAAAAAAAAAAGGAAAAACGAAAGAAAGAAAGAAAGAAAAAGAGAAAAAAAATCGGGAAAGAGATTGAATCGATGTTGAAGCAGGCAAAATGATCGGGCTTGTGTTATTGAAGCTCTACTTGTTGTGCCACAAGAAATAAAGTTATAAACCTTTATTTCCACCCAACATCTACTTCCTGGATTCCGACAAATTTACGAATAGAATTTATTTTTCTAATTTTATTTCCAAATATTCGCAGTTTCTACTAAATAACTGATTAATATCAGAACAAAATGATGATAAATTTAATATATACAGTTATCCACAGTGTTAATAAAATAACCACATTAATTTAAAAAAAAATAATTCGAAAAATAAGATATATCTAACATCATCATATTATTTACATTATTCAGACTATTGTCCTCATCTTTGTCGCCATATTTATTACAACGTTTCGGCCGTTGTACGCTCCGGCCTTCTTCAGGTGGTTGGAATGTCGAACTGAACCCTTTATTTCGCTCACTGGTGTAGACTGTTCTAGTTCCACATGCCATGTTTAATGGATGTCAGTTATCAGTTATCTCCTGTTAATTCCCCTCGCCAAGTTCTCCACTGCCTTAACCGGGTATTCAAGGACACATGGCACAGTAGATCAAGGCGTTAGTTAGATCCAACGACAGGACCCAAAAGAGTGTGAGTTCAATACGCCCCAGCATTCTTCAGACAGGAATACAATATGGAAACCAATAATAGGGAAAGTTAGAGAAAGACAACAAGACTGAAAATAGTTACCGAGATATTAGTCCCCCAAATTCACTCACACGTGTCCCCCATGGCCCATAGGATAAAAGCGTTGGTTGAAGTAATCTAAAAAGTTGTGAGTTCAATACCTGGCTAAGGCAGAGGGAACAAAAACTTGGAGATTTGAATTACTAAAGGAAATTAACTGAAAAATGAGATAGCTAGAAAAGGCATGGCAAGTGGAATTAGAACAATCTACCCCCGTGGACTAAATAAACGGTTCGGTTCGAAATTTTAACATATATCATCTAAAGAAGGTCGGAGCGTACAACGGCCGAAGCCTCGTGAGTAGAACAATAAAAATGAAGGCAACAGTTCGAACAATGTTAATAGTCTAAATAATCATAATTTCTGTTTTGGAAAGTTTAATCTTGAGTTCAAATTCTATCAAATAACAAAAAAAAAAAAAAAAAAAAAAAAAAAAAAACAACAAAAAAAAAAGACCCTTCACTGGAGGAATTGCATCAGCAGTTAAAAAAAGATAGCCGATTCAACTCCAATAGAAAATAATTGTGTAAGATGTTGAAGTTACACATATACAAAAGGTTAGGATTAAACCCCACCCTCGCTTCAATACTAGAAAGAGCAATAACAGTTACGGGATTGGAGAAACATATTTTCATGATTTTTTTTTTTTTAATACAGTGTAACCCGGATATAAGAGATATTTTCTCTGGTCCCAAATTAGAACCTGTGTTAATGTATATAAAATAGACCAAACCCGGATATAAGAGACTTATTCTCCTGTCTCGACAACTCTCTTATATCCGGGTTACACTGTAGAAAGATTCTACAAATTTCAACTGAAAGTATCACTATCCGCACGGTCAAATGCTGAATATTTCTTTATAAGGAAACGGCTAATGTTACCATTCCAGCGTCTTTTATTACATAGAACCTTAAATTTCTGTACTTAAAATTTTGATGTCCCCGATGTGTTATTTCCATTTTAGGGTGTCTTTTTTTCTCACCACCATAAATTCTGTCTTGTTGCTATTAATAGAGAACTGTTTCTTGTTTTCTTCGACTACATTGTCTGATACCTCTTTCAGCGTTCCTTCTGAATCTGCTAGTAGCGGAATATCTCCTGTCTAGAGCATGTTGTTACGGTTCCGCTGACTGATAATACATCCTGTTAATCCCTTTTAGAATTATCTCTCTGGACAGCTTAAATAAATCCGATGAAAAAAAAAAACTAAAAAAAAAAAACAAACACACGATTGTAAGACGTTTCTTTATGCATTGAAGTGTTCACTGAATTTTGCTCGCATGCAAACGATTTGTTCCCAGATGGCGGCTTATTTGTGTACTGTTTTCGTATCGTTGATGTTAAAATACCTGATTATTTCTCCCTAGTCAGAATTTGTGTCCACAGGTATGTTATCACCGGAGGAAAGGAAATAATCTTTAACAAGTATCTTTATTAATTTCTACCAATTATATAACGAATTAAATACGTAACGATTATTACAAATATTTTAGCGACCATCTTTAATCAATAAAACAAGTTTTTACTGAATAACTCATTAATTTACACCATAAAGACCGGTATTAATTACTTTAAAAATCGGTATACATTACATGTTTATATAAATTAGAGGCTTCCAAAAAGAAAAAAAAAAAGTCATTGGTTTTTAAAAAAAAAAGGAGGGGGGTTAAATTACCGGTTTAAAGAAAACGGTATAAATTACTGGTTTCAGAATGTATGAATTCCTAGTTTAAAAAAACAAAACAAAAATAAAAAGCTCATAAAATACTGGTTTAAAAAAAAAAACAAAAAAAAAAACGTATAAATAAGCGGATAAAAAACAAAACTGTCAAAAGTACGGGTTTAAAAAAAAACGTATAAGTTAATGGCTTGTAAGAAATCCAGTATAAATTGCAACTTTCTACCTGTAACAGCGAAAAAAATGGGTCGTTAAGCATTGATATGTTAATTCTTTAGCACTCAGTGTAAACAAGTAATTGAGTTAAAATAAAAGACGTTGAACAAGCGACTGAACACACATTCCGTAGACATCAGCATAGACTCAAAGGACTATAAGGACCCTTTGGTATTTTCATTTATCAAGGGAGTTGGAGACTTAATAATTTAAACAGGCCGTTAGGATGATTTTACCCGTGAAACACTGATTTGTTCAATATAAAGTATTCTATATTCACAATTATTTCTCTTTTACCTTTTATATGTTCAAATGAATTAAAACAAAGATAAAATCGCTATATGAGCATTTCACAAACAGCTGAATACCAAATTCTATAATCCGATCTGCCATATTTACTCTAGTCTTTCCCAGTGTAATTTTAACAAATTATATATATATAATTAATGGGATTTAGACATAAGTAGGAAGCGGCGAGACGTCCAATTGATCACTATTTTCTATTTTATCCTCTATTACTATACGGACCGCTAGTCTCTGCTGTATTCATTATACTATCTCTACTATTCGGATTACTATACGGGTTACTACTGGAGTGAGTATTATCGAGCAAATACTATTAGTGCGAGTGATATTCGAAGGCGTCTGACGCCAGTATTGTTCAACGGCGTTACTATTGTTGTATCTGCGATTACAAAGTCTCTACGAAGAAAAGCATTACAAAAGTGTCAACCGAGTTTTCGTTGACATTACAAAAAAACAAAATTTCAGAATTTTGATGTATAGAGATGAAGTAGTATTTAGGAGAAGCCAAAACTTAATTCTAAATAGGAAACAAGAGATAAACTTCTATTCAAAAGATCGTGGAGGAGTGCGAACTGGGTAATAGGAAATAAGTCAAATCATAAATGGCAGTCATGAAAATGTCAAAAATAATTTTATGGGATTATAATAATCCTTTGTTGTACCATTACCTTTTTTTTATTCACTTTCTATGAATTTTGAATTATTGTCTGTTACAAGTTTGTATTAGCCTTTTGCATCTGAACCTAAACATATTAATTTAAATCTTTCGTGATGAACGGAATAAAAGCCCTAAAACACACACGTGTACATATGTCATCCACAGACATACTGTTTCGCAGCGTATCACTGGCTAGTCATCGCTTATAAGCCGGGAACGAAACCCGACCAATTTGTCATCAGTCGAAGATTCTAACTCCTAGGCTATCGACGCCCGGCAGAGAGAAAGGCAAATTTTTGCATATTTATTTTTTTCATAAACACGCCAGTGGCCTATAGAACTCAATCCGGCTTGGAGAGTCTTGCATTATCAGCAGTAATTGTGACTGTTTACAAATTCGCGCTTATCTCCCACAGTGCTCGACCGATTTATTTATTTTTCGTCGTCCACAAACACACTGTTTCACAGCTTATCAGTGTGGCTAGACATACGATCTCTTCATGCCGGGACCGAATCCCGACCAATTTGTCATCAGTCGAAG
>OZ010580.1:28433929-28443929 GCA_963932145.1 Acanthosepion lycidas | reverse complement strand
CTATTTTGCGACTCCACTACCGAGATTCGAACCCGAACTGTTTCGATACAACGCAAGCGTCATATCAACTGTACCAACGGGCCTCGGTGACGAAAAAGAAACAGAGTAGACTCGATATAGCGCCGCTACTCACAAATTCCGTAGTGATACTCATCCATGAAGTCATAAACCAACAGACTGTGTTCCAAGAGCAACGGCTTTTATTTCCCCCGGAATTTATGACTAGCAGTGCTATGTCGAGTCTATTTTGTTTCTTTTTCCTCACTGAGGTCCGTTGGCACAATTGATATGATGCTTGCGTTGTATCGAAACGGTTCGCGTTCGAATGTCGGTAGGAAATGCGCACTGCTGATGAGTCCCAAAATCGGACGAAACTGCCGTCTAGTGCTTTCTGCATTCTGTTGAGAATTCTTCTGAACTCGATGAATTACTATATATATATATATATATATATATATATATATATAATTCAGTTTCTATCTACAATTTTCTGGTATCGAATTATGGTCCAATATTTATTATCATACCAAGATTACCCTGAATGTTAAATACTCTGAGAACCAGTTTCGTAGCCTTGACCATGGAGTTACTCGGTCGGCAGTGAGTTACTATTAATTTAGCTCGTGTCGTAATCCCAATTACGAAGCAGGAAGACGATTCGCATGGCAACATATCGCATCATTGCTCAGATTTGGCTTCCTAATCTTCTAAGCGTCCGCAAATTTAAATGCAATGTGGCCGAGATGAAAAAGCAAATGACGATGCAGTTATCAAGGATCAAGAAAGGACTTTGAATATTGTTTTACAAATTAGAAAGTACACAGGATTAAAAGTGTGTAATCCCAAGTACATTGCAGAAGAATAAGGTGCCATTGGCCTAGGTAGGCTTTTTTCGTCAACATTAAATAGCGGGATACATTATTGGCAGACCTTGTATATTAGTCCAAGCGACATTTGAAAAACATTAGCCAATTTGTTAATTTAGCATCGACATTTTTTTAGCTGATTGTTTTGTTTTTTGCGAGACTAGATTTTTTTTTAATTGCGAAGTCTTATAAGTAATTTTATATGAAGTTCAAGAAAACGCCGTCATCGCGATTAGTGCCTGCAAGTAAACTAATCAGAAAAATCAAGAGTGATTTTTTGTTTTTTTTTAGAAACTACAGCAATTTTGAATTAGTCGTAGTGTATCGACAGCGTCAAGACTGTAACACTCTCCATGCGAATAAAATACAGACTAACTGTACACGCAAGTGAAATACTACACGTCGTAGGTTTTATGGATTTTCCTGCTAAAAGGCATTGTTGTTTCTTTCTTATTGGGTCTGGGTCGAGAAGCCGGCGCAAAGGCTGAGAACAAGTCCAGTGTATTCATTTCGGAATAAAATTCAACCTTGAAGAAGAATAAGATGCCATTGGCACAGGTAGGCATTTTCGTCAGCATAAAATAGCGAGATACATTATGGGCAGACCTTGTATATTAGTCCAAGCGACATTTGAAAAACATTAGTCAATCTGTTAATTTAGCATATATATATATATATATATACATACACACATACATACATACACGACAGGATATAACATTAATTTATGTAAATAGAAGCCCCTCCCTCTATCCACGTCAAGGTTTAAATGTGATGTAGCGGATTTATACTCTTATATGTTGTGTGTATGCGTGAATTTGGTGATATAGTAATTTTGATGTCAATCCCTGAACTGAGCAGAGAGATGAGAAGTGAAATAAAAGGTTCAGTTCGGAATTACCTGTTGGTTATTCAGATCGACACGTACTGGAGGAAAACCGCAGAGCACAACGGCCAAAACAGATAACAACAAAAATGAGGACAATAGTCCACATGCAAATTGTGCAAATAATGATAACTGCTCGTGCCATAAATTCAGAGAGAAAATCACTTTTTGTACTTCCTGATAAATCACCGTGATAATAAAGAAGTTGTGGAGGGCCATGATCGCTTACTTTCTTAAAAGTCATGGCATTTAAAAGAAAAATTAAATCATAAAAACGAAGTCTGGATTTATTATATTTAAGTTGCTCGAATTTCTCTAAAATTTTAATAATGTTATTTTTTTTTTTAACTTTTTCTTTAATAGCGGCTTTTATAGTTCAACTTGCAGGTCGTTTTAAATTTTACGACCGTTAAGTTAGTAGCATGGAATTAAAATAAAAACGTGGCTTCTGAAAACAGATGAGGCCGTAACTTTAAAAATAAGACGAAGGGAAGTGGGTGAGGGGGGTGGAAATGAATATAATTCAATATTGTTTCAATATAAATAAATATAGATTCAATTTCTCGGAAATAATTCAGAATTCAGATAAACTTATTTCAATTTTCTCTCGAGAAGATTTCTTAAGAACTCTACAAAAAAAAATAAAAAAAAATTGACAAAATTTCACGAGGACGGATAAAAAAATTAAATTAAATTAAATTAAAAAAAAATTTTTTAAAAATGTCGTGATACGCAGGCTTCATTAATGCATCTTCAGTTTGAGCTTTAAATAAAGCCAAGTCTAATAAACGCAGCTCATTACTTTTGGTACTTTAAACTTTACAAAGCCGAGAAGACACCTCCATTCCAGACACGCCTAGGGAAATAAAAGTGTCGGGCTTCTTAAAGAATATCAGTGAGGTTTCTTTAGAAAAAAAAAATGTATTTCATGACTTTTCTGTCAACGATGATAATACTAATAATAAAACAGAAATTTTAAATTAAAATAAAAATGTAGCCGACAGGCAAACATTTAAATTGGTGGTTCCTTGGCGAAAACAAGTTAGGCGTGTGCCGGGTCAGAAAATAATGTTGATTAGAGGTTTGATGGCAAGGTGAAAATGAAAATTTAGTGAACGAATTTATTTTAGCTTGAATTCTATTTATTTATTTTTCTAGCAATTAAACTATAAGGTAGAGTGCGGCCATTTTACAAGTAAAATTGGCAATGAAACCAAGAACAAAAAAGAAATTTATTTTCTTTTACTCATAGTAGGTAATCAGTTACAAAAAAAGGTATTGTCCTGCTTGACCACACCAGCCTGGAATTTTACGGTCAAGATAGCGATGTAATTTTCTTGAATGTCTGCGTTCGAGATCCAGGTAGAGAGAGAGAAAGGGGGGAACGGACAGAGACAGACAGAGAGATACAGAGACAGAGAGATACAGAGATACAGAGACAGAGAGACAGAGAGAGAGACGGACGGACGAAGAGAGACAGAGAGAGAGACGGACGGACGAAGAGAGAGAGAGAGAGAGACGGACGGACGAAGAGAGAGAGAGAGACGGACGGACGAAGAGAGAGAGAGAGACGGACGGACGAAGAGAGAGAGAGAGACGGACGGACGAAGAGAGAGAGAAAGACAGACGGACGGACGAAGAGAGAGAGAGAAAGACAGACGGACGGACGAAGAGAGAGAGAGAGAGACAGACGGACGGACGAAGAGAGAGAGAGAGAGACAGACGGACGGACGAAGAGAGAGAGAGAGAGAGAGAGACAGACGGACGGACGAAGAGAGAGAGAGAGACAGACAGACAGACGGACGGACGAAGAGAGAGACAGACGGACGGACGGACGAAGAGAGTGACAGACGGACGGACGAAGAGAGTGACAGACGGACGAAGAGAGAGACAGACGGACGGACGAAGAGGGAAGAGAGGAGAGGAAGGAGACCGGAGATGGAAGAGAGGAGAGGAAGGAGGCCGGAGATGGAAGAGAGGAGAGGAAGGAGGCCGGAGAGGGAAGAGAGGAGAGGAGAGGAAGGAGGCCGGAGAGGAAAGAGAGGAGAGGAAGGAGGCCGGAGAGGAAAGAGAGGAGAGGAAGGAGGCCGGAGAGGGAAGAGAGGAGAGGAAGGAGGCCAGAGAGGGAAGAGAGGAGAGGAAGGAGGCCGGAGAGGGAAGAGAGGAGAGGAAGGAGGCCGGAGAGGGAAGAGAGGAAAGGGAAGAGAGGAGTGAAAGACAGGAGGACGAGGAGAGAAAACCAGGAGAGAGGAGGACGAGGAGAGAAAAAGGAAGTCTTCGTTTTAAAATTTATCTTAATTGTAATGATTTCAGATTAATCAATTTAAGGTTAACTTAACTAGTGGCGCATACAAAACTTTTTTAACTCGAACCTCAGGCCAAACATCAGTTATTTATTTCTAAAGTGTTTTTGGTTTAGACGAAATCTTTTCAGAAATACTCAAACAGTAATTCCTGTTGTAAGTGACTGGTTTCAATTCCTGAGAAAAAAATAATCTTCTACTATAATACTTAACAAATATTAAATTTCAATTAAATGCCAGTCTGCATTAAAAATCCTGATTTTACATCCGGGCTTGAGCAGCGACCTTGGATGAATCTGCAACTATCACCAATTTGACCAACACTAGTTCTATATTTACCCGTTTAAAATTGAGGAAATGCAAGAGTGAAGATTGTATAGCGCTAATCTTTGAGAAGGATAACTCTACTCTGAAAATCAGCATTCCAGTTTCTGACTCAAACGCTGAACACTAATATTGATGAAATACACATCTAGCTTTTCTTTCTTTTTCTTTCAGTTTTTAGTTCGTCCCTATCAATTCATTAATAGGATTGTAGTACAAATATATAAGGCTCAGAGGAAAAGAAAATTCAAAATGGCTTGTCCAGGTTCAAATAGTGAGCACTGGAGTTGGCGCCAAATATATACATATCGGAGTGCCTAAATTGGCCATTTCTAGGTGAAATGTACTTTGCTTTAGCTTAATTCAACAGAAGATCAAATGAAAGAACATACAAGGAGAATGACTTTTAGGTCATCCTCATATGGAAGATTAATGTATTTACAGTGATCAGTTGAATTTGATATCTTTTTATCTGTTGGCGAGAAACATAAGCAATTGAGCTGAACAATAACTGAATCTTTTCATTTTGCACTGCACTTTTCTGTTTAACACAAGAGTTTAGTCAACCGAACCGCATGCTCTGTAGTGATTTTCCAAGCGTAGCTTAGATGTGGCACGAGGCCGAAAGTAGGGGGTACCCGGTAAAGATCGAGCTCACTAGTCAATCGTAATTGTTCTACAAGCTTGTTAACCATTACACCGCCTCGAGGTGCCCGAACCTCAGGCTTTATATTCTTTATTCCGAGGCCTGAATTCGATACCAATACAAATACGTGACAAATCAGTGGACCGGAAAACGTCGCTATATTCTACAGATATTAAGGAGGGGGGTGTTTTATCTATTAAGCAATTTTTTTTTTTTTTTTTTTTCATAAGCTGAGGACTTGGATAGAAAAACAGATCACCTAATTAAACATAGGAAAAAAATATCAGACCTTTTTTTTCGGCTGCCAAAAAAACATTTTAATTGGTATCAATCCATACAAGGCAAAAAAGATTACATGGTATCAATCCATACAAGGCAAAAAGGAATTACATGGTATCAATCCATACAAGGCAAAAAGGAATGACATGGTATCAATCCATACAAGGCAAAAAGGAATTACATGGTATCAATCCATACAAGGCAAAAAGGAATTACATGGTATCAATCCATACAAGGCAAAAAGGAATTACATGGTATCAATCCATACAAGGCAAAAAGGAATTACATGGTATCAATCCATACAAGGCAAAAAGGAATTACATGGTATCAATCCATACAAGGCAAAAAGGAATGACATGGTATCAATCCATACAAGGCAAAAAGGAATTACATGGTATCAATCCATACAAGGCAAAAAGGAATGACATGGTATCAATCCATACAAGGCAAAAAGGAATGACATGGTATCAATCCATACAAGGCAAAAAGGAATGACATGGTATCAATCCATACAAGGCAAAAAGGAATGACATGGTATCAATCCATACAAGGCAAAAAGGAATGACATGGTATCAATCCATACAAGGCAAAAAGGGATTACATGGTATCAATCCATACAAGGCAAAAAGGAATTACATGGTATCAATCCATACAAGGCAAAAAGGAATTACATGGTATCAATCCATACAAGGCAAAAAGGAATTACATGGTATCAATCCATACAAGGCAAAAAGGAATTACATGGTATCAATCCATACAAGCCAAAAGGGATTACATGGTATCAATCCATACAAGGCAAAAAGGAATTACATGGTATCAATCCATACAAGGCAAAAAGGAATGACATGGTATCAATCCATACAAGGCAAAAAGGGATTACATGGTATCAATCCATACAAGGCAAAAAGGAATTACATGGTATCAATCCATACAAGGCAAAAAGGAATTACATGGTATCAATCCATACAAGGCAAAAAGGAATTACATGGTATCAATCCATACAAGGCAAAAAGGAATTACATGGTATCAATCCATACAAGGCAAAAAGGAATTACATGGTATCAATCCATACAAGGCAAAAAGGAATGACATGGTATCAATCCATACAAGGCAAAAAGGAATGACATGGTATCAATCCATACAAGGCAAAAAGGAATTACATGGTATCAATCCATACAAGGCAAAAAGGAATTACATGGTATCAATCCATACAAGGCAAAAAGGAATTACATGGTATCAATCCATACAAGGCAAAAAGGAATGACATGGTATCAATCCATACAAGGCAAAAAGGAATTACATGGTATCAATCCATACAAGGCAAAAAGGAATTACATGGTATCAATCCATACAAGGCAAAAAGGAATGACATGGTATCAATCCATACAAGGCAAAAAGGAATTACATGGTATCAATCCATACAAGGCAAAAAGGGATTACATGGTATCAATCCATACAAGGCAAAAAGGAATTACATGGTATCAATCCATACAAGGCAAAAAGGAATGACATGGTATCAATCCATACAAGGCAAAAAGGAATTACATGGTATCAATCCATACAAGGCAAAAAGGAATTACATGGTATCAATCCATACAAGCCAAAAGGGATTACATGGTATCAATCCATACAAGGCAAAAAGGAATTACATGGTATCAATCCATACAAGGCAAAAAGGGATTACATGGTATCAATCCATACAAGGCAAAAAGGAATTACATGGTATCAATCCATACAAGGCAAAAAGGAATTACATGGTATCAATCCATACAAGGCAAAAAGGAATTACATGGTATCAATCCATACAAGCCAAAAGGGATTACATGGTATCAATCCATACAAGGCAAAAAGGAATGACATGGTATCAATCCATACAAGGCAAAAAGGAATTACATGGTATCAATCCATACAAGGTGAAAAGGAATTACATGGTATCAATCCATACAAGCCAAAAGGGATTACATGGTATCAATCCATACAAGGCAAAAGGGGTAACATGGTGTGGAAGAATTAGGGATAGAAACATTAATGATGAGCGGGAAGAGAAAAGAGTAATCTGGGCTACAGTAGATAGCGATTGACATTGCTCCGTTTTTTAAACAAACAGTATTAATTACATTTATCGGCATGTAGTGTATAAACAAAAAATATATTAAATAATTATCGGACTCAATCCATTCCATTATGTGTGTGTTTTTATATATATATATATATAAAGGTAAAAGATAATAAGAAAACTATATTATTAGCCGATGCGTTTCGTCCAATGTGGACTTTTTCAAGGTAAAAACGAAATGAATTTATTGAAAACAAAGTAACTTTTAACAACAAAATTTCCTTAGAAACTGGAAGAATTTAGAAAAACGCTATTGTCAACTGAAAATTACGTCAAATACTTTCACGTGTAAAAATATTGTTTGTATTCTTATTTGTTTGCTAATAGTTACTTTGTTTTCTATATATATATATATATATATATATGTGTGTGTGTGTGTGTGTGTGTGTGTGTGTGTGTGTGCAGGTATGTAGAAAAACACGAAAGAACACGTTAACTAAATAATCCGGAGTTCTTTAGTATTTTTGTTTTTATTTAAAAAAAAAAAACAAAAAAAAAAAAAACAGTGCTCCATAAAGAAGTAGAGCTTAAATTATAATTATTTTTTATAATTATTTTTTTTTTAAATTATTATAATGAAGATGTAAATGGAACTAATGTTTTTAATTTAATTACAAAATTAAATTTGAAGAGTTTAGCTTCCATTTTTGAAACAACGGTTATTACTGTGTAGCGAAAAAACATTTTAAACCAGTAAATTTATAATATTAAGTTGGTGCAAAAATAATGACGTAATAATGTCGTTTTTTGACGTCTTTTTTAACGTCAAAAAACGACATTATCACGTCATTATTTTTGTAACAACCTTATACATATATATATTAGGTTGGTGCAAAAATAATGTCGTTTTCTCATATATTATTCTATACTATACTCACATACTATGTGAGGAAACGACATTATTTTTGCACCAACCTAAT
The DNA here is from genome assembly GCA_963932145.1 of Acanthosepion lycidas. Classification (NCBI taxonomy): domain Eukaryota; kingdom Metazoa; phylum Mollusca; class Cephalopoda; order Sepiida; family Sepiidae; genus Acanthosepion; species Acanthosepion lycidas. The sequence continues at coordinate 28,435,589 of OZ010580.1, read as the reverse complement.
ATAAATATTTTTGTGACCTCCACAGAAAACGCGATATCTAAGGTTTAAAATCAAATTTTAAAAAAGAAAAAAATTTCTTTTAGCTTTTATTTTTATTTTAATTTCAAGCTAATAGATTAAATTTAATATTTCCATTAAGCAAAATTTTTTGTTGCATTTCAAAAACTAATTTAAATTGACTGAAAGGAAGTTTGTTTTTTTGTTTTTCTTTGCTAAAATAGCTGATTAGCGCTCATTTTTTGTGGGTGTCTTTCATCATAATGTAAATCTCTTTATTAAAATATCTCCCAAAAATATGCTTTCCTGAAACTATTTGCGGAATATTAGCTGAAAAGTATGATTAATCTGATTTGAAACAAATATTATTTACTTTAAGTTAAATATAAACTTTAATGTCGCGGGTATATATTTTTTTTAAATCCGACAATAGCTGTTTTGACGCATGATCTGACAGATGTAATGTTCTGTTACTATATCTGTAAAACATAATTGAAGAAAATGACGTCAGTCTTTTGTATATAATTTTTCAGTACTCAGTAACCTTCAAAATTTACAAAAATAGTTACCGTAATCTTGTATTTTATTGAATTTTAGAAAATTTGGCTTTAAATTTAATGTAATAGGTTGGTGCAAAAACAATGTCGGTTTTTGAGGTATTTTTTAACGTCAAAAACCGACATTATTTTTGCACCAACCTAATAGTTATCGCTCTTATTTTCTGATGTCGTGTATGGTCACCCGTACTTAAAAAAATTTGCACGTGTTTGCACTTGCCAAATATTCAGAATTCTTTTAAAACTATTGGTGTTTGATGATTTGTATTATGCTTTTCCATTTATAATTAGTAAATATAGTTTTCACTTAATAATAATATCATCTAAAAAGCTGAAATTAACACAGAATATTAAAAGATTAACTTAATAAATTTTGCAAAAATGAAAACGATTCTCGTTAAAATTCATTATTCATCGAATTTTTTTTCTTAAGTCAGTAGTGTGCTTCATATATATTATTTATAAAAGCAATTAAAAGCTTTTCTAATTAAATAATGTTATATTTTTTATTGCACGTTTTTATTCTACAATTCAGAGGAAAATTTAGGTAACTGGTTTGACAAAACAAATTGATTTAAATTCTATAAGGAGTCTTGAAGACGCTGAAATTTTAATTTTTCGAAATTTCATAAAATTAAGCCACTGGGGGTAACACACAGATATACATACACACACATTTTATATATATATATCTCCAAGTATATGATTGGTGTATACGGAATAAATTCCAATAACCAACAATTACCATTCTTAAAAGAGTGCTCAATACGGAGTAGAGCAGATAATTTTTAAATAATTATGTATATAGATATATATATATATATATATAGGAATAACTCCAAGTAAAGCAGTAATGATACTAAAATACAAGAGGCTACACGGTGTAGAAGAATTATGAGCAGAAACAGGAGAGAGTACTCAAGTGGGAAGCAGATAGCGATTGACATTGCATTTAAATTTTTGCAGATTAAAGTTGACTGGAAAGTATAGAGCTGGAAATGAGCTCCACGAGTGGGAAGCACAAAACCTATGGCTATATCTTTGCCAGCTCAACTCGAAATTGGTGAGATCTCGACCGTAGTCTGATGCTGAGCTTAAATTTAAAA
>OZ010580.1:28398929-28428929 GCA_963932145.1 Acanthosepion lycidas | reverse complement strand
TGGAGGAAAGAGAAAGGGGCAAAATGGAGGAAAGAGAAAGGGGCAAAATGGAGGAAAGAGAAAGGGGCAAAATGGAGGAAAGAGAAAGGGGCAAAATGGAGGAAAGAGAAAGGGGCAAAATGGAGGAAAGAGAAAGGGGCAAAATGGAGGAAAGAGAAAGGGGCAAAATGGAGGAAAGAGAAAGGGGCAAAATGGAGGAAAGAGAAAGGGGCAAAATGGAGAAAAGAGAATGGGGCGAAATGGAGAAAAGAGAAAGGGGCAAAATGGAGGAAAGAGAATGGGGCGAAATGGAGAAAAGAGAAAGGGGCGAAATGGAGAAAAGAGAATGGGGCGAAATGGAGGAAAGAGAGGAAAGAAAAAGAAAAGAGAGAAAGGTAAAAATGGATAAAGAGAGGAAAGAAAAAGGTAAAAAAGGAAAATAAATAATAAACAGAAGGCGGCCGACTATAGGAAGCGAATTAGCAGTAAAAAAGAAAAAAAACAGTCGTAAATGTAAAACATGGTCCTTAAAAAAGTACATTAAGAAAATCATGTTTTCTTTCAAGTTTCTTTTCCTGTTAGTGTTTCATCTTTTTTTTCGCTAAGTTTGATGTCGTGTTTTATGGAAATGTTTGCTCTTCAATGACACCACACCCGCCGTCTACATTCATCGTTGCATCAGGATCTTTTCTTCTTTCTCGTTATTCTGTATTTTATTTAAACGCTATTTCCTCCCAATATTTTTATCTCATAACAGTCGACGTCTTGTTGACTTATTTTCATCTTCTAAATCAAGCCTTGTCAGTATCTTTCACTCTACAACGATACATTAACCCTACATTAGTGCTCTTCCATCGTTGAACACTCCTACAAATTCTTTCCTAAAATTTCAACAAGAGGCATGATTAGTCAAGTAGCTTTCCGAATATCTCTGGTAAGTAATTACCAAGAGTCTCTGGCTTCAGTCATGATATTTGTGTGAGTTGCCAGTACGCGACGATGAAGTAAAGGACTTTAATAGGTTGTCCTTTTCCCACCGCCAAAACGTAGCTTCCTTGTGGCTTTTATATAAATATTTTCACGATAATTGTTCTGATGAACTTTCCGCTACTATGCCTAGACTTTATGAATTCAAGCGCAGTACTAGATTGGCGGATAGGTTTCATTTTACAGTCGAAATGGTTAAATGTAACCGTAAGTTCTATGCTAACAGTTTCTTCTATCGCACTTCTCGTTTGTGGAGCTCTCTTCGGCTTCCTGCTGCCCTGTCGACTTTGATCTTCAAAAATTTAAGCGCAATGCCAAACCTTATCTTCTATCTTAATTCTTGTTCTTTTATTGTCCCTCTCTCCTTATCAGGAGGTTTTGAGGAACATGGAACCACCTCTTAATTGCTAGTGTTCCCAGGTCCACCCAGACCCGGGGTGGTATTACTTGTAGTTTTTCTCATAGTATCTCTTACTCAGTATCCCACTTGCATCCTAGTGTCATGCTTGGAGTGAAATGATTTAAAAAAATTGTAGTAGAAACAATATATACAAAAAGAGGCAGACTGTTTTAAAAACTTTTAATCTCCATTAGTGTAGTAGGGCGTTTGAACAGTCCCATAAAATAGTTTCGTTAATATTTATCAAGTGCCAAGCGAATTTTTTCTTGATTAGTCAAGTAACTACAAGAAGTTTCTCATTATTTACATTATTCAGACTATTGTCCTCATCTTTGTCGCCATATTTATCACAACGTTTCGGGTAGTTGAAATTTCGAACTGAACCCTTTATTTCGCTCACTGGGGTAGACTGTTCTAGTTCCACGTGCCATGTTTGATGGATGTCAGTTATCAGTTATCTCCTAATTTCCCTCTGAAAGTTCTCCACTGTCTTAACCGGGTATTGAACTCACACTCTCTGGGTTCTGTCACTGGATCTAACCAACGCCTTTATCCACTGTGCCATGTGTTCTTGAGGACAACTGAGATAACTGATAACTGACATCCATCAAACATGTCACGTGGAACTAGAACAGTCTACCCCAGTGAGCGAAATAAAGGGTTCAGTTCGAAATTCCAACCACCCGAAGAAGGCCGGAGCGTACAACGGCCGAAACGTTGTGATAAATATGGCGACAAAGATGAGGACAATAGTCCGAATAATGTACATAATACCTCATCTCAGAAATATAGACAGACTCTGGTGAAGTTTCTCATTTTAAATTATATTCGTGCTAATTACAAGCATTTTACGATACTCAGAGGACAGATGAAAGCAGCGATGATGAGCTTGAGTAAATGGATGGCAGAACAGAGTTTGGGAGATATAACAAAGAAACAAAACTGATTAAGAGCTACGAATGACTGGAAGATGTAGAAGGCTATGATTGCCTACACTCTCAAGAGATACAACACATAAAAAGATAAGATGTTAGAGCGTCAGTAATAGCAACGAGCCAAGAACTACGAAGTGGAAACACCAAGATCAAGCTAGAACAAAAAAAATTTAAATATATGGAGAGTCTTGACAAATGGCGGAAAATGAAACGCCGGAATTCGAAGGCACATTCCAATAGCCAATGATGCTTTCCAAAAAACAGTGTTAAGAAACAGAAAAAAAATCATCTGATACAAAAGAGCACTGAACTGTGATGCAATATCAATCCTCATATATAGCAATGAATGCTGGGCATTCACAGATGAAGAGACACAAGTCAACAGAAAAGTGGTTCTTCAGAAGGATGCTAAGAATACCATGGACTGAATATGTGAGTTACGAGAAAGTTTTTAGAGAAAATACAAACAAAAAGAACGCTTACTTATATTAGGTTGGTGCAAAAATAATGACGTAATAATGTCGTTTTTTTTACGTATTTTTTAACGTCAAAAAACGACATTATTACGTCATTATTTTTGCACCAACCTAATATTTAGAATCAGAAAGAGACTGTTGAATTTTTTAGAACTCATGAGAAAAGAGTGCTTAGAGATTTTGACACGCAAAAGACATTAAAGACAAGTGGAACCAGTGAGTAATCTACGTAACAAGCTTGGGTAAATGGATGACAGAACGGGTGGGGGGGATGGTGAAAAAGAAAACGTTACTGAGAGCTACAAAGAATGGGAAGTTGCGGAGAGCCACGATCATCCATGTCCTGAAGGAAGACTGAAAATGACGAATCTCCAACTGTTGAGAGTAACGCTTCTCCGCCCATCACATGGAAGATATGATCCGAGAGAGAAAAATACAGACCGTCTTCCAAAGGTGGGATTGATTTGCTGGAATTTACTCCCCTAATGTTTATAGTACACGGTGTTCCCAAGCGGACCCCTATTTAAGTACTGACCATAGTCGATACTGCTTTACCTCGTTGATCGAATGAAAACTGGTCTTTTAGAGTGATTCGAACCTATGTTTATATACTATTCATGTGCAGCATTTTCCCCGCCTCCTTCCATGCTAAACATACATTTCTCTTTCTTTCTCTTCTTTTCAGTTGTCATATGGTAGAAGTAATATTAACCGTTTCCTTATAAGGAAAAACTTCATTTCCTGGGTATCGGGCCTTGATTAAAGTGTAGTATCTGTTTTCATCTTCCATTGTAAAAGTAATATTAACCGTTTGCTTATTAGGATATAGACGGTATTCACTGATCGAACGGTCAGTGCTGTTGTCAGATGAAATTTATAAAATCTTTTACTTAAGACTATTTTTCAGAAAAAATAAATTTCTCAAGTACTGTGTGAATGTGTGTTTCTAAAAATAAAATAAAATAATGGATTTATTTTTAATCTGACATTTTTATTACTTCAAATTTTATTATTTTAGGGGATATTCCTATTTGAAATAGACGTCCAATTTTTATTGTCTATTTTTTTCTTGAATTCGCAGACCGATGGACGTAATACATACTGTTTAAAAAAAAAAAAAAATATGACCTCTATTTCAAATACGCGCATCCCATAAATAATAATATTATTACATACATATATATATATGTATATGTGTGTGTGTGTGTGTGTGTAGCTAGGAAAAAGCAAAATTTATATGGCATTTTTAAAAAGCTAAAAAAGAACAACCGGTTTCGTCCCAGCCTTATCAAGTTTATATTTCAGGGGTATAAAAATATATAAGGGTGTAAATTAAATTAACATAACGAATAGAAGGGAAAGAAAAAAATGAAAACTAGAGTCCAATGACATTCACACTCAGTAAGGATTTCCTCTGTTTACAAAGGGAAGGGCCACGGGATCTGATATACAAGGACTCTAGAACCTTGAGGTGATATGAGGAGTGGGACCTAGATAAAATCGAAAACGGTCCGCACTAAAATCAAACACACAATTTCTGCTATTTATTACATGTTCAGCAGTAGGCAGAGCCAGAAGTATTGGTTAGCTGGCTTTTCCTGGCATACGGATACAAAATCCTGGTGGGGGTACGTGTTGGGAGGCCTTCCCTATGTAGTTGAGTCCACAAGTACAATTATATTGATAAATCACTGAATTAACGTGTGTGTGTGAGTGAATTACAATTAATGACATACAAACAATTTACCTCATACAGATGATCATTTATTCCATGGGAAAGTAGTTTTTCCCTGCACTTATCAATGCAAATATATTTACTAAAATGAATAAATTCCCACGTTTCTTCACAGGAAATTTGAAAGGCAAAGGAAGGAAAGAAGGAAAAAAGAAAATGGAAAGAATAAAAGGAGAGAGAGAGAGTAAGAATTGGCCTATAATAGAGGAGGGAGTTATATAGATATAGACTGTTAAGGAACCTAAGGTGATAGTGGTGGAGTCATGCAACAGTTTTTTTAAAGAAGGTGATAATGCCATTATGGTGCCAGAGATTACAGAAAGAGAACGAGAAAACTTTACTGAGGAGAAAAGGCAATAAAAATGAGGTTTCAGGAAGACAGGAGATGGTGATTGACACTACACACACATTTGTGAAGATTGTGCTGGCAGAAAGGTAAGAAAGCGGAATAGTCGAAAAGTCGTGTAACAACAGACAACGGAATATGTGACATGGAAATCTGAATACGGAAAGATTCCACGAAAGGTGTGCTGAAGGTCTATGTCATATCTATATTCTGCTATGTGGCAGGAAACGCTAGATAATGTCCTTAAAGATAAAGTGGAGACTTGTAGAAGTAAAAAAAAAAAGATATGATTCTACATACAATGCTGAGAATACCGTGGACTAAATTACAGGAGCATCGAGGAAGTTCTAAAGAAAATGTAAACTAAAATCAGAAAGACAGAAAAAATTCCAGGAACTACAATTTGTAATATTTAACATTCACAGGGAGGGGGTGAGGGAAACATTTTAGACTTGTTTTCTCTTATATTTTCTTTTAATTTCGTCTTTTTCTTTTACGACAAAAGAATTAACGTCACGAAACCTGTAAATGATACCACCTGCATAATGAAGGTGACTGTCATGTGAAAGATTCCTATTGCTATTAACTTCACTCCAATTGGTGATTTGTTTTTAATCAGACGGACAAAGCGTGTATTAACATTTTAAATTATTGTTGACTACACTATTCCTCTCGGTTTCATAAACTATATAATTGACAAAAAAACACAAGAACAAAAACAAAACACAAGAAACAAAAGAAAAACTAAAGAAAAACAAAAAACAAACATACAAAGCAAAAAACGAAAACACAAGAACAAAAAGTAAAGAAAAATTAAGGAAGACCAAAAAAGAAAAAATCCGATAAAAAACACACAAAAAATCCCACAACCACCCCAAAAAAACAAAAAAAAACAAAAAACGCAAAAAACAAACAAAAAACCACAAAAAACAAACAAAAAAACACAAAAAACCACAAAAAACAGAAAACATAAAAAACACAAAAAAAAAACACAAAAAAAACAAAAACACAAAAACACAAAAAACACAAAAAACACAAAAATAACACAAAAAACACAAAAATAACACAAAAAAATAAACAAAAAACACAAAAAATACAAAAAACAAAAAGAACAAAAAAACACAAACAACAAAAAATGCACAAAATCGAAAAACAAAAGAACCCTCAAAAACCAAATGAAAAGCAAAAACAAAAAAGACGAACCCTCCCACAAAAAAGCGCAAAAAAAACCCGCAAAAACAACAAAAAACCCCGCAAAACAAAAACAACAAACAAGACAAAAACTACACAAAAAAATATAAACACAACACTAAAAACAAAAACACAAAAAATAAGACAAAAACTAAAATTAAACCTTATTCGCATTATTTCCGCATTCTTGTCAATCAAGATAATTTTTATTTATTTTGTTATCCCCCCCTCCCTGTTTCTTAAAAATTTAATTCTTAAATTAATTTTTTATATAAACGAGCAACAACGTGTGTTGTTAAGACATGAGATATTTTATTTATTTCTCTAATTCGGAAAACAAACTAAATTCAGTTTCCGTTTTAATTTCTGGAATGTAGATTTATTATTTACAGTGACTATTGTCATCATGGCTATTATCAGAACGTCTAGGCCGTTGTCTCATACAGCCTTCTTCAAGTGTATCAATCCGGACTGCTTTCAGCGAATTTCGAAATGAACCCCTTATTCAATTTATGAGGAGCATTGTTCCCGTTCCGCTGACCATGTTTCGGAATATTTTGTCTTGTTCTCTTTTTAGTAATGCCTCACCCTATTTTCACAGAGCCTGAGAACTATTCAGATCAGGGACTGGACACAAAAATACTCTGAAACCAGATTAAAGAACCAATGCTTTAATGCTGTCGGGTTTAAGTCTACCAGTTCCAGATTCAGGAATGTCTCACCGTGCAAGACTGAAAAATTGTCATAATAACGAAAATTAGAATGTCATACCGACGGTTAATGACAAAAATTCAAAATCTGTAACTTTTCTACATTGGACTTCATCCACTTTAAATAAAACTGTTACGCGTAAATAAATTTACTTAAATTAGCCGGATAGCCAAAGTGAACTGCCATTAATTTACTAACAAACCAACTCGCATGGCTTTGTAGGGTGGGACAATTCTTAGCCCTCGTGGCAACGTAGAAGAATTTTGAAATTTTTCTAAAGTGAGAATCGAGCAGCTCCAACCCAGATATAACAATCAATCAATTATATGCCATGCGTTATACACGCTTAGGCGATCATGTATCTTTCGATACATGACTGATGAGGCAGATTTTTTCCTGCAGTAGGTTGCCATTTCTTTCTGCGGTAGACCAGTTGCCATCCAAGGTTATAGAATAGGGTCTGACTTGCTATTTACCCATAGTCAACAGGAGAAGGTTATTAGCACCTAAGTGAATGTAATGGATTCGACTGGAATTCGAACTCGGTTCTCTGACTTCTTAATCCAAGCCACTGTGACAGCAATATTGCATTTTTTATTTGATCCTTGCAAATCTAAACATAAACTATGCAAAGAGGAGTTCGGTACTTTCTAGAGTGGCACAAAACGCGGCCTTTTTTTGGCAAAACCTTGTTTGTGATTGTGTAGCACCACTCTATAGCGTCTGACAAGGGATCATCTTCTTTAAGAACGAAAGGATTAATTCTAGATAAACTGCTAAGGCAAACGCAATGTTTACGAAATCTCACCCTGGTTAGAATAAGTTACGAATAACGAAGCAGACAAGGAATTGCTTTTCGTAAATGTCTTGGAGACAGCTTAGTCTCACTTGTATCGAATATCAAATGATACCTGACAATCTTTTGTTGAAGTTTTCGATTGCACCCTCTACAAATAATATGGACTGAAAACAGCGTATGAAACGGCAAAAGATTCAAATTTCTTTAATAATGAACAAAAACTAATAGCAAACGATGGCTTCGCGAACAATTGGGGTCTGATGACCTATTTTATAAATTGATTCTTATTGAAAGCAATGAAATAGAGATGTTGTTTATTGATTAATGATGAGTAATATATGAAAGATTATGAACTGCCACAGAAATCTATATATGTCACGTAAAAAAAAAAAATAACAGATTTGATCAATAGAGACAAATCAGTTGAGACATTGACGCAGGCAGGTATTGAGTTTCCGATCTCAGAGTTACGACTGCATGAAGAATTTGGCGCGTTGGGGATTCTTCTGACATGTAAAGAAAGGATCAATATTTCTTTCTTTTTTTTAGGATTTATTTTATAATTTTTAATGCTGTCCAATTCTGTTTGAGTTGAAGTAAAAGCTGTTAACGAGGAGAGTAAACGAATATTTACAGAGACTCGATATTTACTAAGTTTGACTTAGTAAGGCACAAGGTTAATGTTGTAACCTAGGGAAGGTTACTGAATAGAATAATCAAACGAAGGTTGGTAATGAACGATAATACTTAGGACAAGAACAACACGTCTAAGATTCGCCAGTGGCGCGTAGAAGAAATAGTCAACTGCTAGAGAACAGTTATTATAAATGGGGCATTGAAGCGAGTAAGATTGTGCTACACAATTCTTTCAGTAAGGAGAGTTTACGCGATTTGGAATATAATCGCTTCATTTTTATCTCCCGTTGAACAGCAACTTCTGCCAACAGAGAATTTTTTTTAAACTATTTCAGCTATTACAAAAGCTATAGTATTTTAAGCTCAGCACGAGATCATAATTGCGAGATACTTAATATATATTGAACTCAATAATGCAGTAATAATGAACGAGAATTAAGAACCATTATTCGTTTCACTGCCTTTTTCTTTTTTTTTTTTTTTTTTTTTAAATAAAACCAAATTATTTCTTTCCTATTAATCACTCAATTGGGCCAAACTTACCAAAAATACTTTTGAAAAATGATAAAATCTAAGTATTTTCGGATACCGCAGTCTATAATAATAGAATGAAATATGCCTTTCAAAAGCTAAGCAAATTACCCCTTATCCGACAATTATCTTGGGAAGAAACGTTTCATATTCAGGCGAATTTTTTTTTATTTGTTTTTCCCTATAGTAACTAAGAAATTAAGGTATCTTGAAGTACCTGAGCAGTGGCTAACACATCTACCAGACGTACGAGCTGACAATTGGACTCATTTCAATCTCAAAAGTGCATGAAAAAAAAAAAAAAAAAATCAAGATCGACGCATTAACACGCCTGTAGCTGGTTTTATGAAACTTATGTTTTGGACGTGTTTATTCGTCCGTGTCTGAAAAAGATACTTTTGGTAAAAATGTATACACATGTCTACTCTGGGGTAGAGGTTAAAATAAGGGTTTTCATTCAGTTACATAGATTGCCTTCCTTGGCTGTCGAGCTCCATATACCTTAATTATTTATTACATGTAGCCGATGCGTTTGATTAGGAATTGTGATGGAGAGAGGTTGAAAACTTTCAAAAGACATGAATTCAAAACGTGGATAAAATGTCTATTGCGAAATAAAAAGTAGCACTTTGTTTGGTCACTCAAAATTCAGTCATTTAGTTGTTTACCTGGAGTGACCTCACCGGGTCGCAGGCCGGGGAGATGGTATACGGAGGCCGTGCACTGCCCATGGCCCCCACGTCTCGGCCGTACCGACAAGATCCAAAGGAATACAAGGCATGACATTTGGGATCGGCTTGGCTGCAGAAGTTACCGGAAAGTTGAGAGCTAACCGCCTTCAGGTTTTCTGTCTGGATTTAATTCGCTAGCCTTTTCCGTGTTTGGACATTGACTACAAGGCAGTAGAGGTTTAACCCCTTCCCAGTCAATTATGTTAGGAAAAACATTTTTTTTATTTGTTTTTAATATAGTAACTAAGAAATAGAGGTACCTTGAAGTACCCGAGCGGTGGCTAACACCTCTACCAGACGTACTAGTTGACAACTGGATTCGTTTCAAGCTCAGAAGAGCATTAAAAAAAAAAAAAAAAAAAAATCAAGATCGACGCATAAACACGTCTGTAGCTGGTTTTTTGAACGTTGCGTTTGGACGTATTTATTCGTCCGTATCTGAAACGGTACAATTTCGTATATACAAGTTTACGCCGGAGAAGGGGTTTAAGAAACAGAACCGCTTCATTAAAAAAAAAGAAAAGAGTATTGAACTGTTATTTAATATCAGTCCCCTTATAAGGTATCTAATGCTGGACAATCACCTCTCAGATGAAGAAGAGACTCGAAGCAATGTGATTCTACAGAAGGATGATGAGAATATCCTGAACCAAACATGCGAGCAGCGACAAATAAATAAGGATACTTATACTTATCGGGAAGAGAACTGAACTTTCCTGGGCAAATAATGAGCAAAGGGAGCTTGGAAAATCTGATACATCTTGCAGGAAGTACTGATGCCATATATGGTCTGGTACTCCCGCTGTTCATCTCAAGGTCCTAGACAAAATCCAGAGACGGATATGCAACGTGGTTGGTCCTGACCTGGCATCCTGTCTGCAGTCGCTATCTCACAGACGTGCTATGGCTTCCCTCTGTCTTTTCTACAAGTATTTTCATGGCAAGTGCTCTGACGAGCTACTTTCACTGGTCCCAAACTGCCTGAATTTAAGCGTGCTACTAGGTTGGCATCTCGATCCCACCCTGTCACTCTCGAAACGACAAAATGTAGCCATATTTTCTACTCCAACAGCTTCTTATCTCGCAACTCCCATCAGCGGAACTCTCTTCCTATCACTTCCTTCCCTAATAGCTACAATCTTCAAATGTAATGTCAATCAACATCTTCTGATGCCTTGACCTTGCTCCCTGTCCTCTTTATCCTTTTCCCCAAACACTCCTGTTTACTCTCAATCCTCTGTAACCCCTTGCGTGCTAGTGGCAATCCCGCCTTGCTTGGGGTGATTTGCTTAAAAAAATGATAGGTTTAAAGGTTTGTTTTACGGCATATCAATCTCAGTGGGTTATATAATGCGTAAAAGATTTTTGTTGCTGGTAATTTTTTTGCAAAATAAAATAATAAAAAAATACCAGTATTGCTAGTAATATTTTCCCCCAAAAACCTATTTTTACACCTTCATAGTGTTTTGACTCCAGTTTGGGGGTCAGCTATTTGCCCATATCTGATACCCTAACAAGTTCTACCACCTCGGGTCAGGGCGGACCTGGTAACACCAACAATTAAGAGAGGGTTATACGCTCATCAAAACCTCCTGATCAGAGGCCTTGCTGCCGGATGTAGTTACAGATTGAAGGCAACAGGTACAGAGGAAACCAAAATACTATGACAGTATAGCAATACATTTTTATAGTAAAAAAATACATTTTTATAATAAAAATACCAACAATAAATTTTTATAGTAAAATTATCAGTAATCCATTTTTATGTAAATATATATATATATATAATATATATATCTCAGAACTACCTAGGGAGCTTGAATAAATGGATGACGGAACAAGGTTTCGGAAAGATAAAAAGTCAAAACTGAAGGAAAGACTAATCATCAATCATAAGAAAACAATGTATAGCCATTAGTAAAAGTGTCAGCCCAAGATGCAAGCTATGACTTGGAGATAGTAGTGTTGTAACAGACGATGGAAGAGGTGATATGGAAGTCCGAAGGATTGTTGGAATAGCGAAAATAAAGTATTAAGAAACATGAAAATTTCGTTACAAACAAAGAAAAGAGCGCTGAAATGCTATGTAATATAAATCCTGTTACATGACAGTGAATCCTGGTCAATTTCCTAACAGATAAAGAGGAGACTTAAGGCAACTAAGAATTGGTTCTGCAGGAGGATGCTGAGAATACCATGGACAGAACATGTGATCAACGAGGAAGTTTTAAAGGAAAATGTTATCGAAACGAAACTTCTGATTAGGATCAGAAAAAAGATGTTAAATAATAGTTTCAGATTATTATTTTTGTTTATTTTGGCTCAAATCTTCTGAGGCTGACCTTTAAAATCAGATGGTAGACAAAATACGGATGTCGATTTTGATTAGCCGAGCCGAACATAGGAATGAGTTATAGATTAAGGGAGTTGATGTTCGGACGCCAGACTAACTAGACATGTTAGAATGCGGTTCTACAAACCCCCTCCTCGCAGGGTGGAAGGGCCGTTCGAGAGTTGGTTGTTACATGTCAAAGAAAATGATTGTTAGATTTGGGTATAGGAACCTATGAAGCGTGTCCTGTTTATAAGGGATCCTGTTCTTTTTAACTTTATTTTATTTTCTAGTTTCCGTGTGTAAACGCTGACAATTCTCTGACCCTCCATCTTGCTTCAGGTAACTGGAATATCTTTTAAGGTTTTTATTGATTGACTGATTTGCTTTTTATGGTTTGACCTTTTGTGGGATATTTAAAGCCAGAAAATATTTCTAGACTGAGAATTTTTTGTTGGTTGGTTTTGTTTAACAGCATGTCAGTCTCTATCGGTGATTTAATGCTGAAAGCTAATATTTTGAAAACAATTTATGGCTTCAACTAAATATATTTTCTGCGTAAAATGTATTGATGGTATTTTTACTATAAATATGCATTGCTGCTATTTTTTTTATTGCAAAAAGTATTGCAGGGAGTTTTACTATAAAAAATAGATTGCTGGTAATATTTTTTTTATATAAAAATGGATTGCTGGTAATATTTTTTTTTATATAAAATGGATTATTGGTATTTCATGAGTGACTGTCGCAATTAATTTTAATTATTCCCTAATTTATAAAAATTGTTATCGTACAAAAAAATTAAGTAAAATATCATGTAAAAAAAACGCCGAAAGCAGCAATGAAAACTTTGAAATAAAAAAATTCAGGATTGCGGGACCAGATCCAGACTGGCACGTTTTTAATTTGCTTACGGGGTCGACCTGATTCCAAAATGGTATATGTTGGGCAACGGCCTCTAGGAGTAAAGTTGAAAAAGTGTGGCACACACACACACACACACATATATATATATATATATATATATATATATAAATGACACCAGTAATAAAATCATTATTAGTCTAAAAAGTTCGTTCTAGGAACAAAACGCGCTCTGTAGAAGTTTACTGCGTTTTGTCATTCAATTACCCGTCCGTCTGATACATAGATGTGTCTATTATATATCTTCCATCATCTTAGCCAACATATTTTTTTCTAAATGGGTCACCGTATTGTCTCTTAGCGTATTGTAACTAAACAGTAATAATGGATTTAATTTTTATATCAACCGAGGTCCCTATTCAAAAGTAGAAAATGAGAGCAGAAAAATGATTGACTACTTTTTTTATCCCATTGATTTTTTTTCTGGATGAGCACTTTTTTTTTTACCCCCGATAATACCGGCTTTTAAAAAACATCTGACTGGAATTTAAAATTAAAAAGATCTACCCCCTCCCGCTAATTCCCTTACAAAACTGATTCCACGATAAGGATTAAACTTTAGCGTAACAATAAGAAATAACCATACACGTCTAAGATTCGATCTCTTGTATCGAATTGAGATTCCTAAAATACAATGGATAATCCGATTATTGAAAGGTTTTTTTTTATCGAACGACATTTTTCAAGTCTTTACATGTCATCGACACAGTAAAGAGAACCTTTTTTTAAATACGTCAAGAGGAACAAGGCGAAAGTCAAGAAGGCGAAAGCCAAAAAGAAGAAGGCGAAAGCCAATAAGGCGAAGAAGTGGCAGCGAAAATGAGACCGAGGCCAAACAGAAGAAAATAAACAATATGTGGCATAAAAGTTTAACCGATGCAGAAATAAATAAAACGAAAATTTAAAAGATCTCATCAGAATGGCAGATTAAGAAAAAAAAAAAAAAAAAAAAATGGTCGGAGTATCATTTGAAGGAGTAGTACCAGAAAAGCCGACTATCCACAAATAGCAATTTATGAACAATGACCAATTGTGGGGAGGGGGTGTAGAGAACGATCATGAGGTGATAAATCAAAATAACTTATAAAGGTCAAACTTATGAACAAAAAATACAAAAACAAACAAAACGGAAAATACATACCATTAATAAATATTGCCACAAATTACATTCATAATGAAATGATTTTGATTGATTATTTTTTATGATTTACCAACCCGTTGTGAGTTATTTAAAGTCGGAACATGTTTTGGATTGTTAGTATAATTCTTCATTATTTTTTTTTTTTTCGAATGGACACTTTTTTTTTTTTTTTGTGGGAACAATGTTACTGAAATAACACCTCACCTGAAAATGAATTATATATGCGTCAGTAAATGGAATTATATATGCGTCAGTAAAATGCATTAAAAAACGTGTATAAAAAGCCAGAACGGAAAATGAAAATTGAAAAAACAAAATAAGAAATCAATGAATAAGGTAAATGTAAAAATGCTAAAACCAGAAAATGTACGAAAAAAAATATACCCACCTAAAATTCTATGACAATATCTCATCGATTGTAGAAACATTGAAAAGGACATTACAGTTAGAATCTGAAAGGGTAAAATGATCTAGAAATTGAACTAAATTCTTCCAGAAAAATAAAATATTTCACACCGATGGAAAAAATAAAGATTTACGGAGAAACAGAAAAAAAAAGTAAATTATACTATTAATATCCACTGTCCTCAAAATGGAGCGGGATTAATAATGGATTTTTTTAATTTTTTTATTTTCGAAATAAATACACGATTTTCTGGCGGCCATTAATGGGTTAAAATTAGAAGTAATGCCTGAAGCTGGATTGAAGGAATTTTAGATGAAAATTTGGAAGAATGAGAAGGTTTATAATAAACACTCACAATGAACCGAGAAAGAACAGAATTGCAAAGACATGGACAGGATAGTAATATTTCCGAATTGAAAGATATGCCCCCCTCCAACCGAAATAAATAAAATAAATAATCGTAGATGTTTCACTCGTTCTAACCTTCCCAGCTAGTAGCGGCCATGATAAGCGCATTGTAGCGAACCGCCCTCATTCTGTTCGTATTGGTGAAAAGTAAGTTCCACTCGAGCAGCTTCTTCCCATGAATCACTGCTCTGTGTAACCGACTCCCATGAGGATACTTCCCCGATCACTCAAATCTTCATCTGTTCAAGGCTAGGGTTAACTGTTATCTTCTCCACATACTCGCATAAACTATGCATCTTACTCTGTAATTCTCTACCTTGAGTGGCTCTCGAGTTATGTATATGTAATTCTACTGATATTGATAAGGCAACCCATTTTTGGTTTTCTTTTACATACATTCAAAATATGAGCACTTTGATGTAATGTAATGCTTAGCAAACTTGTTTCACTAGATCAGTTACGACTGAAGAGCGAGTTCGATCCTCACTGCTTTCTCCCATCCTTTCGGCAAAGTGTTACATCTAAACTACGCCTAGAAAATCAGCATACAGGTTTGTTTAATAAACTCTTGTTCACACTTGAGAAAACAACAACAAAAAAAAAACAAATCGACTTGAAAGAATAACATACTATCTGCCGAAGAGTTTCGACTATTTATAAAATCCTGTCATTAATATTGTTAAAGCGAAAATATATTTACCGGAAGAATAATAATTTGTTCCACATAGAACAAAAAAGTGTCTACTCCTGATAGACCGCCTTATTCTATAAAAAAAAAAAAAAAATTATACAGATGTACCACCGGTTTACCGGCACCATTGGTTCTCGAACCGAGCGCAATAGACGTAAATGACTTCAATTGCTCGAACAATTTTTATTAGTGACTTTCTTGGAAGTTATAGATAATATTCTATATTTTATTACTCCTCGAAATTAATCCAAATATTCATACCTCGAAGCAGCGTTTGTGCCACTGAAGTCTGCCGAACATTTTGACGACCCCCCCAACTCTAAACAGCATTCCAAAACTGGACAACATTTTCCAAAACAAAGATTCCATTTACGGCAACTTATTTTGTTTTGATTCTGGAAGATTCTTACAGCCATATTACGTTGAAACATCGGTTCTCGCACGATCACCGAAGTTAAGCAATATTGGGCTTAGTCAATACCTAGATGAGTAACAACTTGGCAATATCAATGTCGGTAGTGTAATAGATATCAATTGAATTCAGAGAGCAGTATCCCAATTCCAGTCGGGTCTGTTATGTTCATTTACGCGCACATACCATTTAGAAATGTACGAATATATTTCCCCCATCTATGGGTTAATTAGTAGGGCTCGTATCAGTAAATCATTATTATCTCAAAAAATTCTTACAATCTAAAAATATTTTTCTGTCTTTAAATAACTCACAAAAGGTTGATAAGCTGTAAAAACATCTCAGTGTAGAAGAAACAACAAACTCAGTAGCAAAATAAGATGAAAAAACATTTAAATAATCTATATCTATAATTCTCAAAATGTGTGTATGTCTGTGTGTGATCGGATGTTTATGCGTTTCCACAGTTTTCTTCCGATTTCGATGAATTTTTTTGTTCGATAGATAATTCTTCAGTGCCAGTTTTGAGTCCAAATTGTTGTTGACAATGGCTCTCCACTACTTCCCGTTCATTATAACTCTCGGCAACATTTACTATCTGTTCTTGTATATATATCTTTCATAAAAACTTTAATAAAAATAAATAGTTTAAATTATTACAATAATATTTATTATTATACAGTTCTCTTTTCAGGGCCACCCCATTCAAATTGTTACCCCCAAATGTTGTTACTAATATTGATTTTCGGGTGGGCTGATTTAAAACTTAAACTGCTCCAACTGAACGGTGAAAATTTCTAGCAATGAAAGACCCAGTGGAAGACGAGTTATACTGTTAGTTAGAAATAAAATTAATTACTTTTTAGTAAATAATTTTTAAGATAAAAATGCTATTACATTAATAATATAGGCTCTCTAAAAAGACTATCAGTGACTTACTCAGAGTAAATGTTCAGCGTATTAACTATAATATAAAGTAAATTTAGGTAAAGAAAAATGCTACAAGTAGAGAGAGAGAGAGAGAGAGAGAGAGAGAAAAAAAAAAAAATGATAATTTTGCATACAAATTCGTTTAAATGTCGGCGTTGAAATCTTCCTGCCTAGAGCGGACCGCCTCCTCTGGATCCGCCGATACCAGATTGTATGAACAAACGGACTATCTTATATAAACATAAATCCAATAGTCACGTGTTAATTCGATTTGATATTTATTGTGTGGATACAGCTATGTATATTAACAGGCTCAATAAGTATTATCCGAAACAACCAGGTCTTTTGGGGTGGGGAGGGTTGAATGTTTTTAAGAACGACGTCTCCTCAATTGGCACTTTAAGTTATTCGAACTGCCAAGGAATGGCGGTAAAAACAACTTTCTTTATTGACTAAACACAACCATTGAAAACTGACCCGAACCCAGTAAGTAAAACGAAAATGAAATAAAACACATGAGGAACAACTAGACGAGAACGGAAAAAGAAGCCGTTGCGAAGTTAATGTACAGAACTTTAGCTTTTTATATGAAGTAAGAAATCGAACGAGATAACAGTAAATCGTCCACCGGCTTCTTTAGGAGACCGACACTACACCGACTGCGTACTGGTGTCCTATGCGAAGAGTCCCTCGTTTTTATTGATGACTTATAAGAACACGGGAAATAGATAAGGACGAGTGTGAATTAACGGGTGGAAAGCGTAAACGGTTTGGTAAGTCTGATATCGTAAAAACTATCCGACAAGTATATATTGTGGAAAGCAGTTTATGGCTTTTCTTTCCAACAGATTTGCGTCTAGAACTGTACGGAGACGGCGACTAAGACATTGAACAAATCACCCCAGGAGTTATAATAACGAAAAACAAAACAAAAGAAGGAGAAAGACTGAACTGAAGAGGCGACGGAAGGACGGGAAAAATAATAACCAAAGAGGAAGCCGTTATATAAAAATCTTAGTGCCCCGCAGAGTTGTCTATTGTCTGCTTTTGTTAACCCCCACCTCGTTCTTGAGAAAATAACTGGACATGATCGGGTATGTTAAAGTCGTTACAGGCTAAGAGATTCTTTCACATAATGCTATCATTAGATAGCTCTATGCGACCATGAGGTGTTTTTGCCCGGATTACTCATCAATCACATTTGCTGCCGTTAAAATATCTACCATCACGGCGATGGGGCCAAGGGGAGATCGATTTTTCTTGTCAATATGTAATTCATTTTGACGACATATTTCAAAGAGTGAGTCGGCGTAGGGACTTAACTGTCGGCGACCGATAAGCACTGGAATAAAAGAGTCAGCAACTGTCAGAGAATCATTGTCTCTAACCAATCGTATTTGCTCTTGTATTCTTTTACGGACGATCTTTTTTACTATTTCAACCAAGCAAGGTGAGAAAGCCACTAAGACGCAAGGATTACCGAGAGTGAAAAAAAGCGAGGTAACGTTACAGAGCAGAAAGGATGAACAAAGAATAGGGCTCAAGCAGACAGATGAAGACGATTGACGTTGCATTTAGTTTTTTGAAGATGGTAGTTAACAAGAAAGAGGGTTCCGCGGCAACAAAGACGCCGGAAGAGGGTTCCGCGGCAACAAAGACACCAGAAGAGGGTCCCGCGGCAACAAAGACACCAGAAGAGGGTCCCGCGGCGGCAAAGACACCAAAAGAGAGTACCGCGGCGGCAAAGACGCCAGAAGATGGCACCGCGGAGGCAAAGACGTCAGAACAGGGTACCGCGGAGGCAAAGACGCCAGAAGAGGGTACCGCGGCGGCAAAGACGCCAGAAGAGGGTACCGCGGCGGCAAAGACGCCAGAAAAGGGTTCCGCGGCGGCAAAGACGCCAAAAGAGGGTACCGCGGCGGCAAAGACGCCAGAAGAGAGTTCTACGGGCAAGAAGTACGAGAGAAAGAACTATTAGTGTAAAAATTACGCTTATGTGTAGCACTTTCAACGGTAAAATGTCGAAAACTACCGATCTAGTACTACGCTGAAATGAACGAAGTCCAAGTACGAAAGAGGAAATCTCACTAAAAAGATAACCATGAAAATGTAGAAATGACAAAACTACGGGGGAGCATGATGCCGATAGGCTAGGTTGGGACCTATAACATTGCAGATCCTCCATTGGCAAGAATTTCCAGATACATAGCAGGGCACCAGAGCAGCTTACTGCGATTACGTATCTTAGAAGGATGCTGAGGGTACCATTGACCGTATATCTGAGTAACGACAAAGTTTTAGGGAAAATGGAAACCAAAAAGGACACTTAACATCAAAAAGACGCAATTGAAATTTCTAAGGCACATAAGGAAAGAGGGATTGGAAAATTTGATACTCAAAGGACAGATTTAAATAAGGGAAAAAACAACGCATAACCTACGTAGCGAGCTTGAGTAAGTAGATGATGGGACAGGGTTTGGGCGAGATAACGGAAAGACAATACTTGTTAAGAGTTACAAAAGCCAGGGAATTGTGGAGAGTCCTGATTATCAACGTCTTTAAGGGACATGGCACATAGAATAAATAAAAGATGACATAGCGTCTCCTCACCTTCATTACAAAGATGACATTTGCTTAACTTGGCATATTTTTTATTGTTTGATTACTAATTGTTCTATTTCCTTTCTTCAATGCTCCCATTCTCAGGATTAGGATTAATATCATTGTATTAGCAGCGATTAATATCAATTATGCTTTATTGTAATGAATTGTTCAAGCAAAAGCACGCACACAAAATTTCTATCAAAATAGCCTTAGAATTTAAATAATTGAGAAGTGTCAAACAGACGACGGGCAATATGATAGAAATCCGAACAACAAAAGATGCCTTTCAATATTTCAAAGTATTATCAGGAACAAAGAAATATTTGCTGAATTTCGACGTAACAAATTTTCCTGTATGGCAGTGAAATCGGGGTAATTTCATTGCAAATGAAGAGGGAACAAATATCTGATTCTACAGAAGCATGCTGAGAATACTATAGATGGAGTATGAAAACAAAAAACAAAAGAAAGAATCAAAAAAGCAGACTCAAAAGGGAAAAGAAACAAAAAAAGGAAACGAAACAAAAAGCAGAATTAAAAAAAAGAAACTAATCAAAAAGCAGAATAAAAAATGAAACGAATTAAAAAGGAAAAGAAACAAAAAGCAGAATCAAAAAAGAAACAAAAAGCAGAATCAAAAAAGAAACAAAAAGCAGAATCAAAAAAGAAACAAAAAGCAGAATCAAAAAAGAAACAAAAAGCAGAATCAAAAAGGAAAAGAAACAAAAAGCAGAATCAAAAAGGAAAAGAAACAAAAAGCAGAATCAAAAAGGAAAAGAAACAAAAAGCAGAATCAAAAAGGAAAAGAAACAAAAAGCAGAATCAAAAAGGAAAAGAAACAAAAAGCAGAATCAAAAAAGAAACAAAAAGCAGAATCAAAAAAGAAACAAAAAGCAGAATCAAAAAGGAAAAAAACAAAAAGCAGAATCAAAAAGGAAAAAAACAAAAAGCAGAATCAAAAAGGAAAAAAACAAAAAGCAGAATCAAAAAGGAAAAAAACAAAAAGCAGAATCAAAAAGGAAAAAAACAAAAAGCAGAATCAAAAAGGAAAAAAAACAAAAAGCAGAATCAAAAAGGAAAAGAAACAAAAAGCAGAATCAAAAAGGAAAAGAAACAAAAAGCAGAATCAAAAAGGAAAAGAAACAAAAAGCAGAATCAAAAAGGAAAAGAAACAAAAAGCAGAATCAAAAAGGAAAAGAAACAAAAAGCAGAATCAAAAAGGAAAAGTAATAAAAATAAATATAAGAAAAAATGTCTTCATCTACTCGACTACTGTCACAGCTGTTAGGTTTCGCCCATCGATTATTATTGATTATCTTTCAATGTGGAAATACTTTTTTTGAGTTAGAATCTCCAGGGTCCAACCATGCTCCAATTCATGCCCTTGTCTCTTACGTGTAGTGTAGATAAGGTTGATTCGTGCTAAAAGGCCAGAAGAACATCGATAATCGAGGAAAAAAATGACAATATAGGAATTGGGGGTTTTGCCACCTGGGCTGCAGAACAGGGGAGGTTTGAGAAACATGAAATAGATGAATTTGTACTGAAACTTTGGTTTGACAACTGTCTCTATAATTTCACAACATGTGTAGATTTGCACTTAAAGGAAATAAATAATTACTAAGCTTGCGTCATGAATAATTTTTTGGAAACCAATTGTCATGACGAATGTATCATTATTAATGTGCGTCAGTTAAAAATAAAGGCAGTGGATTGACAAGAATAAATCTTTACATCCGACCCTAAAAACGGAGCTTCTTGTAAGAAAACTAATGTTGGGTGTGGGGGGCGGGGTCATTGGGGCATATTCATTTAAAGGTATTCAAACTCAGTGAAAGATCAAATGCTCATTTATAAGTACTTTATAAAGTTTGATCAAAAAGCGCTCTGCTTTCCTCGATCCAAAAAATGTCTTCCTCAATAACAACGCAGAGTCAAGCATATCAAAGATAACACAAGAAAACATTATGGAACTCGGCTGGTCTGTTCTCTCCTACCAGCCATATTCACATAAACTTGCTTCAATTAGCTTTTTCGAAAGCTACTTCGGTGGTGAAAGAACTCTCTAATAAAAACTAGATTCAAGACTTTGTCGAAAAGATTATCAAAACTTGCAGAATTTTACTAAAAAGTTATCGAAGTGATAAGTCATAGCAAATAATGGTGAAATTATTTATGACTCAAAAGAAGATCCATTTCTAATCAATATCCAACACATGACTAAGTTAATAGAGTATAATAAAAATAAATTGCTTTTGGTACTATATGTATGAAGTATGTGGATAAGATCCTAATGGCCAATGATTGTCCGCAATCATAGTTAGGGTCTATGTCGGAAATACCTGTGTTAGCTAGTTTCTTTTTAAAACAGCAGCCTCACTCGGTTCTTGAAGATGTAGTATGGATTACGAGAGAGAGAGGGAGAGATAAAGAACGAGAGGGAGAGACAGAAAGCAAGAGGGGGAGACAGAGAGAGACCAAGATGGAGAGAGAGAGAGAGACCAAGATGGAGAGAGAGAGAGAGACCAAGATGGAGAGAGAGAGAGAGACCAAGATGGAGAGAGAGAGAGACCAAGATGGAGAGAGAGAGAGACCAAGAGGGAGAGAGAGAGAGGGAGAGGGAGGGAGAGAGAGGGAGAGGGAGGGAGGGAGAGGGAGGGAGGGAGAGAGAGAGAACAAGAGGGAGGGGGAGAGAGAGACCAAGAGGGAGAGAGAGAGAGACCAAGAGGGAGAGAGAGAGAGAGAGACCAAGAGGGAGGGAGGGAGAGAGAGACCAAGAGGGAGGGAGGGAGAGAGAGACCAAGAGGGAGGGAGGGAGAGAGAGACCAAGAGGGAGGGAGGGAGAGAGAGAGGGAGCCCAGGAGAGATGGAGGGAGAGAGAACAAGAGGGAGGGAGAGAGAACAAGAGGGAGGGAGAGAGAACAAGAGGGAGGGAGAGAGAACAAGAGGGAGAGAGAGAGAACAAGGACGGCCTGACTGTTCCGTTTGACCGACTGCCTCCAAATATTTACGTTGTATAATAGTTGCTTCAGGAGAGGCAAAGACAGAAGTAAAAAGAGAGCGTGAATCTTTTGGGATTGCCTTTGTATAAGGGTTGCTTCACTGTTCTGAGCAAAGTTAATCGTGGTGCGATTGTCTTGGGTAAAGTCTCAAGAGCGATTAAGTTGAATGGAAAACGAATCACTGTATTTCAAAAGAATAACAGTCACTGCAAGATTTTGCATTGCTCTTGTAATTACCGTGGCGTATCAATGTTGTGCGCGTGTGTATGTCTGACAGACTATCATTTGGAGAAAGTGAATGTCTATATTATTATTATAGAGTTCGCGCGTATATTTATTTGCGCTATGATTTGTCTGTAGAACTGTGAGAGTTTATCGATTGTGAAGAATAGAAACTGTGATATATCGGGGTAGATTTCTCACCCATGGTGCGTGACAGATTTTCTTACATCTGCAGCGGCCTATCCTTTTCTTCGTCATTCGAGTTAGCTTTCAATATTTCCTCTGAGTTAAACTTGTAATTCTTTGAAAAAAATTCATATATATATATATATATATTTATATGTGTCTATGTGTGTGATAAAATTTTCTATTAAAGTAAGTAAATAAATAGCTAACTTTTAAATGATATTTATATGATTTTATTTTAAAAACTTTGATCCGGGTTATTTTCATAAAAAAAAAAAAAAGGGAAAGGAAAAGATATTATACCAAACGCTAATGATTGGCTGCAGTTTGTAAAGTCAAGGAAGTAAGTTTGACATGAAAGCTGATATTTGAAAAAGATTCGTTCGACGTAATTATTATACGAATTGAAATCATTTCGATAAGCAAAGCTTTTCCTTTTCTGTTTTAAATAAAGTTACCTTTAGACCGAGGCGTTAAATGAATTTTTGAAAAAAAAATAAAATAAAAAATAAAATAATGAATACAAAAATAAAATTAAAAATAAATTAATATTTAAAATAAAAAAAATCAATTGCATTCACTTTATGCATTACTTCAACGTGGTCTCTATTTGTGATACGAGAAGCTAAAAGTAATGAAAGTTTTGCCCGCGGTTCATGATAGATAAATTGCATATTCACCGTCCATTTTCTTTTTCTTTATTTAGCACAAGAGAAAGAAAGATCCAGAGAGCAAGTAACAAAGACAGAAAGAGCGGAAGAATTGCTAGAAACTTAAACTTCTAACAAAAGGATAAATGCCATGAATCGTGACTGCGAGTTTGCCAGATTTAAACTAGCGAATCGTTTTCATTAAGGCGGTGTGAATAAGCGCTTTTCTTTAACATTATTACAATTTTACTTTGCCGCAGAAATTATATTCGAATATTTTCAAATTTTACTTTTCATGCGCATGCGTCTGCCCAGCCAACCTTGTTCACGCGTGCGCATGGTTACACGCCAGCGTACACACAGATGGATATAAATATCCGTTTATACAGTTATGTTCATTCACGTTCGTGCATGAAAAACGAGCAAAATATAACAAATTGAACATACACATACATAATAATAATAAAAAAAAAAAAAGAAAGAGAAAGGAAATCGGAAACGTTATCAACAAAAAACCCAGAACTTAGGAAAAATCGAAAGGAAATACATCAAAAAGTCTATAAACACTGCCAGGAGATATTGACTCATTTTGAAACGTTCTTAGAAAAATTTAAAAAAAAGTATCCAGTCCTTTATTTATTTATTTTTTTTTTAACTTCATCGTAATTCAGTACTCAGCCTCTTGTTTTTGTCGACTACTAATAGAAAATACCTTGTCGTGAATAAGCCGTCAGCAAACATCCCCTAAGCTCCTAACACGTTAGATTTATCGTTTCATGTCTCTACGCCTCCGATCTGGCTCGGGGGCCCAATTTTAAAATGCGTCTTAATTCTAGCTTTGATTGATGGATTAACTTATTAAAAAGAAGAATAAAGAGAATAAAAGATATATCGAGGTACTCACAGAAACAACAAAGACCGATCAGAAGATTCTTTGCTAACCAAAATAACTTCCACAGGATCTTTCTCTCTCTCGGATTTTTTTTTTTATATGCTTCAGTAAAAATAAATTATTTAAATGACTTTCCCCTTTTTCACTCCCCCCGCAATGTTAATAAACTATTCTCCCCTTCACATCCCGCCTCTACATCCCACCTCAAAAAAGTGTTCGCGACATTATTCAGTGTTAGGCTTATGAAATTATCCAGTAATGGTATACAAGCCTTCTGCATCACGATTCACAATAATAAATTTAGATAAGATAATAATTAAAAGATTTCTATTCAAACATCAAGTTGACCAGGAAAAGTTGTTTTTAAAGTTTTTAAAATTCAAATTTAGAAAATTTAAATCCGAGAAACTTTATGCAGAGCGTCTGCATAGAATGCAGAAAGAATTATACACATATATAAAAATGCAAGCTGGCCCTCACAAAAATAGGGGTTTCAGGGTGACAGCAGATGCTTAAAGTGATGTAGAGTTAAATCCTAATTGAAGTTTGAAAGATTTTAGATTTCTAATAAATCATCTGAAAAAAAAAAAAAAAAAAAAAAAATTAACATTTTTTTTATATTGTAAACATTTTTCGTTTTGATTTAAAACACATTGTTTACACTTATTTTCTGGAAGTAAACCCATAGACTTCTGCATACAAGACAAATATAAAAACTTTTGTGAACTATAGTAGTAGTAATAATATTTTTTCTAAAATGAGGAGATACGGTTTCCTGCATGCTAAAGGTCCATTAATCAAAAGGGGGTCTACATACAGAGCCCGCGAAAAGAGAAATGAAACATGTTCTGATTGAGACAGTCACCATGTAGTGCTGATCCGTACGTCCATATTGTCTAATAGCAGTAATGATGCGAGACAAATGATACAGCTCAGCTTGTAAACTGCCATAGATTGAGGCTAAGAGTAAAAAAAGTTCAGTTCTCATTTGCAGCAAAAAGTGGCGAGTGAGTTCAGCCACCCACTATAGCGTCGTGGAGGATATATTTTACGTCCATCCCTAGGGAATGGACAGTTCCGATGACGTTTGTCGTATATCCTTATGTAATAATGACGTAGTGATAATAGAATTTTATATTACGCTGAAATTGAGAAACTCCATAATTATTCAATGCTAAACAGATTAAACAGATTATTTCTTTAGTTTAATCTTTGAACATAAAGAAAATACTGTGGACAATGATGTTTATATTTTACAAGCACAGTGTAGTTGCTAAAATTACTTAAATTCAACAGCCGTCATTTCTTTAGGAGTCAAATTCAAAGTGAGGAAAAGACAAGTGAACAATGAAAAAGGAGAGCTTGGGAAACTTGACCCCCACGGGGCAGATTGAGAGCAAGAGAGAGAGAGAAAGTCGGAAGCAGCGGGTCACTTATCTGACGAACCTATGGATAAATAGAAAATTGCGTTAACAAAGAGAGAGGAACTGCTAAAAGCCACGTGAGATAGAAAGTTGTGGAGAATCATGATCGCCAATGACCTGAAGGGACGCGGCACACAGAAGAACAAAAAATAAAGCTCTACCTAAATTAAACTACAAAACATACTTCCAAGCAATAAAAATGTTCACCCAAAATCCCCATTGAGGATAAAATTAACAGACGTAGAAGAATTAATAAAATACTTTCAAGTTTTGCTTGTTAAACAATTATTACCTAAAATGCATTTTTCGGAGTTACCATATTTGACGGTATATAAAGTTCTCCGAGGGCACCTCGACGTGGTGTAATGGTTAGAAAGCTTGTCTTGCTAGATCAATTACGAGTGAATTCGATCTCCACTGGGTGCCCCATACTTTCGGCCTTGTGCCACATCTAAGCTGTGCTATAAAGTTTTCCGAATTATTCAGTCAGACGATGTAAAGGTAATCAATTGCAACTAATTCACATATAAAATCCGGGATATATTTTCAATCCATTTTTTGGATCACGGGTGGGAAAATGTTTTTACATGGAGAGTCGCATTATTATTCGTATGTAAAGAAAAAGAAAAAAAGTTTCACAGCGTCAATGTAAATAATTATATATATGCAAATTTGGGTACCTTGACGTAGTGTAATGTTGAGTAAGGTTGTATTGCTAGATCAATTACGACTGAATAACGAGTTCGATCCTTACCGGGTGACCTACAAAAAAAAGAACATCACCAGATCCGCGCATATTATTTGTATATGATAAAAATATATTAAAGAAAGATACTGTATTAAAAAATATGTGATATCTAGAAGATTCAACTTTATCATCATTATAACAATGCTTCCTCGTGCAGTTTCTGTACATACTTTCATGGCATTTGTTCTGATGAGCTTTCCACTTTGATACCTCGACGTCACAAATTTAAGCGTAGTACTAGATTGGCAGTTAGGTCTCACCATTTTACAGTTAAAATTTCTCAATAAAACTCATTTCTGTTCTAATAGTTTATTCTCTTGCAGTTCTCTCCTGTGCGACTTCTTGCTTTCCCGTGAACTCCTATCTACAAAATTGTGAATCCTGTTCTTTTATTTTCATTTCTCTTCACAAAAGTCTTATTTTTTTTTATAACTATATTACCCCAAGCGAGACGATAATGCAACTAAGACGCAAGGGGGGTAGTGGGAGTGAAAGAGATAGAGAAGAATTAGCGAGGAGAAAGGACAATAAAAGAACAGATTTCAGAGAAATAGTAGATGGCGAATGAAGTTGCATTTAAATTTTTTAAAGTTTGTTACTGAATTCAAGATGTCAGACCAACACCGATGGCATTACAGACCGTTCTAGCGTTTTAGTAGGATGTCTGTGGTATTATAGTATGTATGAGAGAGTCTGGGAAACACACGCACACACGTATATTTTTTTAGTGAAATTGGAGTAGATTTGAATATCGAAATTAAATCAGAGAATTTCGTTTACTGATGGGGAAATATGATCTAGGGCAGAAGTTGTACCCATTGAATCTGGGTCATCAGTTGACAATGGAAATGTTCGAAATAATTTTTATCGATTAAAAATTGAAATAGAGCTGAGTAAGCTAGAAGGAACTTTGGAATTCACATGATTTTGGTTGAAGCATCCAGAATCCCGTGATAATCGCGTGCGAAGTAGTAGGACCGAGGGTCAGTTATAACCAGCCGCGTTTATCTATATAAACGCGTAGTTATGCTGAAAAAGTGAGACTGGAGAAAATTCTTGAAGGGAGAATTGGCCTGGGCAAGCGTTGGGAAGAGGAACGCCACTATAATTTTAAGCTTCGCACAGAAATCTGTATCCCTCCATCTCAAGAGTCATATATCGTTCTGAGACGATTTAACTACAAGTTAATCATATACACTCTCTCTGTGTCTAGAATCCAGTGTCTGAGATTTTAAGTTAAATACTATTCTTTTCTACTTTTTCTACTATTCTTTTCTGCTATATAAAAGACATTAACAATTCAACCATCGAATAGTTGTTTATCTGGCTTTCTATATATATATATATATATATTTCTTTTTTTTTTGCTGCATTCTAAATTTCTTAGCGCAGACTCTACAGCCATGTCCACATCTTCAGTCGACCGTGAATGGATGAACATCCCTTCTGCTTTCTGGATCAAACCAAACAACGTGGGCAGGAAGCAGGATTAAACCAGCGGACCGGTCGAATAATCTACGGATGCTCAGGGGACCTACGGCCACTCCCTTAAGTTCGGTTAGGACCGAGTAGACACCTCAACCCAGAGAGTAAGACGCCGGAGGTTGAGGGGCCGGGGCGAAAGTGTTAGAAGTATATGATCGATTGAATGGCGATGAATGCCCTCTTGTGGTGAAGGAGTAAATTGTAATGAATGAAACGGTCGTAAAACGGATTAACCAGGTATAGAATAGTCAATGAAGACCAACCTTTCCTCACCCCCAGTTTGGCCTTGTGCCACATGAAATGTAACATTTCAAAATGAAAATATCACAGAGACTTCTTTGAATTTTGTTAAGAATCTTGAGATACATAGGGGGAGCACCAAACCAAAAATAGCAGCAATATTTAATGCACGGACGAATGGTAGATTTATAAAAGGTGCAAAATGTATTTTGACGAGAAACATTGTCTGTTACAACACAGCGAGCCAAATTTCCTAGCAGCAGACTTAGCAATTGATTCAACAGAATCACTCCACACGAGACCAAGAAGGAGCAATGAGTTCTTCTCGTAGGGGTTAGCATCAGCCATGTCGATTGAAGGCAAAAATGGGTCTCTATGACGATTAAAAGACAGCAGTTTCGTTTTGAAAACGATAAAATTTGCAAGACATTTCTTGCCTCAGTTTATTGATTGGAGGTTATTTTTAAGAGCAGCTGCCAAATCTCATTAACGACTTGCGTCTTAGTAGCTTTATCGCCTTGCTTGGGGAGTGAAATGATTAAAAAAAAATAATAATGAACACGAATCCTTTGTTGTAATGAAGTAATTTCTTTGAGCTATCGATAATGAGACATTGAAAAAAAAAATGTTTTCGACTTGTTGACGGGTTGATCGATAAATTGAAAGTTTGATGACTGATTCTAACAACCAATAATATTACGATTGATCACCTGATTCGGTGAAGTCAATGAATTTTTTTTTAATATTTCTCTATTTTCCTCGAGAACTTTTGCATCATTAAAAAATAAAATTCGAGTTAAAAAAATAATAAATATATGGAATAAATTATTTTCGTCCTTTCTTTGTGATTCTTCCGAATCTTTCTCAAGTTAAAGCTACATAAAAAAAAGAAAAAAAACATGGCGGTGCTCAAGAAGACGTTAAAACGTAAAAGGATAAAAAGAAAAGGGGGGACTAAGAAAAACAAAAACAACAAAAAACAAAACAAAACAGGATTACTTTGCGAGACAAGGAAATTGAGTTCAACCGCCAAATCATACTGATCATTCTATCACTGCAAGCAATCTCATCTTTCCTATGTATTTTTATACCACATCGTATGCATTTTGCATTGTGGCTGAGTTCGTTTGGGAGGAAACGTGCTCATCTTTCTTTTTTTGTTCTACCTTTGTTTAGTGTTTCGATTTTTGTTGCTATTTCGGACCGTACCTTGTTTTTATTGGTTCCTATCTGATGAATTCCTTCGAGAGTTTCCCCTACCAAACTCGGTCAGAAAAAGCTGTAACGACAGTAATTATTTCAATTGACCGCTGCCGCTAGACTTGAGATGTAAATTCCGTCTTTACTTTTTGATTTTGCTATAAATAATATGAGGCACCTATATTATTTTTTACTTTAGGATGGGCGTATATAATTCTATTTTAGAAAACATTTATAATGGAATAAATGCGAGGTTAAAAAAATTGTGAGCATTCATTTTCATAGTAAACATAGACTAGCATTATTTACAGTAAGACTATTGTCCTCATCTTTGTTTTATCACAGTATTTCGGCCGAAAAAGTGTGATAACAGTAAATACGAGGGCACTATTACAAACGTAAAAAATGACAACGCGTCATCCCAGAAATATATATATATGAGTGAACATTGAAGTCAACACTTTGAGGCGACAGGCTGTTTCATGCCCGACACAATCGTCGTCTCTAAATGTTGACTTCAATGTTCACTTTTACATTTACACACGCTCTATTTCTGATATTGAGCACTTTATCCCATAAATATAGCAAACCTTAAGAGTGTTTGTGTGTGTATATATATATATATATATATAATTCATGTATCTCA
>OZ010580.1:28343929-28393929 GCA_963932145.1 Acanthosepion lycidas | reverse complement strand
ACACATTTCACAGAACTCATTGAGCTGAGGCAGAAATGCTTGGGGAGCGACACTTTCATCTTAGACATTTGTTTCTTATTCTTTTGCTTAACTCGATTAGTGACATAACCAGGTCGACATTACTCACTAATTCTAACAAAAGTCAAGTGAGGCAGACCCCATCAATAATGGAAAGAACGATAACAGAGAATTTCAGAAACGGATTTTTCTGAAAAATATTTTAACAGAGGCATTTTATAAATTCCAACCGATATTAGCATCTGCCGTTCAGTCAATGAATCCAGAATGTTTCCTTATATGGAATGTTGCCATTATGTTCATCTGTATATATTTTATATCGATGGAGAGAAAATATTTATTTATTTTGTTATTTTAGTTGAGAAACAGAATTTATGATTCTGGAGATGATCAAAACAACGATAAAGTAGTGAGTACTTGAGTCCAGTTTACCCTGCGTTGATCGTGTAACGATCAAAATGTCTTTACAGTGCAGAGAAATTGTTTAAAGAAGGCATTTTAAGATTTACTTTGACATGGCGGATGTAGTTCGAGACAATGGTCAATGGCAAACAATGAAAAGGCTTATTGTATTGAATGTTTCTCCGTCTACCTTTCTTTCTCCCCCGTCTCTACCCCCTGTCCTAAAAAAAATGGGACAGGCTGAAGACATGCAGGTGACATCCAATGAATTCAAGCCATGATAAATGTTCTGTTATAGTCGATTAGATTGATGCCGAAGGAAAGAAATGAACGGAGACACCATGCCTGACGTGGATGTATAGCTCCTTCATTATAGGAAAAAAAAAACCTGTCATAAAAACATTTTTGATTCAGAAATATTTTTATGTAGACTAAACAAATAAATTTCTCAACTTTATTTTTCATTGATGTTCTACCTGCACAAGGCCCAAGAGTCACTCCTGGTCGAGTTTTACAGAGTAGATGTCACAGTTTATGCGGATATGTGAGGAATATAACGGTTCATTCTACATTTTAACAGATTAAGATTACTGTAATCGGGGAAGCATCCTCTTGGGAGTCGTTTCCACAAAGCACCGATTCGTGGGGAGAAACTGCTCGTGTATAACTTACATCTGAATAGAATACGAACAGAAGTGGGGTGGTTCGCTACAATGTGTATATCATGGCGGGTCTAAGTACAACAGTTCTAACTGTCACGATTAAGTAAAGTAGTTCTTCCGAACACTTTCCATGGAAATAGTGACAGTTTTTTAATATTGAAGCATAATAGTAAAGTTAACAAAACAATTAGGAGAAAAGAAAATTATATATATATATATATATATATACACATTAAGTATCGCATCAGCGTCTTGATAGCCAAAAATATATTTTGATTCAAACTGTAAAACAGTCATTTCAATTCTCCACCCGAAAATTGCGTCGTTCTATAAGTGTGGGATTGTTTGTGTGTGTGAGTATATATATATATAAATGCTCAAACACTAATATTGACCACTCATATTATATATGTGTGCGTGTCTCTCTCTCTCTCTCTCTATATATATATATGGGTGTGTGTGTGTGCGTATATATATATATATATATATGTATGTATGTATGTATGTATGTGTGCATATATATATATATATATATATATACGCGCAATAGCCTAATTATTTTGAAGAATCAATTGTTATACATCATTTTTAAACTCTCGTCAAATAGTTCTCATTTTGCGAAATCATTACACCGAGAACAATAAAAAAAGTGACGAAGGTTTATTTTTTTTTCCCGAAAATAATTTAGTGCCTTATGTTCCACAAACTTTAGAGCAGCAT
Source organism: Acanthosepion lycidas (assembly GCA_963932145.1). Taxonomy (NCBI): domain Eukaryota; kingdom Metazoa; phylum Mollusca; class Cephalopoda; order Sepiida; family Sepiidae; genus Acanthosepion; species Acanthosepion lycidas. The sequence goes on along the minus strand of OZ010580.1, from coordinate 28,392,127 downwards.
TGGTATGTGTGTGACAGAGAGAGAGAGAGAGAGATTTCTATATATTTCATGTTAAATATATACAGACAAGTGTAACTATCTAAATTTCGTCCTCAATTCAAACGCTGTTCTTGATCGAGTAAATTCAGTTAAAAGAAAATAAAAGAGAAGCCACAAAACAGATTCGAAAATAAATTGCTTTTAACGTTCCTTTGTTCTTACTGAAACTGCAGCTTGATGATACTTCATCTCTTTTAAATAACAATGTTATTCCACATCCCGCCACGTTATTTGTAGAAAATAGAGAACTAGTTTGATATTCTTTTCACCGAAGTCAGTATATTCCCAAATCATATCAAATTCTCAGCGAGTCTCTTTTTTTTTTCGTTTTTAAATACGATGTCAAAGAGATTAAAATTATGTGCTCGTGTTTGTTAGCAAATGAAAAGCCGTTTCCAAATTTTAAATCTCGAATGGGGTGTCGAGTAGTTGAGCAAGAACAGATTCGCTTATTTAACAAGAGATAAAAACAGAAAATATGACATGAACTCAATAGAAGAGATCGCAGTTGTAATAAAATCAGCAATAATTATTAATATTGAAATGAATAATTTAGATATTCGGTGAAAATAGTCCTCCCCCACCCAGCTTAAAAAAGACTCAGGAAAATTTTCTATCATTTTTATTATTATTATTTAATAAGAGAATATTTTGAAAACAGACCCAACTATTTGGAATAGTATGATCAGTGTAATGGTGTGCAATATCGAAAGAAAGAAAACATTTGTCTACGTCTATTCAGAAGTGGTTAATGGCAATGTAAGAGAATCTATATTCTTTTATTGAATCGATTTCTTTCCTAGGACTATTTTATTTGGTTCTGGTTTCAGTTTCAAAATAGGTAAAATAATGTGTTCAAAGAAATGAAACAAAACTTTTGGTCTACATGAAAACCAGGTTAAGATGCCTTTGTAAATATAATTACCCCCCCCCCCACAAACCCCAAAAAACAAACCAAAAAACAACACCCCCTCAAAAAAAACCGTTCTGTACACAATTGGGAAGGAATTATGTAATTGAAATGTTATACAAACGATAAAAATCACTAGCGAGCATAGCCACTTTTTTTACCATTATTATTAACTTTTTTTCTGTCTTCATCTTTTTTTTTCTTTCTTTTTCGATATCCAGCAATTTATGGTTTGAAACATCTTTGATAATCTCACGCATACAGATACAAACAAATACAAACAGAAACGACACTAATATACATCACTAAACAACTTAATTACATTTCCAATAAGCAAAATAAGCCAAAACCTGTGATTTTTTTCGTTTTTTTTAATTTTTTTTTATGTAAAGTTTACTCTATGGCGGAGTAATGGATAGCGGCTCGGATTGAAGAATCGGTGAGCCGAGTTCGAATTCCAATCAAATCCATATTCCCAAATCATATAAAATTCTCAGCGAGTCTTTTTTGCGTTTTAAAGACGATGTCAAAGAGATTAAAATCATGTGCTCGTGTTTGTTAGCAAATTACGTACTAATGCCCTTGGGAAAAATATGAATCCTCTTCTACGCCAACCCCCCACCCCCCAAGACAGACCTGGTCTTATAGCCTTGGAGGGCAACTAATCTACCGCAGAAAGAAATGACAACCTACTGCGGGGAAAAATATGCCTCGTCAGTCATGTATCGAATGATACATGATCGCCTAAGCGTATATTACGCATGGCATATAATTAACTGGTAAAAGTCATGCAGTTCTAGCGCACAGTTATATCAAATGTACGTCGAATTAGTAAACTGTAGATAAGCACGAGGGCTAAGGTGACACTTTAGCCCAACAGAGGATTGGCTTGAAGTATATGTGGCATACAAATGAGGTCACCTTGACAAGATCTACTGGATCAAATTTAGTAACGTCATCGTCATGGATCTTCATATGTCTTTTCAGATAAGAGCTGGATTTACAAATTTTATCCACATATCATACACAAAAACGTTTCAGCTCTGCTTAGAGGAAAGCTATCAAGATTATGTATAAGAATATTTGTATGAGATTTAAGGTGATTGATATAACGAGATTTTGAATTCAGGACACAAATATTGCACTCCCGCTAGTGATATTCAGATAGGTCATTTTATTTATATATAGATATATATACACTCACACACCAGATGTCACAACAAAATTGTCCAGTTGTTAGATTAAGCACTGAACCGTTGTACCTCAGAAATGATTAAAGATATCCTACTGGAATTCTCCAAGGGTTTTATAGCACTTTTGGACTTTACTTTGGCCAATTACAACGTATAATTACTTTCCAATCTTAACAGAAGAATCCTGATGAAATCAATCATAAACGAAAAAGACATGTTCATACTGAATCATAGCTAAAATTCGGAAGCTCATGAAGGATTGAAATAAAGTTCAAATATATATTAATTTTCCAACATATTCAAGATGTTTTTTTATTGTTCTCGGTGTAATGATTTTGCAAAATGAGAACTATTTGACGAGAGTTTACAAATGATGTATAACAATTGTCCTTCGTCCTCTTTAACCTTCTTTCTGTCCCGGAGTAACAAGTTGCCTCACAGGTTTCACGTAGGATTTCATTTTCAAGTATTTTTTCATTGCTCTTTGGACTGTTATAGCTGAAACTCCTCCATCACGTGCCAAACGTTTTATGAATTGAGTTGGATCTTTTCTAATTGATCTCTTTAGCTATAAGTTGAAATAATGATCCCCACTTCCTGTTGTGACCTCCTGATCCAGTTTTCCTTTCTACAGTTTCTTCTTTTTGTTTTTTAAAAAAAAAAACATATTCATCGTTCTCTTGATGGTTCTTGAATGGACTTTGAAGATGGAAGCCAGAGTATGAATGTTGGTACCATTGCTGCAGGTCTGAATGATCTTTTAATTCTCACCATTGCTCAGTTGAGAAGATAGTGGGTCTGACACAAAGGGATTTTAACCTGCTGTTTAGATGATTGACGCAAAGTTTTTTTTCAGTGATTCTTACGAAAATGTTGTCATCATGCCTAAAGTGCTTATGTATATACCTGAAAAAAGAATCTCGATTACTTCTGTAGTTTCTTAGATATTAAACATTTTGCGATATATATATATATATATATATATATATATATATATATATAGAGAGAGAGAGAGAGAGAGAGAGGATACAGTTTCGATTACTGTCGGAGGACGCATATTTTCTATGAAAATTTCTTGGATATTCACGCCGGTAAATGTCGTTAATACTGTTTATTATCAGCAGAGAATTTACTTAAATATATATATCTATAAAAAGAACGCATAATCTTAAAAAAATGTCGGACTTTGTCCATTTCATAATATATATATATATATATATATATATCCGGTGTGACAGCAAAATTGTCCAAATCGTGCAGCAGCATAATTATCCACACAACAAAATGTTTACTATCCAAGAAACTATAATCTCTCTCTCATTATATATATATATATATATATATATATATATATATATATATAAAATTAAAGCGTCTTTATTGATTAATTTTTAATATGTTCATCTTTGAACGACAACCAATCATCTCAAGAAATAGAATTCGTTGACAAAAAAAAAAAAAAAAAGTATCCCTATATTGTGCGGATCTGGATACGTAGTAGATACAACATTCGAAAGGTTGATACCTTAGATCATTTTATCATCCCTAGGGAGAAATTGCAATCTACAGGAGAATCGCACGATTCCTCTTAGTATCAAATGCCAAAACTATTCTGGCTCAGTCAAATGTCTAGCCTAATAATAAAAACAACTGTACTAGTAACGTCATTTTACATCATGCCGAGTTAAAAAAAATCTTCAAACTCTACTGATGACATTCTGGAAATGTGTATTTATATTTATTGCTCAACAATAAATACGTCTAAGTCTGTTTATATCTGTCTATCCATACACACAAATGCATATTAGATTTATTCGTTGTCTTTCTTAGTAATAATATTTTTATGACTTGGCTAACACAAAAAAGTGTCTTCAATTTAAGGAATTACTCGAAGCGAAATGTATCTTTTTAACGAGAAATCCTTAGAATACGGCATTTCTCTCAAGAGGAAGCTCGCGTTTGAAATTCCTTTGTTATTTAACAATAAAAGAAGCTGTTTACGCTAACTTATTACGATAATAATAATTGTAATAACGAATGAAAGTCATTTTGGTATGATTTAGCGTTAACTATTCTTTTTATAAATTTACAAATATCATTTAACTATTAATGTGGCGTTCATGTAGAAGTAAGCCCCAACAGAAATATTTTACCAACCTTGACATTCCATTGTTATCGCCCCACTTCACTTGGCTGTAGGATGTGAGCAAAGAGTTTTAAATTTTGGGATCGATATTGCATACGTCGCAGGCGTATATCAGAATGCATCAATAAATATGTAGCCTTAGATGATGATATTAACTGAATTTTGATCTGTGTGGTTAACATTCACATTCGCAATTGAGTGCATTGACAAGCGACGTGAATATTTTGAAAAATGTTTCTGTAAAATAAATACTTTTTCATCATTAGCTCTCCGACTTTTATATAATACACATGGACCAATAAGTTAATAATGAATAAGTTTGCAAAGTCCTCGCTTTAACGATAAATTACGTCCAACAGCAAGACATCTGGTTGGGTGAAAGAGATTTTAAGGAGACTGGAATCGCATCTTAATTGCTGTTGTTTTCAGGCCCATCTTGACCTGAGGTTGTAGCACCTGCTAGGGTCCCAGCTATGGGCAATTAGTGAATACCACCAAACATTATGAAAGTATAAATTTATATTTTAATAGTAAAAATACGAGCGATATTTTTATATAAAAAAAGCAACCCAACAATACAATTTTATCCGAAGGGAAGGTATATAATTGCGTTCAAAACGTATTTAGTTGAAAGTGTGTTCAATTATTTTGATTTCGGCATTAAATAATTGTTTTAATGGAATGTCCCACACTCCCTATCGCCTATGTGGACTATATCAGTAGCTATAGTGAGCATAGCATATAATTCGGGGCGTGCTTCGGGAATTACTAGCCTGCCACCCGATTCCCTGTCTTTCAGTAGTGTATTTTCTTTTACAATAAACCTCTCATCTACGCTCGTGTTGCTATTCCTTCACTCGAGTACCATCTTTGTCTCTTTGTAACCTTCTTTAAGGAGACAACAATAACCCAGAGAGGTTTTGATATGCCGCTGAACAAAATCAAACACAAAAAAAAGTTTGCAAAAACGTATTTGCGAAAACAACAGAGCCATAAAAACGAAAGTGACATTAACTTCATTATTATTCCATACAAATCATCCTTTGGATTTTGAAAACGCTAAAATATGGTTAAATATATTCATCTTAAATGGTCTACAAAAATTACTGAACCAGATAAATCAAAATTAGTTTCACCAGAAAGTAGAGAATCCATCTTGTACATTTATAAAGCTACCATCCGTCAGTGCATTGAATATTGCTGCCATATCTGGTCTGTTGCTCCTGCTAAATTGTTATACTACCTATTCTATGGTAATGGACTCTTCCAGAGGCAATAAGTAGCAGTAGCGGTCGCCAGTTCGGGGTAGGTGGCGTCTCGCGGTCTTTGACTGCGGACGCCTTCTGTCCAACTCTTTGCGTTTACAGAGAGGAACTCGGACGAGGCTTTGCCGAAGGGCAAGGTTTCGTCCGGGGAGGTAGACAGAGCCTGAACCCGTCAAGGCGGGTTCAAAGGCCATATTTTTGGCTGAGCCTACGGGCTCGGAATTACCCACATTAAACCGGCCTTGTGCCACATTTGATCCTTGTGGGGGGATTAATAAATACCTAGGTGGCGTCTCGCGGTCTTTGACTGCGGACGCCTTCTGTCCAACTCTTTGCGTTTGCAGACAGTGGATTAATGAATACCTAGGTGGTGTTGAGCGAGTCAGACGATATTGGACATTGCTGTATCCTTAACTCTTATTTCCAAGTTCTAACGTTTTGTACGTCGAACCTAATTTAGGACAACTTATTGAAATAAAAACCTCCACTGTGAAACGACTCCACAACATAAATATCTTTAGACTCTCGGCAAAAATACAAAGAAGGATCTGTAATATAATCGGTCTTGACTTAGCATATCGACTTCAGTAACTTTCCCACCGCGGTGACGTGCCATCCCTCTATATATTCTACAAATATTTTCATGACAATTGTTCTGATGAGCGTCCCACCGAGAATTTAAAGAGAATTTAAAGATACTACGAGAAGGAGAGCGAGAAGAAGGGACTATGCATAAACTACAAGAAGACAGAATGCATGGTCATCAGTAAAAAAGATAAGCCTGAAATGCGATTTACAGGTCGGGGACCCTAAAATCAAACAGGTGCGGAAATTTAAATGTCTGGGAAATGTTTTGACAGAACGGAGAGTAGGACGCCGAGATTCGAAAACGTATTGCTATGGCCAAAGACGCATTCCAAAAGCTAGGCAGAGTATCCCGAGACAATAGGGTTTCGTTGGTAACTAAGAAAATAGTACTGAACTGCTACGTGATATCTGTCCTCCTTTACGGCAGCGAATGTTGGACGGTCTCCTCAAAGATGAAGAAGAGACTGGGGACAACAGAGGTATGATTCTACAAAAGGATACTAAGGATACCATGGACCGAACATGTGAGCAACGATGAGGTTTTGGAGAGGATGCAAAAAAAGAGGAAACATACTTAACATCAAGAAGAGGTAGCTGAAATTTCTGGGACACGAAATGAGAAAAGAGGGCTTGGAAAATCGGATACTCATAGGGCGGACAGAGTTAAAAAGAGACAAGGGAAACCAACGCATGACATACTTAACGGGCTTAAGTGGATGATAGAACAGAGTCTGGGATAAATAACAAAAAGATAAAACTTATTGAAAGCAACAAGAGATAGGAAGAAATGGAGAGCCATGATCTCAAAGATTTTATGCAACGCTAATCTTTTCTCTTTTAATCCTGTTCTTTTATTGTCCCATCCCTTCACTAAATGACACCTTTTCGAGCTAAGTCAATACAGTGTAACCCAGATATAAGAGAGTTGTCGGGACCGGAGAAGAAGTATCTTATATCCGGGGTTTCTCTTATATCCGGGTTTGGTCTAATTTATATACATTAACACAGGCTCTTTGGGACCAGATAAAATCTCTCATATCCGGGTTACACTACTTTTAAATGTTACAATGGATACCATTAAAACATCTTAAACTTTAATTACGTTTTATACTTTCTTTAGCGTTTAAAATCAAACTATTTTAAGTATGTACTATTTTCTTCGGATATACGTGTTTTTATTTCTTTCGCTATAACTTTCAGTCATTTTTATTTTCTTATGTTTAACAACCATATTGATATTTTAACCTGTTTCCTGTATACAAATCTCATCTCAACCGATGTAGTTGTAAAGTTTATTTGCCGTTAACATTTTTCGAATTTATTACAGCGTAGCAAGGTTGCCATGGTAACGATGTTTCTTGAAATTTTTCCAGACAAAAAGAGGCTTAAAACATCGATTCTTGTACGATCACCAAAGTTATGAAGCGTCAGAATACAAAGTGCTTTAAGCTTGCACATGCGGGGGAGGGGTGTAATCGGTCCGGAATTGGAAATCTGAGAGGCGAGTTCCAATTCTGGCTCGGTTCGTTATATTCACTTACGCGGAAATACCCTTAGAAAAGGGGTATGAATCAATCTCCTCCAGATTTGGATTAATTAGTAAAAAAAAAAAAAAAAATTCTTACAATCTAAAATTTTTTTTATGGCTTTAAATAACCTGCAATAACTTGATAAACCGTAGGAAACGTATCACTTAATTACATGTCCTCATAAACTGCACTTTCTACTTCTTACTCTACTTTTAGTGGGTATTTGGCCTTGTATAGGGTGAATGTAAAAAATAAATACTACCACTATGCTGAGCGGACATTAGTTACAGTTCAAGTATGTGCGTCTCCAAGGCCACATTCGGTTTTGAATTCAAAGTTGTTCTCCTTTAGTGCTTGAAAAAAATCTTAATTTAAAAATATTTTCAGCCTTTAAATAACCTGTAATGGGTTGATAAGCTGTAAAAAATGAATCAATCAATCCAGACTTGAAGAATTATCGTAACTTTCTAACTTTATGGGAAGCATATAAGCGGGTGACACTTCTACAAAGTGGCAATTCTTGGTAAAAAATAAATTCGATCCTCACGAGGGTCTTGTGCCAGACTACGATGATCTTAGGATATGCCGACAGCAGAATAAAGACATAAATCTGGCTGTAGAATAATGCATCGCAAATCACACACACACACACAGAGACACAGATCCTTACAACTGAAGTGGATCGAGCGCTCGCTGTGTGCCCATATCTGCGACGTGTCAGACATATCTGAATATTATTTACACTATTTACATTGTTCGGACTGTTGTCCTCATCTTCGTTGCCATATTCACGACGTTTCGGCCTGAACCCTTTATTTCGTCCACCGGGGTAGATTGTTCTAATTTCACGTGCCTTACCTCTCCGGATGTCTCAGCATCAGTTATCTCCCTTTAACTCATCCATCCAAGTTTTTATTTACTTCTGCTGTATCCAGGTATTGAACTCACAAATCTTTGGATCAAGTCACTGGATTCAACCAACGCTTCAGGACACATGGCCCAGTAGATAATACAATACCTCATCTCTGAAACAGACAGTATGCTATCTTCATGGATTAAACAGAATGGTTTGTTATCTATTCAGTGAATTCACTCTTTAGAGGTAGCCATACCGCGTGGGTCTCATGTTTTAATTTCTAAGATGTTGAGATATTTGTGAGTTCTGACCGTGCACTCTTGTCTTAAGAAGGCAACCAGTGTGGGAGATGGAAAACTGAATTCGAAAACATCCTAAACAGGCATGAACTCCGTCAAACTGACACACCAGACACACCAATGCCGCTATAGTTGTAGTACATGTGGTGTTCCGATGACCAGAAAGAGTTACGAAACACATGACGTGATGCAGCAACATAAGGACTCAAGTTCTCTTCTTATTGTAATTATCACAATGTTTCTGCTATGTATGCTCTCTGGCATTCTTCGGACTGACATACGTAAAGAAGGCCGGAGCGCATAACGGGCAAAACGTTATGGATGTTATTCCGAATATAATTTGGTTAAATTGTGTAAATATCATATCGCTAGAATTTGGACAATAGTTACCTAGCTTTTCTGGAATATTAACTAGTATAATGAATTCAATTCGCTCAAATGCTCTATAATTTTGGCTTTGTGCCAGACTCCCCAGAATGTAGATATCGATAAGGGAATAAATAAAAGTTATCTCTTTGTAGAGCTTTTTTTTTCGAAGCGTTTCTACTGGAATGAATTATCTTCATCAGGTTTCTCTACCATGCCCTTGTGCCGTTCTTGGTGACAATCGTTAAAGGAAGAAAGAAAAAAGATTTTAAGACACAGATTTGTAAAATGGCGAACAAGCTTTTATTAGTGCATTTCACTGTCATTTCCTTTGAAAAAAAACAAACAAAAAAGAAACAAAAAACAAAATGACAGTCCATAAAATGGCATGACCATCCCATTTTAACAGATTAGAAGTAGTAAAGAAATAAAATTTAGTGAAGATAAAGAAGAATTGTAGAAAGAACATCGCGAAAGACTGATGTTTGTGTCAGAGATTTAAAAAACATGTAACAATTTTTCATTGTTTCAATCATGTCTAAAGATTAAATGATTTATACTCCCATCGTGTTTTGAACGCACGTTAAACATTCAAAGAAATAATATATATATATATATATATATATATATATATTAGTTGGCGCATATTGTTTTAAAAACGCCTGATAATTATGCACCAACCCTATATATATAGGGTTGGTGCATAATTATCAGGCGTTTTTTAAAACAATATTTATCGACAGAAGAAACATAACTCAACAATAACATTTTTAAATGATTGTTTCGGAGCGTATGATTATCGGCACACGTTTTTATAATCTGAAAAATATTTTTATTAGAAAAAGTAAACAAAACAGCAATTTCTTATTAACAAATAATTCGCCTATAGAAACGCCTGATAATTATGCACCAACCATATTTTTATTTTTTTTTAACCATTACGCCCCGAGCAAGGCGTGAAGCCACTAGGATGCAGGGGGTTGCAGAAGATTTGGAGCAAGAGCAGATAGAAGTGATAGAAGAAAGGATGAGGAGAAGGATAGTGGGTAGATCAAGGTAACTGTAGATGTCGATTAACATTACATTTGAATAGTTGGAGATCATAGCTCTCAGGGAAACAGTAATTGGGAAGGGTGTTCTACGGGCGAGAGATGCTAGGTATGAAGCTATTGGAGTAAAAGAGACATTTAAAAGTTTTTACAGTGTAAGGGTGGGAAGCGGGATGCCAGCCTCGTAGGGCGCTTGAATTCAAGGAGTCTGGGTGAACCAGTGAAAGCAGCTCATATATATATATATATATATAGGCTCCTTAAATAAATATTAATTTCAGTTGAGCTCTCTAGGGAGTAGGTATGGGTTTGTAAACTGTGACTATTATAGCTAATATAGCGAGACTCTTCGCATAGCGAATTGAGTCACTGGGCGTGTTTCTAAAAATAAATACGCTAAAATCCACCTACTTCCCTGCCTTGCGCCGACGGCTTAGAGGTAGAATCTCCGGCTGATACCCATTCAGTCGGGTTTCGATCCGAGCTAGAGGCAACCGGATATCTAGCCACACTGATGAGTCTGTCTGTGGATGACGTTATATATATATATGTATATATATATATATATATATATATATAACGTTGGTGCAAAAATAATGTCGTCTTCTTACATAGTAACATATGTGAGAAAACGACATTATACCAACCTTATATATATATATAAACACAATGTGACTTTTTATACTTATTAATCACAAACTGGTTCTGCGATATTCCGTTGTTATGGTAACATGATGCTGCTCGAAAGAATTATGCCTCGTATTATCATAACAGAATATCTCATTATCAAATAATAAATTGCTTTCCATTTCTTTTGTATTAACCTCTTGATATATTTTACTTTTAAAAGGCAGAATTCTTTATGCTCGTCATTTGAATTGCTTAACGTAAATTGGAATCTTATTCAACAATAGAATTAATATTCATAAGGAAATTTCCAGACGCACATCGTGACTACCCTATCTTACACAAATTAAAGCTGCTTCTTTACCCGCTCCCCGCTCATTATTTTTATTATTCCGTCTCGTTTCGGCGTCCATGGCTCCTAAGATGACTCTTGAGATCAGCATCAGATTTCATAGTTACCAAGTGTATATGGCACATAAACTGGATCCTTGATTGGGTTGACTGGATCTGCACGCCCGACAATTCCATGTACCACTATGTGCCTCCTCAGTCCAGGTGGTAATCTGCAAACAACACCGGCATTGTCGACAGGACGATGAGTCTGGTTGGCAGAATTGACTTTTGGTTGTTATGATTCTTCAGATGGTGTACTCCGGGCAACATCATGTACGTACGTACACACACGAATTTCCAAGACTGTTAGTTGGCTTGATCCGAGTATGACTGCGAAATTTATCTTCAAAGATGTTGCATCCCTCCCGTATAAAGGACCCTGACTATTCAATTTAAATCAATTCTTTGCAATGTATTCACATTATATTTAAATCTCTTCCTAGGCTAGAGTTGTGGAAGCTATCTTGACTTTAGTTTCCAGTTGAAAAAGTTGTATGAGAATTCTGTTATCCCTCATCCACACTAAGTGTCCTGTTCATCGCATCTGGTTCGAGGAATATTATGGTTTCAATGTTGCATTCAAGTCTTTGGAGGACAAAAGTGTCTGGAATGAAAGACTGCCATTTAATATTAAGGATGCGTTTCAGGTATTTTGGTGGAATCGCTCAAACCAGTTTTTATTATGCCTCGAGTATGTTATACATACATAAGTAACTAACGCAAATAAGACATTAGAGTTAAGTACTACTCAATTATCTTATTTGAGACCTTTCAAAGTCGATACCTGCTTTATTTATATATATTATAAATTAATTGATTTAAAATATGGTTTTTCCGCTACACAGTTCTAACCATGTTTCAAAAATGGAAGCTAAAAGCCCCGAATTTAATTTTGTAATTAAATTAAAGACATTAGTTCCATTTCATCCCCAAGCGAATTTTGGAGTAACTTTTAAAATTACTGGGTTTTAAAGACACAGGTAAAATCATAATTCACGTTTCCAAGGTTACAGATTAATTTACTTCTACTAGATATCAATTTCTCAGAGTTAACCTGTAGAAAAGACAATATTTAGAAATATAAATGACAATAGGAAAACTGTAGTAGTTGCTGACGCGTTTCGTCCAATGTGGACTTTCTTAAAGCAAAGATTTTCGTTTTTTGCTTTGAGAAAGTCCACATTGGACGAAACGCGTCAGCAATAACTACAGTTTTCCTATTGTTATATATATATATATATACATAACCGCACAGATTTATCTTTCATTCTAAACTGAAGTCGCCTACCTAACAAAGTCAGAAACTCGTTGACAATAAAAAGATTTTCCAGTTTTCTAACTTCACTTTTGTTCGGATTATATATGGCGTGTAACAGCATAATTTCCCATCCTACAAAATAATTAATATAAAAAAAAAAACAAAAAACACTAAACTGAGTGTTTCCCTACGTTTTCAAATAAAACGTTTAGCCATGTTGATACCATTTGTTCTAAGAATCTCTGGAAAAAAAAGAAAAAAAAAAAAGAAAAAACACAACAGGTTAAAATTGTTTTGTGGCAGACTCCATTGTCTTCCCAAATGAGCAATGGGAAGACGAAAAAGATTAATACAGGGCATCAGTAAGGGTGTCAACATTCATATTCTGGGTTCCATCTTCAAAGTCTATTCAAGAACCATCAAGAGACCGGCGAATAAGATTAAAAGAGAAAGAACAGCAGAAAGGAAAACTGGATCAGGCGATCACAACAAGAAAAGCGATCATCATTTCAACTTAGAGTGAAATAGATCACTGAGAAAAGATCAAACTGAATTAATAAAACATTTGGCACATGAGAGAGGAGTTTCAGTTATGACAGTCCAAAGAGCAGTGAAAAAAAAGACTTGAAAATGAAATTGTATGTGAAATGTGTGTTACTCCAAGACAGAAAGTTAGGTTAGAGAGGGCTTAGATCATCTTCAATAAGTTGGAAAATGATCCTGGGAAAGAGCATATATATATATATATATATATATATAACTTTATTTCAATCCTTCTTGAGTTTCTGATCCTTAGCTATAATTAATTAATAATGAACATGTCATTTTCGTTTATGATCGATTTCATCACAATTCTTCTGTTAAGCTTGGACGGTAATTATACATTCCAATTGCTCAATGTAAAGTCCAATAGTGTTATAGAAACCTCGTAGAATTCCAGTAAGATCCCTTTAATCATTTCTAAGATACCACAGTTCCGAGCTTAATCTAAAAACTGGAAATTTTGCTGTTACACGATTTGAACAATTTTGCTGTTACACCCGGCATATATATATATATATATATATATATACACGCGAATTCACGTACGATGACAAAATTATCCTTTGGTGAATAGAATGTTTAGCTTAATATTCACAAAATACTGAATATATGATGGAAGGGTTCGTTATTTTATACATGCAATAGAGTTCCAAAATATGTGTAAATAATATCACGTGTCGATAGTTCGGTTAACTAAAACATGAATAAAATTAAATGGATTCGGGGCTTTGCTAAAAATAATCATTCGGAATATTTTTATCCAAATGTAAGAAACTTAAGACACACACAAATATATAATCTTCAATACCGTCGATGGATAAGGTCTGGTGAATTTGTCGGAAATTTTAATACTTCTGCAGCAGACTTAAGATTGCGAACGTTCTTAGAATGTAATTATAGAAATTTGCGCGTTAATATGTACGGAATCACACGTCTCAGATTGCAGAAGTAATATGACTGCCGTTCATAAGATTACCAAATGTAATACTTCTGTTTTACAAGTGAGCTCTTTGAGATTTTCCAACGAATTACTAATTCAGCATACATGCAGAGACTAAAATGTACAATTTTATCGTTATAATAATAATACTAATAATATATTATTATTATTAGTAGTAGTAGTAGTAGTAGTAGTAGTATTAAAATTACTAATTATTACTACTACTAATATATTATTATTAGTAGTAGTAGTATTAAAATTAAAAGAAAAAAAGACAATCACTTCCGATTGCAGCACTTTCCCCGTTTTGTACACAGATTTCTCACACTCATTTCTTCATCTGCTTTGCTGAAGCCACAACGTTTCAACCGTTCTACCCACCGGACTTCTTCAGGCGTGTGTCGTATTTGGTATCTTTGTAGAATTTTCGAACCGAACCAAAAACTTTATTTAGTCAATAGTTGTCGCATAATTGTAGATTCTATGGAATTAAAAAAAAAAAAATCATTTCAATCTAAGCAAGGCAATAAAACCACTAAGACGCAGGATGTTTATTGAGTGTGGGAGAATATGACAAAAAAAAAACATTAAGAAAGGAGAACAATAAAAGAACAGGAATTAAGACAAAGGATGACAATTGACATTATATTGAAATTTTTGCAATGTTAATCGTTATCTTCTATCTTGCATTAGTTTATTTCAACGAGTTAATGCATTCTTGTGATATTGCTCGAAACTTTTGCTGAACCGGATTGTATGTCTTTTTTTTTAAAAAAAATGAAGCTGTTACATAAAACCAGTTAAAGAGGCCTCTAAAACTAAACTTCTCCCCAGAGACAACTCACTGCCTTCCATCAGCATGGCTGATGCTATCCTCTAGAAAAGTGACTTATTGCGCCTTCTCGGGCTAATGTTCTCAGCTGACATGAAGTGGAAACATATTGAATCCATTGCTAGGTCAGCTGTTAAGAAAGTCGGTTCACTGTGCCGGACGAAACAATTTTTCTCTCCAAAATCTACCTTGTATATCTATAGGTCTACCATTTGCCCATGCTTAGAATATTGCCATCATATATGGTCCAGTGCCCCTTCTGTTTACCTGTAGCTCCTTGATAAGATCCAAAGAAAAATCAGCAATATTATTTCATCCTGATCTGGCGACTCTCCTCCAGTCACTTGTCCATCGTGGTAAGGTTGATTCTGCCATTTTTATAAATACTTTTATGGTAATTGTTCGGATGAGCACTTCGCTATGGTAACTAGACTTTTTGAATTTAAGCGCAATACTAGACTGGTGGTGAGATCTCATCAATTTACAGTTGAGCTGGCTAGATGTAGCCGTAAGTTCTATGCTAACAGTTTCTTCTCACACTTCTCGCCCGTGGAACACCCTTCCTGTTCCATGATTTTCAGCCAACTTTAATGTGCATAAGTTTAAAGACTATGTCAATCACTATCTACTGATTGCTCTTTTCTTCTTCAACTCATTACTAATGTTTCTGTTCGTAATTCTTCCACACTCTGTAACCCACTTACTTGTTAGTGGCTGTACTGCTTTGCTTGGGGTGATAGATTTTAAAAGAAAGTGGGGTGAAATCACTTTTTAAGTTTTTATATATATATATATATATATATAGGGTAGTCTAGGTACCATAACAAGCTTTGGTTGGGAGTCTGTTCCTCACGCCGAAACAAGGACTAAAGTTCATATAATCATATCACAGTAAATCCTTCGTTTTTGAGTTAAGTTTAAAGTTTACGGTAGACGCTGTTAAATGTACAATCTAAGATAGAATCCCAAAATAGTTTTACAAACTTTGGGAGCCGGTTTCTCGCACCAAAACAGGGTAACATTTTTTTAAATTAAACTTTGAAGACAGACTAGCCACAAATGTACACGAATGATTAATGTAACCTAGTCAACATAACACAGTGCCATCTACCGTAAACTTTTTTAAACTGAAAAACGAAGAATTTGCGGACATGTTTATATGAATTTTTGTCTTTGTTTTGGTGTGAGGCACCAGACCCCAAAGATTGTAAAAGTATTTTTGATACACTCTAAAAGCTACCGGCGTGGAAAGTGGTATGGACGAACTGAATTCAAGTTGTCATCGTTTCTGTTTCCTTCATTTCACGTTAAAGTCTTTGGAAAAGGCAGGAATCTACTAAATGACAGAGGGTACCTATCTATCTTGCCATGGGTGGTACCAAGCATAGGAGGAGGAAAACGAAATTCAAAACATGTCTCTCTGGGAAGGATGAGATTTATTTACATGTGGAAGACATTGTGACGTTAAGCTTATTTCGGGGAGGGGTAAGCTTAATAACAATAAAACCATAAAGAGGAATACTTGGAGATTTCATGCCATGCAAAAGACCACTTGCTCGTTATCATTTCTTCAGAAAAATCTAGCTGATGAAACGGCCTTTGTTACTAGAATGAAATAATGTGTGGGCAGTCTAGGCATTTAGTGATGATCTGAAATCTTGAGCCCTCACACAACCAAATCGATGATACAGTTAATCACATACACACACATTTTATATATATATATATATATATATATATATATATATAATGTGAGTGCGTGTTTGTAAAAAATGTAATGTAATTCATTTCCTTATATAAGAAATAAGGAACACAAACAAAATCGCACATGCTGAGATTAAATGTAATAAACACGACTGTAATTCGAACTCGGCTCTCCGATTCCTCAATATGTGCCACTATCCATTACTTCAGTGTGTGTGTGTGTGTGTGTGTGTGTGTGTATATATATATATATATATATATATATATATATATATATCATTTGTGTTAGCAAACTTTATTCATGTGTTGATATATGTGTATGTGGGTACGTAGGTAAAAAGTTTTCCTAAACAACTGATATACAAAATCCGATAGTTTTCTGATACTTATATATACCTACGTATATACGTGGACTTAAGAGATATATACGCGCTAATCACTGCGTGGGTTTTTAATATTGTTAACGTTTTCTTCCTCCGTAGTTTTTAAGTACAAATTAGTTTAATTCTACCCATCTATATATGTTAAATGTACGTATGGAATGGATGTGTTTTTTACCTTTTAATATATATATATATATATATATATATATATATATGTGTGTGTGTGTGTGTGTGTGTGTGTATATGTATAGATAGATACGTTGTATATTTGTTTAGATGAGTGTGTGTATATATACATATGGAGGGGTGTAAGGTTTTATGCAGATATGTTTATGTGCACATATATGTATGTCTATGTGTATGCATGAGTGTATGTGTAAGGATATATATATATATATATATGTGCGAGTAAATATAGATATGTTGTTGTGTATGTGTGTATCTACGTAGGTGTTTTTTTGGGATATAAATAGTAGGTCCTTACTAAATTAAATATTCGTTAATTTTTATCTGTTTATATTAAATTTGTAACCTGTACGTGATATTACTTGCTTTGACAAATTTTCTTGATTACACATCGGTTCTCTTATAAATCCACTTCATTTTTAGGTGCACCCCCCCCCATCTTTCACTTTTTTTCTTTTCTCTCTCATATATTCTGGATTTCAAGTTTAGAGCATATCGTTATTTTTGTGCGTAGTGTCAAATGTATACACACGTTTCCGGTGTCTGTTTTTTTCATTTTAGTTTAGGTAAGCGATTCGGTAGCGAGTAATGCATCGAAAAATAATTCATATTTATCTGTATCTCACTCGTTTAAACCGTTATTTAACGGCTCTCTTTAAAACTTCTGTATGTTAAATTTTAATCGCCACCTTCACCTTTAGGATTTCCTATCCTTCTTTCTTCTGTTACAACTCTCTAGAGCTTTCATTTGCTTCCCACACACAAACTCTCACTAAAATTTTATTTTTTATACCCGGAGTTATATTTTCCGATTTCTTTTTGAAATTGTAAGTCTGCTGAATTGGATCGTGATTACGATTCCAATGTAATAAATTATAACCATATATTAGTGTTTGAGCCTTTTTATAAAAGTGAACATTGAAGTCGACACTTCGAGTCATCAGGCCTGACGATTGCGCCTAGCATGAAACAGACTGTCGCCTCTAAGTGTTGACTTCAATGTTCACTTTTATATTTACACCCGTTCTATCTCTGATATTGTGCACTTTATCCCATAAAAATAGCACACCTTAAGAGTATATTTCTTCATATGTAGGTAGATAGAGAGAGAGAGAGAGAGTTACCTCCATTAATTCGCAATGCTTAAGGTTTTTCATCAACCTTTCATTTTAGCTTTAATTAAATTCATTATTTCCAGTTTGCAAAATACTGTGGTGTATTTCAAACAGAAATTATATTGACTGGATTTTTTTTTCTCCAGTAAAACCGATAAAATCGGCCGTTTTGACTCATTTGTAACTAAAAATTAATTCTTGGTTTGAAAAATCTTTCAAAAATAATATATATATTTTTGAAACGTTATTTAAGGAAAATTAGCAAATTTAAAGTTAAATTAATCTGATTTGAAACAAATATTACTTATACCATAAAATGTTGTATAAAAGCATTTCTTAGCCACGGAGTCTTGTTTTTCTGACGTGTTAATCCGTTTATTGAAACGTTAACTTGTTCACAATGAAGTATGGTGGAGTAGAATTGCTAGCAGTCGATAAAGTTTATATGAGGATTTTTTTCTGTAAGCGGGGGCACAACCCTTAAAACCCACAGACTTTTAATGA
This sequence comes from Acanthosepion lycidas, assembly GCA_963932145.1. Lineage (NCBI taxonomy): Eukaryota > Metazoa > Mollusca > Cephalopoda > Sepiida > Sepiidae > Acanthosepion > Acanthosepion lycidas. The sequence goes on along the minus strand of OZ010580.1, from coordinate 28,373,402 downwards.
TAATGTCAGGTATAAACATCTATACTTAAAAATTCTGCCTGTATAAACACATACAAAATCAAATCGAATTTCTTTTTTAAAATATTCCGGGTTATCAGATTATAATAAGCTTTAAAATATATGATTAGTAAATAAAGTTTTACTTAATGACAATATTTCCTAAGAGTTATAATATCGAAACTGAATTTTAAGCTTTATAAATTATTCAATTTAAAATTGTAAAAAAAAAAAATTTAAAAATCTTGTAAAAATTCATTTTTAATAGAATTTTTTTTCTTCAGACAATATTGTTCTTAATATATATTATGCATAAAGGCAATTAAAAGCTTGTCTAATTAAATAATGTCTTAGTTTTTAAGCGCTTTATATTTTTTTAAAAAAGCAGATTTTCAATAAGATGGGGTCTGATTTTGAAAAAAAAAATCGGTGATCTTCAGAAGAATTCTGCTTTTAATATAATTACTAAACATTATCACGTTGGATTTCTCAAGTTTTGATCAAATTAAGTGGGGAGTAATATATGTAAAAAAAAATATTACTTTTTTTTTTTTTACCAAGATTTTCTAATAAAAACAATTAAAAAATAATTTCATTCAGTTGTGATTAAGTCCTGAAAATTTCATAAAAATTCTACACTTATTTGATTTTAGCAATAATTTCTAAATTAATGTGTCTGTCACCGCTAAAAAGAGGCTAAAATTTGGTATGCTAAAAATTACTGCATCCGCTGACGCAAGAAAAACAAGATTTTTAATCAAAATTTCAAATGTTCTAAAAAGGAGTAAAATATTTTATTACATAATGAAAAAATAGTTTGATCCTTCCTCTTAATAATAACAAAGATTTCGACGATAAAACTTTTCATTACGGTATGCTGATATTTTTAGAGATTTCGTGGATATATATATATATATGTGTGTGTGTGTGTGTGTGTGTTTGAAGGAGAAATAGGCTTCTTTTTTTTTTTTTATTTATTTATCCGACAGATTTTTAGCACTTTATAGCACGTCATTTTAGTGGATACCCATATCTGAGTAGACGCTCCGTTTTTATTTTTAACCAGTAAATTTATTATCGACTACCAGCCTGAATATTCAAGAAATCTTATTAAAGAAAAATATGGGCCCTCCGACAGGGTTCGAACGTTCGTCACACTTGTGTGCGCGCAGTGTGCTGTTGAATCGTTTTATCGTTTAAAACCGAGTAATTATTAATTAATGTTTATATGTTTTATATTTTGTTTCAGATATTTTAAATTCATCCAATGTTTAACAGTGGAAAAATGCACATTGCGCAAGTTGTAAAAATTGGAAATACTGAGTTATTTCCCCAAGATGTTCACATGACTACCTCGTGTATTGGTCAATAAGCGAAGCCAATGTCCTTTTCAATTCGCTGATATTTGTAAAATCCATAACACCCAATCTCAATATCTTTTATTGACTCGTGATTGATCATCAGAAAATATCGATTATCTTTTATGTCAATATTTATCTGTGGCAATGCGGATGACATGTTCTGTTGTTTATCGGGGCCCACTTGGGCAAGTTTTAGCAAGACATGCTAAGAGAGCGGTCCTTGGGTATTCAAAATACTTCGATATTTCTTCGACGACTAAAAGAGTACTTTAAAATCATATTGGGTACCATATGACTATTTTAAAAGAATCAATGCTTCATAAAAGTCGTGTATACAGTGTCTAAATCCCAGATGCAAAGATGTTGATTAACGGTCTATATTTCTGAGATGAGGTATCATGTACATTATTTACATTATTCGGACTATTGTCCTCATCTTTGTCGCCATATTTATTACAACGTTTCGGCCATTGTACGCTCCAGCCTTCTTCAAGGAGTGCCAGAGAAAAGCAATAACAACAAGTTGCAATATGAGCTCTGGTAAAAAAAAAAAAAAAAAAAAAAAAAATGGAATGATAACAGCAAAAAAATTGCAATATGAGCACTGGTAAAAATGTTTGCTGAGACATTAGGTTTATAATACCCATAAATTCATACACAGATCTCCTCAAGGAGAAGGCGTTGGTTAGATCCAGTGACAGAACCCAAAGAGTGTGAGTTCAATACCCGGTTAAAGCAGCGGAGAACTTTCAAACGGAAATTAACAGGAGATAACTGATAACTGACATCCATTAAACATGGCACGTGGAACTAGAACCGTCTATCCCAGTGAGTGAAATAAAGGGTTCAGTTCGACATTCCAACCACCTGAAGAAGGCCGGAGCGTATAACGAAACGTTGTAATAAATATGACGACAAAGATGAGGACAATAGTCCGAATAATGTAAATAAAGATGTTGATGTTTCAATTGCATTAAGTCATCTCGTAATTCCAAGATCTTTTAGCAATAAACTGAATTGGTATTCTATTCTTGTATGCCGAAATGAAAATAATAGTTCTATGTTTATAGAATTCCACACGAGTTAATTACTACGCCACGGTGATATTCAAATAAATAAATAAAATAAATACGGTTGTTCTTATACTAACAGTGTGTTTCGTTATCCTACGATGCAGAAACAAAAATCAACATTAATATTTGGTATAATTTTGAGAAGAGATTTAAATAGATTTTGTACAACTGAACTAATTCATTTGGATATCTATATTGTTCCACAACGTTTCAACCAATCCATTCTACAACAATCTTCTGTTATTCTGCCTCAAAGAAAATCAATGTAGCTAACAGAAAACTGAACGCATGTGATAGACGTTATTTTATTTGCAGCAATGGGCATAGTAACGCAGTAAAGTTTGTTGCAGAACTTCTCGTGTAAAGATAGTTTGAAGATTTTGTCGTAAAAATGGCATTAAGAATCTTTAGTTTAAACCATATTAAAAAGATTAGTTCTGATTCTATTAACAGATGTCCTATGAGCGAGCATTAAAAAATGCATCAAGATTCTAAATTTGAGATGCAAGAAAAAGAAATTCTGCACATTGTTTTCTTTTTCCAGAAATTTAACATCCAAATGCATATATATATATATATATATATATATATACTTAAAATAAATTGACAAACATGTCTATATTATTTAATGAAACATGCATCAATGAAAAAAATGCTACCTAAATACACACACTATATATATATATATATATATATATATATATATATACACACACACACACACACACAAATATAGATAACTATACTCGTTTCGAAAAACCCTTGCATTTTTGATTTGCCAGTAATCAAATCAATCTCGAGGGAAAAAATGTTTTAAAAAAAGAAAGAGCTACAAATATGAAAGTCTGTCGAAAAAAACCGCACAGATGCAGGTTTGAAGCCCAAAGAAAAAACCCCGATACGAGTAAGCAACTAACTAACAAAAGAGCTCAATACAACTGTAGAGCAGACCTAGATACACCTAATGAGCCAGACAAACCTACCTAGGTTTCACCTAAACGGATCGTCAGGGAAAGTCGGCTAAAGAGGCAAAGTGAAAACCAAACAATATAGACTCCATCCTTAAATGGGAAATATTAAAAAAATTGCCCCAAATATAAAGCAGGCCAAAAATTTTGTAAATTATGTACAGAGGAGAAATTAGCCATAGCTTTATATGATCAATCTAACCAACTATTAAACTCCAAAACTGAAATTCTTAACGTATGTAGGCATAAAAAATCTTGGCTACTAAATTAGACAATTTTTCCCGGCTTTCCACCTTAATGTTCGTATTTTAACATCCCCTCCCCGCTTTTTTTTTGTTGAATAAATATTTAAACTCTGGTGGTTTGTGTTCGTGGTTCTTTCTTTGGTCACATGGTATAATTTAGCTATTGCCTATAAATATGCGTTTCACTTGGCCTCTTTAGCCGACTTTCCCTGACGATCCGTTTAAGTGAAAGCTAGGTTTGTCTGGCTCACTAGGTGTGTGTATATATATATATATATATATAAATAATGATAATGGCTTATGTAAGCCGAAAGCTTAGATAGGATTAAAAAACATGTATGAAAATAGTATTTTTCTTTCGTCTTTCAATGATAATGTTATTAAGCTTATCAGACAATATGTAAAATAGACAAAACATGTCTATGTTATTTAATGAAACATGCAGTGAAAAAATGCTACCTAAATACACACACAATATTATATTATATTATATATATATATATATATATATATATATTACTAACAGTATAACTCATCTTTGACTGGGTCTGTCATTACTGGGAATTTTTATCGTTCAGTTGAAGCAGTTTAAGTTTAAAGTCAGCCCACCCGAAAATTAGTAACAACATTTAGGTGCAACCGAGACACATCGCCAAATGTGGGGGGGGGGGATGGGTGGCCCTGAAAAGGGAACTGTATAATAATAAATAATAATATTGTAATAATTTAAACTATTTATTTTTATTAAAGTTTTTTGAAAGATATATATCCAAGAACAGATAGTAAATAGTAAAATGTTGCTGACAGTTATAACGGACAGGAAGTAGTGGAGAGACATTGTTGCCAACAATCTGAACTTAAAACCGGCACTGAAGAATTATTTATCAAACAAAAAGAAAATAATCAAAATGAAAGCTGCTGAAATGCATATACAACATCCGATCACATACACACATACACATTTTTGAGAATTATAGATATAGAAGCTAATGTAAAATATCGACTATGTCAAGAATAGGTGTCACGCTGGATATTTCCATTGACTGATACTTAGCGATCGAGTAGAGCACTTGAGGTTGGTACCTGTTTCAGGATAATAAATACTGCACCATCTTTTTGACCAAATATGAATAATGCATTTATCTTGAATTCTCAGGTGCAATACCTAGCTTAATGAAGCTTTTTTATCTTTTTTTAATCACTAAATACTAAAACGTATTAAATCTTTTTGATTACTTAATAATACTTTTATGCTGGGCTAAAATCCAAATGAGCCTTTACCAGTATCTCCATGACCAAATATTTTCTAAGCGTAATATTTGCCTAACAAAACCTATAGTTTCTCAGTTTCAAATCTAACCGCGATATTGACAACACTTTCATGAGCGAATATGTACTGAAAAGGAAATGTATGTCATCCAGTATGCTGTTCAATACACTTAATCTCGAAAATAAAAAAATAAAAAAAATAAAATATAAATAAATAAAATAAAATAAAAAGGTAATTTATTTTTAATTCATAAACAAAATGAACTTTCGAAGTTATCCAAAATTTTGTTTTTGGAAGTTAATTTGAAAAACAATAGCATATTCTTACCGACCGAACGTCTTGGCCAACGCAATAGAAATCTCAAGTTTCCAATTCTCTTAAAAACGGCAGAAAGAATTATCGCACTCGAATGCATCAAACCTAATGAATATCAACTTTATTCTCTTTGCGACTAACTTAATTAAAATAAAATAAATCTACGATAAACTTCTGTTGAGTGTGTTTCTCTGTAAACGTTGCAGAAATTGAACAGGTAGAAGCAATAAATCAAATCAAAGTGGTTTATTTTTTCTTTTAAATTTTTGATATGCAAGATTTAAGAATAACTGCAAAAGGTCGCACAGACAGTATAGATCTTTTTCGTTAAACAGCTAAAATATATTTTAAAACATGGTTGGTTTACTGTTTGGAATCGTTAAAGATTTCCAACCGGCACAGTTAGGAGACGTTCAAATGAAAAACTTTATAGAGGATTTCGAATGTTGGCTTTCAAGGAAAGTCTTCTTATAACAATAAGATTAACACATTGACTATCAACCAAGGGATAACTAATGGTTGGTAGTTGTTTGTTTTTTTTTTTATTATAGCGTCGATCACGAGTCATCTTGAGATTGGCTCTTTCAGATACATTATCATCAGCGCGCGCCAAAAAAAAAAACGTTTATTTGCTGTGATGCATTTAGCTGCCATGTACCCAGAGTAATTGTTTCCTTGTAGGGTACTGCTTATACTGGCCAATCATATATATCTGGGTCGCCACATGATTTTGCTCGATTTTGTAAGCAGCAGACGACCCCTTTCTTTACACTGTATGGATGGTGGGAGTTGAAGTATTGTCCGGTGAATTTTTGTAGTTTTCTTTCGTTATTGTCAACTATATCAATGATCTTATTGGGTTCATATGGTCCACTAGTAGCTGGAACTCTTCCCGGTGTGGTCACAGTACGATGTCATTTACATATCTCAGCTATAAGGTTGGCTTTAGTGGTGTAGATTCTAATGCCCTTTCTTCGAAGTATTCCATGTATACGTTTGCAATTGCTGGTAAACTATTGCTAAACCTTCATCATGTCAATATATGTCTGATCCCATTCCGACGTGCGTTATTTGTATAAAGAAAGCCAGAATCTCCATCAGGTTATATATTGGTATACTGGTCCGTTCTCTTAGGGATGAGTGTGAGGCCAATCTGACTGCCGAGAGTGCCTCCGCCGTAAGTACCTTGGTGAACAAACTCACCACGTCCAGGCTCACCATCTGGTTGGATTGAATGGGAGCATTTTTGATTATTTCTACGAAGTGAACGGAGCTTCGGACATATGAAGGGGATTTTACTATTTATGGGTCAATTATATGTAAAAGGAAGCAGCTCAAATTGACACACAGAGCCTTGGCAACTAACAATCGGCCTGAGCGGAGTACCGTCTTTGTGAATTTTAAGGAAACCGTATATGTGAGGTACCTTGGTGTAACACAGCGACAATTATCTGTATGTCTTAGGTGGGAAATGATCCTTGTTCTTGATTAGTTTTTCATTCTGTGTTCATTATTGGCTCTGTCTACTCTAGCTAGCATTTCTAATAAGGTATTCCAGCTTTCCTGTATATTCCGATTTGTCCATCACGACAGTCATATTACTTTTGTCAGCTGGTAGTATGATGATGTTTTCATTCCTCTGTAGGGTTCTGATTGCCAGTCTCTCCTGTTTTGTGATGTTTGATTTTGGGCGGTTTGGCTTTCCCAACTATCCGCCTCCCTTTCCATCTTAGCTAATGTTATTACCTCATTTGGCTATTATGGGGAGTTGGGGTTTACAGTCAGATTTTAAAATTGTCCTCTGGCAGTGAACGTAAGATAATGTTCCTTCCGTAATGTAAATCGGAGTTGAACTTAAAGTATAGCAAATATATAAGAGATTTAGTGTGATACTGAAAGCATCAGTGTGTATATTGATGCAGGATCAGAGAAAGGGTCTCGTGTCCTCCCATCACTGAATCTATCATACGAGACCATCTTCTACTACATCTCAATTTTCATAAGATCGCAGTCATATAAAATACGCATATTATTCAATTGTAACCTGATTATATACAATATAGGTGAACAATTCACCTAGAAAAATTGAAAATAAATACAGCGTGCCTAAATAAAAATTAGAGACATGTCATAATAGATCGTTACATCTTACGTAAATCAAAAATGTTTTGCGACGTCAACTAGGGATTTTTCTTGTTAAAAAGTTGAATAATTTTAACAGTCAAAATTAATGATAAAAATAGTGAATTTTTAATAGTGTTTTTTGAGACTTGGCTTGGGCAAAAAACCGTTAAAATATTTTATACTTTGTCAGTTGTGCTTAGTTTAATTTGTAACGTATAATACGGAAAAAAATGTTGATAAGATAGCCTGGGTCAAAAAGCACAGTCCGGGGCCTTCAATCAGGCTTTCCTCACCACGGAGGGCTAAGAGGTAGTACGCATCAGCCTTGATATGGTGAGCCAAGTATTTGAGAACCTAGGTTTAACGGCCCATAAATGACAGATGTCCTAACCTAATGTTACGCAGTATCAGTCAAAATTTAAAATTCTCATTACTCTTTCATATGTATCGAGAGCATTAACATGGATACTCACAAAGTTACTTACAAATGTTAGCAAAGAAACTATGGTTCCATCTTGCCAATTCAACTGTAAAATGATGAGACCTTGTTGCCAATCTAGTACTTCAATTAAATTCAAAGTCTAAGTACCATAGAGGAAAGTTCATCAGAGCAATTACCATGAATCGTACAGGGACGCTATATTACGGCAGTTACGTAAGTGACTGAAGCCGAGATGCCAGGTCAGAACCAATAATATTGTAGATTCTTCTTTGGGTTTTATCAAAAATCTTTAAATATATAGCAGGATGAGTTGTTGTTGCCAACGAGGGATGTGCTAAAAGTTCTTTCTGGACCACTCTCCAATGTCAAGTTTTAAAAAAAAATCAGTTAATCCCTTCTGAGAGGCGCAGGTAACGTTTCATAATTCTCGATCTCTTGTCACACACACAAATTTTCTCGAGTAAGCGGGCCGATATAGTAATACACACTGTTTAAAATAGAATTAAAAAAAGGATGTCCATTTCAAACGCAGGTATCCACTAAGAAATAAAATAATGTTTGAAGTAATAAAAATCTCGAAAGAAATTATTGAAATCTTTAGAAATGTAGATATTAGAAATATTATTTAATATTTCCTGGTAAATTTGAGAATTAGGTTTCTGTTTTTCGTCAATTTTATTTTATTTCTGTTTGTAGATATTTGACTTCATTCTTGGAGTTGTTTTTTCTTCTGAGAGAACGTCGAAATTTTGTTGTGTTCGTGGTCACATTGTGCAGGGTCACATTATTTAAATAAGGTAGCATGCTGCGGCCATTTCTTTGCAATTGCAAGGAATATTTCAATAAATTTCAATATTTTTCCACAAACGTACAGCCGGCAACACTATTCTTTCAAAAAAAAAAAAAAAAAAAAAAAAAAAAAAAAATGTATCGCTGGCAATATTTTTTTTTTAAAAAAACGTATTCTCAGAGGCCTTGCTGTTGGATGTAGTTTATCGTCATACCCAGGACGCACTGTTGTTTTGGATTAAATTACCATAACAAACATAACTTCTGCATAGGCATCTTCGTGTTCTACTTGCTTGGCGCTGTATAACCCGATATTATACAAATGTTGATCAGAGCAGCCTCGCAAAGATCTATCAGAGAGTTCAAGCTACTTACTACTAGTAATATGCAGTAGCCAGCGACATGCCAAACTGGTTCACTCATAAAGGAATGCCTCAACCACTGATTAGCCGGGTCAACAAAAAAAAAATGGTTTTGGTACAAAGAAACGGAGAGAGAGAGAGCGAGAGGGAAAGAGGTGCGAATGAGAGAGAGAGCGAGAGAGAGAGAGAGCGAGCGAGAGAGAGAGGTGCGAATGAGAGAGAGAGCGAGAGAGAGAGAGAGCGAGAGGTGCGAGCGAGAGAGAGAGGTGCGAGCGAGAGAGAGAGGTGCGAGAGAGAGAGAGAGAGAGAGCAAGAGAGAGAGCAAGAGAGAGAGCAAGAGAGAGAGCAAGAGAGAGAGCAAGAGAGAGAGCAAGAGAGAGAGGTGCGAATGAGAGAGAGGTGCGAATGAGAGAGAGAGAGAGGTGCGAATGAGAGAGAGAGAGAGAGAGGTGCGAATGAGAGAGCGAGGTGCGAATGAGAGAGCGAGAGAGACAGAGAGGTGCGCATGAGAGAGAGAGAGAGATGCGAATGAGAGAGAGAGAGAGAGATGCGAATGAGAGAGAGAGAGAGAGATGCGAATGAGAGAGAGAGAGAGGCGAATGAGAGAGAGAGAGAGATGCGAATGAGAGAGAGAGAGATGCGAATGAGAGAGAGAGAGATGCGAATGAGAGAGAGAGAGATGCGAATGAGAGAGAGAGAGATGCGAATGAGAGAGAGAGAGATGCGAATGAGAGAGAGAGAGAGAAAGAGAGATGCGAATGAGAGAGAGAGAGATGCGAATGAGAGAGAGAGAGATGCGAATGAGAGAGAGAGAGGTGCGAATGAGAGAGAGAGAGAAAGAGAGGTGCGAATGAAAGAGAGAAAAAGAGGTGCGAATGAAAGAGAGAAAAAGAGGTGCGAATGAAAGAGAGAAAAAGAGGTGCGAATGAAAGAGAGAAAAAGAGGTGCGAATGAAAGAGAGAAAAAGAGGTGCGAATGAAAGAGAGAAAAAGAGGTGCGAATGAAAGAGAGAAAAAGAGGTGCGAATGAAAGAGAGAAAAAGAGGTGCGAATGAAAGAGAGAAAAAGAGGTGCGAATGAAAGAGAAAAAGAGGTGCGAATGAAAGAGAAAAAGAGGTGCGAATGAAAGAGAAAAAGAGGTGCGAATGAAAGAGAGAGTGAGGAATGAGTGATAGTGAGCGATAGAGAGTAAAGAGTGATAGAGAGTAAAGAGTGATAGGGAGTAAAGAGTGATAGGGAGTGAGAGAGAGAGTAAAGAGTGAGAGAGAGAGTAAAGAGTGAGAGAGAGAGTAAAGAGTGAGCAATAGAGAGAGTAAAGAGTGAGCAATAGAGAGAGTAAAGAGTGATCAATAGAGAGAGTAAGGAGTGATCAATAGAGAGAGTAAGGAGTGATCAATAGAGTAAAGAGCGAGAAGTGAACGATAGAGAGAAGAAAGAGATAGATTAGTAAATGTATGAAGACTATACTGATATTGTAATTAAGCAGTATGGAATATTTCGACTTTGCTGCTTTACTATAGCGGGCCTTCTGGAAAGTAACCGATTTTCAACGTTACCGCATGTGTAACTTCCCCGCAACGTTACATATCTGCAACGAAAAATATAACGTATCCGCAACGTCGTTAGAACATTCAGGGATGTTTGCTCTGAATCCTGTACAGAAAAGGAAGAAAAGTAATTGCCATAACGATACTATTAGGGTGGTGCAAAAAAAATTGTCGTTTTTTGACGTTAAAAAAATACGTCAAAAAACGACAATATTTTTGCACCAAACTAATACATCGTTCTACTCTCCAGTGCAGGTTACACACGCGCTTCCTCTTGAACTATAAAGAACCATTTATCAGTGCGTGCATGACAGTTATTACAGAGACGCTGAGGTAAGTGAATTAACCAATGCTCAATCACTGAAATGAACACGGAAACTTGATCAGACCAATGTGTGTGTGTGTGTGTGTGTGCGTGCACATAGCGCTTCTTTCAGTAACCTTAAAAGGCGTTGGCCAAAGCACAATGCATTGATTGTCTTATTACACGAAGCCATTGTTCTGACAACAAGCACGTCCATCCCTCTTGTAAAGCATCTAATGGCGGGGACGAGTCGATGGTCCAGACATCAACCATTGCTACTACGGAGGAGGAAGGGGAAATCTTTTCCAACTGTTGGCAGCAAAGGTCATTGAAGATTAATAGCATCGGGGAGAGGAATATTTCAAAGAGAGACAAATGGACCCTTTCACCACTCGTTAACTTGCCTTCTTTCTTCATATATTTTCTATGCTGAGCATAGTACAACACAAAGACAAAACAGAGAAGAATGTGTTGCGCCGGTATCCTCAACGAGGAATGTTTCCCTGTCTACCTAATTAACATTTGAAATCCTAACATTTAGCTGGGTACGGACACTGACATTTGGCACCGGCTAGGAATAAAAAAAAAGTAACATGCAATAAAACAAGCGTAAAGAAGTTAGTACAAAGCACATAGTGCGGATCAAACTCACTACCCAATATGTCTAATCAGCTAAGGTAATACGGGAAACATTGCGTTATGACTATATACATTATCTAGCATTGGGCAAACGGTACTGATCATTTTCGCAGTGGTGATGGCTTCCTATAGTAAGTCGTGAATGCTGACTCCACGGTTTTTGTGATATCCCTCGCACTAATAGTACTTGCACGATAATAAAAGTAATACATATTGCGATCAGTATAGTGAACAGTGGGAGGCACGGTGGAGTAATAGATAGCGGCTCTAATTGAGGAATCGGAGAGCCGAGTTCGAATTCCAGTTGAATCCATTATATTCACTTATGAGTTAATACACTTAGGAAAAGGTATGAATTACTTGGGTAAATAGGAGAGACCGGATGGCTTAGAAAGAAAAAAGATGGCACATAAGGTTCGATACTCACTGGGTGATCCATACTTCCGGCCTTGTGCCACATCTAAGCAGAGCTTAGAAAACATATATATATATATATATATATACACACACACACACACACGTAATTATAATTTTTGTTCCTAACCTGGGTGTCCGAGCTTGGCTTACCACCTTAAAAGTGACCTTGTGTCACAACTCGTCTTAGTGAGGATACACAGTAAAAACCTCATGTGTAAATCGCTGCTGACTACAGCCCGAATTGCGATTTGGACAACGTGACTGGAGGAAGTCTTTCGCATCATGATTCTTTGGGCAGCAGCTCAAGATGATGCTTAGATACGACAGCCTTCAGTAAGTGGTGGGGGATTGAGGCGGCTTGGTTCGTATGAACGGGGATAGCCTTGATTTTCTCTTTTAGGTCCACGTACGTCACATCGGGGAGGTTTTCTGTGGAGCCCTCCCCTAGCTAAGTTGGACCACTTTTTGTGTACCGAGTTAATGTGAGTAAGTGCTGTTCCCGGCCACATCTTTAGTTATAATCCATGTCAAAATTTCCTAGCCTCTCAGTTTCTTTTTTGGCCCTCCTCTTTTCATCTCAACTGGATCAGCCTTCCTCCCCCTCATAGCCGTATTTATTTTATCCTTTCTTCCCTCTCCCTTAGCCAGAGAATCTATTGATTTTGTCCCTAAGGCAGACTACAGCGGCCTATCTTTTTTGAGAGGTAGGCGGGGTCCAACTAACGTAAGTTTTGTTTCTTTTGTTTCTTATATATTTTCGTTTGTTTTGTAGGATCATCTTCCCATCATTCGTAAATTTTTGTAGAAAAAATAATTAAATTTTCAAATTTTCATGCCATAGGGGTGCGTTTTTGTAACCCCCCCCCTGAGTATATGAGATATGGTGAATGTAGGATTGATTGATTGTTTGTTTGGGTTTTATGGCATATTAACCACTGTGGGTTATTTAAATCCAGTTTATATGAATTTTAAATGCCTATTTTGTATGGAATAAAAAACGTATAGCTGGCAACATTATTTTTTTTTTTTTACAAAAAACGTATAGCTGGCAACATTATTGTTTCAAAAAACGCATAGCTGGCAACATTATTTCCCGAAAACATTATCTGAGGCCTTGCTGTTGGATGTAGTTTATCGCCGTACCCAGGACGCGGATGTAGTTTATCGTCATACCCAGGACGTTTGATTGATTGATTGATAACGGACAGGTTCTTTTGGCGAATGTAGTAAATTGTAACGAGTGAAGGGGTCACGAATCGGATTAGCTAGGTATATGATAGCAATGATGACCAGCCTCATCTCACCCCTCCATTATCAGCCTTGTGCCACATTTTTATATTTCTGCAAATAAATTGACTCTTGAGTAGTGTAACGCATTTATTTATCATCTCTCAGTTGCGTCTCTGTCATTGGGCAGGGTTTTCTAAGGGGCGGTTACGTCAAAGGACATAGTTGAAACTAAGGAAAATTTTACTGAGAGGTGCCCAGTCCTGGGGAACAAATGCTCGAAGCCGCGCCCTCTCATTGCACCAGAAAGAGGGATCGGTGTTTGCACCGAGGCCTGCGCAACCGACGGTTGCGGGGGCTCGGGAAATTTGTTTTCCTAGCCCGAGTATACGCGCACGGGCTCCCCATATTAAACTCAGTTTATAATAAAACGTGCATTGCAATTTGGGATACAAAAGGAAAATAAGAGTTACTCCTTTTGAACCATGAAAGCAACGATAATGGCTAGTATAATATATTAATATATATATTTTTAACCTCGCAAAATCTGGTAACCCTGAATCTGAGCTCAAGGAAAATCGTTCCCTCTGCTTAACTTTTCTAGGGCTTTTGAATGAGCTATGAATCATTGAAATCGGACCAGTAAGAGTGGAGGAGTTGCTTGGACACACATACACACACTGTACTTTATACATAAGATTTCAACCATTATCAAATGACGTTTCAAGTTGCAGATAATGAATTAACTCATTTTTTTTTCATCAAAAAAAATTCAAAATCATTTCTAAGTGATTTGCTAAAATTATTTGACTGCAAGAATTTCTTGTTACTGTTTTTTTTTTAACTCGTCTCTTTTCGCTATCATATTCGACCAACAATTTTCCTTCCAAACTATGTCTGCCTTCAGCAGCGCCTACCTATTCCATCAATAACCACTTCTTTACGAACCGTTTTTCTATTCCAATATTTTAAGTTAGCGATTATTGCTCGAAGCTTTCCTATCGATCCGCTCCTACCAATTTCCGTCTGCCACCAACTCGCCAGACTGAACGCGTGTCCTTTATCTTCTCGATTTGCGTTTTCCATTCCTTGTATAAACGTGCTTAATTATTTAATCATTTCTTCAATCTTATAAATATCAACAATGTTTTCTTTTGTTTTCATTGAAAATTATATTTCAGGTGATCGACTTTAATATCAATATTGGGTCTTCAGCAAACCTCTCCGATTTAAGAACCTTACTTTCAAAGTTAATGAGACTTTGCTTGAAAGAAAGTTTTTTATTTTTAAAATACACAGAGGCATACTATTGGATATTGTATCTATCTCTCATAGATATTTCGTGAAATACATCTATCAGATGCTTTAGTTCAGATCATCAGTGCTATTTCTAGCCGAGGGGTTTCGAGTCTTTCAACATCATACCCCCCTCATCAGAGTGACCCAGCCCATACTGATTGGGTATCGACTTGTGTACCTTCCGTTAGGTACAATTTTTTCCATCATCCGAACCACACACCATGCGACTCTTCTTGGCAATTTATTGTCCAATCCCGGATGACTTCCGGTTCACCAGTAATGTGCGCTCTTTCATGAAAAAGAGGAAGCAAACGCAGCCTCAATTTTTATCTGTTCAGAAATATGGATGCCTGTTTGGCTTGAAGTGCTAAGTAGCGATTTGATTCCCTTCATTGAGACATATATAGACATATATGCACACACCAGAGAAACGCGCTCAGGCATCACATTCTGCTTTTACACTTTTCCTCATTTTCATTGATGTTAATCATTCGCCAAAGAAAAAGAAAAATATTTCCCTTTTTTCCTTCCCATTTCTTTTTCATCCTTGACCCTCCACCTATATGAGTTACACATACGCACACACATGTAGTAAAAAAAAAACAACAAAAAAACTATATATATAAAGAAACTATTTAGACAAAGAATTAAATAGCAATGTTAATGTGATTAATGGTGAAATCACTTTACTAACTGATATTTGTTTAAGGCTTTGTGTCGACAAAAGACGCTGAAACCAGGAGAAGGGTTTTAAATAAACTTGAAAAGGAACCCAATCTGACTTTACAAAATCAAGCAGAAGATTGTCAGAGGTTTATAAATTTTCGACAAGATGTCAAAGGTATCAAAGCGGAAAAGAAGGAATATTGAGAAAATTGACATTAACCCAATAAGGAAAAAGATATTGATTCTGCACAGAGTAAATCTAAAAAGGGTGGGGGGGTGTTATATACCGTACCTATGAACACTAATAGGTATGTCCCAATCATCATTGAATACGTTGGACACTATTGTAAGTAGAGGTAATCTGTTGTCTAAGTAGTTCACCACTAGCAGTGGTTTACCTACTTCACGCGGCTGGCGAGTGTTGTATTTTTTTTTGATGTTATAAATATTACCATTTTCAATCTCCGTTTTGGTTATTCCTCATTCAGTAACCATTTCTAGGTTAATATATATATATATATATATATATATATGATATAGATGCATGTTTCATTAAATAATATAGACAAGTTTTGTCTATTTTAAGTTCCTTTTATATTGTCTGATAAGCTTAATAACATTATCATTGAAAGGCGAAAAGAAATCACCATATTGATACATGTTTAAATCCAATCTAAACTTTCGGCTTACATAAGCCATTATCAAAGTGGCAATTACATTTCAATATATCAAACAAAACACGGACAAAACAATAATGATTGTCTGTTTTTGTTGCATAAAAATATATATTATTATTATTTCAGATGATCTTCACCCTCTTTAACCTACTAACGTTCTGTCGTGGAGTAACAAGGTGCTTCACAGGTTTCACGTACGATTTCATTTTTATGTCTTTTTTTCACTGCTCTTTGGACTGTCATAGGTGAAATGCACGTGCCAAACGTCTTATGGACTGAGTTGGATCTTTTCTAATTGATCTCTTTAGCTACAAATTGAAATGATAATCCCTCTTCCTATTGTGAACTCCTGATCCAGTTTTCCTTTATAGTCTTCCCTATTTTTAAACTGATTCACCGTTCTCTTGATAGTTGTTGAATGTACATTGACGAGGGAAGCCAGAGTATGAATGTTAGTACCATTACTGAAGGCCTGAATTATCTTTTTCCTCTCACCATTGCTCATTTGGGAAAAAACAGTGGGGCTGACGCAAAACGATTTTAACCTGTTCTCTTTCATGACTCGAAAGAAAGATGACAATGAAGATGCTGACGTTCCACACTATTTCAAACAAAAGGTTAGGAAGGAAGAACTCCACCATCAATAATGAAAAAGAAAAAAAAATCGATCGACCTGAGAAGATGACTTTCCTGAAAAATTATTTCAATAGAAAGATTTTATAAATTTCAGCGACAACGGCACTGGATGCTCAGTCAGAGAATGGATAAAGTTTTTCCTTATAAGAACTTTTCAGCATGTCCTCATATAGATAGAATGATCTCAAATTATCCGGCATTTTCTTCAGTGTACACATCTCCAATCCGTACTGTGATTTGCATCGACTGCTTTCTTTTTCGAATCTCTGATTATTCCTATATATTTCTTCCTCTTCAGTTGTATAGCATTTCATTTGTGACGGCAATTATGTTATTTACACATATGGGACCCTTTCCTTAAAACAGTGGTTATACTGCTAGTTTTGTGAGTACCATGAATCTGACATTATGCCAAAGTTGGGCTATCGACTCTATTAAATACCAGATTGTATTATAATTAGTACTGTTGCTGGATAAGGACAATTCTTCAATAGTGGACGCAAAGTTTCCTTCAGACGACCGCTTATGAACACAAGGATCTACCTTCCCCAAGTCTTCACTGGAATTTGTTCCAGGAACCACAATCTCCGCGTAGCATTTGTTTATAACCTATGCGCGCGCGCACACATTTTATTTCTTTATTTAATACTACTACTACACACACACATATATATATATATATATACACAATTTAAGACATTTCTATGTTTATACATTCCTTTTATAAATACAAATATTTAAGTAAATGCTCTGTTTAGAATAAACACTATTAAACAATATTTACCGGCCTGAATGTCCGAGAAATTTTCACAGAAAATGTATCCTATACATAACCGTCATTTAGCTTGACGTGCCTTTACCGATTTGGCCACAGAGGAGCGTTCAATCTACCATGAATCTCTCACGTACATTCATATCTGCTCATGGCGTATCAAATGTAAACAAATGACGTCACACATTATAAAATGGACAAAGTCCGACAATTATTTTAAGACATTTTTATGTTTATACATTCTTTTTATAGATAGAAATATTTAAGTAAATGCTCTGTTTATAATAAACAGTATTAAACAATAGTATGAATCCTCTTCACTATCCCAAATAGCAGGACAGACCAGGTTCTATAGGCATGGATGGCACATACTGATATATCGGGTGTAACAGCAAAATTATCCATTTTGTTTTGCAGCATAATTGTCCATCTCACAAAATGTTTAATGTCTAAAAAAAAAAAAAAAAAAAAAAAAATTAACTAATTCAATTTTTTCCCCAAGTTTTCAGATAACGCGTCTAGCCATCTTAATATCATTCGTCTTTACTTGCGGATTTTAACAGCAGGGGCTAAAATGTCATCGGGTACATTTCGTTCTTTTCTTATGCCAGTCCACGAGGTTCAATAAAAGATTTTCCTTGCCGAGAACTACTTTAATCACTCCCGTGAAGCCGCCTTTACTTTTCGATCTGAGGAAGCCTTTATATAGCCGCTGATAGTTGAAATTTTTGATGCCATTCATGGTATCTGTTTAAAAGTCCCGATCTGATTAACCTATTTAACAAAAAATGACTCCAGTTTTGCGCCAAAAAAATTTTAAATAAATATTTCTTATTACTTTAAACGGCATATTTTCGAGAATGCACGTGTTTAAGTAGCTGATCTGTTTCTTTTTCTCAAACATTGTGAAATACATCTACAGGTCGGTGCTTTTGAGAGTCTTAATAAAGTGGATTTGTCCTCCGGCTAGATTCAAACCTGCAGTCCGCTTTTATAGGAAAAAAGAGCCGTCTGACCAGGCGTCTCGACCCCAGAAAGCTTTACAGCCCATATATATATATATATATATATATATATGCCCAAGTATATGATTGGTGTATACGGAATATATTTTCTACTTTTAATTGGTTAGAATAAATTCTATTTTAGTATAACCCCAAATTTAAAGCTCTTAATAGCTATTATAACGTTACTTTAAGTTTTTGGAATTCTCCTATACTTGTGTTTTGATTCTAGCTTTTGTAAAAGCGTTTTCCCCTTACGAAGGATCGCTAATTAATTTGAAACTTTTAAAACCATTTATTTTACATTCAACATCATCACTTGATAAGACACCGGAAGTGTTGAAACAAAATAGCTGTTTTTGTAGTGATTTTATAACATATTATATATATATATATATATATATATATATATATATATATGTATGTATGTATGTATGTTTATATGTACGTATTACCAATTTGTGATTGGTAGGGATAATTCCAAGAAAGATGTAACTCCAGGGAGACATTACTTTAGACTAGAGAGCATTATAATGGTAATAATATAAAAAAGCAAACGATCTGAATAATAGTTTATTATTATCTCATTCATTTATAATACAAATTATATTATAAATTAATTGATTTAAAATGTGTTTTTTTTTTCGCTACACACTTCTAACCCAGTTTCAAAAATGGAAGCTAAAAGCTTCCAATTTAATTTTTTAATTAAAGACATTACTTCCATTTCATCCTCAAGCGAATTTTGGAACCTTATTAATGTCTGTAAATTTACATTGAGCACTATTTTGTAAAAATAAAAATCTATAAGAACACCGGTTTATATATCTTACTGTTCTTTCTTTTTATATATATATATATATATATATATATATATATATATATATATATATATATATATATAAGTGAACATTGGAGTCAACACTTAGAGGCGACAGTCCGTTTCATGCTAGAAGCAATCGTCAGGCCACGAGTGCTGTTTATTTTTTCTCGGGCCTGACGATTGCGTCTAGCTGGAAACAGACTGTCGCCTCTAAGTGTTGACTTCAATGTTCACTTTTATATTTACACACGCTCTAACTCTGACATTGAGCACTTTATCTCATAAATATAGCACATCTTAAGACTATATATATATATATATATATATATATATATATATATGTGTGTGTGTGTGTGTGTGTGTGCGCGTGCGTTATTAAAGACTACGGAACTTTTCAGTTTAATAATCTTTGTTTATTCTTGCAAGTTTATATTTGGGTCTTATTAAACGAAAAAGTTTAAGTCTTTAATAACACATGCCTCAATAATGACATGCTGCCCAAATACACGCACACACATTATATATATATATATATATATATATATATAGTGTGTGTGTGTTGGCATTTTGACAGATTTTGAGAAGTGGGTTAGGGAGAGATATTTTTAACTCCCTCTCTAGTATATATGTAATAATGGATAAAAAATGTTCACTATCTTGTCCCTACGCAGAGATTACACCCGGAAGTTGCTTTAATTTATGTCGTAATATAATGAAATTACAATCGTTGTTGTCATTCACTCTATATAAGTGCATGGCAAACAAAAGACGTATGTATGTATAACTTTTTTCCTAACTTATAAGTATATATTTTCCAAGAAGTTGTAAATATATATATATATATATATATATATATATATATATATATATATATATAGTTAAGAAGTTGTAAGTATTCGAAAATGTATTTTCAGGAATGTAGTATCTGGCCTTATCCCGAACTGTACTACAAGATGTCACATTGACACAGTACGAGAAGAGTTATAGGTTTTCATTTTCCGTTATAATAAAAATAGATAATACCGTACATACTCGATGATTATTATATATATATATATATATATATATATATATATATATATATATATAAAACGGGTGTATTATTTACAGGGAATACTTTTCGGTGAAAGCTTGCACTATACCCAGGGAAGTTTTTTTTGGTGGTGTTATAATTCATGAAAAATAAAAGAAAATTCAATTTCGTACGATAGATGAAGTCTAATTTTATACGAGTATATGAAGGTAGAAATATGTTTTTTGAATAACATCTTCACTAGTATGACATTAAACTCTCCATATTATGTGTGTACACGCAAACAAAGATCAATATTTGTCGTATTGATAGGTGGACATACATTTTATACACTGGTTTCATTGAATGTGATGGACTAAATATAAACTTCAATAGGGCATACCTAGTCTCCTCTCAAACACAAAACAAATATTGGTTAACTATTTTCTCAACTCCATTGTCGATAAGCAAATAAGATTATTTTTTACAAAAATGAAACGGTCCCAATACTAATAGAGCATAACATATCTTTATTAATCCAACCATATACACAAAAATTATATTAATTTGCCATACGAATCATTAAAAATCGATGCATTTCACTCGTCGACCCGAAAAAACGTGTAAATCTTGCAATACACTTCAGAAAATTCAATACTACCAACCACATAATATAAAGCTTAACCTGTCAGGTCTCAATTGAACTTCTTTAAAACTGAACGGAAGATACTGGCAGTGTTTTAAAGTGAACCAGCATGGAATTATTAATATTCCGATCCAGCATAGTTTAGAATAACTACTAATTTCAAAAAATATAGCTTAGAACTCAAGGACAGAGAATATACTAGCAAACTCATTGAAGAAAGACTGATAATGAATTGGCAGAAAGCGATTCGGACAATCACTATGGACAGTTTCTACCCCTACTTCGTCTCTGTGAAAGAATAAATGTAAGAACGAACTTATAACATTTTCCTTGCTCCAGTTAAACATATATAAAAGAAAGGCTGCTGCATGCACACACACATTTTATATATATATATATATATATATGTGTGTGTGTGTGTATGTATAATGCGTGTGTATTTGCTTATGCCTATCACTAATAAATATACATCCATGTATGTGCATATCCAGCTATCTAAATATAAATGGGCTTTTGTTTGTCTGTGTATTTATGAAGATTGAAATTCAGCTAATTAGTCAATGGATGGCTACAGATTTATTGATCCACCCTCAAATGTGAGTATTATGTAAGTGCATGCGTCCGATATATTTAGAATGACTTAACAGAGAAATCCTACAATTGATTGTTACTGGGTTCGATATTCACCGAGTGTCCCTCTATTGTGACCTCGTCTCCCGACCAAGCAAATATCTCAACGTTACAAATTATATATATATATATTATATAAAATAATTAAATGGTAAATTTGAGTAAGCTTAATGAGTGCACATTTGGCGTTGCAAGAAGCCAGAAGGCACATACGTTCGACTTTCTCGAACCCATCCGAAGAATTTATGCAATATTTATAATTTCTTCTACAATATTCACGATCGGCGCTAGTCGAGTTTATGTCAAAACAGCTGCAACGATTCTTTGCCTCTTGTGTAGTAAAATATTGATTTATTAATCACCCGTTAAAGTTTGACGTAATAAAAGTAGAACAGTAAATTTTAGGTGCAAAAATCCATATTTTCTCTGCATTCATAATCTGTCAGGTAGTCACGCGTGAAAATATTGTGAAATAATTAATAGTGGTTGAAATCCATTTTGAGAGAAAGAAAAAGAAAGGGAGAGAGAGTGAGAGTGTGCGAAAGAAAGGGAGAGAGAGAGAGAGTGTGCGAAAGAGAGAGAGAGTGTGCGAAAGAGAGAGAGAGTGTGCGAAAGAGAGAGAGAGTGTGCGAAAGAGAGAGAGAGTGTGCGAAAGAGAGAGAGAGTGTGCGAAAGAGAGAGAGAGTGTGCGAAAGAGAGAGAGAGTGTGCGAAAGAGAGAGAGAGTGTGCGAAAGAGAGAGAGAGTGTGCGAAAGAGAGAGAGAGTGTGCGAAAGAGAGAGAGAGTGTGCGAAAGAAAGGGAGAGTGTGCGAAAGAAAGGGAGAGTGTGCGAAAGAAAGGGAGAGTGTGCGAAAGAAAGGGAGAGTGTGCGAAAGAAAGGGAGAGTGTGCGAAAGAAAGGGAGAGAGTGAGAGTGCGAAAGAAAGAAACAGCATAGTTTTCTAAACATTTAAATATTTTTCTTAGAGTTTTAGTAGCCTGTTTCTATGGATTATTTGAAAGTCATGCGTTATGCAAAACTGAATGTCGACTTGGTTTCTTAAGATTGCCAGACGGATTCTTGATTACTGAAGATTTCGATGGACTTTAAGCAAATGCTTTATTTTTTTATTTATTTATTTTTTTTTTTTTACACTGCATAAAGTTTAATTTTCAATATTTCGAATAATTATTTTTTCCCTCAGAAAGTGTCTGACAAAGAATGGTGTTATTCTAAACCTTATTGCCATAATACATTTTCTTTTTGTTCTTGATAGAGTAATTGTGATCAGGCTCAAGGTGGACATAGCATCTGGCTTGTTTCTCCGCAGAGCTCGTAAATATTGTCGGTTTCTTGTGTTTGTAAGGAGACCTCTTAAGGTCCTTATGGAGAATAGCAGACATAGTGCCGATAAACAAATTCGCCACTTTCGCAAGATTTCTGAGAGACCTCTTCGGATTTCTTCTCAGCTTTTTCCGGTTGGATTTGACGAGCTCTGGGATGGTGTGGGGGGGCAAGCAGATTGGGGACGACCTTGTCCTTGCTTGTTCTAAACAAGACCCAATCTCGCTGAATCTTTTGACGCTCCTCCAAACTAATATTCTATTCACTTTTAAAGATTTGGTGATATCCTTTGGAAAGTGCTTTACGTTGTACATTTCTAAAATGGCGATTCTTTGAGTTAAACTTAACAATTTTCAAAATCTAATGCCCGAAATTATAAAGTACAGATTGATTCTATTAACAAATCGTATAACATTCCCAAAAATTGTAAACTTAAAAAAATAAATTAAATTAATCTCAGTGTAGTGATCTTGAACACCCTGTATTTTGGTAACCTAATATCGTGGGTGGGTGGGGGGATAAGTAATTGCGGATTGATTGGTTGGTTGGTTGGTTGGTTGGTTGTTTTATGGCATATCAACCTCAGTGGGTCATTTAATGCCAACAAAATTTTGAAATAGATTCATAGCGATAATTTGGTAAAAAGGTGTGTATGTATACGTATATATTTGAACCATTTTTCAATTAGTCATAATTTTGAGTACAATCCAACTTCTTTTAAGAAATTTACAATCTTGGATGGTTTTATTTTCGTAAATAGTTTTATTCACACTAGATCAAAATGTACTCACTCTAACAGTGTATGTTTCACTGTAAATTTCTCTTGGCATGTAGTGCATATTGGAGATTCTGTGCCCTCTAGTAAATAATGGTGGGTAATGTAGGTGTGGCCTATGTGAGGACGGGTTAGCACGACCTGTTCTCTTCTATTTTTGTATTCTGAGTTCCATACTCTAATATTGGGTTTAATGTTTTGGAGTTTGTTATTATTGAATGTATTCCAAAGAGGTTGCCATTTTTTTAATGTTAATTTTCTTTACAACCGTCTTATATTTGGAGTATGGAACCTTTGTTATTGCATCCTTCATGGGTTTTTGTTTTTTGGCCTCCGAATCCGCTCTGTCATTTCCCGGTATCCCATGATGGCTTCGGATCCAACAAAAGATTATTTCTTTATTTTTAGACAAATGGTAGATTTTGTTTAGTACTTGAGTGGTTAAAGGGTCACTAACATTCTTATTTTTTTAATGCAGAAAGTGCAGATAAAGACTGAAAATTATGAATTTACTGTGAGGCGTTGTGGCTTTTATGTCAAGTGCTAAATTAATGGCAATTATATCAGCACTATATATTGAAGCTATGTCTGTAATTATTTTCCGTTGCTTATTCTGTTTTAGTATGGTAGCACACCCAACTCCATTTTCACTTTTTGCTCCATCTGTATGGTAAAAAAAAGGTGTGTATGTATAAAGATGGTCTGAGTGGTTATTTTTAATCTTCAATATTTCAGACTGGAATACAGTAGGGTGTGTTTTGAATTCCGGATATCTTGTAAGGTCTAAAATTATTTTAGGTTGGTTTATGATCCAAGGGGGTGTCGATAAAATAATTGATTTGTGAATTTGTGTTGTATTTGTCGGGTTTTATCCTATGATGTTTTTAATGCGTAATCTGAAAGGTTTCTTGGATTTTTCTTTTTTGCTGGAAAAGTTCTGTGTATTATGGTTGGAAAGTAAATTGGGTTTAGAGGGAATGATGATAGTTTCAGGTAGTATTGGAGAGCAAGCTTTTCACGTCTTAGTTTAAGAGATGGTTCATTTGTTTCCGTGTATAAGCTTTTAACAGGTGACGTGCTATAGGCTCCAAGGGCTAGTCTAAGTCCTTGATGGTGTATAGTATCAAGTTCTTTCAAATATGTTATATTTTGGCTGCTCCATATATATAAAGCAGGCGTAATTCAGTTTTGAACTGAATAGAAATAGATATAATTTTAATACTCTTTCTTTGCTTCCTCCCCGATCAGTGTGTGGTATGGTTCTAAGTAATTGTATAGCTTTATTACATTTGGATCTCAAATATTTAATAGGGGGAATAAAGGAGAGTTTGCGGTCAAAAATGACTCCTATGTATTTGTATTGTTCTACAACTAGAATTTCAGTGTGGTCAATTTTCAGTACTGGGTCAATATAGAGTTTACGTTGGTTCGTGGACACATTTCGTTTTTTCTGTTGAAAATTTTAGTCCATTCTCTGTGGTCCATTTGTTGAGCTTACCGTGGCATATCTGGAGTTGTCTTTCTATATGGTTCATATTTCTTGCTCTATAACATATCAGGAAGTCATCTACATAGAACACGCAGTTTTCTCCACAATATTTTTTTTTTTTTTACAATATCATTTATTTTGATATTAAACAGCGTAACGGACAATACAATGCCTTGAGGCACACCCATTTCTTGTTCTTTTCCTTCAGAGAAAATATCTCCTATTTTAACTGAATCTTCTATCTTGCAGAAAATTTTTGATAAATATTGGCATTCAACCTTCTAGCTTCAAGTTTTTTAAGGTCTTTTACTATGCCGTACGTTATGTCATATGCCTTTTCAAGATTAAAGAAAACTGCCACTAGATCTTTTTTTTTTTTTTTTTTTAAATAAAACACCTCTTTGATAAATGTTTCTAAGCAGATCAGATGATCCATAGGGTTTCTTTGACTTCTAAAACCAAATTGATATTCAGTTATTAATTTGTTAACTTTCTAGATAGCAGATCAATCTGGCATTTATGATTCTCTCTAGTGTTTTGCAGACAAAACTGCTAAGAGTAATGGGTCTGTAGTTTTTTGCATTTGTATTGACTCTCATAGGTTTAGGTATTGGTATAACTGTAGTTTGTTTTCATATTTTAGGGATGTCACTACTCTTCTATTAGGTTGGTGCAAAAATAATGACGTAATAATGTCGTTTTTTGACCTATTTTTAACGTCAAAAAACGACATTATTACGTCATTATTTTTGCACCGACCTAATATATACTATTGTAGATTTGTAGGAGGTAATTCCTAGATGGTTTCGGTAATTCTTTTAGGAATTGATAGTGAATTTTGTCTGGTCCAACTGCTGTATTGTGGGCCTTGTTTAGGGATTCATCAGTTCTGTAGTCGAGAAAAGTTGGTTGTAGCTTTCAATATTTTTGTTTTGGAATTTTGATTTTTACTTTTTCTGCTTTTGTTTTGATGGTTTGAAAATTTTGGCTTTGGTTTTCTGTGGATGAATTTTTTCGAGAAAGTTTCGGCAAGATGGTTTGCTATAACTTTCTCTTCGGTAATCTTTTGGTTATTCTAGGTAAGATGTTTGGTATTTTTGCCATTTATTTTACGAATCTTCAGCCATACTTTTATGGTTTTGGGTTATTTATTTTGGCAACGTCATTTTTCCATGTATTTCTTTGAGATTCTTTGATGATTATTCAGGCTTTGGCTCTGCTATTTTTATAGGTGTTTAAATTTTCTCATGTTGGGTTTATTTTAAATTATTTTAGTGACGCTCATCGTAATCTGACAGCTTTTTTTGCATTCCTTATACATGCATAACTGATGTTTGTTTTTATACAGATTCTATTATTTTGGCCTTTTTGTCCGTTTTCTTGTTTCCCCAGATCTCATTACGGCTGTTGAAGTCCCCCGCCATTATATTAAAGGGTCTTGGTAGTTGTGATATCAAATTGTTTAGCTCAGATTCTTTGAGTTCTTCACTTGGGGGAATATATAGTGAACACACTGTTATTGTTTTGTGGAGGGTTGCTGATATAGCGCCTGCTTGCATATTGGAATACTGTTGTTAGTAAGTACTGATGATCCGCCACAAGGTCTATCAGCATGCTACTTAATATAATTGTACAATTGATAGTTTTTGATGTTGATGGTATTACTTTTGAGATGAGTTTCTTGAAGGCATATGATTGCTGGGTAGTACAGTGTAACCCGGATATAAGAGAAACCCGGATATAAGAGATATTTTATCTGGTCCAAAATTAGAGCCGTACTCACCTAAACAAAATAGACCAAACCCGGATATAAGAGAAACCCGGATACAAGATACTTCTCCACCGGTCCCGACAACTCTCTTATATCAGGGTTACACTGTATTTTGTTCTAAGAAGCAATAATTCATAGTGATTGGATCATTTTATTGCCCATATAATTTTAATTTTTGGGGTCTATGTGTTTTTTTGTTTTTGTTTTTTAGATTTATTTTTTACCCTTGCGGGTAAAGACTCCTGAATCTCCATTTTTTCCAATAGATTATGTCTGTTTTTAAGCGCCACAGAAGCTGGGTCTTTTGACTGGCCCGATGTTTTCTCTGTGGATGTATTCCTCTTTGGGGAAGATTTTGTCACCCTTTTTCCATTGTTCACCTCGCATGTTCGTGGACGGATGGGAGGGGTTTAGAGTTAGTCTTCGCAGGAGAACGCGGTATGTTTTCATCTTTCGTTTCACCGTCTGTTTCCGGTTCCTGTGATTCCTCTCAAGCTCCATAAGTCTTTCTAAGGTGTTCTTGAAAATTTGGCCACTCATTTGTAGTCAAATGCCGTAAATTGTCTATCAGTTCACGGTATTTTTTTTCTCGAGTTTTTTGTTCCTTGATATTTGTTTTTTGTGTTACATAGGCATACGACTGCGCTCCCATATAAGAGTCGACAATCCTTCTAGCCTCTGGGAAGAACAGATTTCTTTTGTGTTTAATTTTGCATCACCTCTCTCACCTATAAACTTCACAGATTTCTAGAGAACGCAGGGTGGTTCTCATGACAATTAGCGCATCTCCTTTCTCTCTGGCATTCCTCTTCCGTATGGGCTGGGTTCTGCGCATTTGCCACAGACCTGTTGTTCTCGGCATATGTCTTTGTGGTGCCCAAATCTCTGGCACTTAAAGCACCGCAAGGGAGCTGGTACATAGAGTTCCACTCTTTCGACCGTGAAACCTCTTAACTTCCCTTAGGATAGTGCGTGAGTCGAACGTGAATATATATGTGTGTTGGTCAATATACTCTCACCATTCCTCTTAATGCTAATTCTTTTGTAATTGGTGACACCCTGCCTTTTCAGTGGCATTTTTATCTCTTCTTCTGTTGCTTAGCTCAATTCTTCACTTATCACTTCCTTACAAGATTTCAACTTCTTTAGTAAATTTTCGGCATGCTTTTTCTCAGTTACTTCTAACAATAGGTTTCCATTTCTACTTTTTCTTCAACTGATTTTGGTTTGGTTTACGGCATATCAACCTCAATGGGTTATTTAATGCCGTCAATTTTTGTTGCTGGTAATATTTTTTCCTTCGTAAACCTATTTTTGGTAATATTTTTTTCTTCAAAAATGTATTGCTGAGGATAATTTTTTTTACAAAAAGTATTTCTGGTATTAAAGTCTATTTTTACACTTTCATAGTGTTTTGACCCCATTTTGGTGTTTAACTATTTGCCCATAGCTGGGACCCTAACAGGTGCTACCACACCCGGGTCAGGGTGGACCTGGGAACACCAGCAAATTAAGAGGTGGTTCCACACACCTCAAAACCTCCTGATCAGAGGCCTTGCTGTTGGATGTAGTTTATCGTCTTACCCAGGACGCGGACGTAGTTTATCGTCTTACCCAGGACGGAACTGATTTCGGATTCGACCTGCGAGTTATCCTTTCAATGAGAAAGAGTGATAATTTACTTATAGAATCACTGGAAGGTAATCTCTGACTATAAATTTCAAGAATTCGCAATTTTCTGCGATAAAATGTATAGAAAATGCTTTAAACGCTAGATCATCCATTGAAGATTTGCATCCAGATTCTTACATTTCCCTTTTCATGTAAGATCTTCTGTTATCATAATGTGGAGTCTTTAATAAGTGATAAAAACTCATATAAAAAGAAACTAAGTGAAAATGGCTAGGGTATGTATCCAAATACATTAAAAAATATTAATTTTAAAATTGCCATCCCCTCCATGTGCAGTTACATCACCATAATCACTTTAGCCCGATGAAGGAAGAAATTACATATATATATATATATATATATATGTGTGTGTAAAAATATATAGAAAATAGGAAAGAACTCGTTAGGTAAATAATCCAAAGTTCTTTAGTATGTTTGTTATTATTTTTTAAAAATAGTGCTCGATGCAAAAGTAGAGAATAAATATAATTATTTATTTAAAAATATGATTCCAACGCTACATAAGAGTTCTCATGTTTCAAAAACAAGAGCCGAAAACTTCAATTATTTGAATTAAATTGAATTAAAGTACTACGCTCTGTTCCATCTTCAAGCGAAATTTATTTTTTTTATGGAACAGAGCTTAGTACTTTAATTCAATTTATTTCAAATAATTATATTGAAGATTTCAGCTCTTGTTTTGAAACGTGAGAACTCTTCTGTAGCGTTGTAATCATTTTTAAATAAATAATTGTATATATATATATATATATATATATATAGAGGAGCGTTTCGGTTAGCAAGGTCAATTTTACTGTTTTTAAACGCTCCTCTGTGGCTAATAGGGTAAAGCACGTCAAGCTATATGACGGTTCTATATATATATATAGGAAAATGAAATAAAATATAAGCAACCGTAGACATGCCTGCTGTACACAGGCAAGCAAATAAATAGTTTCCAATTTTTGTCAAGAGTAAACATAATAGTGCTCGATGTGGTTAGACAGAGCCAGGAAATAGATATTAATAAATATACATATAACTGTGTTTGGTGTGCGAGTTTCGTTGGTTACCCAACTCGTCGAGCACAAGATGTAGCTTATTGTTTTTAAAAAAATATTCAGTGGATCATGATAGGAACGTTGTTGCATAATTCAAAATTAAGATGGTACAATAATAGTACAAAGCAAATACTGGGGT
>OZ010580.1:28303929-28336429 GCA_963932145.1 Acanthosepion lycidas | reverse complement strand
TTTTGGCATGCGATATTTAGGGACAAAATGCACGCATCACAACCAATATAATTCAAAATTATAACCTTCCTTTATGTGACCCCACTAACCATGAAGTACTTACAGCATTAGTACAAATTATACTACTGTTATTTGTTTTAATAGAAGTGAGGTAAATTTTAATTACTAAGACAGTTTTGGGGAAAAGTAGAATTTTAGTACATTTCCTCATGCATATATTTGAGAATTGTTTTGTTTTTTTGGGGTGGGGGCACCCGCACGTACAGTATATTCATAACTACACAGAAATCTGATATCAGTTAACATATGATAAACAAAACACAAACAAACGAAACAAAACAAACGAAACCAAAAAAACACACAAAACAAAACAAACGAAACCAAAAAAACACACAAAACAAATCAAACGAAACCAAAAAAAACACACAAAAGAAACGAAACCAAAAAAAAACACACAAAACAAAAAAAACGAAACCAAAAAAAAACACACAAAACCAAAAAAAACACACAAAACAAACGAAACTCCAAAACAAAAAAAAAAAAAAAAAACAAAAAGAAAAAAAAAACAAAAAAAACCCCAAAACAAAAAAAAACAAAACAAAAAACACAAAACAAAAAATAAATCAAGCAAAAGACAAAAACAAAAAAGAAAAAAAAACAAACCAAAAAACAAACAAAACACAAAAAACAAACAAAAACAAAACACAAAAAACAAACAAAAACAAAACAGAAAAAACAAACAAAAACAAAACACAAAAAACAAACAAAAACAAAACACAAAAAACAAACAAAAACAAAACACAAAAAACAAACAAAAACAAAACACAAAAAACAAACAAAAACAAAACACAAAAAACAAACAAAAACAAAACACAAAAAACAAACAAAAACAAAACACAAAAAACAAACAAAAACAAAACACAAAAAACAAACAAAACACAAAAAACAAACAACAAACCAAAAAACAAACAAAAACAAACCAAAAAACAAACAAAAACAAACCAAAAAACAAACAAAAACAAAACAAAAAACTAAAAAACAAAACAAAAAACTAAAAAACAAAACAAAAAACAAAACAAAAAAAAACAAAACAAAAAAAAACAAAACAAAAAAAAACAAAACAAAAAAAAACAAAACAAAACAAAAAAAAAACAAAACAAAAAAAAAACAAAACAAAAAAAAAACAAAACAAAAAAAAAACAAAACAAAAAACTGTAGAATATTGGTTAGCTTGCCAGTGGTTTAACACACAAGTAGGCAAGTGTAGCCAAAGCTAAAAACTGACTTGAGTCATGGAGTAAAGACGGCATGGGATTTTTACTTCTTCAGAAACACTGCATAAGTGCAATCGAAAGAGCCCCAGTCTGTTGCCCTGAAGGCTGGCACCTTGTGTTTGCTGGAAGCAGATTCTGTACAGACGCTGAGCATGAGCCACTCAAAAGACTTTTTGGTGATCGAGATCTCGGCAAAATTCACAACCCTCGCCTATTCCGACTCAAAGAAAAAAGCTTGAGATATCGTTTCACCATGCAACACTGCCCTGGAAAATGGCACAGGGCCTCTGATGCTATTTCCCGCAATCCAGTCACTACAGTACAAAGCCTACTTGATACATTCTCCATAGAACCCTCCGCTATAGAAATTGATGAATCAGATGAGACTTGTGCAACAATGAGATTGACAGCCCTCACATCAATATCTCAATTAGATGATAACCCTGCCATAACTTCCCCTGACCACATTCGTTTTGCTGGTCAAGAAGACACACAATACACCCTATTACGGAAAACCATAGACAATGGTTTTCCAAACAGTCGTCAAGCAACACCGCCTACCATCCGGGAATACTGGGAAGTTCGTAACCGCCCCAGCAATGAAAATGGCCTAATACTACTTGACAGGAGGGTAGTGATACCAACCTCCCAGCGCAAGAACATATTAAAGTGTCTACATTCGGCTCATCAAGGAGTAGTTGGCATGAAAGCGCGTGCCAATGACTCAGTTTACTAGCCTGGAATGAATGTCTCAATTCGCAATTACAGGTACAATTGCATTACATGTTCAAGGAATGCCCCAAGTCTACCACATGAACCAATCCACATGACGCCTACACCTGAATGGCCATTTCAACAAATTGTAATGGATTTGTTGTATGTTGGATCCTTCACATATCTTGCTTGTGCAGACAGGCTCACTGGATGGCTTATTCTGTACGGTATCAAGCCAGGGCAAGCAGTTGCTTCCAGGTTGATATCCATCTGCAGGGAAATATTCCAAACATATGTCGCACCTGAGGAACTTAGTACAGATGGTGGACCGCCATTCTCAGCTTACTCATTCCAACAATTCCTAAAAACCTGGGCTGTTACACAAAGAATTTCATCAGTGGCCTATCCCCAGTCTAACGGACGTGCAGAATTAGCAGTCAAGACTGCAAAAAGACTCAAAAGACTGCACAGGACACCAGGGTTCCTTGGACAATGACATGGTAGCACAAGCAATCTTGCAATATAGAAACACCCCTATCCAAGGCATTGGCTTATCACCAGCGCAACTCCTGCTTCATAGACGTCTTCGAGATTTTATCCCATCGCACCCACAGTTATATAAACCACACCCTGAATGGATAGCCGCAGCGCAAAAACGTGAACAGAAATTATTCAAACGCAATGCAGACCTCATCAAGAGGTACAACCGTACTGCACATGCCCTATCCCCACTTTATAAGGGTGATACAGTCTCCATTCAAAACCCAAATAGCCGTCGATGGGACATAGCTGGGTGAATAGTGGAGACGCTTCCACACCGTCAATATACAATTAGAGTTGCAGGATCAGGCAGAATAACCCTGCGGAACCGTGGGTTCCTAAGGAAATTTGAAGCACCCATAATCAAGACCCCCATATCAAGCGTCATGCCTGTGTCACCTGAGCCGACAATTACAGATACATGTAGACCACATCAATCTGCCAAAGAGTCGGGAAATGGTGACATTACATTGCGAAATGACCCAGCGTCCCAGGGCCCTACTCAATCACAGCCATCAAGAACCAGGATTCCCAGGGCGCTATCCCGACTACTCCCGTACAATCAGCCAGGCAATAGGGAACTAATTCCTCCCCAACTGCCAATATGCTTCCGCAATGGAGGAAGATGTAGAAGTGACATACCTGCCAACATGACTGCCTGCCTTCTGTTTCCTTGTAATTATTTATTGTACAAAAGTACAAATGCGGCACAAGGCCAAAAAATGGGAAAGGGGGCAAGGATAGTCATCTTCTGTCTTAACTTTAAACTTAGCTAGCCGCAATCACTGACCCAAACATACAAACAATGTTTCTTTCACCAAAACGACGCATCCATTACATACCATTCTTACTACATCCACCAAAATTCCTCAGAGACTCTATGAAGTTCTAACTAGTCCCCATATATACAAATCATTGTCTGTGGGGGGAGGGGAATAAAATAACATCTAAAAACCCCAATGAATATTTACAGTGAATACAAAACTATATACAAGAAACTAAACAAAACTTTTTGTTAGTAGTAAAACCCCCCACAGCCCTAACTGTGGTAGAAACATCAGTTAACTGGACGAAATCAATGCGGGACTTAAAAAAATATATAAAACATTCGTACAGTCCATGCACTCACTAGAAACACACACTCAATCAGACAACAATAAATACGAAAGACACACTCGAAACGAAAGGCGCCCCGCACCCACCAGAGAACTGATTTCACTAACCACCTAACGATGGGAGGGATGGGGAATTAAACAAAAGAAAAAAAAATAGGGTCAGAAATAAAAGGGGGGCCAATGAGCATACATACCCTAGCTAAGTTAAACTGGAAAAAAAAGAAAAAGGTAACTAAAACAAAACCGACCTAAACTATCCTATACATGGGAGGGGTTACCAATGTTCACCCCAGTAATCCCCAAATCCTTAATGCCTAACCGGCATCAAACAGCCACTCCAAGTCAGCACCTTTCACTCTGCAGAGACGCGCAAGAGTCACCCACCTTTCGCTAAATTCCAATGGATGGAGTCGCTTCCTTTCCGTCCTGATCTTGACTTTAAGCTGATACTTAAAGAACAAGATCAGTTGGGAAGAGGTAAACTTCTCGTCCCCATGAAATTCCTTCTGTCGCGTCGTCCATATCACGACTCGCATAACACCCAGTAAGCAAAGGAACACATAGTGCTCAGCCTTAGTCAACGGCGGTACTATATTGCTACAGACGGAACTGGCGTCGAGGACAAAGAACTTTCCACGCAGCATGCGAACCATGAGATCTTCAACGAACTTGCACAACGGAACTACGACACTACAACGAAAGAAGGCGTGACCTATGGTCTCCACCTCCCCACTGCAGCGAACGCAGTTTGGCGACTTTGCCAAACCCGCTGCGCGAAGTCTTTTGGCGACCCAGAGGGCCCCTCGAATCACCAGCCAGGTGAGTGATGCCTCAGGGTTAGTGAGACATTTCAACCCGGGCGCCCAAGGCCATATGCAGCGAGCCTCCCGCTTCGTCAGCCCGAGCTCGTCAATCAGCTCATCTTGAACGTTCCCCCTAACTAACACCTGATATAATGCCTTACGCGACAACGGCTGGACGTCGGAGAGGCCATCCTTCGCCCGTAAGAGTCGCTTGAGGGCCAAGCGACATTCGTGATAGAAAGAGCCCTCGCCTCGAGGATTACAGCCGGCCTCCTCCTCACACGAGCGCACATTTCTCAAGGATGGAAAATGTTTATGGACGTCTTCCTTCCAGAATTCGCCGTTCTCATCCAGTTGCATACACATCCGGTCTAGATAAGTAATGCGAAGCGTATGTCGGCGAGTCTCAACGCAAGGCACCCCCCAGACCGCCATCAGAGGGATGGAGGTAATAGATCTCGCGACTAACCATGGCGGCCCTGCCTCCCCACAAGAAGGAGAACAGGAGCCTTACTAACGCCAATAAAGTGTTAGACGGGAGTGGAAGCACGGAGAGTCGGTAAAGGAGAATCGGGTAGATGTGCGAGCCACATACTTCCGCCCTCCCTGATGCTAGCGATATGCCGACTAGATGCCCTACAAGCTTCCTCTGAACGCAATGAAGGGGCCATATTCGTCGCCTCGCAAGACATTCTTTTTATCCTAGCCCTAACTACTAGAGCTTGATCCTTCTTGATAAGCAAGGAGGCCAGCTCCGCCTTAGCTAAGGCTACGTCCCCACTATCACGGGATTTGATCGCCCGATCTACTTTGTCTTCTAGAGACTTTTGCGCTGCTAGCCTAGCTAGGTTGAGTCGTCGACTATAATCAGCAGCAAAAGACCTAAGTTTAGATTTTAAAGCACCCCACCATTTATTCCCAACCACAGACCCCGATAATTCCAGCTGTAACATTAGTAAAAGCTGGTCCTGGAAATCTTGCTCACCAAATAATGATGAGTTTAATTTCCAATAACCAGCCATCCTAACCCTAGGCCCTAGGCTTACCTAAGTTTACCCGAACCCGGACAAGCCTATGATCCGAGTAAACTATATAATGGAAACTTGGACATTCTAAGAGCCCTACTTCGACTCTCTTAACTAGAACTCGGTCGATGTAGCTTGCGCTGACCACCGTGTCCGAGCTGCCGCCCCTAGTCCAAGTCCATGCTACGTCCCGGGGGTGCTCATTTCGATACTTATCGACGAGATCAAACCCGTCGATGAAGGCCCGAAACGATTTCACTTCCGGATTGTTAGTACCCAGTTTTTGCCCTATGCGATCTATATCGGGATCAAGGACGGCATTCCAATCACCCGCTAAAACTACCGAACGAGAAGTCCTCAAAAACGGCTCGATCTGCCGAAACAAACCAGGCTGCTGAGTGTGGTCATTGGGCGCATAAACCTCAATGAGACGAAGAGCTTTCTCCTTTATGGTAATATCCAGCACGCAAAGACTGCCCGCCAGATCAGTGAAAACAAGAGCACAGCCCGCATCCAGAGACTTGCTCACCAGCCAGGAAACACCCCTCGAGCGTCTATCAAAACATGCTGAATAGAGGACGAACCTCTTAGACAGAATGTCTTCATAATTGCGAGATAAGAAACGGGTCTCCTGCACGCAACATACATCCACCCCGAGGCGCTGAAGATCGCGATCGAGCCTCGCCCTTCGAGACTCCGACCTCAGGCCCCGGACATTTAGACTTGCTAACCAGAGAGCCATTGAAATACCTAATTAGGGTTGAGACGCTGATTTGAACATTGTCGGGGTGAGGATACCGACAGCCTCTCCCATCGACCCGTGGCCCATCTCATTGTTGACGGAGCCGTCTTGCGAGAGACCGCCTATATCCCATGGAAAGGTCAATTTTAGTGCTCTATATAGGGAGGGGTGAACAAAAACAGGGACCCTCCCGGCACAAAATTGTTTTAATTTCTTCAACTTGTCATTTTCGACAATTGCAATAGGCGGGGACATTTTGAAGGAGGCAATAGCCTCGTCCAACATAGCCCAAATGAGTCTAGCCCCCGTCCCAGTTCTTATCACGGTTAAGACTCTTTGGGCTTTTGGGAAGTTTTTTGGGTTCTCGATGTCTTTGTCTGCAAATTGTTTTATTGAGAGGAGGTATTTTAAATTTGTGATGCGGTTCCCATAGTCTCTCGCTTTTTCCGCTTGGGCTGGAGAAATGTAACACACCTCTTCTCCTGTGTTGAACATATATTTGTGTTTCTTTTTTTTTTCTCCTTTGAATCTTGAGTGGAACTCCTTTGCCTTTTGTTGGTGGGTGGGGGCATGTCAGTAGTTTTAGAAGGGAAAGTTTGCTGTAAAATTTGCCTTAATGGGCTAGGGTCCCTACTAAGAGGGGTTGAGGGCTGGGAATTTTGGGTGGAAGTTGTGGAGGGAGTGTCCTTTTTCGCTGGGGAGGTCTTTTTAGGGCTTGATACCCTACTGGGAGCATTTGAAGAGTGTGGGGATTGATGGGCAGGAGATGTAGAGGGAGTTGCCTTTTTCGAAGAGGAGGATTTTTTGGGGCTGGGTTCTCTACTGAGAGGGGTTGAAGGGTGTGGGGATTGACTGGTAGAAGATGACGCTTTTTTCAAGGGCGAGGTCTTTTTAGGGCTGGGATCTCTATTGTGAGGGGTTGATGGATGTGGAATAGATTTTTGTTTTTCCAGCTTCTCTTTTAGTAATTTTATTTTCTCCGTTTTCTCAAACCCCGGATCGTACTTTCTCTGTTGATCTCTTAAGGATGGTCCAGAGACCGGGGCGTCACCCTTACTGTTGACAGAGGGAGTGGGACTGTTAGTCCCCTGAAGCCCACGGGACAAATGGCACTGAGGACCCGCTGTCTGGCGCTTCCCTCTAACCCTGCCAGCAACCTGCCATTCCCCCTCTCCCCTCTCCACAACTGCACTATCAGCAGCAGGAAAAAGCTCTTTGGGGAATGGGGGCTTTGAAGTAGACCCAACCGGAGGTTTTACCCCATCGGTCCTGGAAGCTGGCATACCCATTACAGGCGTGGCGGAATCTAAAGACGCGGTCAGAGGGGTATTTTGGTCAACCGGAGCCTGACTCCCAGAGGCATTCTTCTCTGGGCAGGAAGAGGAGAGGTGACCAGTAGCTCTTGCCAATCATCGAATCCTGTTCACAGCGCCATGTAGATTAGCTTGCCAGTGGTTTAACACACAAGTAGGCAAGTGTAGCCAAAGCTAAAAACTGACTTTAGTCATTTCATGGAGAAATATATGGGTGAATAAAGACCACTCATGCAAATGTATTGGGCAGGTCCATTCTAGCAAAATGGACCAACCTAACTGGTGTATTAGGCACTCTCCTATAAAATGAGGTCAAATCAGCTGGCTTGCTTTACAAGGAAACAAGAAGGCAGCCATGTTGGCAGGTAAGTCACTTGACTTCTACAAAAACGAAAAAAACAAAACAAAAAAAAACCCCAAAAAACCAAAAACAAACAAAAAAACAAACAAAAAAACAAAGAAAACAAATTAAAGAAAACAAAACAAGACATAAAAAACAAACAAACACGACATAAAAAACAAACAAACACGACATAAAAAACAAACAAACACGACATAAAAAACAAACAAACAAGACATAAAAAACAAACAAACAAGACATAAAAAACAAACAAACAAGACATAAAAAACAAACAAACAAGACATAAAAAACAAACAAACAAGACATAAAAAACAAACAAACAAGACATAAAAAAACAAACAAACAAGACATAAAAAAACAAACAAACAAGACATAAAAAAACAAACAAACAAGACATAAAAAACAAACAAACAAGACATAAAAAACAAACAAACAAGACATAAAAAACAAACAAACAAGACATAAAAAACAAACAAACAAGACATAAAAAACAAACAAACAAGACATAAAAAACAAACAAACAAGACATAAAAAACAAACAAACAAGACATAAAAAACAAACAAACAAGACATAAAAAAACAAGACCAAAAAAAACAAGACCAAAAAAAAACAAGACCAAAAAAAAAACAAACAAACAAGACATAAAAAACAAGACAAAAAAAAACAAGACAAAAAAAAAAAACAAACAAGACATAAAAAAACAAACAAACAAGACATAAAAAACAAGACAAAAAAAAACAAACAAACAAGACATAAAAAACAAGACAAAAAAAAAACAAACAAGACAAAAAACAAACAAGACAAAAAAAACAACAAAACACCAAGACAAAAAAACAAAACAACGAGACAAAAAAAAAAACAACAAAGGACAAAATGACAAAAAAACAAAAAAAAAAACAAACAGAAATATAATACTTGTTGGTAAATAAAGTCTCATATGATACATGCAGGAAAGCAAATTCCAAGACCTGTATATAAACAAAAACACATACAATGTAAGCAGCAATAGCTAATATTTCGGTAAAATATTGTATTTCTTCAAAACAAGCCGCAAAATATTATACAATTCTATTAATTGCAAGCGTATGACTAAAGACTGTAAAGATTAGTAATTAGCATAGAAACATATCCAAAGATCACATGACCTTGTTTATGGCTTGGAAGAACTCGAATTGAACATAAAATAATTTTCAGTTTAAACATTTAAAACATTAAACCTACTTTTGCATTGAATTTTTAAACTTACAAATTCGAGGTTTCAAAATAACTTTTCACTCCACTTTCATTTATCCTTCCAAAACAAGAAAAACATTTACAAGAAAATTAAGATCCAAATGGCTGTTTATATATCTGAGATGAGGTATTGTAATTATTTACACTGTTCGGACTTCTCTTTATTGTCATATTCACGACGTTTCGCCCGTTGTACGCTCCGGCCTTCTTCAGACGACTGGAATTTTGAACTGAACCCTTTATTTCGTCCACCGGTGTAGATTGTTCTAGTTCCACGTGCCATACCTCTTCCGGATGTCACACTTATCTCCCTTTAAATTAAAAAAAAGAGCATAACTTGATGAAAAAGACGCTAACCTTGCCGAAAACAAAATTTTGTCTAAATGCTTATGTTATTATTAAGAGGAAAGACCAAAGTTTTATTTAATTATTTTAAAAAAAATTTCCTTCTTTTTAGAACATTCTAAATTTTGATTAAAAAACCTTGTATCTATTTGTATCAGCGGATCTAGTAAATAACAGACAATTTTTAACGTTTTTTTTTTTTTTTTTGGTATGACACACATTAATTTGAAAAATCGTGAAAAATAGAAATAATTGTCGGATGTTAATGAAACTTTCAGGAAGTATTCACAGATGATCGAAATTATTATAAATATGTTTTCTTTTTTTATTAAATTCATGGTAGAAATATTTTTTTTAAATATTTATTACACCCCATAACTAATTTTACGAAAACGCTAGAAATTCGATCGCATCAGGTTTAGTGATTACAATAATTAAAAGCATAGGGCTTTGAGAATTGCAAATCATGTTTTTTTTTGTTTTTAATTGGAGCCAATGTACCTGAAAATCAGTTCTGAATTGTAACATACAAAACTCAATAAAACAAAGATATTATTTAATTTCAAATGCTTTTATTTGCTTTTAGTTGTTTTTATGAATATGGACAATATTTTCTGAAAACAAAAAAAAATTTTTCGATGAAAAATGAATTTTTAATACAATTATTTGTTATTTCTCTAATTATAATAGATTTTACATTTAAGTTGTTAAAATATTATAAAATTAGTTAAAAGCCCCATCTATCTTTTTTTAGCGCGTTGTAAATTGTATCATTTTGACTAATCAGAAGATCCACAGTAATTAAGAAATGTAATTTTGTGCTTACAACCGGGCTGTAATTATAAAGTACGGAAGACCAACCAGAATATAATTAAGTTGCATTATTTGAGTTAAGCATTGTTCTCCGCTGTTAAGGCCATTACTTGTGCGAAACACGTGTGGAGAAGTTAATTTGATTTTTCAATTTCAACTGAGAAGGGTACCTACAAGTATCAGTATCATCTTATGAAATATATATGATCTTATTTTTATATTAATCTCAGTTATGACATTTTTCCATACATGAAATATCAAAATTAATAATAAAATGAATGCAAGTACAAATAACAGTAAAATGTAATAAATGTACATAAAATTATAGTATTTTATGTACAGTTCTGATAAAATTTCATAAGAAAGGTACCTATAAATTAATTAGAAACATTTCTTAGGAAATATGAAATTTAATGTCACTCTTAACAGTCTTATTTTAATTTCTTTATATTTTCCATAAAGCATCGTAAACATGAAGGTGAAAGCTAAGTACAAAAAAAAAAAAAAAAAAAAAAAAAAATTAGACCGCTAAAAGTTTTCGTTAAAAATAACGAGGTAAATAAT
The DNA here is from genome assembly GCA_963932145.1 of Acanthosepion lycidas. NCBI lineage: Eukaryota > Metazoa > Mollusca > Cephalopoda > Sepiida > Sepiidae > Acanthosepion > Acanthosepion lycidas. The sequence goes on along the minus strand of OZ010580.1, from coordinate 28,325,586 downwards.
TTGTTCACTTAAATGTAAATTATTTCATTTTTTTCCTTCCGTAGAACAAATTAGCCTCATGGAATTCGTCAATATGTCATTCATCACCTGTCAAGAGACGCGAAAGTTTATGACCTGCTTTGTTTTATTTTCAAATTACATCTTTTTGGCACAAAAGCTAAGTTAAGTTTGGTTCAAAATATTTTAAATAAACATTATAATTTCTGATTTTCTTAAAATAAGTTTTGAAAAACTGATAATTGATATTTAAAAGAATTTCAAAGTGAGATTTTCAGTTTTTTTTTTTTTTTAAATGGAAAAAAAATGATAAATTTTGCTGACTCAAAAAAAAATAGATTTTTTAACGAAAATTTCGGACGTGCTAGGAACGATTAAAAAACGGAAAAAAATACCCCCAAAATACTGTGAACTTTCCTCTTAATAATAACAAACATTTAGACGATAAAATTTTGTTTTCGTCAAGTTTGGCGTCTTTTTCATCATGCTATACTCTTTTTTAGCTATCCCGTGGAGGTAACTCAACTCTATTTTTTTTTTTATTATTATTTGTTCACCATTGCAGTAGCCAGATATTGAAGTCAACTCGTTGGGTCAAAACACTTGATCCAACCAACGCTTGTATCCACCGTGAAATGAATATGACAAAGATGAGGACAACAGTCCGAACATTCTAAACAGTTCGAGCTTTCTTTCAGTAAATTTATTAATGCACACATTTTATTATGCTAGTTCATCTTTAGACAATAAAATTGTTATTAACCAACTTATGTTGGCAAAACTTTGAGGATATACTTATATAATATACGATGTCAACTAGAATTCTTCATATATTAGGTTGGTGCAAAAATAATGGCGTAATAATGTTTTTTGACCTATTTTTTTAATGTTTTGCTCAATATATGTATGTGCGTGTGAATTAAAAATACATTAGCGTAAAGTAAGGAGTGTAATAATTGCGGTAGAAACTCATATAAACATCACCGTAACTTTCCTGCTCATTGCAGGGAATGTGAAAAAAAAAAAAAGCACATGACGACATTCATTAGAAATTGTTTTAAATATTACATTGAAAATAAAAGGAAACCTATTTTTTCATCTTTCTAAAAACTTATAAATTCATTTTTAATGTTACCCTTTGTATTCCATTTTTCAAAATACACCTCCTCCTCCCACCGGTTTTATTTATTCTAAGAAACAAAAGCCAAGAAAATATATAACAAGAAAATTAAGAACTAAATGATATTTTTAATGAGGGGTGTATCAAAAATACGTTTACAAACTTTGGCGGCGGATTCCCCACACCAAAATAAGAACAAATTTCTATATAAACTTATGTCCACAAATCCTTCGTTAAATGTACAATCCAACATACAATCAAAATGTATCTGCCTATATTTCTGAGACTAGTTATTATGTACACTATTTACATTATTCGGACTATTGTCCTCATCTTTATTGCCATGATTATCACAACGTTTCGGCCGTTGTACGTTCCGGCCTTCTTCAGGTGGTTGGAATGTCGCTCGCTGGGGTAGAGTGTTATTGGTCCATGTGCCATGTTCTAATGGATGACAGTTATCGCCTATTAATTCATCTCTCCATGTACTCCACTGCCTTAACCAGGTATTGAACTCACAACTCTTTGGGTCCTGTCACTGGATCTAACCAACGCCTTTATCTACTGTTCCATGTGTCCTCAATGTAAATAGAGTACAATCCAAAATACTTCTTTCAAACTTCGGATTCCTGACACCAAAAAGATATGCTCACAAGGCCAACGTCGTATCACAATGTTTATATGGATTGTTGTCCTTGTTTTGGTGTGAGGATTCCACTTTGAAAATTTGTAAAATTTTGATACACCATATATATGTTTTAGGCTTCATAAGAAATATTTTCAGGAACGTTATGATGGTCTCTTAATAATGGTCTATATTTAAAGTTAAATATTTACTAAGTTTCATTTAGTCTGGCATAAGGCTACAAAAGTCGGTCACTGGGTGATAATGAAAAGGCCTACACCGACAAAAAGAATGTAACTTCCACGTTGATTAGTTTGGCTGAAACACGTTTGGTCTTTGGGAAGAAGGAAAAAAAAACAGTAAAAACACAGAAGAATGGTATAAACATCCTCTTCATAAACTTGATGCCGGAAGAAGTCTACTTTTGCAGACAATTGAAATCGCCATCGTTTGATCCACATGAGTAGCAAAAATGCACTGGCAATAGTAGGTCGCCGAGCATCATCATCTTCTATGAGCTGCCCGTTGTTTTGTTTTTTTCTTGAGCGCCTGACATTTGGTCTTGTCATACTTTTCAGCCAGGTCAAGAGATAAACGAACTTATAAGGGGTGGTGAAGGAAAGAAAAAAGAAAGATAGAGGCTATTGTATTCGCTTGATTTGAACAGGAATTCTTCCGCAAGGCGATATCATTGGCCAATAAACCAAACCAAAAAAAAAAAAAAAAAAAAAATCAATTCTGAGAAGAACGTTATTGCCAGATAAATACATTGAAGGTGATTGCTTATTACTATTTAATTTAATATTATTTAGGTACCTCCACGAGATCGCTAAAAAAAAAAAAAAATAAAATGTATAGCATGATGAAAAAGACGCCAAACTTGACGAAAACAAAATTTTATCGTCTAAATATTTATGTTATTATTAAGAGGAAAGATCAAAGTATTTTTTTTACATTTTTTAATCGTTCCCAGCACGTCCGAAATTTTCGTTAAAAATCTTGTTTTTTTGAGTCAGTAATATTGACCATTTTTTCCATTTTATAAGAAAAAAATAGAAATTTCACTTTGAAATTCCTTTAAATATTAATTATTTTTTCAAAACTTATTTTAAGAAAATCAGAAATAATGTTTATTTAAAATATTTTGAAACAAGCTTAACTTAGCTTAGCTTCTGCGCCGAAAAGATGTAATTTGAAAATAAATCAAAGCAGGTCATAAAATTTCGCGTCACTTGACGAGTGATGAATGACATATTGACGGATTCCGTGAGGCTAATTTGTTCTACGGAAGGAAAAAAGTGAAATAATTTACATTTAAGTGAACAAACTATTTACCTCGTTATTTTTAAGGAAAACTTTCAGCGGTCTCTTTTTTTTTTTTTTTTTTTGTACTAATCTTTCACCTTTACGTTCACGATGCTTTATGGAAAATATATTATAAAGAAATTAAAATAAGACTATTAAGAGTAAGATTAAATTTCATAAGAAAAGTATCTAATTAATTTATAGGTAACTTTCTTATAAAATTTTATCAGAACTGTACATAAAATACTATAATTATATGTACATTTATTACATTTTACTGTTATTTGTCTTTCCATTCATTTTATTATTAATTTTGATATTTTATTTATGGAAAAATGTCATAACCGAGATTAATATAAAAATAAGATCATATAAATTTCATAAGATGATACTGATACTTGTAGGTAACCTCAGTTGAAACTGAAAAATCAAATTAACTTCACACGTGTTTCGAAAAAAAAAAAAAAAAAGGGCCTTAACAGCGGAGAACCATGCTTAACTCAAATAATGCAACTTAATTGTATTGTGGTTGGTCTTCCGTACGTTATAATTACAGCCTGATTATAAACACAAAATTACGTATCTTAATTACTGTGGATCTTCTGATTAGTCAAAATGATACAATTTACAACGCGCTAAAAAAAGATCTATCTCATAAGGAGACTTAGGAAACCTGATGCGACTTTTAACTAATTTTATAATATTTTAAAAAATTGAATGTAAAAATCGATTATAATTAATAAATAAATAATTGTATTAAAAATTCATTTTTCATCGAAAAAATGTTTTGCTTTCAGAAAATATTGTCCATATTCATAAAAGCAAATAAAATATTTCAAATTAAAATTATCTTTGTTTTATTGAGTTTTGTATGTTACAATTGAGAGCTGATTTTCAGGTAGGGTGGTTCAATTAAAAACAAAAAGAAAAACATGATTTGCATTCGTCAAAGCCTTGTGCTTTTAACTATTGTAATCATTAAACTAGACTCGATCGAATTTCTAGCGTTTTCATAAAATTAATTAGGGGGGGTAATAAATATATATAAAAAAAAAATTTCTGCCATGACTTTAATATAAAAATATTTATAATATTTTCGATCATCTGTGAATAGTTCCTGACAATTATTTATATTTTTGCAAGGTTTTCCAAATTAATGTGTCATACCAAAAAAAAAAAAGTGCTAAAAATTATCTATGTTATTTACTAGTTCCGCTGATACAAAGAGAAACAAAGTTTTGTTTTTTTTAATCAAAATTTAGAATGTTCTAAAAAAGAAAAATTTTTTTAAAATACTAAAAAAAAACAAACAAACTTTGGTCCTTCCTCTTAATAATAACAATCATTTAGACGATAAAATTTTGTATTCAGCAAGGTTGGCGTCTTTTTCATCATGCTATGCTCATTTTTTAGCGATTTCGTGGAGGTACCTAAATATTATTTTAATTTATCGTCTGTTAGTGCAAGCGCAATTCGTGGTTGTGATGTTAAAAGGGCCTATACGCCATTTTTCTTTTTTGAAGACCATCTCAGCATATGCCCTTTTTGCATCATATGGGTTTTTTGTTTTCAAACTGGGGTCCTAACTTCACAAAAATCTTTGTTTATTTTTCATGTCAGTTGGCTAATTTCAAAAATGGAAAACACGTGCAAAAAGTGCGTATGCCAAATTATAAACTTTTAGAGTAACTCAAAGTGCGAAGGAGGGATGAGAAACAGAAAAATTACATTGCGTTAATCTCCCAAGCGAAGAAAGCCTACAGATCTTGAAAATCAGCATTCAGAGTTCTACTTTTTACTTAGATTAGAGCACTCATCTAGCACCAAATAAAAATTAAAAAAAAAAAAAAAAAAAAAAAAAAAAAAAGAATAAGCAAGTAAAATTGATTTTCAAATGAACTGGGTGGTTGGAAATTATGGCGTAGCTGGAATTTTGTCTAATATAATTGTTAATAATTTTCAGTAACTTAAAAGGTTTGTTCTAGTTTGCTCGCAGCCTTTCTTAAATACTTAATGAAGTGATTGTTAGAATAAGGATGTCCCTAGTGGATAACATTTTGGTGTTATCTAAAATGAACAAACAAATTTCTTATATTGGCCACACATGCACCACCCTATCTTGTAGGTTAACATGTCATTCATCAAAATTTAATGCAATTCGCACACATATACATAGCATATGACAAATAAACAAAATCATTAACAGACAAATTTTAGTAGATAACTGTAGTGAAGTGAGACTACAGGGGCGCCATCGAAAGAGGGCCAATAACCCCAGAAGTCTCCATTGCCACAGAATTTAAAAAAACAAATCTATCAGCAAGAGAAGAATATTTAACTATTTTTTTTTTTATTTCTGCTTCCCGGGCGACGGACCCCGGCTCAACCGCGGACCTGATCAAATTACCGCTCGAAAATGTATCCGCACAAGTTGCCAAACATGACTATTTACTAAAGATTCAAGGAGTGCATCTACAGGTTTATAAGAGACAAGGCTGAAGTTGAAAACTTTGAAGGAAATTAAATTCAGCATTTGCAAAAGAAATAAATTCAAACACGCGAAGGAATTTTGCATAGATATTTAAGACAAATAGAATGGATAACTGATTTATGGAATTGGGAAATCTTGCATTCATTAATTTCAACTCTACTTATAAATAACTGTATGAAGGTTGTAATCCGTCACACGTACATAATACAATAAGAGAAAGACTTCAATGTAAAATAATAAAATATTTAATTACCAAACACAATTAAATTCGTCTTGAAACACGAAACATTATTCTTTAATGTCCAGGCTAACATAATAGTCACAGACGTAATTGTAACCACCAGTCAGTTATGCCTACATTCATCTTCCTACAGGGCCTCAGATTCAACATGGAAGCCTAAATCAAGTGCCTTGAGCGGACAGTACAAGCAGGAGAACCTAGTCGTGGCTGTCAGATAATTTCTCGAAGAAAAAAAGTTACTTTTCAATCCCGATAAGGTAATTATAATATTTTATTGAATATATAAAGCAGCTCTCCAAATTTTGTTCACCTCTTCTGTAGTCAGGTATTGAACTCACAATTAAGTGGCAAGGGATTTCGCGATAAATTCCTTTAGTCTTACACAGTCGAATCACTATCATCCCCACCCCCCGTATTACAAACTTAAGGAGAAAGTTTTACTCGGGTATCTCCCAAGGACGGACACTTTGTGGAACAGAATCCCGTGTAGATGTTACCCTGAAAACTACTAATTTAAGCTCTTCAAATCAAGGGTCAACCATTATCTATCCTCCATCCCTTCTTACCATTCATCCTAGATAGTACCGATCTATCTTGAGTGTCTGTTAAGAAAATCAAGTGCTTGGTAACGTTTTCGATTAATTATAAGCTTAGTCTGTCATAAAGCCACATATATGATTATCCAAAGCAAGTCACAATCGTAATACTCTGAGGACAAGATAGCTAGTCTCTATTTCGCAATCAGGTCAGTTTAAAGAAAAAAAAATCTTAGACTAGATTAAGGCCAAAGGTGTGAGAGAATGGTGGGACACTCAGTGGAGATTGAACTTATAAACGGTAGATCAGGTAATTAACTATTACGTCAATGTAAAGCGTTCCTGCTCAGTGGAAAGCTACAAAGTAAAGCAACAAAACAAGAAAAAAAATTAGATGATTAAACCACAAGAGGACAGATTGTTTGTTTTCCGTCTCCTCTGTAAATGAATGTCACTAACCTGACACCTAGAGTGGTTTTTCATGTTTTCCAGTCGTCGAGGCTCAGTGGTTGGGTCACAGCCTTTTTGGCCGTAATCTGAATACCTAACTTTTGTTCATTTAAAAACTTCTTATATATATATATATATATATATATATATATATATACAAAGAAAAATTCTAGGAATTCTGTCTTCACGGCTGTGGGACTAGACCGCAACTTTTGTCGGCTTTGTTCTAGAACGTCTTTTCGGAGAGGTTCGCTTCATGGTGGGTGGATTCTTGTGTGTAAGATTAAACCAACACGGAAACGGAACTTTTTCTACAAGTAAGGTATCTAAAAAAAAAAAAAAAAAAAAAAAAACGTTGGACGACAGTAGAGAAAAGATTCTGGATTTAACGTATACTAAGGCTTTCTTTTACCCGCTAGATCAATTTTGCTTCTGTGATTTGAACAGCGTCTATGCAGATACGTGGCCCGATTACCAGCCAAATTTTCTAATTGGTCCAGGAAATCATCTCCATTTCCGTTGTTCCTTTGATAAAAAGCAAGTTACACTCAGTTTCTTCCCCAAAACCATTACTTTGGGAACTCCCGAGAGAGTGCTTTCCTGACAACTACAATGTTGATCTTTTTAAGTTCAAGATTAACATCCGACTCTTTCTCGCAGTACACTTACTCCCAGCTCACTTACAATTCCACTCAGTATCCTCAGTGGTCATTGAGCCCTGTACTGAGTGAACTATCGGTAAAGAAAAGTAAGAAAGAATAAACAGGTCTCTAAGGATAACCCTGATATGGTCCCTGTATTGCTTGAACTAACAGCTGACAGCCCTTTTGATGAACTCACTGAAGAAAGGAAGTTGCAGGCGGGAAGGGGCAACACACCACCAAAAATAAAGTAAATTGACATATATAAAAAAAAAATAATTCAATAAAAACTCATTTGGTTTTAATTAAAAAGAAAAAGCAAAACAAAATAACTCTGTTTATTTTTAAAATTATTATAATAAAGTAAATCGTAATATAATTTATTTTCTTTTGGAAGAGTAAATTGAAATTCTTATTTTTTTTTATATATCAATTTACTTTATTAACAAATAAATTTCTTTGCGATTTACTTTATTAAAAATAATTAAAAAAAAAAAAAACTGGTTCATATTTTACATGTCTCTTCAAATGCCTTATTCGAAGAAAAATATTTAGTAATTAAGGTTTTAATCCTTAATAAATTACTTTTATGCCGTTAGAAAAAAAATGTTTTTCTACTCCAGAGTGGTCTCCGGTCCAGAATGGTCCTGGCGTTCAGTCGGCAGTGTTGAATTGTCCCGCCCCCGGTTGCAAGAGACAGTTCTATCGACCTACAAGCATGGCTTCGATGGTCGCTGACTCTGATAACATCCACAAGATAAAATATGGTCTAACTACCGAGCTTTTTTTTTTATTTTTTTTTTGAGAGTTCTTACGTTACTCTTGTCGTCATATAAATTTTACGATTGTAAATATTAATAAATGCAAAACGAGATTTGTTCGTACTTAAAATATACATGAACAGTGCAGTGTTTCTTTTTTTTTTTTAATCTTGTTTAAGATACCAATATTTTATGATTTCCCGAGAAAGAGTATTCTCGCGTGATTACAAAATTTCGACAACGTGATTTCACTCGAGAAAATATTAAAAAAAAATATTACCATAATCAAATAAAGAAAACAAAAGATAAAAATTAAACAATAAAACTTACAATTAAGTGGTATCCTTTTTATGCGTGTGTTCTTGTCAAAGACTAATTGATTTTTATCCATAATAGTATTTGATCTACGCAATTCTGAATGTCCCGGAATTTAAATACTATGTACTGAATGACAGTAACTAGTAAGTTTTTAGGAAAATGAAAACAAAAATTGTATACTTACAATCAGAAAGAGATTTGAAATGTCCAAGACGCCTAATGAGGAAAGTAGGCTTGGAGAATTTGGCACGCACGTGATATATTTAAAGTAAGAGTGACTGATAGAATCGTTTTCTATGGTTTATCAACCCTTTGCAAATTATTTAAAGTTAGGAAATATTTTTAGATTGTATGATTTTTTTTTGTGGGGGGAGATAATGGTTTAGTGATACAAGTCTTACTAATTAACCCATAGTTGAGGGAGAAGTATTTTCGTACCTTTCTCCACGGTATTTGCGCGTAAATGAATATAACGAACCCAACTGGAATTGGAACTCGGCTCTCCGATTAACAATTCCGAGTCAGTAACCATTAAGCCACTCGCACATCCAAATATACAGCACCTGGCATTCCCAAGCGCTTACCCATCTAATACTGACCAGGCTCGACGTTGGTTAACTTCACTGACCGTATGGGAACTGTTGTTTCAAAGTGATGTGGTCGTAAACCTTTAAAGCAAAATGGATAGAGGAGAGCAAGCAAGAAGCCTGCCTAAAGAGAGCATGAATGAATGAATGGTGAAAAAACAGACCTTTATTAAGTACAAAACATCGGAAATAAGGAAGAACCATCTTCACTTCTAACAGTTGTACATAGAAATGTTCAAATAGGCTCGCTATTATTCCAGTGCAAAAAAAAGCCCCTAAGTTACAAGATCGCTTACATTAAGGAATTGTGCTGTAAGAAACGAAGTTATTAATTTTGCAAACGAAGCTATTAATGACATTTTGCTTTGAAGCAGAAATCTAAACTTTAAGAATAATTAAAATCTTAAAAATTCATCTAAAAACACACAAATAAAGTAGAAATTTAAATCTTCCGTTCAATAAGAATAAAAAAAAAATACGCTGCGACTTGATTCAATAATGAAGGAAAGTCGTATCGGTTAGCAAAGTTCAAATTTCGGTAGATTTCACTTTCGCACACATGCGCTTGGGTAAAGTACTTGGAAGTTCCACTAGTAAATTACCCTTTAGCCTTGGGTGTAAGCCAATCTAATTGAAGTTGAGGTCTGAATTTCAAAATATACAGAAAGCAAGAAATAACCAAGAAGTTATGGGCAAAGCTAGATAAAGAAATGGAAATTATATATAGTCATGATCGTCTACACGATGAAATCAAATGCCATTGAAGAATCACATTTTATATATATGTATATTTTTAAGACATTTTTATGTTTATACATTCTTTTTATAGATACAAAGATTTAAGTAAATGCTCTGTTTATAATAAACAATATTTATCAACATTTACCGGCCTGAATGTCAGAGAAATTTTCACAGAGGACGCATATTTTCTATGAAAATTTCTCGAACATTCAGGCCGGTAAATTTTTAATACTGTTTATTATAAACAGAGCATTTACTTAAATATTTGTATCTATAAAAAAGAATGTATAAACATAAAAATGTCTTAAAATAATTGTCGGACTCTGTCCATTTCATAATGGGTGACGTCTGTTTTTATTTAAACTATTTGCTCTGGATTTACATTGAGTTCTCTGGATTTTATCCTCCTTAGGTTTACCCATACGGATTACCTAGTTTTTCATAAACTAACTATATATATATATATATATATATATATATATTGGACTGCAACCTTTCTTTAAGACATATTTCTTTAAATAAGGTCGACAAAGAAGATTTAATTAATTGCTTTTAAGTTTTTGCAGCCTCCTTACGTTTATCTTAGTTATTTCACACCTTTCCGTGCATTGGTTATCATAGTTTAGAAGTCAAGAGTTTCTACTGGTGTTTTATAGTATCCTCTCTTTTGCTATTGGTAGTTGTTCCACGGGTTTTTTTTTCCAGGATTTTCTGGTGTCATGTTTCTTTGCTGGCTGCCGGGTAATTTAATCCATATTTGTAAATATCTCTACAGTTGATAGGATCTGAACATATATATATATATATATATATATATATATATAATCTATCTTATTACTATAAATGTATAAAGATCAAGAGGACTAGCAAAGAAAATATACCTTCGGAGAGTATTCTTTATCAGTCAAGGAAACCGTTTTCAAGCTAAGTGTACTTTACTAATAGGATACGGGAAACTATCAAAGCAAAGTTCAAATGCTCTATTTATATATGCACATTTCTCGCTAGAAGCTATCGAAATTTATGTTTGTTAAATTTATCATTATATCAAAATGTCAAATCGGATTAAAAAATGTGTTGTTTATATACCAGTGATTGAGAAGAGATTTGTTGAAAATATATTTGGCAAAAAAAAAAAAAAAAAACCTATAATTCTTTAATGGTCAGTAAACTAAAGGACTAACGGATTTAGTTTATTGGACGACGATTACTGTTCGTTGCATAAGGGGAAAATGACAATGAATAATATGAAAGATTTTTTTTTAAATCCTTTAAAGGAATTATTTTCACTAAAATATATGGACAGTGTGAAAACAAGATATGAAGGACAAAATGGAAACGGAAACACGAAATGGGACACACTAAAAGAAGCTTTAGTGGCATCAGTAAATTATATCATTCCAAAGGAGAATGGACAAAGATAAAAAACGAATGGATTCCCGATAATATTCTCGACACGATGCAAAGGAGACAGAAATCTCTGCCAAGATACGGAATAGAATATAAAAAAAAAAATCCATAACAAAATAAGGACCAAATAAGGGAGGCTAAAGAAGAGTGGCTAAACAAAAAAATGTGCAGAAATAGAGATTGAGTACCACAGACAAAGGAGATAGGCATAAAGTAAAAAAGGAACTAAAAGGACAGAAGACATGTTGCATCGTCAACAGGCTGCATAAAATCCAAGAATGGAATGTTCATGTTAGAGAAGGAAAAATTCTTCGGTGCAGGAACGAGTTTACTGGAGAACTCTTTCACAGCGAAAGAGAACAACGGGCAATACACAGAATTACCGACGTTCCTGAAATTCTAAAAATCGAAGTAGAAACTGCACTGGCCAAATTGAACAGAAACAAAGCGGCAGGGCCAGACGGTACTGTAACAAAGATTTTGTCAGTCATAGATGACTTTTGCATAGACAAGATTACAGAAATAACCGAAATCTATAATAGTGGGGATATTCCGGAAGATCTCAGCAGATCTATTTTCATAGCACTTCCTAGGAAAACAGGCGAAAATGAATTTGAACTTCACCGAACAATCAGCCTAATGAGCCACATAGTAAAACTCATCCCCCGAATTCTGATGAATAGAGCGCGCAGCAGAATCAGGCCAGAGATAGGACAAGAACAGTACGGGTTCGTTAATGAGACAGGAATAAATAATGCGATATTCATACTCAGAATTTTATCATAAAAAGCAATACAAATGCAGAAGAACATGCACCTGTGTTTTATAGACTACGCAAAGGCGTTCGACAAAGTACACTACAAGGATTTGGTAGAGCTGCCCAATAACCTTAACATATTCCGGAAAGGCATTAGAATAATTAAGAACCTATACTGGCAGCAAACCGTCTTCATGAAGAAAAAAATGAGTTCAGCGGATATACAAAAATACAAAGGAGCATAAGGCAAGGATGTGTCTTCTTACCGGACTTATTCAACCTATACAGCGAGGCAGAAATCCTACTAGGATTTATCACTGGTGGCCACAATCTTAACATAAGATACGCAGATGGCACAGTACTGATTGCAGACACGGAAAAGAAACTCCAAAACCTCCTACAACGTAGCGAAGGAGAGCGATAAGGGACTAAGCATAAACTACAAGAAGACAATGCATGGTCATCAGCAAAAAGATGAGCCTAAAAAGCGATTTAGACGTCCGAGACACTAAAAAAAAAAAAAAAAAAAAAAATTAAAAATTCAAGCTGGTGCGGAAATTTAAATATTTGGGAAGTGTTCTGACAGAGGACGGTAAGTGCGACGCTTAGATCCGAAGACATATTGAGATGGCCAAAGACGCCAAAAGCTAATTACGAGACACGAGGATTTCATTTGTATGGCAGCGAATGTTGGACGGTTTCCTCAAAGATGAAGGAACCCGAGGCAACAGAGGCATGGTCCTATAGAAGGATGCTAAGGATACCATGGAGCGAACATGTGAGCAACCCTGAGGTTTAGGAGAGGATGCAAACAAAGAGAAAACACTTAATCTGAAGAGTCAGCTGAAATTTCTGGGATACGTTATGAGAAAGATCTTGGAAAATCTGATACACAAAGGGCAGATAGAATGAAAGAGGGGCAAGGGAAAGCAACGCGTAACATACTTAGCTGGCTAAAGCAAGTGGATAGCAGGACAGGGTCTGGGAGAAAGAACAAACTTATTGAGAACTACAAAGGACAGGAGGAAGTGGAGAGCCACGATCGCTCAATTTCTGAAGGGACACGACACATAAAATTAAAGTATTTTATTTTTTTACATAATTGTCATTGTTGCTTTCTTTCATATGAAGCATTATTCGGTAGTATAAATAATACACGCTGGGCTTGGTCCAGACATTAGCAATTTTTGAAGTTATTATTTTTAAGCGTGCTAGAGGCAATTCTAAACCTCGAAAACTATGACTCTCAGATGTTTTTAAAAGGTTGTTCATATGATTACTCGGTCAAAGTAATAGCTTTCGGAAGTTAAGGGTTAAAAAAGAAATCATCGCCCAAACATTTTATGCATCAAGCTAGACATACTAATAGGTCAAAATGAATAAAATTCTTAACCAATTCAGATTTGTTGAAAATGCCACATTTGTGTTTCGATGTCTCAAATTCTCCTAATTTGCAGAAATCACACAGAAAATAACCACTTTTTATTGATTTTCTGTAAAATAAAAAAAAAGTAAACAAGAAACTGATTTTTACTTCCAAAACAGTTTTTGAACTTCAATGAAACAAATATTAGGTTGGTGCAAAAATAATGACGTTTTTCGACGTTAGAAATACGTCAAAAAACGTCATTAATTTTGCACCAACCTAATAATATGTCTGAAGTAGGACATGCGAAATTTGTATATGTTTAGTTAAATACGATACTTTTCAAGTGATCCTATGCCGTTCTGTCTTAGCTGTTTGAAAAATTGTACTTTTCACTATTTAAGGTATTTTATCGTTCAAATGTATGGCTATCTTTGACCATTCTAGTCCCTTCATGAATTCAGTCCTCGTCCATTGACAATTAAGTATGCGATAAAACCCTCCTTTTTTTTTTTAGTGATCAAAATTGTCTCTTCTCACCTGACTTATTCAAGTTATATAATCAATTATGTGCCACGTGTGATACACACATAGGTGATCATGTATATTTCGACATATAACTGATGAGGCAGATATTTTTTCCAGCAGTAGGTTCCCCATTTCTTTCTGCGGTAGACCAGTTGCCATCCAAGGCTATAGAACCCGGTCTGTCCAGTCATTTACCCAGAGAGACGGAGACGAAGAAGGAGGGTGACGAAGAAGGAGGGTGACGAAGAAGGAGGGTGACGAAGAAGAAAAGGGGGAGACAAATATTCATACCTGTTAATGTAATGGATTCGATTGAAATTCGAACTAATAACTTGTTATGTGTCCCTTTAGTTTGATTGTCCGGTGGGGTTCACATTCGTCTGTGCCTGGTTTCTTAGGCATTGCTATGAAAATAGATCTTCTGAGATCTTCCGGTATATCCTCACTGTAGGCTCGGCCAAAAATTCCCCGTAGACACCGTATAAAACGGGGTCGGGTAACTATTTCGACATAGCCTCCTCCGGGGATCCTCTCTGCCCGGAGGCAGAGAGCTTGACCAGCACAGCTGGAGACGAATCTCCAACTCTAGACTATGTACAGCACTACTGCATTTATGGGAATGGGGACACAGCCATTATCATCCGTAGGTATCCTACAGCAGCGCTTTTTTTTTCTACCGCATATCTACATCTTGATGGTTATTTAAGACCAGAAAATATTTATTCGATGGTAAGAATCTTTTTGTAGATAATGATTTACGGATACTAATTACCCCAAGATAACAGATGAATTCATACCGTTCCTCAAGGAAATTTGCGCTTAAGGGAAAATATCGAACCACGGCTCTCCGATTTCCAACTCGGAGAAGTTATCCATTTCACCGCCGGTACATCCAAGCTTACAAAACCTGGTGTTCTCAAGCGGTCACCCATTTAGGTACTGTCCAGACTTGCAGTTGCTTAACTTCGATGACCGTACAAGAACCGGGATTTCAACGTTATATTTTCGTAATAACTGAAAAGTGTTCATTTCGATAATCTCAATATTTTGCCTTACAGACGATGAAATTCTGACCCAGTAATAAATTCCTTAAATAGGACACTTATTTTCATCGGGAGGAGACAGCTGAAATTTTGGGGCGCATAATGAGGAAAGAATGCTTGGAAAATTTGATACTCATAGGTCGGATTAAAGAGGAAAACAACGCACAACCTACCTGGTGACTGAATGGTGGAGCAGGGTTTGGGGGAGATGGCAAAAAGACAAAAAAATGTAAGAGCTAAAAAGGACAGGAACCTGATGAGGGACAGCACAT
The DNA here is from genome assembly GCA_963932145.1 of Acanthosepion lycidas. Classification (NCBI taxonomy): domain Eukaryota; kingdom Metazoa; phylum Mollusca; class Cephalopoda; order Sepiida; family Sepiidae; genus Acanthosepion; species Acanthosepion lycidas. The sequence goes on along the minus strand of OZ010580.1, from coordinate 28,310,397 downwards.
AAAAAAACAATTCGGTCGTCTCCTGTTGGTAGATATGTTTTCATTCGGACTTTTCAAAACCTGATGCCTGTTTGCCAGTGGTTCGTTTTATGCAGGAATTTTACTTTTCAATATTTCACATTGATATGACAACAGTTTGCGATTGGTGGTGTCGGTATGGCAGGTGGGATATCATTCTTAAATTAGGGTTCTCGGTTAACCATTCTTTGCTTTTAGCATTGTATGCTTTATTTCTCTTTAGGTCAGTAAAGTGTTAAGATGAAACCCAGGAGACGTCAATTCTTAGCCATTATGCGTGAAGCTAAAGGAGGCAAAAGATTTATCGTTCCAAATATATACTTCCCGAGCGCGTGACATCAAAGACTTCAAAGGAAACGTTTCATAAAGAGCCCATTTATTACAGGCGGAAAGAGAAAGAGTATGTGGATTTAACCAGAATATTAGACAAGAATGACTTTCTTGCTGAGAGAAATATGATCTTCCTGCTCCTAAGGTTTGGAAATCATTGGAAAATCGGCAAAGTTTAACAATCGTAGCCAGAAAAAAAAAATTAAGTTTTTTCTTTCAGTACTGTCTATATTTCTGAGATGAGGCATTATGTACATTATCAGGCGTGGCTGACGACATATGGAGAGAGAAGGGAGATCACCACCCTCTGTGGGATCATTGACAAGGAACACCATTGGAAAATTCGTAAACTTCAGGAATCAGCACATATGCTAGGCCACAAAAATCTCCTGAGCCGACCAAGCATAGAAATAAATACAATATGGTAATAAGGAGTGCCAGAGAAGAGTTGCAATATGAGCTCTGGTAAAAACATGCAATAACAGCAAAATTGCAATACGAGCACTGGTAAAAATGGTTGCTGAAGACATTAGGTTTATAAATTCATACCCAGATGTCCTCAAGGACACATGGCACAGTGGATAAAGGCGATGCTTAGATCCAGTGACGGGACCCAAAGAGTGTGAGTTCAATACCCGGTTAAGGCAGTGGAGAACTTTCAAATGGAAATTAGCATCAAACATGGCACGCGGAACTAGAACAGTCTACCCCAGTGAATACCCGAAATAAAGGGTTCAGTTCGACATTCCAACCACCTGAAGAAGGCCGGAGCGTACAACGACCGAAACGTTGTGATAGTTACGGCGAAAAACATGAGGACAATAGCCATCCTGCAAGATTTGGTTTAAAAACAAAAAACAAAACAAAACAAAAAACAAAACAAAAAAACAACACAACACAAGAAAACAACACAAGAAAACAACACAACACAAGAAAACAACACAACACAAGAAAACAACACAACACAAGAAAACAACACAACACAAGAAAACAACACAACACAAGAAAACAACACAACACAAGAAAACAACACAACACAAGAAAACAACACAACACAAGAAAACAACACAACACAAGAAAACAACACAACACAACACAACAAAAACAAAACAACAAAAAACAAACAAAAAACAGGAAACTAGATTTATAAATTTTTGACAACAATTATCGAATGATTCATTTTTTTTACGGCTTGTTAACCTATTGCAGATTATTAAAAAGCAGAAAATATTTTTAGATTGTAAGAATGTTCTTTTTTTATATAATAATGATTTAGTGATACAAATCTTACTAAATAACTTATAGCTCCAGGGTATTCGCGCATAAATTATATAACTAACCCAACTAGAATTGGAACGAGGCCGTCCCGATTAACAATTACGAACTATTATCCATTAAACCATCCGCACATCTAAGTTCACAGTACCTACCCTACTATTTCCAAGTGGTCAGCCATCTAGGTACGGGCCAGGCTCGACGTTGCTTAACTTTGGTCATCATGCCGGAAGCGGTGTTTCAACGGGATGTGGCCGTAAGCTTGATTGACAGCAAAAACATTAAATCAGTAATAGACGCTTTATCTACAAGCATAATTTCACTAGATTATAAAAAATATGTGAACCAACTACAATGAGATATTTATTATTTACCATCCTATCTGTGAACTATTGGTCAGAATAGATTTCGTTTAAAGGCGTGTCAACCCTAATGGGTCATTTTACGCCAACCGTGTAAACTGAAGGACAAGAAAATTTAAACTGTTGTATCCTTAAAGAGGTTACAAAAAAGACAAAGGTGATACTCGAGAGAAGCAACACTAATACGCGCGTAGATGAAAGGAGGTTTATTGTAAAAGAGAATACACTACTGAAACACAAGAAATCGGGTGGCAGGCTGGTAATTCCTGAAGCAAGGTTATTTACCTTACTTACCCACGTTGAAGGATGTGGCACAAGGCCATTATTTTATGCGAGATAAAACGGAGCCCGTAGAGTCGGACAAAAATTCAGCTGGAGACGAATCTCCAACTAATTGCCGAAGCAAGGATATTTGCCAACCGCCTCACGCGATCAGATGTGGCACAAGGCTGAATTTAACGAGGGGTATCCGAGCCCGTATGCTCTGGCAAAAATTCCCCGTAAAAAACGGGGTCGGGTAGCTGTCTAACACCCCAGACAAGAGATTGTCCTTCGGCATAGCCTCGTCTGGATTCCTTTACGCCCGAAGGTAGAGAGCTACTAATATAGTCAGTCCACATAGGCGATAGGGAGTGTGGGACATTCCATTACAACATAAACAAACTTAAGAGTAAGGAATTATCCCAGTAATTTTAAGAAAATAATTTACGATTATTCGTTTATTTCAATATATGGACGAATAGAAAGTGACATCGCTTTTATCCAGGGCGCTTTTTTGAATGAATAAATATTTCTAATAGCATAAAGGGAGTTTTACACTTAGGGACAGTATTAAAATTTTCTAGAGTATTCTCGATTTCCTACATGGAAAAATTCGTACGTCCCAGACTTGACCCTAAACCTGATATTTATTATTTATCAAAGAGGTTGATTTTGATGGTCAAATAATAATTAACTAGTAAATTACATGGATCTTCAAGTGGAAATCTCAAAAATATGGCATATGAGGACATCGATAAATCTATTTGTAGTTGTAGCCCTCGGATTGACTGAAAAAGGTTCCCATAGACAAACTGAAGGGTTTCCTGGTAGCATATGCCTTAAAGAAATACAAAAACATTTTACTAACAAGTACAACACACATTACAAAGAGCATTATCTATGTAAAGATGTGATTTTTTAATTTTTTTATTACAGAAATGATCACTGGGGATCATGACGCCATTTCTGACCTTAGGCATTTCATTACGGTCCGGAAGGAAATAACAGCGAGTCAGGGTTTATAAGATGTCGTATATCAGAGGGGCTATCTGAGTAAACAACAATTACCTTGTCTTCTTTAATTATGGATTTTAAGGGTATTCTTAATGCAGTATATATATATATATATATATATATATATATGAATTACTTAAATATAATTAACAAAATCCTCCTAATAATTTTTATCATGTGTATATCATTGCTTGAACCGGCTTCTAATGCTCTAGAGTGAGCGGCTTGGTGATAGTAGTCGTGGCTCCAGGGGGCACAGTCCTATGGTTACAGAGTTCCACCACGGAATATGTGAGCGAGCGGCGCTATACTGAGTCCGATTTGCAATCTCTTCGTCACCGAGACCCATTGGAACAGTTGGTATGATGTTTGCTTGACAACCTGTCAGGGTTTCAATTCTCGGTAGTGGATGCGCACTGCTGATGAATCCCAAATATAGGACGAAACAGCCGTCCAGTGCTTTCTGCATTCTGTTTAGGTTTCTTTCTCGATGAATTACTTAAATATAATTATCAAAATCCTCCTCATAATTTCTATCATATACAAGTAAAATTATTTTCCTGTTAGGGAGGTATATTCTGCTGCGCTTTTCAATATATATGGTGGACTTCCCGTTGTATTAGAGGTATGAGGGTCAAGCAGCCCACTTCCTAGTACATATGATTTGATTATAGTGATGAAGACTTTGTGAAGTGCCGAATACAAAGACTTGGTGTGCTACACCTAACGACCCTTCAGAGTTGTCCTTCTCTTAGACCAGTTGCCATCCAAGTCTATAGAACCCAGTCTGCTATTTATACAAAGCTGAAAAAGAGGTTATAAGCAAGGGTATTAGCACATAAGTGAATGCAATGTATTCGAACTCGGCTCGCCAATTTCTCAATTCGAGCCACTATCTACTACCATGTCTCCTCAAAGCGACTGTCTCGCTTTGAAAAGAATATTCATATCTATTGTAATTATTTTAGAAATTCATAATAAAACCGAGGAATATTTAGAAATTTTTAAAATAATTATAATAGATATGAATATTTTATATAGTTCTCACAATATCGCGGCTATGTGATGTAGACAGTGCTTCAAGTTACATTTAATGACAGACTATAAAAGCAGCAAGAATTCCGCCTCTGCTTTTCTTCAAAACAAGTAAAATCATTTTAAGTTTAATAAGAGCAATACTTGGTTAAGTGTCAAACAGTCGTTGGGCTTCAAAACATGTGCATAATTACTTGATTAGAAGTGAAGTATTATTTGGTGACCACTTTAAGTCAGGAATCAGTTGTGTCTGAAAAGCTGGTGTTGTATTAAAAATAAAATCAAAAAGAAAAAGGTGGAGGAAAACAAATCAAAAAGAAAAAGGTGGAGGAAAACAAATCAAAAAGAAAAAGGTGGAGGAAAACAAATCAAAAAGAAAAAGGTGGAGGAAAACAAATCAAAAAGAAAAAGGTGGAGGAAAACAAATCAAAAAGAAAAAGGTGGAGGAAAACAAATCAAAAAGAAAAAGGTGGAGGAAAACAAATCAAAAAGAAAAAGGTGGAGGAAAACAAATCAAAAAGAAAAAGGTGGAGAAAAACAAATCAAAAAGAAAAAGGTGGAGGAAAACAAATCAAAAAGAAAAAGGTGGAGGAAAACAAATCAAAAAGAAAAAGGTGGAGGAAAACAAATCAAAAAGAAAAAGGTGGAGGAAAACAAATCAAAAAGAAAAAGGTGGAGGAAAACAAATCAAAAAGAAAAAGGTGGAGGAAAACAAATCAAAAAGAAAAAGGTGGAGGAAACAAATCAAAAAGAAAAAGGTGGAGGAAAACAAATCAAAAAGAAAAAGGTGGAGGAAAACAAATCAAAAAGAAAAAGGTGGAGGAAAACAAAAAGAAAAAGGTGGAGGAAAACAAATCAAAAAGAAAAAGGTGGAGGAAAACAAATCAAAAAGAAAAAGGTGGAGGAAAACAAATCAAAAAGAAAAAGGTGGAGGAAAACAAATCAAAAAGAAAAAGGTGGAGGAAAACAAATCAAAAAGAAAAAGGAGGAGAAAAACAAATCAAAAAGAAAAAGGTGGAGAAAAACAAATCAAAAAGAAAAAGGTGGAGGAAAACAAATCAAAAAGAAAAAGGTGGAGGAAAACAAATCAAAAAGAAAAAGGTGGAGGAAAATAAATCAAAAAGAAAAAGGTGGAGGAAAAATAAATCAAAAAGAAAAAGGTGGAGGAAAAATAAATCAAAAAGAAAAAGGTGGAGGAAAAATAAATCAAAAAGAAAAAGGTGGAGGAAAAATAAATCAAAAAGAAAAAGGTGGAGGAAAAATAAATCAAAAAGAAAAAGGTGGAGGAAAAATAAATCAAAAAGAAAAAGGTGGAGGAAAAATAAATCAAAAAGAAAAAGGTGGAGGAAAAATAAATCAAAAAGAAAAAGGTGGAGGAAAAATAAATCAAAAAGAAAAAGGTGGAGGAAAAATAAATCAAAAAGAAAAAGGTGGAGGAAAAATAAATCAAAAAGAAAAAGGTGGAGGAAAAATAAATCAAAAAGAAAAAGGTGGAGGAAAAATAAATCAAAAAGAAAAAGGTGGAGGAAAAATAAATCAAAAAGAAAAAGGTGGAGGAAAAATAAATCAAAAAGAAAAAGGTGGAGGAAAAATAAATCAAAAAGAAAAAGGTGGAGGAAAAATAAATCAAAAAGAAAAAGGTGGAGGAAAAATAAATCAAAAAGAAAAAGGTGGAGGAAAAATAAATCAAAAAGAAAAAGGTGGAGGAAAAATAAATCAAAAAGAAAAGTTAAAAGAAAAAATTCATTGTTCTATGATATACCAGAAAGGTTGGTTCGCCGTATCGTGCTTGACAAATTCTCTTAAATATGTTTAAGTCTACCATTCATCCAGGTTTAGAATATTACTACCACGTATTATCCGGTGCTCCCGTTATATATCTAGAGATCCTTGAAAATTCCAAAAGAATCAGTAAACATTATTGGTCCTAATCTGGCCTCTCGGCCCCACTCATTTTCTAACTGACGTAAAATTGCCTTTTCTACAAATACTTTTTTATGGTAATTTATTCGGATGAGTTCGTCGATATTGTATTTAGACAATTTGAATTTAAGCACAGTATTAAACTGGCGACAAGGCCTCATCAATTTCCAGTTGAGGTGGCGAGATCTAATCGTAAGTTCTATGCTAAGTTTCTTTTCTAGCACTTCTCACGTGTGGAACCCTCTTCCAG
>OZ010580.1:28248929-28293929 GCA_963932145.1 Acanthosepion lycidas | reverse complement strand
ATCTTCCAACTTCGACGATGTTAGAAGTGGATTAACCAAACGGATTTTGATAAGCTGATTACCAAAACGGCAGATCGGTTGGATAACAAAACACTTGTTGCTATCTGCACGTATAGCCACTGATGGTGCGCCTTTAGTTGCTGGGTTTTTTCTTGTTTTTTTTGTTTTTTTTTGTTTTTTTTTAAGCGATCGGATGTTATAAAGGAAGATAAAAGACAGAATCTTCTAAAATAAATCGATTCCGGTAAAAGATCCTGACGAAGAGGCGAAGAAATCATAATTACATTAGCATCGCTCTTAATCATCATCGCCATCGTCATCTGCGAAATTTCTCGAATAAATGAAATCAAAGTGAAACGAATTACCGTATGCTAAGGTAAATTTTTTGCCCTGAAAATTATTTTTAAATCACCTTGCATCTTAGCACTGAAAGTTCAAGTTGTAGAAAAGAGTTTGCCAGCCCACACTAAGCCTAGTCACGAGATACAAATAATGATGAACCCCAAACATATATAAGCCTACAATTATCATTCATATGTAATAAATACCGTCTATCTTGTATCATATGAGTTTTTCGTGCATAGACGGTCAGTAGAAATGCGGAAACACCTTGTGCTTGTTTGTTTAATGCCGAAATTTAATTTTCTTGGGAACTTTAATTTTTGTTAGTAAAAAAAAAAAATGAATAACAATACTATGAAAATGTATTGCTGATATTCTTACTACATAAATGCATTTTTATACTTTCATAACGTTTTTGGATGTTCACTATTTTCCCATAGATGGAACCCTAACAGATACTTGTACCGGAAAGCAAGTGTTGTTCCTAATGGGAATAGGTATAACATTGTGCTAAACTGCTGAATATCTAATTCATAAGAAATAAATATTCAATAATAGATTAAAAATGTGATAAAAAGTAAAATGACAATGCAGAATTGGAGACTTGGGTATGCTAATACAGTAAGTTATGAAATCCTCAAATATTTTTTCAAGATGAGGCAAGGCAATACTAACACACGATGAGAAAATATACCGTATTTCCTCTATGCTAAGACGCATTATTTCCTGAAAATGCCCTAAAATAATCCTGCGTCATAGCACTGAAAGTTGAAGTTGCAGAGTGTAGTGTGTCGGCCGTCACGAACCTTTGTTGAGAGATAAAAACAATTACGAACCCTAGTCATATAATATAAGCTGACATTTATCATTTACATGTAATAAATTCCGTATAACTTGTTAGTATTATAATGTAATATATATCTATATCAGTATCTCTCTCTCTCTATATATATATATATATATATATATATATATATATTCTAGTTTAAATGCATCTAAACATAAAATTATTCAGCTCCATTAGATATTATAAAATACTCTTTAAATTTTGTTCATTTTAACAAAAAGGTAAAAATAGGACAGAACTTATGGGATGACCTTATATATATATATATATATATCAGGTCATCCCATCTAATGGAGCTGAACGTTATTTTTATGTTTAGATGCATTTAAACTGATCAAATTTTATTTCAGAGAACAAAATTAAATTTTGTTTGATTTTCCTGCTAACATGGAAGTACCCAAGAATCATTTGAGGCACATAATGCTTTATGAGTTCAAGAAAGGAAGCTCAGCAGCCGAATCGGCTAGAAACATTCACTCAGTTTATGGAGTGGAATATGTGAATAAAAGAACTTGCAGAAGATGGTTTGCAAAATTCAGAGGTGGAGATTTCAATCTTGAAGATGAAGATCGAACCGGACGTCCAGTTGAGTTTGATAAAAAGCTTCTTGAAGCAGCCCTTGAAGAAAATTCTGCTTTATCATTTGAGGAATTGGCAGTGGTTCTCAGTTCAAACCATACAACTGTTCATCGTCATCTTCAACAACTTGGAAAAGTTCCTAAACTTGGAAAATGGGTGCCTCATGAATTGTGTGAAAACAACCTCAAATCCCGAGTTGACATCTGCTCTTCTCTCCAACTTGTTTCACCTTTTTTGCATAGGCTTGTGACTGGCGACAAAAAAAATGGATCTTTTATTGAAATGTTAAGCGTCGTAGACAGTGGCTTGGTAAAGGGGAAGGACCCCAGCCACAGCCGAGAAGGGAACTTCATGAGTAAAAGGTTCTTCTTTCAATCTGGTGGTATCGCCAAGGAATAATCCACTTTGAATACTTACCACTTAATGCAACAATTAATGCTCAAATATACTGTCAGCAATTAGAGCGTTTGAAACAAGCTTTGAGGAAAAAAAGACCTGCTCTAGTGAATCGAAAAGAGGTGATGTTTCATCAGGACAATGCGCGGCCCCACACAGCAAGAATCACGTCACAAAAGATCGAAGTTGGTTGGGAGAAAATTCCTCATCCACCTTATTCTCCCGATCTTGCTCCTTCAGACTACCATTTGATTACAGTATCATTTAGAAGAAACAGCTTTTGTAACACAGAAAGAGGTTAAAACTGACATTTGTGAGTTCTTCGAATCAAAGTCAAATAAATTTTACAGTAATGGAATTAGTAAGCTTGTTAATAAATTGAAGGAAGTCATAGATAATCAGGGAAAATACATTGTTGATTGAATCTGTAATTAAATGTAACATTTGGTCACTTGTTTTCTTTATTCAAAATTCGGACAGAACTTATGGGATGACCTTGCGTGTGTATATATATATATATATATATATATATATCTGTCCTATATATCTATATACATACATACATACACACTATTTACATTATTCGGACCATTGTCCTCATCTTTGTCGCCATATTTATTACGTTTCGGCGGTTGTACGCTCAGGCCTTCTTCAAGTGATTGGGATGTCAAACTGAACCCTTTATTTCGCTCACAGGTGTAGACTGTACCACGCGCCGTCTCTAAATGTCAGTTATCTCCTGTTAATTCCCCTCTCGAATTCTCCACTGCCTTAACTGGGTATTGAACTCCCTCTTTTGGTCCTGTCACTAGATCTAACTAACGCCTTTATCCACTGTGCCATGGGTCCTTGAGGGAAATAAAGGGTTCGGTTCCACATTCCCACAACGTGAAGAAGGCCGAAACGTTGTAACAAATATGACGACAAAGATGAGGACAATAGTCTGAATAATGTAAATAGTGTACATGATACCTCATCTCAGAAATATATATATATATATATATATATATATATATATATGTGTGTGTGTGTATTTAGGCAGCAATCATTCTTTCATGCACATTTCATTGAATACGACAGACCAGGTGCTTTTTAGTTTTTATACAATTTCTTATGCGATCTAATTTTTTCTTTTCAGATGATAAAATATATAAACACTGTCCGAATGTTCTTTTTTTCCGAGCGCTTTCGGTTATACATTTAGCCATTTTCAAGGATTTAATATTTTAACTGTTAAATAAGAAATAGTTTGTTGCATGTATGTATTTATATAATGTTTTCATTTTTCAAGACACGGTCAAGATATTGTGTCCATGTTCATAGTTGATATAAAGTGCTCTTTTTTGTTCTTATTAATAAGGTTTCTATTATTTTTAGCCATTTTTGGATGTAGATGATGTAATTTGTGTTGTCAACAGGTATGTTACGAATAGTGTCCGGTAGATCTCCATGAATATTTAAATGAGATCTAATTGAGCTATGATCAGAAAGGTGTAGAGTGAGTCTGCGTGTCAAACATGTTGTAGTGTGGCCTATATAATTATTTACGAATTTTGATTTATCAGGAATATAATTTCTTAATGGACATTTAAATTAGTAAATAATATTTGCCGTATTTAATTTTGTTCTAAGCGGTGAATTATTTTTAACTATAAGATTCTTTTCAAATTTTTTTTAATTAATCTAATTTTTTTTGCTATTGTCAACATTTTTTTCATAATGCTCTTAATTCTACTTTCGTCTTGTTCATAATTTTCGCTCATTTGATTTTTCTAAAAAAATGTTATTACTTATGTTTCTATTCTCGTCATTGCTATTAGCCACCTTAGAGAGAAAACGCCTAATATGGAAATCCAACAATTGATTAGGAAATCCGTTATTAATCAGCGCTTGTTTTAGTTGTTTAATTCTTTAATGAAATTGTATAAAAAATAAATTGAAGCATATTTTATGTCATTCAAAGAAATACATAAACACACACGTGTATATATATATATATATATATATATATATATATATATTGTATCAAAAATACTTTTACAAACATTAAGGGCTGGTTCTTCACACCAAAACAAGCACAAGTCCCCATATAAACATGTCCCAAAATCCTTTGTTTTTGGGTTACTATGTTTAAATAAAGTTTACAGTAGATGGTGCTGTGTTGCTATGTAGACGAGGTAACATTTGTTATTCGTGTCAAGTCTTCAAAGTTTAACGTGCGTTGAGGTTCAATGATGGCCTTTTGGAAATATGCTTATATGGATATTTTATCTTGCTTTGGCGCCAGGAAGCCGCCCCTTCATGCTTTTAAAAGTATTTTTGATTGTATTTTGTACATTTAATAGTACCCGTAGCAAACTTTAAAACGATGTATTTGCGAACATACAGGGTGCGACGGGTAAATTGTTGCCATTTTATATTTTTCATTTTGCGCATGCGCTTTGATTTTGATTTTGTCGACTGCATGGCACCGTCTGTGAAAAGAAAGCATCACAGCGCTATTTTTTCCGTCTAAAATTTGGAAACGGCATGCTGTACTACTTAGCATTCGCGCCGAAAGCGCCAATACGAATATAGAATGTTTGGCCGGCAATCTGAGGACAGCACAGGGGATGCGGAATGAGTTGGATGTGTAATGGTGATTACGAAGGTTTTTGGAGAGGTCACTAGTGATGGTGACATTATGCCTTCATTCATCTTTCCATATACCTTCAGACTCAACACGGAGGCCTACATCAAGTGCCTTGAGGAGGTAGTGCTACCCTGGGTCAAGAGGGTGGCCGCCGAAGGAGCAACAGAACTTCACCATGCAACACAAGCAAGAGAGCCCTGAGTGTCAGAAAATTTCTGCGACCACATCATCCATTACACTAGACCTGCTAACTCCCTAGACTGCACCCCCTTTGATTATTTTGTGTTGGTCGCAGTTGAGCGAGAGAACAACTCATTGTAATACCAATGATGAACTGAAGACAAGGATCATGGTAGCAGTGACTAACTTAAACAAGGAGAGTGTCCAGAAGAGTTGAAGGAGATTCCGAAGTCGTCTGGAGGCCGTGGTTGAAGCCAATGTCGATTTTATTGAATAAATTTACTCTTTAGTATTTCAAGATATCTGTGTGCAATTTTCGCAAATATATCTTAAAATGAGATGTCAATGTTATTTTCATTAACGACTATATATATATATATATATATATATCAAAGGCTTAGGGGTAGACTCTCTAAATTCAGCCCGGTTTCGGACCTAGCTAGAGGCAACTGAACGTCTAGCCACCATGATGAGCTGTGATACAGTGAAACAGTCTGTCTGTGGATGACTATATATATATATATATATATATATATATATATATGTGTGTGTGTGTGTGTAATGTGTGTGTGTGTGTGCGCGCGCGCGCGTTTTCGTTTTAGAGTTTTGATAATTTGTTAGTAAACAGCTTCCTATCGATACAGTCTTTCGTCGACCTGGGCATATCGTCCGGTATCTAATAGCGACTGTGGTAATGACGATGCAAGAAACTAACGCACCATTTGCTCTTTTGAAAGCAACCCTCAGTAATCAACTGGGAGTTGATGTGAAGACGACGTGTATTGAAATGCCTTGTGATGTGAATAGGTATGACATTATGCTAAACTATTGAAAATCTAATTGATAACCACAAATATTTCATAATCCGTCCAAAAATGTGTTAATTTGTTTTAACAGGATATGACACAGTAAAAGACGGCGACTTGGATTTGCTTGTACGGTAAGTTATTTAAAAAAAATAGGGTGCGTCTTACCACTTGTAGCGTTCTGGAAATACAATAAATGAATGTCATGTATTCGTTTGTTGTGTGATAAATACTCTTGCCCAATGAACGACTCAGGTCATATACTAAATATTAGTCCTTCCTTTTGGCGTATTTCGGTTCGTCTACGAAGGGTTTCAGTCGTGGTTCAAATCAAGATTTCGAACGCCTTTATTTTAAAAGGCAAAAGTCACATCTTTTACTTGGAAGACTGGCGTAACTCGGGGTCTTATGGGTAAGCAATTTCGAAACAAATAACTTACGACTATGATCCTTATTTTATTTGAAGGAAACGATGAATGAGAAATTACGTCATTTGTGTCTAGGGCGCTTTTCTAAATGAACGATTTTCTAAATGTCAGAACCGTCAGCTGTATACAACCGCTTTATCAGATCATTAGTTCAAAATATCTTAGAGTGAGTGAAGCAAGGAGGTTTTGGCAAGGGGCATCAATCTTCGAAACTAGTGGACTAGCGCTACACAATCACAAACGCAGGACTCTACCAGACAAGAAAAACGACATCACTTGAAGAATTCCAACAGTAGTAACAATTAAAATGGATATTCTTTGCAACATAAAAGAATTACATTTGACGTCCAACACTACTTCGAACAAAAATGTTAGGAAGAAAACCCTCAGCAATGCTTGGAAGCGTGATAAGAGTTAGTCGAGTTGAGAAGCCTATAAAACATTTTGTGAATTTCAAACCTACAGTAGCACTGTTCGGCCGAATGTTTATTTATAGGGAAAATGGCGAATATAACTATTGCAGCTTAAAGGACTTATTTTAAATAAGAAAAATTAAAATTGGCGGAAATTTTCTAGAGCCTTCTCTGCTTTCCACTTGAGAAAAGATACGCAGAAAACAGGCTTGAACTAAAATCCGACTTGTTTAAATTGTAAGATGATTTTGAAGGTAAAAAAAACAACCACAACCGCCCAAAGAACATTGTCAGTCTTTTTAAAATGGTACGCACAGACGCACACGTCTGCGTGTCTGTAAAAGCCAGCGTATATCTATAAAAAGACAATATGAATAAAGACAAAAAGGAAAACTTACTCAACGCGTTTCGTTTGAGAGACATGTATTTACTTAGATAAATTTCATCAGAGGATGAAACGCGTCGGCGAAGGTTTCTTTTTGTTTTGTTTGTTATATATATATATATATATATATATATATATATATATATGTGTGTGAGAGAGAGGGGGTGCTATGGCTAAACAATCGCCCTGTTATATTTTTAATTTCACGCATGCGCGTTGTTTTTGATTTTGCCGACTGCACATCATAGTAGGCTCAGTTGGGCACCGTCTGTGAGAAATAGAGCACCATGACACAATTTACTATGTCAGGCAATTTCTGCAACCACATCACCCATTACACCCCTGGCCACCTAACACCCCAAACTGCAAACCCCTTGATCATTATGTGTGGGGCATAGTTGAACGAGAGAGACCAACAAAACTCCTTGTAACATCAAAGATGAACTGAAGGCAAGGATTATGGCAGCATTCACCAACTTAAACAAGGAGACCGTCTAGAAGAGATGCAGGAGATTCCGAAGTTGTCTGGAGGCCTTGGTTGAAACCAATGCCGAATTTATTGAATAAATTTACTTACTTTAGTATTTCAAGATATTTTTGTGTAATTTTGGTAACTATCTGTTAAAATGATATGTCAGTCGTATTTTCATTTTTGCGTAATTTAGACGACAATTTACCCACGCACCCTCTATGTCCAAAATAATTTTAAGGGGAAAAACTATGAAAATAAAGAGTGAAAAATTTTCGTGTCACGATTTTGACCGATGAAGTCCTAAACGACGATACGCTCTCAGACGAAAATTTTCTCCGCCACACAGACAAAAAAAAAATTTATATATATATATATATATATCATTCATAATGAGGTCAATGGAAGAGCTGTCTACCTGGTCCACCCACAGTACGCCTGATGCGTGTGTGACATATATATATATATATATATATATATTTGCACACATACATATATATGTGTGTGTGTGTGTGTATATATATATATATATATATATATATATATATATATAAGTGTGTGTGTCACACACACACATCAGGCGTGCTGTGGGTGGACAAGGAAGACAGCTCTTCCACGACCTCATTATGAATGATATAAATTAACTGAAATATATGAAAAGAAAAAGGATGTATCTTAATGCGTTAAGTGTGTATTTTTCTAAACTTATTTTCTTTTTAGGGAAGCATAATTCTATCGTTTGACATATCTAACCACAATTTCGACCTAAAAATGTCAAGTAAATTTAACACTATTCATTTATTAGAAACTGGCTTTAAAACCGCCTTATTGTGCGGCATTTAATCTAGCTCCTGCGGAGAGATTGTGGGGGGAGCTTTTGATTGGGCCTTCATCACAAAAGGTAGGGAGGAGTCGATGCGATAGGCCACACTAAACTACAGACGAGCTCAAAATTCAACGCTGCATTGAAGTATTGCATTAATATTTAAGCTTAACTTTTAAAAGTTCAAAGACAATTCTTCTGCCGCTACTTAATTTAAAAACAATTTGATGTACATAGGTCCCTACGTTCCGTACAAACAAGTATTTTTATTTCATGGGGGGGGGGGCTTTAACAGAATCTTGCAATTAAGTTCGATTCTTTCCAAATTTATTTCCATGTTATAAAAACTTATCGAACAAAAATTTCGTCGCCCAAAAGTTACGTAAAGAATCGCCAAAAAGAATCGCAGTAGTGGAAAGTTGGAAATCCAAAATTTCAAGATTGCGGGTCCGGATCCAAACCGGAATGTTTTTAATTTGCTCAGGGAGTTAGCCCGATTCCAAAATGGTGTGATATGTTGGGCTACGGCTTCTAGGCGTAAAGTTAAAAAATGTGATACGGTGATACACGCATTTATCATGTAGATGTTTACAATAACAATAACTTTAATGGTGTGAGATTTTATGTAACTCTAGCGGTGTTCGTATTGTAAATAAATAATATTATAGTTATATGTATTTTGATTTTATACATTATATATATATATATATATATATATATATATATATAAAGAGAGCGAGAGAGATCTGAACTGGGCACCAGAAAGACATTAAAAGAGAAAGAATACATTACAAAGTTATTGCGTGATGCAAGCGCAAAATAAATTGCAAAGCAGTTTAGCTGGAGATCAAAGAAAATTAAAAAAAAAGAAATTGAAAAGACTAGCAATAAATAAATAAATAGCTTAAATGTTACAAAAATAGATCCGAGTAAAAGGAAAAGCTGAGAAAATAAAGAAAAGTATATTAAACAAGTTGGATTTGAGAATATAGCAAACAATTATGAACAAAAGCTGAAGGCATAAAATACAAGCAAACTACCACAAGGAAAGAGTAAAGGATTGTTTATCGTCACATCAACGTTGTTGGTCATTTTATGTTGAATAGGTAGTTTTCACGTCAGGTTAGTTTTAACAACACACGCCAGTGTCTTGAAATCTTCAAAATATTTACTAATGTTGACGTTATCGCTAACATTTTTTTTTGTCGACATTCACAAACTCTACATTTAGTTCAATTTCGCAAACCAATCGATGAAATTTCAATAAGGTGATTTGTTTGAAAAAAAATACTTTGACAAAAAACCCTAATTCGCAGTTTTTACGCACCCTGGTAAAACCAACTGTACATCGTACCCCCTTAGCTGTTTGCACTTCTCCCCAAAATTCGGTTTCGATCAGTCAATGTATGGCTATTTTAGAAGGTGTGATGGACGGAAGTTATTTTCCATTCTGCAGCACCTTTTCTACAGACGAAATGCCACAGAATAATATCGGTCACATTATATAACACTAGTAGGTTTCTATGACGCGAGGAAATAAATATAACTGGATAAGCTTGTATAAACTTTGAAAAGCTAGAATTTTTTTTTTTTTGCAACACGCTGACGCCGGTTGAAATAATATTTAGTATTGTCGAAGTTATCGCTAACATTTTTGTCGAGGTTTACAAATTCTATGGTTCGTTTAATTTCGCAAACCAATCGATGAAATTTGAATAAGCTGATTTCTTTGGTGAAAATACTTTGACAAAAACCCTACTTCGCGATTTAATAATTAATTTAATTTATAGGACTTTATATTGTATATAACTTAAAAGATATCCAATAAAAAAAATATCAATATTGCATTTTTATTAAACGAGTGTTTGTTATTTTAATCATTAATTTTTTTTCTTTTTAAAAAGAGTGAGTATATTGTATTAAATAATAGAACATTTACCCCCGAAAATTAATGAAAATTTATTGCATATACCCTAGTAAATGCAACTGTACTTTGTACCTCCCCCACCCATACCTGTTTGCAATTCTCCCCTTTGGATCGGTCAATGTATGGCTATTTTAAAGGGTGTAACGGACAGACGAACGAATTAACGAAAGTCACAGAATTTCATAGACAAATGTTTTTTGGATGTGAATATTTTGTATTGGTGAACAAATTTTGTGGAGCTTTTTTTTGTATCTACAAACTACCACATTTAAATAAACATCAATGAGATACGAAGTAGTATATGAAAACTTATCTATAAACACTAAGGTTTTAGCGGGGTAATACTGAATCAGACTGGCGACTAGACTAGAGACACTTCTTTCCTTTATGAAAAAAAAAAAAAAAAAAATCAGCCAAATTGATTTAAAAGAACAGAGATGGTAGAATAACGTTTTGGATTAGTGATGTAGGCAGTAAAACTATAGATCCCTTCAAAATTGATGTATCAAGATAAATAGAGAGAATTGTTCTAAGTTCCTAGCAAAATGCTATTTTAAATGCTACATCGACGTGTGAAGACGAAGCTCTTGAGAACTACCAAAAATGTAATGCATTCACAGCGACACAATCTTATGAACATAAAAATATTGGGTCGAAGCAAAAGATTTTAGCGTTTTTAATTGAATTTTGCACGTGGATTTATTTAACCACATAAGTGCACTTTTGGTTAAACTACTTTTCATCATCTTTGAGGCAGCTCCACGATTCCATCTCCCCAGAACTTAACGTCTTTCTGGGTTATGAAAGAATTTAAGTGGTTTTCAGAGGCTTCCAGAGAAATTTGTAGGGATCGACATACGAGGTAATCTGAAGTCGCGAGGTCGGTTGAGTACGGCGAGTGTAACTGGATATATCAGCCAACCTGTACAGATTTGTCAGGCTTGCAAAGAGACTTAATGTCTAGCGTTGTCCTGACACCTTTCTGCTGACTAATTCCGGATACTTTTCATTGATTGCAGCCTTTATTCAGTTCACTTAACAGAACATGTCCAATTTTGTGGAAGGAAGTCGTAATACACAATGCTTTCCCTCCCCACCACCACGACCAGGTACACAACATCACCTTCGGATGTAAGCTGTATTTTGAACTGATTAACGATGGCATATTTTCTTTTCCCATTGTTGAAAGCAATACACATTTCATCGACTGTAATTGTGGTTATAAAAATATGTTCTTCGTTTGAACCAAGAATCGTAGGTAGAAGTGCATGAAAGAAGGATTGCTGCCTAAATACACACACACACATATATATATATATATATATATAGATATGTGTGTTTGTGTATTTAGACAAAGATGAGGACAATAGTCCTAATAATGTAAATAGTGTAGAGATTCGCGTATTCAAGTAGTTTTAGATGTCTTGTAGTACTCGTATGCGATGTGTGGAGTATGTCAGCGATGGCCCGTGTCGTTCGATCTTCATTATTTTTAACTGTTCTTTGGATTTGGTCATCAATAACTGAAGAACTTTCTGGACGTTCTCAACCTTCCAGATAAAAATTTTAACCCCTGCACTTAGCAAAACAAACAGTAACTCTCGGCTATGGTATCATATTCATAAACGGTAATCGTATAGAAAAGGGATGAAAAGTCACCTTTTAAAATATGTATACATGTTTGAAATGTCAGTCATGTATGAAACAATAACGTTTTCATACGCCACCTACTGAAAAACGCTAGGAATCATTGTTTCAGTCCAATAATTATTCATTTCTGTTGACGTCGATCTAATTTATGACTAATTTTGGTTCAACGAAACGTCTAAGTTCTAAAAAATCGTATGTAAAAGTTGAATTGGTTTTTCTAACATTCGGATTCATTAAATATTCAGTAGTTTTCTTTTTTTTTTTGCTGGGTCGGTAAATCCTATGTGTTCTTTAATGAAAAAAAACAAACATCTAGCTTACGTTTTCTCCTATCAACAACTTTTTAAAAGTCTAAACAGAGAAACACAAATCTTCGTGCTACTAAAAACAAAGATGGAGGGCAACAGTTCGAATGTAAATTCGATAGTCTTTTGCTTAACCAAGACCTTATACTTTATATGCTAGCTATAATAATTTATATAGACAAACGTTTTCGACTACATGTTATATAGTCAATATTCTACAGTTTCGCATCCTGAATGTATTTGTAAGAAATCGACTTGTACATAGGTTTTGTTAGTGCGTTGATCAAATCGAAGAATTTTAAAACCCTTCTGGAAATCTAGCTTTGATGAAAAAGGCTTACATTCAAACAATGAAATTTATACAAGTATCAATTTGTGGTAAAAACCACGTTCCTGTATTCTGTTTTCAATTTCCCCTAAATAGTCTTATAACGTCGGTTTGCAGCTCTGAAAGGCATATATAATAACAATAATAATGAAGATAATACTAATACTTCGATCCTAAAAGAAATATACATGTTATAAAAACGATAAGGAAAAAACACGGAAAAACGATACATTTTCTGATAAAAATCACGTCAATTGTCATTTGTTTTCGCCGAAATGTAATATGTTTTTTTTTTTGTTGTTTTTTTCATTTTGTTGCGACGTAGACAATGTGTATATCCTTTTTCATTTCAGTGTTGACGTTTCTATTTCCCTTTCCGTGGCCAGGGAACCAACGCGAAACTTTAGGACAGACATTCAGTACATATTTTATCAGCCAATAAAAATCAACATGAAGAAAAATAAAACGAATTTTCTCGAGCTACAGACAGTTTACTTGATATTCGCTATGTTAGATAAAATGTCGCATGCATGGAATTTGCTTCTCTTTGAGAACACTTCCGCTTTTATTAGTAAATATGCATAGATTTCTCAATGAAAAATAGCTGGTCAGTAGTAAATATGTATGTTCAGTTAATGTTTGAATTTTACTAGTATTAAACTGCGCTGCAAAGAAGTAAAAGACTGAAAAAAAAAAAAAAAATAATTGGATTTCAGTTCATACGTTGGGCGAACAATTAACGAAGCGTTAATGTCTCCCAGTGACTAAAAAATGTTCATTGTGTATGTATATATATATTTGTGTGTACAGTGTAACCTGGATATAAGAGATTTTTCTCTGGTCCCAAATTAGAGCCATACTTACCTAAACAAAATAGACCAAACCCGGATATATAAGAGACTTCTTCTCCGGTCCCTTATATCCGGGTTACACTGTGTGTGTGTATATATATATATGTGTGTGTATATATATATATATATATATATATATATATATATATATATATATATCTATATCTGATGCGATGAGAACGAAAGTAATATATAAATTCCAACCTTCCCAGCATTAATCCAAAAGAGGGATCGATACCGATAGTAGAACGATAATTATATATATATATATATATATATATATATATATATATATTCGAAAGAAAAAAAAACTGCTTTTTGCATGAACAAGCCAAATGTCGGCCTTCAGCTAGTTAAAGAGTAAACTTCTGGCTGGACTTGAAATTATATCTCTTATTCTTGTCAGTTATGAGTGAGACACGTGCCATGTCTAACGGATATCAGTTATCTCCTGTTAATTCCCCTCACCAAGTTCTCCACCGCCTTAACCAGGTATTGAACTCACACTCTTTGGGTCCTGTCACTGGATCTAAGTAACGCCTTTATCCACTGCGCCATGTGTCCTCATTGACATACGGCACAGTGAATCATGGTGTTAGATCCAGTGACAGATCCAAAAGAGTGTGAGTTCAATACCCGGTTAAGGTAGTGGACAACTTTCAGAGGGAAATTAACAGGAGATAACTGATAACTGACATCCATTAGACATGTCACGTAGAACTAGAACAGTCTACCCCAGTGAGCGAAATAAAGGGTTCAGTTCGACATTCCAACCACCTGAAGAAAGCCGGAGCGTACAACGGCCAAAACCTTGTAATAAATATGGCGACACTGATGAGAACAATAGTCCGAATAATGTAAATAGTGTACATATTACCTCATCTCAGAAATATAGACAGATATCGTTCATATAAGAGATCTAGTTTCAAATCCTGCCAGAAGGTTACTCTTGCAATTCTTTATTTCCGACTGCTGATGTTTTCTTAACGGATGCCAAAAAGGAAAAAAACAATGTAGAAAAAAAATTAAAAAGGACAAACAACTTACAAAAGAATTGCGATTAAAAACAAAAAGAAAACCATAATAATAATAATATTACTGTCCCTTCTGGATAATAAAGGTTAATTTTTTTAAAACATTTATGATGCTAGTTTTAAAGAGTCTTTTTCTTGCTTTATTCGTAATTTTCCTTTCTATTCTTTAATCATAATATTGTGTTACAAAGGAGAAGAAATTAGTTTCACTGAATTCACTGCGACTGCTATTATTTGCAGCTAACAGCCGGAAGCAACACGTTACGTTTTTGTTTTTTAATTGAAGAATTGGTGTTAGTAAATGTTCAAGAAAAACTTTTAATTTGATTAGCAAGCAATTAAAACAAGCAAAAGAGATCAAAAACAAATTATTTTCTGTGTCATCTATTAATGCCTGAAAACGAAGATTTATTCTTTAAAGACTAACCTTGTATTCGATTGAGGTTTGTCGGCATCTTTCTTCATGTCCTTTGTGAGGTGTGTTTTCTTTTTTTCTCCCTCATGAGATTATTTTTTCTTGAAAAAAGAAAAAAAAAACACCTTTTCAAAGACTAGTAAAAAGAAAAAATACAGTCTTAAAACGATTTTGAAACTTCGTAAACTGTGCGTTAAACAATATTATTTAAAAAAAAAATATTTTAAATTAAGAGACTATATTCAAAACTCCTTTTTATTTACGTATTGTCGGAGTTATCTTCTCCTTAATTTTCTAATGTTGAAACTGCTCTCAATTGACTATATATACTTGGCGAGACCTCGTCTTGTTCTTTTTTCTTGTCACTTTTTATCTGAAAAAGCAAGATGTAAATCTCCAGTGAAGCTTTGTGTTTCCCTCTTTGTGGTGGTGAGGGGCGGCTATGCGTTTCCTTCGAAAAACACACATGAACATTACATGCACACACGTACGTACGTTCACATACTTTCACTACAAATTTTCTACATTCATTCATACACACTAATTATATACATCGGTCTTTGTTGTCTTCTTCACATTTTTTCTTTTACATTTCTGTTGGTGGGCTTAAACTCCGGGAGAGTCCGCCATGTTTGTAGTGGACTATTTCAGGAGACGCACATGTATGTCTCTCAACGCATGAAAACAGCCCGCTACATGTATAATTTACAGTTTCTTTTTTTTTTCTTATATGTGACAAGTACTTTCAGGAGGCAACTTTTTGTGGCTTAAGTATTATTTTACCGTCTACCGACTGTCTTTATCCTGTCTTTCATTTACACGAATTCGTTAATGCAATGGTAAGCGCCTTCTGGGTTCCTTGAATACTGTTCCTTTTATTGTCCTTTCTATAGATTTCTTTTGTTGGTTTAACGGCATATCAACTCCTCATGGGTCATTTAATGCCGTAATTTAATGTTCTTGGGAGCTTTGAAGTAATAGAAATGTTATTCTGCTTTCACAATTGAGTACATGGTAGATAATACTCAGCTTTTGTGTATATACATGTTTATGTTGCTATAAAGTGCAATTTATGTCGTGGTTTTGTTATATTTTGGAGTTTGATTTCTTTAAGGAAATGTAGGATATTATATGAATTAATGTCATGAAAAATTTTTTTCATGTTGATTGGTTCGAAGAGTAGATACTGTATAGAAGAATACAGCTACTTTCAAGAAATTGTAGGATATACAGATTAATGTCATGAAAGAGCTCTTTTATGTTGCTTGGTTGATTTTGTTTAGCGGCATATGAACGTCGGACCGCTATTCTCTACTCTATTCACTGTACGATTCCTCTAATCAGATCACCATACGGATTACTGTTCGAGCGATTATTATCTGGCACACAACTGACTGTTAGTCCGGATGATATTCGAGGGCTTCTGACACCAGCATTGTTTAATGGCGTTACGATAGTAGTATCTGCGAATACAAAAGTAACAACCAATATTTGTTGATATCACAAATGTGTGTTTATTTTAGGCAAATGAATAAAGTGATAAATATTTTACGTAAGACGTTTCAACCTCTATAAGTACTTCATCGAACTGAAGTAATGCTTTTGTTGATAGACCTTTTATCCTAATGTGGGGTACTTAATAAAAGGATGAAGAAAAACACAAGGAAAATTAATTAAATCAGGGAAGTTAGGAGACCCTCATACCGAGAGACATCTAAACCTGTTTAAATACCAGTGTTCCAACTTCTTCCGCGTTTCCTATCGGTGAATAATTATAAGCGACTATTGCGTTTTTAAATCTCCCCCTCCTACACACATGTTAAATCATTTCACCCCAAGCAAGGTAACAAAGCCACTAATACACAGGGGTTAACGAGTGTTAAAGAATATAAGAAAAAACATTAAAGAGCGAGAACTATATATTTGGTTGGATTGAGGTGAGTTTGTGACCCTGGGTTTCACGCTTTTGCGATCGTCAGGGTCACAAACTCACATCAATCCAACCAAATATGTTAGCTCTATCTCTAATAAGTACCGCGCATATAATTATATATATATATATATATATATATATATATATATATATATATATATATATATATGTGTGTGTGTGTGTGTGTATGTATAAACAGAATTTGAGAGGACAGAAGATAACAATACATTAAACGTTTTGATGATCAAAGTTGACTGAAAAGCAAGAAGTTAGAAAGTTCCACAATTGAGACGTGCAATAGAAGAATCTGTTAGCATAGAACGTATGATTACACTTAGCTATTTTTATTGTAAAATGATGAGGCCTTGCCGAAAATTTAGTACCGTGTTTAAATTCATAATGTCTACGTACCATATCAGAAAGTTAATCAGAACAATTATCATGGAAGTGTTTATAGAAAAGGCACAGGGAAGCCACATTATGGCGGTGGGAAAATAAAGTTGTGATGCCAGGTGTCATTATAGAAACCTACTTGATAACATCAAACCATAATTTGGCGTGAACCCAATACGCTTTAGGGTAAAACATAACAGATGCTACTTTGACTCATGTACAAGGAAAAAATATCTACAAAATAAAACGGGCGCTATTTTGGTTTCTTATCTTTTCCTTGTAGATAACAAGCCAAAGTAGCAACATATTTTACTATGCAGATATATTAGGTTGGTGCAAAAATAATGTCGTTTTCTCACATTATGTGAGAAAACGACATTATTTTTGCATCAACCTAATAATTTCAAATTAAAATTTGTACGGTAGAATATATTATTTAAGTAATTTATCGCGAGAATATAAATAAAAGAAAAAATATTTTAATTAGATTTTATTTATATATGTCTTTTATATATTTTCTTTGTATGCCACAAGCAAAAGTACACTCTTCTTCCTTGTAGATAAGCCAAATTAGCATTGCTGAATGTATCAAGGATCTCTGAATATATAGCAGGAGTACCAGACCATATGTGGCAGCAATATTCTAAGTATGGTCGAATGGCAGACTTGTAGATATAAAAGATAGATTCTGGCAAGAAAAATTGTCTACCACGATACAGTGAAACAACTCTTCTAGAAACAAATCTCGCAATCACTTTGGTATCATTTTTTCCATTTCATGCCAGTGACAAATGTTAGCCTGAAAAGACGCAATGTGTCATTTTCTTGGAGGAAAACACCAGCCATGTTGATGGAAGGTAGGGATTTCTAACCCGATTAACAGAGAGCAGTTATTTTTTTTTGTTTGGTTTTGGAAGCGTTAACCCCTTTGAACTCTGACCACCTTTTTACCGGTGATAGAGAAAAATGACAATGACAATGCCCAGCCACTGGTTGAACAGCGATAGAGAAAAATAACTTAATGCTCAGCTACCTGCTGAACGGTCGGTAAACACTTGTAACTATTTTTATATCTACTGCGAAACATTACATACCAATTATTTACGAACTGACTCAGGGGGTCAGGCAGGGTTAAAATTGTTCAGGAACGCAGGTCTCAAAGGGTTAAAATTCAGAAGCCGTTCCATACCTAAGTTAACAGAATGTAAATTTTTTAATTTTTTTTTTTTTTTTTTTTTTAGATCAGCTGCCGATCTGACCTTATCGGACCGCCCAGATTAACGATTAAGACAGCAATAAATGGTTGTATCATCAGGAAAGACTGAGTTTAGAACTGATGACATCAAGAAGGTCGTTGATGAAAATTAGGAAGAATGTAGATCCAAGGATGGAGACCTGAGGGACGCCTGCATTAATGCAAAAAGATCTAGAAGAGTGGCCGTTCGAGATAACTTTCATTTCGCGATTCGATGAGAAAAACTGAATCAGTTCAAAAACTCGCCCAGAAATGACATAACTTTTCAACTTTTGAAGAAGACCAATATGCCAAACCCTGTCAAATGCCTTAAAGATATCCAAATCAACAGATCGAGCTTCACCATTCTTATCTAAAGGTTGACAGACTCTTTCATCAATAACCGTTTACACATCGGCAGTTGACCTCGAGAGCCGAAATCAATATTGCTTATTTGAAAGGACGTGTTTAAATGCTTAACCGATTCAAAATTGATTAGAGCCTCTAGTACTTTGCTAAGAAGAAATAGGAAGTTAATAGACCGATAGTTAAAAGGAACGGGCTGTTTCTCAGAGTGTTTAAATACAGGAACTACGGAAGACGATTTCTAAAATACATCAAGGAACTTATTTAGAGAAAGCAGCAGCCAGGGAGAGCATTTCTTAAGCACTATTGCAGAGATACTATAAAGTTTACAAGTTTTGAGGTTATCTAGTTTAGAGATGATAGCAGAAACCATATATGGAATTTTATGCACATCACTTAATAGGGACTCAGTTCTACGTGGAGATTCAAACAAAGATACTCCAGATGAATTCAGAGTAGAATTTGAGGATAATTTACGAGCAAATGATTTTGCTTTATCAATAGAAGTTAACACCTCAACTTGATTGTAGAGAGAGGAATAGAATACTATTACAGAGTCACCAGTAGTCACGAGAGACAAACTGGTTAGAATGTATGAGGTGTCTCATTCTATCCACTAACAAAGACGTAGACTCTTTGAGGACACGTTTACAATTGTTACGAACAGACAAGTTCTATCATCAAAAACATTTTAGTCTGATGAAGTCGTTGTAGAAGTCGAAACGCATTACACAGAATTTTTCTATTTCATTGTTCTGATATATGGAAATTTATATATTATATTTCTATTAACATAATAAAGTGCTTGCGTTAATTTATGCTATTTATTTTCAATTAAAAATTATTACTTCAATTGTCATAGTGGATAATTTGAAAGATTTGCTTTAAATTGTATTACGTCTATCGGCATATATATATATATATATATATATATATATATATATATATATATATATACACGTGTCTAAGTGCATGAGAGAGATGGTGGGATTTGATAGGAATAATATCGTCCGGTTCATACTCCTCCGCAATATTTTACCGGTTTACCCCTTGTCTCCTGTTTAGGATTGGCTTTCCGTCTCCTAAAAATGTTCTCATTCTTTTTCACTGCCAGAATTCTTCTTGCGCTTCAGCGGCATTCTCGCCTTGGTCAGAGAAGGATTATATATATATATATATATATATATATATATATATATATATATATATATATATGTGTGTGTGTGTGTGTGTGCGTGTGGAGAGAGAGGGCGACAAAGAGGGAGAGTCATAGTGAGAGAGAGGACGACAAAGAGAGACAGGGGGCGAGAGACAAAGACAATTTAAAAATATATGGGTTTTGCAATTCCTTCAATTTATTAAGTGGTGTCTGCCAAAATATCAAACTACTTTGGTGCACAATGAAAGATTAAGAAATGCTTGAAGGTTGCGTAAATAACAAAGACATCATTTTAGCGACTAAAAATAAAATTTATTATTTTATTTTGGAACTATTATAAAACTGTTCACTATGCTCTCCAAGGTCCGTCTGCCCAGTTCTCATTTGCACAGTTTCACATAATTTGCCTCTTAAGAAAGCCAGGGAAACACTATCCATGAGAATAATAATATGTCTGTGGAGCAAGGTAGGTGTTAACATTGAAATAGTCAGGCCATGAACCTCGAGAAAAACAAATATAAGAATAAAAATAAAGTAAAATAAAAACAACATATAAATGAAAAGGTGAAATTTTGAAATGAAAAGTTTTTAAGTCGTGATCTTTCAACCAATAGACGACAGCGGGAAGATTTTTATTTCAATATACCGCCTAGAGTCGTAAATACAGACAGATCTAAACAGCCCGCCCCTGCTATAATATACAATTCAGAACATTAAACAAAAGTGCACTAACTCAGTGCGTTACAGAATGTAGGTGGTGGACGACACATTCAAAGATGTAAAACTATTAAAATGATGTGCGCATGCGCCCGATCACGAAGCTAAGTGCTTAGATACATCATTGTTTGTCCTTCGACATAATTAGCTCGCCTTGAAACATGTGTTGCGGCTCTGTACATGGCAAGGAAAACGTTAAAATAGTTTGCTGATAAATAAGATATATTTATATATTTAATTGTTCGTGAGTGGAATGATAGCCGTGGGTGTGTGTGTGTGTGTGTGTATATATATATATATATATATATATATATATATATATATATATATATATATATATATATATATACACATACATACACACACACACCTCAAGGGTAATTAAAAGTTGTCGGACCGAATCTCAAGATCTGCCCAAGCATCAAAAATTTGGTAGATCCCAGAACATTCAACACTTACACACAGACACACACACACACACATATATATATATATATATATAAACTACAACAATACTCACTTCGATGGATCAATTTATTAAAAAAATACTTCGTTTTCCATTAGTTTCAATGTAATCTAGTATTTTGTATGAATTGCTTTCGTCTAGACAGCGGCTTCAAAACAACGTGTGGTATGCAGGCGTTGAGACTGGTAATGTTCTACTGAAATCACAGTGGACAGAGAATGATAGAGATTATATATATATATATATATATATATTACATACAGAGAGAGAGATGTATATATACAGAGAGAGAGGTGTGTGTGTGTGTGTGTGTATATATATATATATATATATATATATATATATATATATATAGAGAGAGAGAGAGAGAGAGAGAGAGAGAGAGAGAGAGAGATAGATGGATAGAGATACAGGGTGAGATAGGTATATTGACGCAATTTTAAATTTATTTTAATTTCGCGCATGTGATTTGTCTTTTATTTAATCGACTGCGCAGTGTAGCAGGGTCAGTTGGGCACCGTCTGTGAGAAAAAGCACCAATATGTAATTCACTCCGCCATAAATTTGGAAACGGCATGCTATACTGCTTGGCATTCGCGCCGGAAGCTCTAATTCGAACATTACAGAGTGCTTGTGTGTCAACCTCAGGATAGTCAGAGGATTCGGAAAGAGACGAGTGAAATGATTACCAATGTGTTTGGCGAGATCACTTGTGATGGCGACGTTATGCCTCCATTCATCTTCCCACAGGACCCCAGACTCTACATAATGACCGATATCAAGTGTCTTAAGGAGGTTGTGCTGCCCTGGGTCAAGAGGGTGGCTGCTGGAAGACCTTATGTGTGGCAACAAGACTCGACACTGTACGATGCCACACAAACAGGAGAACCCAGTAATGGCTGTCAGACAATTTCTGATAAAACACATCACCACTTACATCTGGGCCATCTTACTACTCAGACTGCTACTCACTTGATTATGTGTGGGGTGCTGTTGGGCGAGAGACCAACAGCACTCTTTGCAACTCCAAAGATGAACTGAAGGCAAGAATTACGGCAGCATTCAGCAACTTGAACAAGGAGTCCGTTCAGAATAGTTGCAGGATATTCCAAAGTCATCTGGAGGCCGTGGTTGAAGACAATGGCGATTTCATTTAATAAATTTACTCTTTAGTATTTTAAGGTATGTTTTGTGTAATTTTGGTAAATACAACTGTTAAAAAGATTTCATTTTTGCATAATTTAGACAATTTATCCATCGTACGTTGTAGAGAGGGAGAGAGAGGGAGCGAGGGAGAGAGAGAGAGGGAGAGAGAGAGAGGGAGCGAGGGAGAGAGAGAGAGGGAGAGAGAGAGAGGGAGCGAGGGAGAGAGAGGGAGAGAGAGAGAGGGAGCGAGGGAGAGAGAGAGAGGGAGAGAGAGAGAGGGAGCGAGGGAGAGAGAGAGAGGGAGCGAGGGAGAGGGAGCGAGGGAGAGAGAGAGGGAGCGAGGGAGAGAGAGAGAGGGAGCGAGGGAGAGAGAGAGAGGGAGCGAGGGAGAGAGAGAGAGGGAGCGAGGGAGAGAGAGAGAGGGAGCGAGGGAGAGAGAGAGAGGGAGCGAGGGAGAGAGAGAGAGAGGGAGCGAGAGAGAGAGAGAGAGAGGGAGCGAGAGAAACGGAGCGAGGGAGAGAGAGAAACGGAGCGAGGGAGAGAGAGAAACGGAGCGAGGGAGAGAGAGAAACGGAGCGAGGGAGAGAGAGAAACGGAGCGAGGGAGAGAGAGAAACGGAGCGAGGGAGAGAGAGAAACGGAGCGAGGGAGAGAGAGAAACGGAGCGAGGGAGAGAGAGAAACGGGGCGAGGGAGAGAGAGAAAGGGGGCGAGGGAGAGAGAGAAAGGGGGCGCAGAGAGGGAGAGAGAGGAAGGGGGCGCAGAGAGGGAGAGAGAGAAAGGGGGCGCAGAGGATGCGAGGTAGTCTATTTTCTCTAGAAAAGATAAAGGGTGCTGAATAAACTGAAGCAGAATTCCAAAATAGAAAATAGCAGGACTCTAAAATGGGATCGTCTGACGATAGCTTTAATTTTCTCTTTTGATTTCCGTTCTACATTCGGCAAGTTTTCTTAGTGAAAATCTTATATTTTGTTATTTCTGGTGGTTTAGCCCGGGTTACTTATGTTTTTTTTAATTTACCTCATAACACCTCATAGGTGCGTTGATGGCGTAATAAAATAAGTAAAGTACTAAATTCTCATTAAAACTTTCCGAAAAGGTCACAGATCCTCGCACTCAGTGCCATCGCCCGGTATCTGCTATGTCACGATTGTTAACGGAGTAGAGGGGAGATAAGTACTCAATATAATTATCTCCCCTCTAATACAGTAATAAGCATAAATAGTTGTTACATACATTGTCAATACTTTTATATACACTTAAACTTGTTAGTTGTTGCACATATATTTAAATAAGCGATCAAAAAAAAAAAAAAAAAAAAAAAAGAAAAAGTTTGCTTTTCCTGTTGTCTGTAAATACAGTACAACTCTAAGATGTTCGGTATTGAGGGTAATGTTCGGACACGGGAAAGCAAAGGCTGTTGGGGCAAGCTTAAAATTTTCTATTAAGTTTTAGAGTTTAGGATACAAAAGGTAGTTTGTAACGTTTGATTCGTTTTTATTTTAAGTGCAGATTGACTACAAAAATAATTGACAACCAATAGTAATGAAAAAGATTTCTGCTAAACAAACATTGTAATTTGTGAAAAAAAAAAAACACTAAGATATATTTAAAAATTTATGAAATATCTTATTCAAAAAAATTACAATTTGTAAAGTAAGTCAAAAATAAGGATATATTACAACACCTCTAAACCGAATAGTCGAGATGTTTGTTATTGAGGGTACTATTCTGGTTTGAAGAAAAGGCTTCATATTTATGTCAGTACAAAAGTTCGGATTTGAAGAGTCCAAATTCTAGGAAGTCTAGATTATGCTATGTTCGGATTTGCGGAATTCTATTGTATTAAAATTGAAAATATTCAATAAGATTTGTCTATTTCATACAGTTTCATACTTATATAGAATACAAAGGAACAATAATTCAAACCTCATATTCAATTTGCATAGCAAACACTCATGTTACAAACATATATATATATATATATATATATATATATATATAAATGCAGGAAAAACCTACTTCTTTAAGGATCCTTTGCCACCAACACATCGTCAAAAGAGTATGTTTGTAATATTGAAAGAATAACAATTCGCACTGCGAGAAAAGAAAAAATATAAGGAGAAAAAAAAAGGAACCATGATTAAAATACAAATCATTGAAAATTATATATATATATATATATATATATATATGTGTGTGTGTGTGTGTGTGTATAAAAGTGCTATCTGGTGATCCGGAGTCCTTTAAAACGGCTCAGGTGAAATAAATTATTATATATATATATATATATATATATATATATATATATATATATATATATATATATATATATAGAGAGAGAGAGAGAGAGAGAGACTTTGGGCCTGATGATAGCCGCATACAGAACGGCTTGAAATAGACTATCCCATTTTGAGGTAATTTTTGTTTATATTTGCTGTAAAAAATACATATGGTCTGTTAAATAAATACATCGAGTTCTGAGGATCAGTTTTAATAATTAATATTACTAGGAGCCACTCGGATTATATAGCAGCGGTTCGATTACCAGTACTACATATATATATATATATATATATATATTAGGTTGGTGCAAAACTAATGACGTAATAATGTCGTTTTTTGACGTTAAAAATACGTCAAAAAACGACATTATTACTTCATTATTTTTGCACCAACCTAATATATATATATATATATATATATATATATATATTGAACGCCATTCACTAATAGATTAATTTTTTTTCAGCATCGTAGCTTAAGATTTAAGTAGGTACCTCCACGAGATAGCTTAAAAAAAAAAAAAGAGCATAGCATGATGAAAAAGACGCGAAAACTTGACGAAAACAAAATTTTATCGTCTAAATGTTTGTTATTATTAAGAGGAAAGATCAAAGTATTTTTGTGGTATTTTTTTTTACATTTTTTAATCGTTCCTAGCACGTCCGAAATTTTCGTTAAAAATCCTGTTTTTTTTTGAGTCAGCAAAATTGACCATTTTTTTTTTTACATTTTATAAAAAAATGGAAATCTAACTTTGAAATTCTTTTAAATATCAATTATCATTTTTTCAAAACTTATTTTAAGAAAATCAGAAATTATAATGTTTATCTAAAATATTTCGAACCAAGCTTAACTTCTGCGCCGAAAAGATGTAAGTTGAAAATAAAAAAAAAGCATGTCAAACTTTCGCGTCACTTGATGGATTCCGTGAGGCTAATTTGTTCTACGGAAGGAAAAAAGTGAAATTATTTACATTTAAGTGAACAAATTATTTACCTCGTTATTTTTAAGGAAAACTTTCAGCGTTCTCATTTTTTTGTACTTATCTTTCACCTTCATGTTTACGATGCTTTATGGAAAATATACTATAAAGAAATTAAAATAAGACTATTAAGAGTGAGATTAGATTTCATATTTCATAAGAAAGGTATCTAATTAATTTATAGGTACCATTCTTATGAAATTTTATCAGAACTGTACATAAAACACTATAATTTTATGTACATTTATTACATTTTTATTTTCATTCATTTTATTATTAATTTTGATATTTCATGTATGGACAAATGTCATAACTGAGATTAATATAAAAATAAGTGCATATAAATTTCATATGATACTGATACTTGTAGGTACCCTTCTCAGTTGAAATTGAAAAATCAAATTAACTTCTCTACACGGGTTTCGCAAAAGTAAAGGCCTTAACAGCAGAGAACAGTGCTTAACTGAAATAATGCAACTTAATTGTATTCTGGTTGGTCTTTCGTACGTTATAATTACAGCCTCATTATAAACACAAAATTACATTTCTTAATTACTGCGGATCTTCTGATTAGTCAAAATGATACAATTTACAACGCGCTAAAAAAAGATCTATCTCATAAGGAGACTTAGGAAACTCGATGCGGCTTTTAACTAATTTTATAATATTTTAAAAAATTAATGTAAAAATCCATTATAATTAAGAAATAACAAATAATTGTAGTAAAAATTCATTTTTCATCGAAAAAATGTTTTGCTTTCAGAAAATATTGTCCATATTCATAAAAACAACTAAAAGCAAATAAAAAGCATTTGAAATTAAATATCTTTGTTTTATTGTATATTACAATTCAGAGCTGATTTTCAGGCGAGGGGTCTAATTAAAAACAAAAAATAACATGATTTGCATTCCTCAAACCCTTGTGTTTTTAACTATTGCAATCTTTAAACTAGACTATCGAATTTCTAGCGTTTTCATAAAATTAGTTATGGTGGGGGGTAATAAATATTTAAAAAAATATTTCTGCCATGACTTTAATATAAAAAAAAACAAACATTTCGATCATCTGTGAATAGTTCCTGAAAGTTTCATTAACATCCGACAATTTATATTTTTGCAAGATTTTCCAAATTAATGTGTCATACCAAAAAAAAAAAAAAAAAAAAAAGTGCTAAAAATTGTGTACGTTTATTTACTAGTTCCGCTGATACAAAGAGAAACAAGGTTTTTTTTTAATCAAAATTTAGAATGTTCTAAAAAAGAAAAATTAAAAAAAAATTAAAAAAACTTTGGTCTTTCCTCTTAATAACAAAACATTTAGATGATAAAATTTTCTTTTTCATCAAGCTATGCTTTTTTCTTTTTTTTTTTTTTTTTTTTTTTTTTTTTTTTTTTTTAAGAGATTTCGTGGAGGTACCTAGATTTAAGTAAGCAAAAGATATGTAGTTTAATTAAATTCAGAGGGTTGCCCAATTTGATAATTACATGTCGACTTTTCATAACAGAATTTATTAAAAGAATCTCTGCAAGCATATAATTAAACTATTAAGCAAAAGAACAGATTTATAGTAGTGTTTAAAGAACCGGTTTTTTTTTCAAATACCCCATAATCTTGATAACGAGCTATATCATTAAATATTTAAACCATTTCTCGTAACATCTTTATAATCTTTTCTGTTAATTCATCCAAAATTAAAAATAAATTTATATTTACTAAAATTCACAACAAATTCTTCCAGAGTGAAGCCTTTCCATTACACTCCGTTTGGGTTGACTTTTGCGATCGTTCCAATTGTGGACGACTCGGGTGCACTCTTTCTAAGTGTGGGGGTTAACATTGGCGCTCGTTCAAATAAACAAGCCAAAAACAGTTTTTTTTACTTTTTCTTTTTTAAATTATAAAAAAATTCTTGTATCTCGATTATCCGCATTTATAAAATGTAAATAACTACATGAATTTTTGGTAATTTTTCTTACTGAGGTTAGCATTGTTAAAAAAAAAAAAAAGAATTGATTTTAAAATTTATAATTTCAAAAGAGTACCAAAAATTTAACAAAGAAACTTTGGTTTAAAATTTATAATTTCTTGGGGTGAATTAATATTTGCGACAAGTAATTTTACATTATTGTTTGGAGTGAATCAGCATAAAAGATCCCCTTAAAAAAAAAATAATTTCCGGTTCAGGGAAAATGTTCTATATTCCTCAAAGAAGGTTTGACTAAAATTTAAACAGATTTTTTATTATGGTTTATTTATTGCCAGGAATGCCCATACGAAATGGATGTTCCTCAATTATACGTTTAAAAAATTCAAACATCGGTTACAACGCAAAAGCCAAAAGTCATACATGGATATTACCATTTCATGGTAAAAATCTCTATCAAGTACAAATATTAGAGAAAAAAATAACTATGTGGCAAAAGTCTTTATAACCAAATATTAGTTAAATACATTTAGAACGATAACAATTGTTTGCTCAAATAACCCTAAAACAGTCAACATTGCCAACGTCAAAGAAAGAGAAATAATACAATATGCTTACTTCAAGGTCTTCTAAAATAAATTCATTTTAGATAATCCAATAGAAACAGGAAAAACTGGGTGGAAATTTCTTCTCAAAATAGAGAAAAATATCTCAAAGTGATTTAAGCCTAGTTTCCAATCAGAGAGACGAATAAACATGGCCTTTTGCTTGAACTCGCCTTCTTGGGTGTAGAAGCGCCAAAAATTCTTATCTCCGCCCCCGACTTATACATTTAAATTAAAAAAAAAGAAAAAAAAAGTACTTTCAAAGTAGACTGAGCAGACGCATAATTTTCAGTGTAATCCGGATAGAAGAGAGTTGTCGGGACCGGAGAATAAGTCTCTTATATCCGGGTTTCTCTTATATCC
Organism: Acanthosepion lycidas; assembly: GCA_963932145.1. Classification (NCBI taxonomy): domain Eukaryota; kingdom Metazoa; phylum Mollusca; class Cephalopoda; order Sepiida; family Sepiidae; genus Acanthosepion; species Acanthosepion lycidas. The sequence continues at coordinate 28,265,546 of OZ010580.1, read as the reverse complement.
GGGTTTGGTCTATTTTGTTTAGGTAAGTATGGCTCTAAATTGGGACCAGAGAAAACTCTTATATCCGGGTTTCTCTTATATCCGGGTTACACTGTAAATCATTTTTAACTCATATAATGATTTTAATTTAGCTGAAGCTGTTTTCGATTTTCGCTGCTACGATTTCAAATTTATTTGTTGTTATATCGTTCTTTGTATTCAGTTGGTGTAATTCTCGGCGCTATAAATCGGAGATCAGAGTTCGACATTTCGCGCTATTACCCTTTCGCATCCTTCAGTCCGCCATGTTATTTTCCTCTACGCCAACGGATAAAGTTCGGTGGCAATTTGATGCCGGAAGCTGAAAAAAAAGGCGAATCACCAAATCTTTGAGCCCACATAAATACCGCCAGGTATTCAGAAATCATCACCCACCCATTAGTGGGGCCATTCATGGCCTTAAATTTAGCCTGGGCACGCTACCACATTGCTTCAATTCGATTCGTTGTGACTCCAATGTTGAGTGTGGTTGACACTGTCATGTTGGGTGTGAAAGTGTAATAGCGCCATAACCTCTAATGGATTTCTATGTACGTTGTGTCATAGTTAATTTTTGTTGTTGTTTTACATTAAGACCGGCTAACCAGATTGGTAATGCATGAACGTAGGTTAAGGAGAATGTAATATACTACGGCAATAAGTGTCGCGTGGAATCGGTTTTTTTGTGACATTAAATGTGGAGAACTTACCATAATATCGAAGCGTATGCAACAAAGACAAAACCGGAAAGCTCGCGCAAATCACGCCGTAAACCTTATACTTGTAGATAACATGTGAACCAGTCTCTGATTGGCTAATGCAAATCTCGATGCCATTATAAAAGTAAGACATACCGTCTTATAAATATAAATATATAAAAATAACAATAACTAATTAGAAATTAGTTGTTGTGTCTAAATGAGTGCTTGGGATGAATGAATGTTTTTAATTTATTATAGTCGCGCATTAATTTTGTCTAGTTAACTGATGTTTCTGCCACATTTAGTGATTGTGTTTTTTTTATTACTAACATGATTTTATTTAGTTTCTTGCAAATAGTTATTAGTTCATACTGTAAATACTCATTGGGGCTAGTTTTTTAAAATTTAAATTGTTGTTTCCCCCCAGACGATATATATTGTACATATGGGGACTAGTTAGTATTTTCATGGAGACATTGAGGCATTATGGTGGGTGTGGTGAGGAAGGTAAGTAAGAATGTGTTGTTTTGGTGCAAGAAATATTGTTAGTATGATTGGGTCAGCGTTTGTGGCTAACTAAGTTTAGAAGTTAAGACAGAAGACCAACCTCTTCCCCATTTCGGCCATGTGTCACATTTTCTGTTATATTACGGAAATAAATATCCTAACTAGCAATTAGTTGGAGATTCGTCTCCAGCTGAGCTGGTCGATCTCTGTCTTCGGGTGGAGAGGAACTCGGACGAGGCTATGCCGAAGGGCAGAGTCCCGTCAGGAGTCGTGGCTATGCCGAAAGGTAGAGTCCCGTCTGGAGACGATGCTTAGGCGAAGGGCAGACCCCGTTTTTACGCGGTTTACGGAGAAATTTTACCCTAGCTTAAGGGCCCGGTAACCCAACAATAATTCGGTCTTGTGCCATATCTAACCGCGTGGGGCGGTTAGTGAATATCTTAAAAATTAATTCCCCCTTCCTATTTTTCCTCTATATCTTGGAGCGAATTATGCGGGGGGTGGGGAAGAGGTGGCTCGTCAACAGGTCGGTGGGTAGGTTCCTTCCAGAACGGATCTGATATTGCAATACCCGAAATTCGTTATGAAGCCAGGATGACATCCTTGATGACCTCCACCGTTTCATCTTATAAATATATTTAAAGAATAAAAGTGTATTATTTTTCTCTCCTGTGTGTGTGTGTGTGTGTGTGTGTGTGTGTGTTAATAATCCCTACGTTTGATATCAAGGGGTTCCACAAAGATATTACATTAATTTCCATACCAAAATCATAGGTTATTTTTATTGCGTTTCTATAATAAAATAACTTTCAGTGGATTTCTGCGTCCGCTTTTTAATCTTTGCTGTATCGCTACATATTTAAGGTAGTATCGTGGGGTGTTTGAACACTCAACAAAGTGTTTTTCCGTAATATTTCTCAAGTAGCAAGTCAAATTCTTATAATTAGTCAAGTAGCTTTCTGAATATGTCTGTCAAGTAACTAGAAGTAAAATAAAACTGTCTGTAATAATTGTCATAGAACCATTTAAGATCACAGTGACCTTCTTGTTCATTGCTTGGAATGTGAAAAAAAAAACTGTTGAAGGGGAGTCAGGTTGATCATAAACTGTTTTAAAAGATCACGCTAAAAATATTTGAATTTCTGAAACTCACAAATTCATTTTTTAATATTTTTCTAATTTGATTTTTAAAAACCTTTTTTCATTTTTATATATCCTATAAAAATAAGAAAGAAAACTCAAGACAATATATGAGGCTTGGGTGAAAAGTTCATAGTCTGACTATGAACGGGTAATGCTAGAGCTGTGAAATCTTGCATACATTAATTTCAACTCTTATTAATAACAGCATTTTTTTCTTTCCAGGTACGAAGGTGGGCTGAAAAGTTCATAGGCTGACTATGAATGATTTATGCAATAGCAGTGAAATTTTGCCTGCATTAATTTCAACTCTTATTAATAAAAGCATTATTCCAGGTACGGTTGTAGGCTGAAAAGTTAATAGGCTGACTATGAAGGATTTATGCAATAGCAGTGAAATTTTGCCTGCATTAATTTCAACTCTTATTAATAAAAGCATTATTCCAGGTACGGTTGTAGGCTGAAAAGTTAATAGGCTGACTATGAAGGATTTATGCAATAGCAGTGAAATTTTGCCTGCATTAATTTCAACTCTTATTAATAAAAGCATTATTCCAGGTACGGTTGTAGGCTGAAAAGTTAATAGGCTGACTATGAAGGATTTATGCAATAGCAGTGAAATTTTGCCTGCATTAATTTCAACTCTTATTAATAAAAGCATTATTCCAGGTACGGTTGTAGGCTGAAAAGTTAATAGGCTGACTATGAAGGATTTATGCAATAGCTGTGAAATATTCCATGCATTAATTCCACTTCATCTTATTAATAAGAGCATCGTTCCTTTCAAGGTAAACTGATAGCTGATTATTCAAAGAATACTTCAAAAGTAACTTGCAGCGACTTCTCTTGAAACTGGTCAGAATTTGGCATCGTATTGTTATCAATTACCTGCAGAAAAAAGGATTTAGTTCCCCAAGGACATTCCTGCTGACATGGTTGCTACATTAGGGGACGACGCTTCAACTTTGTCAATAGTGCAAAAGTGGGTAACTGAATTTAGGCAGGAAAGGGAAAGTCTTGAAGATGGCCCCAAATCTGGACATCCTGCATCTGCCAACATCAAGACAAACATTGATTGTTTTCACCACATACTGATGGATGACAACTGATTGACTATCAATCAAATAGCCAATGCTATTAACATATCGTGCGATTTGAGAAATTTATGCTCAATGAACTTGGCATGACACAGGTTTCTGCTAAGTGAGTCACGTCTTCTGAAACCTGGATCAAAACCACACCAAGTTAATCCCATCACAGGAAAATCTGACATTGTTTGAGACAGGTCCAGCTGATTTCCTCGAACGTTTCTTAATCCAAGATGAATGCTGGGTTCATCAATTTGTGTCATGCAATGAAAACACCATTCCTTATTTGCTCCAAAGAAGGTCAAGGTCGTTTCATCTGCAGGAAAGATGATGGCCTCATTTGTTTTTGTTGGGGGTGTGCAAAAAGTGTTGTTTATTGACTATCTTCAAAATTGCAACGCCATCAATGAAAAGTACTATGCCAATCTGCCGAGGCTGTTACGAAAGGCTAGCAAGACCAAACAGGAAAACTGATGAAATGTGGTTTTATTCCATCAGGACAATGCTTGTTTCCATCAGTTGTTGTGCGTGACTGTGAATTTGAACAGGTTGATCACAGTCCCTATGTTTCTGATTTGGTCGCATCTGGCTATCATCTGTTCACCAAGATGAAAAAAAACCTCTTAGCTGGGGATATCGCAGTAATGACTGCGTCATATCGGTTGTTGATGAAGGTTTTGACCAACAGGATGAAAGCTTCTTCACCAATGGGATCCAAGCACTACAACTCTAATGAAAGAAACGCGTTGACCGCAACGAGGACTAAATTGAAAAATATACCTCATTCGGTCACCTTCTATGAGACTATCTTGGTCAGCCAAGGAACTTTTCAGCCGACCCTCATAAAGCAAGAAAATTAAGAACTATTAGGTTGGTGCAAAAATAATGTCTTTTTCTCACATATGTTACTATGTGAGAAAACGACATTATTTTTGCACCAACCTAATAAATATTCTATTTATGATATTTTAAATTCAGTGTGTGAACTCTAGCCACCCACTTTAAGCTATTTCTTTATTTAATCCTGATATTAGCAGATTATATTAATGCCTAATCCACTTCACCTGCTGCTTGCCAATTTAATGTGTCAGCCATCATGTAATTTTTTGAATATTAATTTACTATGATGAAAAAATGTTATTATTATAAATATTTGTTAATAAGCCAGTGCGCGATTCATTTATTTGCTTGAAACCTGCTTTGTGAAGCTTGTATGTAAATATTCCCATCTTGTCTCACCCCCTCTGAGGTATTTGAATCGAAGCTTAGTGTTCGGTATTTAGCTAACCACTGGTTCCTGTAAGGATTTTCAAAGAAATCAAAGAAAACAAGTATACAAATCACGCTTGTCTTCTGGCGGTCTTGCAAGCCAACAATACTTTCATATATATATATGTATATATATATATATATATATATATATATATATATATATATATATATATATATATATATATTATAAACAAAAATAAATCGCTCCCAAAAATGAGTGAGACACGTTCAAGTAACCGATTGTAATATAAATAAACGCTTGTTTTTAAACATTAATATTCACTATAATAAGATGAATAACTTAAAGATTCTTTTAAAATTAATTCAAATTTCATCTTTTGTAGGCAGAATTTATTTCTAAAGTTTAGCAGTTTCAAAGTAATTCAAATGTAAATTCAATTACATAAGTTAGCCAGCCACTCGATGCTATATATATATATATATTTTGGTAAGATTATGTTTAAACATATGCTTTTTGGGTTTGGATGTTTCCATGGAAACCGAAAGCAGAAAGATATCCACATCGTGTTTGACAGGCCTCCTTCGCCTTCTTCGTCGTCTTCTTAACAGCAGAAGCAAGAACTTCACAGTCAGGGAAAGATTATTATTAATATAGTCAAAATATAATAATTTAAACTAAAACTGTACCTATTCAGTTTCTTGACAGAACTGTTTACGATAAGATAATTTGCAAGTGAAAATAGTATACAAGAAAAAAATGAATCCAACCGAGTGGTGCTGAAAATTGTTCGGATTGATCCATTTTATAATTCACTATTCCGAGATTTCGTCATTGAAATACTATTTTTTGTAAGTTGGCCGAGCCAATAACTTTTCAGCACCCCACTCGTAGATATTTATTTTATTTCGCTTGACTTGACGTGATTATGCAGCTGTATTGTACTTATAAAATATAAAAAATAGTGGGTACTTTGACACTGTGTAATGGTTAACAAGCTTGTCACGCTAGATCAATTATGACTGAGTTCGATCTTCATTGATCTTACTTTCGGCCTTGTGCCACATCTTAGCTATGTTTAGTAAATCACTATAATATCAAAAGTTGTAGGTTTTACTGCATCGACTTCCTGAATAGTAAACTAGTAAAAAATGCCTAATTTCAGAATAAAACTTTTAATTATATTGTAATATATTATTATAGAAAATCAACATCCTCTATCAAATGTTCCAAAAAATGGGACTCAAGATAAACTATTCCTTAACAAAAACTGTGATCTGGAATTTGAATGAAAGCAGTGATGACACCTATCTTAAAATCCTCATAAAACTTCAGAATGTGGAATTAGTAAATATTAAACACTTCAGATACATTGGTATATGGATTGGCTACAATTAAGTATAAGAAAAAAAGAAATTGAACATAGAATAGGATGTAATTTCACCCAAAAACCTTAAATGTTCTTAAATAGCCTTGTCATATCAAGACTTTCATATGGATGCCATGCATAGCATCAAACCCGTTCAGAAATATCTAAATTGTCAGCTGTATATAACTGCTTCCTAAGATCATTGGTGAAAATGCTTTGAGCAAGTGAAGACTAAGGGTCTAGGCAAAGATCATTCTTCTATCAACATTACTGACTGGTGCTACAGAATCATAAAAAAAAAGAACTGTATCAAATAACAGAAAATATAACCTAAAATTGGAATGAAAGCAGTGAAGACATCTATCCTGAATCCATCTGAAAATCTCAGGATGAAGAATTAGTAACTACTAAACAGAAACCTTGGTGTATGGATCAGTTATAACAAATTAAGTATAGGAGAAAAAGAAATTGAACATAAAAGAGGCCGTGTCAAAAGCAGCTCCGTCCAACAACGCGAATTGCTACGAAACCTGTAATACTGTAAACTCGAGTCATGAGTTGAGACTTTCATGTGGATGTCATGCATGACATCAAGCCCGGTCAGAAATGTTTAAACTGTCAGTTGAAAAAAGCCTTTAAGCGAGTAAATGGTGCGGACAAATGCCATCCTTCTTTGAATATTAGGGATTGGCGCTACAAAAGTGTTATATAGTGGTTTCACAGTGGAGGCCTTTATTTGTACTAAGTCGGTCCTAAAATAGGTTCGACGTACAAAACGTTAGGAACTTGATATAATAGGTAATGACGCAGTAATCTAGTTGGGGTAGCTGATACTTTAATATCCGACTAACGGTCGTCCGACATCGACTGACCGACCAAACTCACTGAGCGACTGCTACTACTACTCCTACTTATTATAGGTGGGAGATTCTATTAACTATAGAATAGGTGTGTTCCGCTATAAGAAGAACTGTGCCAAATAACAGAAGCCATATCATTTTAAGACTACCAACAGCAGCAACAACTAAAATGGATAGCACATGTAATGAGAAGAGAAAATAATGACATAAACAAGATGCTGACATTCCACAATACTTCAATTAGAAGGTTAATGCCCATCAATACTGGAAAGAACGATAGAAGCGACGGGACTTGTGAAACCTGTTTTCCTGGAAAATCGCTTCAACCGAAACCTGTAACTACATTCAGATCCCAACCAGATAAGCAGGGAATGAAGAAAAGCGTAACTTGAAAAGTACTGGTTGCTCGGTCAATAAATGTCGAATGTTTTCTTATAAAGAAACGGCTAATATTACCATTATCATTTATATTAAGGTTGTCTAGTTCGTGATTTACTCGTTGCTTTCAGCAGATTTCGGCAAAATTACAGGCCAAGTGTTTTTATACAGAGATTTAGATAGGGTCCGTTCCTACAACGCATCATAACGTGATTTTCTATATAATTCGGAATGTACCCGTGATTTTCCATGAATAACCACTTATGTCACTCACCTAAACCAACGCAATAGTAAAGTAAAAATCTAGAACATAACAACACATCTCTATGATATACGTTAATATAATTTGGATAAAAAAAAACATTGACTTAAATATAATAGTTTTGTAATGTCAACTAATACTCGTTGACACTTTCGTAATGCTCGTTGTAGTAGAGACTTTGTAATCTCAGATACAACTATAGTAACGCCGTTGAACAATACTAGTGTCAGACGCCATCGAATAACACTCGCATTAATAGTAATTGCTCGATAATACTCGCTTGAAAAATAACCACCGAATAGTGATCCGAATAGAAAAAATAATACAGTGAAGAGAATAGCGGTCCGTATAGTAATAGAGGATAGACTAGAAATAGAGATCCGTATAGTAATAGAGGATAGACTAGAAATGAGGATCAATTAGTCACACGCTACCTCCCATATATGTGTTTTCTCTATGGTCGCGTGGTCTACTTAATTAAATAATAGGATCGCCCGTGTTTGATCTCTGGCGATCTATGTTCAAACTCAAGTGTCGACAGCGACACGTTATTCCTATATAACAAATAGATATAATGAAAAGGGATAAAAATGATGCATATGATAAAATTGTTTTAAGCTGCTTGCATATTTATGTCATTGATTAGTGATGTTATTGGCACTCGGTATATCAATCAGAAAGGAAAACAAACTCATGTGAGAGTCGACCGACGTAAGTAAAGCGGCCAATATTCGTCGATGTTTCTCCCTTTTCAGATGGATTCAGCACCTAGTATTACTAAACAGTCACCCATCAAACGGTCACTGATCAAGCTCGACGTTGCTTAACTTCGAGAACCGATATGGTCATAAGCCATAACAACCAGATATCTAAGCTTGCTGTACCGGGTATTTCCAAATAGTCACCCATCTAAGTAATGACCAAACTCGACTTTGCTTAACTTCAATGATCGTACGAGAACCGATATTTCAAGGCGATATGGTTATAAGCCATAACACCCGCACATCTAAGCTTACCCCACATGGTATTCCCAAACGGTCACTCATCTGATCAGACTCGTCGTTGCTTAACTTTTATGATCTTACGAGGGCCGTAATATGGCCGTAAGTCCTACCAACCGGTCATCTAACCTTACAGCACCTGGTATTCCCAAGCATCTAGATACTGACAAGGATCAACGTTGCTTAACTTCGTTGATCGTAGGAGAACCGATGTTTGAACGTAATATGACCGTAATACCTCACAGTACACAGAAGTAGAAGAAATCAGAATCCGTTTGGCCAATTATATTCCAACGTTTTCTACCCGAGGAAATGTTGGTTCTTCTCTTCCATTTAAGTAAACCCCTTTCTAAAAACTCAACAGCCGCTCTTATTTTCTCAAACTTTTACTTCTTCTATTTTGTCTAACCTGCACCAAAAGGGTTGGCTTTCGATGGCGTCTGCTTATCTATCTATCTATCTATCTATCTATCTATCTATCTATCTATTCCTATCTAATTCTACTCATTATCTATCTCATTCTGTTCGTATCTATTTCAGTCTATCTGTTTCTGTCTGTTCATATCAATCTATCTATCCATTTCGGTCTGTTCATATCTATCTATCCATTTCGGTCTGTTCATATCTATCTATCTATCTATCTATCTATCTATCTATCTAATTATGCTCATTATCTATCTATGTATTTATCTATTTCATTGTGTTTACATCTATCTATCTATCTATCTATCTATCTATCTATCTATCTATCTATCTATCTCTGTGTGTTAATATATATCTATATATTTATCTATATATTTATCTATCTATTTCTGTCTGGTCATCTCTATCTATCTATCTATCTATCTATCTATCTATCTATCTATCTATCTATCTATTCTTTCTACTTTTACTTATCAGTAGAATTTACTTACGTTCTTTTGGCGCATCCGATTTTTGTCTGCGTTATTTAACTCTATAGTGAAATCATTCCAGTGCATTTCCCTTGGTTGCATTCCTTTGATTTCATTCTGCTAGAACATCAGCACAACGCCTCTTTTTATCTATTGCGATTCTACTGGCTTTTTATTTCAGTTTCTTCTCCTTCTGCCATTGATTTTGATTTTTTCAATTTACGTCCGCAAAAAGGATTTTGCAGTTTCATTATCCAGCCTACTTTTGTATTTTTGTTGTTCTGCGGAGTCAAAGTTTTCAGTATATATATATATATATATATATATATATATATATATATATATATATATATATTATAAATTTATTAATTTAAAAATATGGTTCCATCGCTACACAGGAATTACCATGTTTCAAACAGAAGCTAAAAACTTCAAATTCAATTATAGAATTAAATTAAAGTCCCTAGTCTTGTTTCATTTTCAAGCGAATAAAACATGTATAAGTTTTATAAACATATACATTCATAATGTTAGTTTCTAAGGATACGGGGAAATTCGATCATTTTGCAAGGGGTGGTAAGGTATTCATTTTCACTGACAACTATTGTATATAATAACGTTGCGTAAAATTTGTTTTAAAAAATAGTCAAACTTTAAGACACTCATAAATATCTGCAACATTTGTCAACAAGAAAAGTTAGTTATAATAACATTTATAGAGCAAAAGACCCTTTTCAATGAGATCGGAAATTATGATGCGTTGTATACATGTTAAAAAGTTCTTTTTGTGTTCATATGAAGTGGGATGAAAAGAATATATATATATATATATATATATATATATATATATATATATATATATATATTTCATTTAACCTCCCCACCGATACATTTCCAATACACTTGCTTTTTCCCTCTCCTTCTCTACTACCACACCTCAGGTCGTGCGCTTATTTATTTTTTTTTAAAAGAATTAAAAAAATTTTTTATCTTTTTTTTAAAAAATAAAGAGTTAGGAAATTCATTGACCAAAATTGCCAGAAGATGCCGAAAGGTTGAAACCAAGGTAGCAGAATGGGCCGATTTCCTAATTTTCTATGCTTAAAAGTTCTACATGTTAAATTTTTATCTTTTTATATGTGTATTGAACATATAAAAAAAAAGTTAACACAAAACACTATAAATGACCCAAAAACTGCATCCAGATCCACAATTATTTTCACTTTATAGCACCTGGAATAATTCGAAACATAACCGTTATGGCCCCACCAAAATAACCGTTAGAATAATATTATGGATTACAAACGATAGTTGATCAAAACATAATTCATATGGCCTTACGTTTGCGTTTAATCATAAAACAGACTGTCGCCTTTGGCTGTTGACTTCAATGTCCACTTGGAAACAAAAGTTTCCATTACTTGGGGAAAAACCCAAATACCTGTAAAAAAAAAAAAATAATCAAAAACGTACCTAGACAGTGCTCGAAACGGTAGAGCCTCAGCAGGGCAGCATAGCGGTAAAATCCAAATAGTGCTCAATAATGCATATAACGCTGAAAGCTCAACAATACACCTGCACACACGCACACGCACACACACACACGCACATATTCTCATCCACGGACAGACTGTTTCACTGTATCACAGCTTATCAGTGAGGCTAGACGCCAGTTTGCCCCTAGCTAGGATCAAAACGCGGCTGAATTGGCGTCAGTCGGAGATTCTCCCCCTAAGCCTTTGGCGAAAACATATTTCTTTTACTTCCCGTTTGAATTGGCGTTAGTGGGAAATTCTACCTCTAAGCCGTTGGTGATGATGGTGAATTTAAGCGTATTTATTTTTCCTGACTGAGAGAGCTCGATTTGTTTTTACCGAAGAGTCTTTCATTATTAGCAGCAGTTGTCACTGTTTACAAATTCACACTTACTCCACCGAGAACTCGACCGAAATAAATTTTTCAGGAGCATATATATTGTCATTTCACAGACAGTGTGTTTCGCTTGATTACAGCTCATCAATGCAGCTAGACGTCCAGTTGCCCCTAGCTAGGATCGAAATAGGATCGGCTGAATTGGCGTCACCTAAGCCTTTGTTGAAAACATATTTTTTGACGATTAATGCTGAAAGTCGAAAGCGCTTAAAATTTAGACAATATTTACAATTTTCATTCTGAGCCGAAATATCCCATGAAGAAAGAATTAAAAGCTAATAAAAATACTTAGCAAAATCTTTTCCTGGTTCTTTAAGAAAACAGCTGTCGAAATAAGGTTTTATATCCATTATACTTAAATATAGGCTCATATTCGTATTTTAATGGATACCGATATTTGAGTAGACGTTCCGTTTACTTATTAAACAGTATATTTATCTATTTCGTCCCCAGGCCTGAATATTCGAGAGATCTAATTAAAGAAAAAACTGCAATCGCGGGGAAGATTTGAAGATTTGAAGATTTGAACCTACGTCTCCATTCTCAGAAGAAACTTTCGTTAGATCCGACGTCTCGCCCACGAAGTACGTCAATGATCATGTTAACTTGAATTGGGCCTTAAAAACGCAAATCTTTCTAAGACTCTCGAAATATTCACACCTGCTCAATTTCGCATCCTAATATATTCCCGCCTACCGCCCGGTTCATACCCCTTCCCGATCTTTTGAACAGGAGTAGAGGTTTATCCCTTGATTCCTGTTTAGGTTTGGGTTTTCGGTTCCTTCTTAAGTCTACTTCAGCAATATACAGCCAACGCTTTTTCTTTCCTATGTTAATATAAGACTATACAGCTAACCTCTACATTGAGTGGCTCTTCGGCCTTGTATTGAGTGAATAAAAAAAGACTAAAAAAGCTATCCGTATGTATGTATACATATATAAATATAGCTTTGTGCATATATGTATAACACACGCACACATGTATAACGCACATACACGTATATGTGTGTGTAGCTTTGTGTATACATGTATAGCACACAGGCTGACGCGCGTGTGGGTGTGTTCGTGTGATTAAAAAGAGAAGACGAAGCACACGTTAGAAGGGAAACATAATGCCATCTTCGTCTTTAGCCCTTGTAGAGCTTTCGATAAATATCTTTGATCATTCGCCCCCATGTTACTTGCCAGTTTTGTATTGCCGCCAAAACAACTTCAGTCAGTCGATATGGGAGAAGGTTCTATAATCGGCCAGTGTTAGGTGGATAGTGCCCCCGTTAAAAAAAAAAAAAAGAAAAAAGAAAGATTTGGGATTTGGGACGAGAAAGGTAGTAATATAAACCATTCCTGTGTAACTTCAGCTAGATCTGGGATTCAATATCCTACTGCGGAAACGGATCTTCTAGGATAACAGTTATTCTTGCCAATAATCGGTTCTAATCTCAGGTGCCATCAGTGGACATTAGGTGTAAGTACTTGAGAAAGAAGAATACGCTGATTATTTGTCTTTTTAATATATCTTTTTTTTTTTTAAATCGTGAAAATGTTTTTAAAATTTTCAGAGTGTACACATCCAATTATCATCATCGTATATATTTGAAACAAAATACTAAACAAATGTTCAGTGAATTTAAACAGAAATCGATCAATTTGTTTGATGGACCGCCCCCTCGTCTTCTATGTATGACAGCTCAGTAGTTTAAATCTTAAAACTAAACAGTTAAACTATCTACACATATGATTTCATTTTAGCGATTAGGGGTTGAGCCGAACAAAACCGAATTTTCGGAAGCAATCAGTACAGAGAACTGTACACATAGTGATCTACAAGGTCCCCAAACAATACTCCTCAGGTTTTGAATTCAGAGATGACCTTCTCTTACACTGGTTGGCAACCAAGTCTAAAAATCCTAGTCCGTTCTACTGTGTTAACCCATAACAGGGGCGGGGGAGGAGAAGGGATACATTCGTACCATTTCCTAAGTGGCATATGCGCCTAACTGAATGAACTAGACTCTTCGATTTCTAATTTCCGAGCCGCTAACCATAACTCCACCTGCACACCATCATACATATACATACGTATATATAAATATAAATATACATACATACATATATATATATATATATATATATATATATATATATATATATATATAGTTTATGCAAAACTAGGTAATCCGTATGGGTAGACCCAAGGAGGATGATATCCAGAGAGCTCAATGTAAATTCAGAGCAAATATAAAATAATAAATCATGTCCCTAACAAGCTATAAGAAAAAAGTTTAGGAAAATAAAAAGGATTACTAGATATAAAATGGATTATTCTTTCAATGTACTTTCTATGATTTTTCCAATCGACTATTTCATAGAAAATACCCCATACTCCAACAAACTTCAAATTAAATTCGTCGTCGATTTTTTAGACATTGAGATTTATTTCAAACTCTAACCCCCAAAGATACCCTTTAAAGTAATGCGAAATAACAGCATCTAAGAATTTGAGTGAATCCTGATCTCAGGGACATGATTTATTATTTTATTGTCAACTGTATCTTCCACCTTTAAGTCGGTCTTCTCCCTCACCCCTTACCCATCTATATCTAGATTAGCATGCGTTAAGTTAAGCGATGTGTAGCCTACACAGAGGGGGGTTAAGGATAAGGAATTGAAAATGGTACATCTTCTCTCCCACCTCACTTCCTCATTTTGTTAATTTCACATACGCTTGGTGCGGTCCGTCAAAAATGTGTAAGTTTCTTTTCATTTTTCATTTCAACTTTTGGAAGTAAAGTCTGATTAACCAGAGCCCTTTAAAAGGGTTGTGGTGAAATAACTTATTACATGGAACCTTAAAGTTGTCTGTTTTTATTCAAATACATACATATATATATATATATATATATATATATATATATATATATATATATATATATATATATATATATATATATATATCTGGGTGTTTATGTATTATAATCTGATTGTATTTGTGTTGTTTTACGCGTGAGTTTAGGAATTCATTCACACACTTGGGATTAAAATGTATACATATATTGTAAAAGGACCGGATCACATATTAGCGTCTATTTTAACGTAATTTCAATGAAGAAATAAATTGAATAACATATGTATTTCTTCTTTTCTCCTCAGTAATTTAATAGTTTTAAACTTAATACTGATTAAATTTGGATTTTAAAATTGTCAGTTTTTAATTTTAATATCAAATTTGATGATATAATTTGATAATTATTGGTTAGAATAAATTCTTTTTTAATATTACCCGTATTTTAAAGATCTGAATTGGTATTAGAACATGATTTCGTTGTCAAGCTTTTTGAATCTTCCTCTACTTGTATTTTGATTGGTCATTCTAGCTTTTTTAACAACGTTTTCCCCTTGCGAAGGATTGTTAGTTCATTTGAAACTTTTAAAACCATTTATTTTACATTCAACATCATCACTTGATAAGACACCGGGGGTGTTCAAACAAAATGGCTATTTTTGTAGTGATTTTTTAACATATATTTATTTTATAATTTTTAAAAAAATAAATAATTATATTTGCTCAACATTGTATTGAGCACTCTTTTAAGAATAGTAATTGTTGGTTACTGGAATTCATTCCGTATACACCAATCATATACTTGTATATATATATATATATATATATATATATATATATATATATATATATATAATTATTATTATAAAAGATTATAATAAAAACATGTTGAAATCGATACACAAAAGCTTTCATGTTTCAATACTTTCATTGTACTTCTGGATCATCAGTTACTTACCATCGCCTGAAGAAGTACAATCAAAGTGTTGAAATATGAAAGCTTTTGGGTAATGATTTCAGTATGATTTTATTATAATCTTTTATAATTAAAATAACAATAATATATTGCTTTACTTTGTATTGAGTACGTTTTTAAATGTAAATGCTACAAACAATGGAATATTACTTCATCTGACTTTATTTTAATCTCATTTGGATATATATATATATATATATATATATATATATATATATATATATATATATATATATATTAATAGTAGTACTCGTTTGTAAAATCTCGGATAGCTCAACTTGCAGATATGTAAGGACAAATGGGTACCCGAGGAAAAAATTGGAAATAAAAAAAAGAAAGAACTAAAAACATCAGAACAAGACGAAACAAATCGCCAAGTGCTTTAAGTTCTTAGTCCAAAGAAAAAAACCCCAGAAAAAACCACTAGAAAGACTAAAACGCTAAATAGAGCGATAAACTAGAATATATATATATATATATATATATATATATATATATATATATATATATATATCTCCGCCATAAAAAGACAAAACTTATTTTAATATTGATAATGAATTAAAAGAAAAAAAAAGAAAAACACATATATATATATATATATATATATATATATATATATATATATATATATATGTTTAGAAAAGGGAGAAACCGCAGACGTCTTTGATTATATATATTATGTTCATATATGAAGAATAAAATATAATATATATTAGGTTGGTGCAAAAATAATGTCGTTTTCTCACATATCTTACTATGTGAGAAAACGACATTATTTTTGCACCAACTTAATATATACAAAAAATAAAATATAATATATACACTAAAACAAATCCATATTATAACGAAAAGTATTTGCGGCAATTAAAACTCGAAATATATGGATAATGAATAAAGTCCAGTATAGGCCGATATTTTTTAGAACGGCTTTAAAAACAAGAAAATGTTACAATATCCTGTATGAAAATCTCTTTGGCATTACATAAAAAATCAATGCTTGAGTGCAAGAGCAAATGATTTAACATTTAAACTAATTCATAGACATCGACTATGAACGCCATCTTCTCCATTCTTCAGGCGGCTGTGGTGATAGCAATTGTCGGCGCCGACAAAATTGAAATATTATTCCCATGATCTTTTTAGTCGAGAGTTAATCTATATCAGGTTTTTATCTATTAACTTTTATTTGAATGAAAATATTAATTTTTATATATATATATATATATATATATATATATATATATATATATATATATATTAGGTAGGTTCAAAAATAATGACGTAATAATGTCGTTTTTTGACGTTAAAAATACGTCAAAAAACGACATTATTACGTCATTATTTTTGCACCAACCTAATATATATATATATATATATATATATATATATATATATATAGTATAAAAGGCTCGAACACTC
>OZ010580.1:28201429-28238929 GCA_963932145.1 Acanthosepion lycidas | reverse complement strand
TAGTCATCCACATACAGACTGTTTCGCTGTACCACAGCTCATTAGTGTGGCTAGACATGCGATTGATTCAAACCAGGATCGAAACCCGAACGATTTGACATCATTCGGTGACTCTCACACTTAGACTCTCAGCTTACGCAGCGGAGAAAGGAAATTTTAACACCTTATATACGAGATATATGCATTGCCGGCTCCCAGAGTGCTCAGTTCATAGCTAAGAGCTTTCACCGTTAATCGCAGCAGCTGACAAATTCCCTTTCTTTGAAAGTACTCAAACTATGAGAGGAGTCTCATACACACACACACACACACATACACACACACACACACATATATTTCTTCATATATATATATATATATATATATATATATATATATATATATGAAGAAATATAGTCTTAATATGCGCTATATTTATGGGATAAAGTGCTATCAGAGATAGAGCGTGTGTAAATATAAAAGTGAACATTGAAATCAACACTTAGAGGTGCGATCGTCAGGCCTGAATTTTTTCTTTCTTTCTTCCTCTTCCTTTTCCTTTTCTCTGGACAAATTGATTTCATTTCTAAAAAATAAATTATAACCGACATGGATTTTTAAGGATTGCCTTTACGTCTTATATATATATATATATATATATATATATATATATATATATATATATACTTTTTTTTTTATTTACAATTGGAATTAAGATATCTTTAGTTAATGACCATTTTCACCTATGAATTTTAATTTTAAAATTTGAAGGATTTTACAAACTGTTTATGGTATCAGTTTGTAGTGGGTTGGCTCTTTTGTGAGTCAGTTTTAACATATTTCAAATTCTATGTTGTGTCAATAGGATCTGCCTGGATTATACCAACGGATTACTATATATATATTAGGTTGGTGCAAAAATAATGACGTAATAATGTTTTTTGACGTATTTTTAACGTCAAAAAACGACATTATTACGTCATTATTTTTGCACCAACCTAATATATATATTCTATGCGTAGATTAGATGTGCGCATGTTCGAAATTATGAGGCACCCAGTGATGAGCAAGCTCAGTATTCAGTCGTAAATGATCGAGCGAAAACAGCCTTGGCAATTATTAACCCACGTCAAAGTACCGTATATATATATATATATATATATATATATATATATATATATATATATATATATATGCTTTAATTAATTGTTCATACAAATTAGATAGTGAAAGCGTTTATATCATATCCCTTCATATTTCATTTTCCATTGCCTTGAGCACCTTGTGAAGACACAAAGAAGAATCAGCAATATTATTAGTGCTGATCTGGCGGCTTGGGTTTAGTTACTTTCCCACCACCGTGAGGTTGCCCCTCTGTATCTTTTCAATAAATACTATGACGGATGAGCGCTTCGCTATGGTACATAGACTTCTTGAATTCAAGACACTAGAATGGCGTCGCGATCTCATCAGTTTATAGTTGAATTGGTTAGATGTAAGTTTTATGCTAAGAGTTTCTTTTCTCGCACATCTCGTTTGTAGAATTTCCTTCCGACTCCATGCTTTCCAGGCAACTTTAATCTGCAAAAATTTAAATGAAATGTCAATCGCTGTCTACTGTGCTCTGTATTACTCTTTTCTTTTAATGTTTCTCTTAATTCTTCCACACCCTGTAAGTCCTTGTGTCTTAGTGGCTTTCTTGCCTTACTTGGGGTTGATACCGATTTAAAAAAAATATACACTGAATTAAACCAGATTTGGTACAAAAGGATACTTATGACACACGAACAAGTTATAAAGATTTTTCTAGACACTTTCGCTAAGTGCAGTACTACGACGGGTGCTCGTATTCAGTCATTGAGAAGAAAAAAAGTATTTGAAATATCGTATTGAAAGAGAAATGTTAAGTCAATAAACTTAAGGTGTGGCAACTTGAAGACCAGACATTTTAGAAATTTTTGTTATTTTGATTTTTTTTAATTTTTCTTTCTGGATAAGACTTGAGTCCGTTTCGCTGACATTTACATACCAAAACACCAAAAACATCTTGTGAAAAACTCTTTCAAATCTAATTTTTCGCTTTTTGCATCAAACTCCATGGTGTGCATTGTTTGTACAGAGGATTTAAACGTCATTTTCCTGTTTGAAAAGATCAAAGTTCTATATTGTTAAACGTTGATGAACAAGTAAATAACGCCAGGGTAAATTAATATTGGGAAGTGTATTTTCTTTATTGGTGTAATTGTAAATGTGGAAATGATTCAGTAAAAGGCGAAATGTGGAAATTATATATATATATATATATATATATATATATATATATATATATAAGCAAGCTTGATTAAATACAATCGACAAGGTATGTCTGTTTAATAATTTATAGAATGTTTCCATGAAAAGCTCTATATTGGGTTCGAAATTGTTAATAAACTATCCAAACGTCATGTTTTTCTCTGTTCAAGGACTTTTGACCAGCTCAGTCCTTTTTAAGAATTATGTGTTATCAGTGTAATAGGTAAGATTTCGTTAGCTACATCCTGATATTCTTTAGAAAGTTTCAAGTTTTAAATAGTTCATCAATATAAGGTCACGTACAGTGGTTAAGGAGGTCAGACCGTTCAAAAAAAAAATGTGTCTTTTTCTATTTAAACAAATATTACATATTTAATATATACTTCATGATACTGTCTCCTTTGGTGAAAGATATTTTATTTAATGTGGGTTGTTTATTTTGTAAATTAATAACTTCTAGACTTTTAGGCCTTTCCTTGCATTGGGTGCTCTATTGTATTTTTGTATGCTCTTATGATGATAATTGCATTATGGTTGTTCGTCATATGCTGGTCGATATGTTCACGAAATGTTTTGAGTTTCGACCAGTGACAAGTCAGCTTACAAGAGAGTGAAATTCACGTGTGCCTAATGTAAGGAGGTTTACTTGACCCCCCCTCACTGAGTCTGGTTGTGACACAAGGTCAGTTTTCAACGTGGGGACTCGAGTATTTTCACTCGGGCCGCTGGTCCAAGCTGGTCTTAGCTGGTCATAGCTTGTCCAAGCTGGTCAGAGCTGATCTAAGCTAGTCATAGCTGTTCTTGAGTTGTCACACCTGGTCCAAGCTGGTCAGAGCCAGTCCAAGTTAGTCGTAACCGTGGTACCACCAGCACAGGGACGGATCCCTGGGGCACGTGTGCCTAATGTAAGGATAAAAAGCAATTAGAGATATAATTCGCCGGTATATATCAGTAACAATCCGGACAGACATCTTAGATTTATAATTTACAATCTCATTTAATTAATACCAACAAAGCGGGTCCTCAACAATCAACCCTAGTGTTTATGAACTTTTATAATCTCCGGAGATTACCAACAGGAAAAAAAGAACAGTGAATTCTTAAATTGGGTACACATGCACTATAGTCTTTCGGAGGTTGACTTGTCATCTATCGAAACTCAGTGCAACGATGCACCTTCCTATTTCGCTGTTACGTTTTTTTACTTACGTGATTTTGACTTTTCAAATCCATAATTCGCATCTGAATTGTTCCTCTTGCTGACAACTATAAATCCTGTTCTCAGTAGGTAAATATTTATTATTGTCCGAAATAATATTTGTACTGGGCTGATAGAAAAAAATAAAGTGTCATTAGTATAAGATAGTGTCCCAAGTAGATTAAAGCGATGGTTCGTGAATCTGGTGACATAGTAATTGCAAGTTCAATACCTGGGTCGGGCAGTGTGTATTTGAACTCAGTAATGACGGAGTAAGTAATAACTGAGCTGTACCAAATTATCCCTAGACAAGGACAATGGTGATTTTCTAAGTATAACAAAAATGTGGCACAAAGCCGTAAGTATAGGGTACCCAGTAAGGATCGAACTCAATTATTCAGTCGTAATTGATTTAGCGAGACAAGCTTGCCAGCAATTACACCACGCCGAAGTGCCCAAAATATGGACGGCGAAACATTTTAGACTCGTAGAATAAAAAAGGGTTCAGTTCGAAATTCTCTGAGTATTTTCGACAAGCACCCGATGCAATCCGGGAGTGCCCAATAGACGAAACATTGCGATAATGACGATAAAGAAGAGGACAGTAGTCCGTATGTAATGATAACTCGTCATCCCGGAAATTCAGACGGAAAATACAGTGGTACGGTAATCAGTGATGCATTTCTTGCCCGTTTATATAAGGTGATCAGTAACTGATCAAATTTGTCAATATGTCTGCGCAGCATACGCTTCGAAAATGAGATTGATGACTTAATTTGTTTATCTTAAGGAGAAAAATCTATTTTCTTTGTGTTTCATGTTTTTTGTTAAGTTTAGTTCATGAAATAAAGCGAAATGAGAAAAATGTAACAAGACTATTGAAATCAATATTGTTCTGTATCTGCCGACAACCACGCCTCAGAAAAAGAAAATTAAGCATTTAGTACTCGTAGTGCACGTATGAACAACAATAATAATAATAATTGCCGTTTGAAATTCAAAGGGAAATGGCTTATTTATCAGAGCTCTGAAAAATTTAACAGTTTTATCTTATTCCAACAGATGCAACATAAATGCATATCATCCTATCATAGTTCTGCTTGCCCCTCCCTTATTTCTTTAGTTAGCACGACCATTATGCTCTGCCGATACGTCATGAATAATGGGCTATTCCGTATTGATCGCGCGAAAAGACGGAAAAGGCATACCATTGGCACTACTTTGTATCAGTGAGAAAATGAAAGAAAGAAAGAAACGATCGTTACGACCTGCCATGACGTAATAAATAGTGGACTATTACATTTTTATCACGCGGAAAGACGGAAAAGGCATACCATTGGCACTACTTTGTATCAGTGAGAAAATGAAAGAAAGAAAGAAACGATCGTTACGCCCTGCCATGACGTCATAAATAATAGACTATTCCGTTTTGATCACGCGGAAAGACATATCATAAACGCTACTTGGTTTCAGGGAGAAAATGAAAGAAAAAAGACAATATGAAATAAAGAAAGAAGGAACAAATCGATCCTTATACCCTGCCAATACTGCATAAGTAATGGACTATTTCGTTTTGATCGCGTAGAAAGACCAAAAACATATCATAGACACTACTTGGTTTCAGGGAGAAAATGAAAGAAAAAAGTAAGTGAAGATAGAAGTGTTTAACGTTTCCTGAAATATATTATGTGTTACGGGCTATTCCCTTTTCATCGCGTAGCAAGGCGGAAACGAAGTCGTTACACAGGGTTTCGGTGAAAAAAAAAAAAAAAAAATGAAAGGTGCTTTATTCGCCTGCTCGACTTGAATGTTTCGGTAGATATACTTGGGATAACGTCCGCCGTGTCCGGTTAATCGATCAACTCTTTGTCTTTTTCTTCTACCAATTCTTTTCTCATCTCAAAATCACGTCTCAAAATTACGACGTGTGACCGGCAAAATGAACAGGTGGCCCTCGAACTAATCGAGGGACAGTCTATACCTCGCTAAGGGTGGACCAGAACTGATCATTTTAAATTCCAAGACTGACCAATAAATTACAATCAACAATGTCCGGTTTGTTGTCACTTGACCACAAATAACTTTCATTATTTGTTCTTTGTTGCCCTTCGGTCAAGTTGGTGGCACTTAGAAAACCCGACTTCATAAACTCATCTGCCGGCCATAAAACGAAAACACTTGAGATCGTTATAAAATCTCAGCCCTTTATCCCCTATATGGCATTCCCAAGCATAGTGTCACACGAGGTATCAAGTAATGACTTCAACTTCTAGAAAAAAAAACTCATCAAAAAAGCAAAAAATATTCTTAATAATGAATAATGAAGCGCAGAGAAACAGTAATTTCAATAATAT
The DNA here is from genome assembly GCA_963932145.1 of Acanthosepion lycidas. Classification (NCBI taxonomy): domain Eukaryota; kingdom Metazoa; phylum Mollusca; class Cephalopoda; order Sepiida; family Sepiidae; genus Acanthosepion; species Acanthosepion lycidas. Next base: position 28,233,106 of record OZ010580.1, on the reverse strand, counting down.
TGGCAAGTTTATTACACTTTATTTTTAAATAAAAATTTAAATATTTATGATGGTAACTATCACGCGTTTTATTTCATTGAATATGAAGAAAACGCTTCCATTACCATGCTAATTTTTAACACAACATTTAGTATCAGTTTTTTTTTTTTTTTTTTTTTGATTACCTGGGGATATTCAAACAAGCAATAATTCTTGGAAATAAAAATTAGCAATATAATTCCACTCTCGTTTCATACTGAAACGGCACATTTCGTAAACTGAAAAAGACATTTGCTAAAGAGTTTAACATAAAACAGAAAAAAACACTGTCTAGTGGAATTTTTAAATTACTAACGATGTATTTCTTTAAAAGATCTCCATATTGCTGAACAAAAACTGTTATATTATTAAATATTTCCTGTTTTCTGAGACAATCATTTCGTGTAACATAACCTGCTCCATAAAAATGCTAACGGAGTTCTTGGAAAGAGAGAAGAAACATCTTGTTTCTTCACTCTCCAAGGCCTATATCAGGCATGAGTACATTCGTGATATACTAACACATTTACAGGAAGAATTTCTATTTATAAGTAAAAAAAATATTTTAGAGTTGTGTTTATTATATTTTTATTTTTTATATTATGCATAAAGTAAGCTTATTTGTTCTTTTTTTAAAAAAAGAAGCCGCAACTTACATTAAAAATTAATTTGGATCAACGATATTTATTTTTAGGTCTACATGGAACCATCAATTCATTTCTCTTGTTTAATAAGCTAGGGTTATTTAAGCGTTTTAAGATAATTTTTCGACATGACATAATTTCCATCTATTTCATTTCCCGTTATAAGGTTCGCTTTTGCTACAATATCCCAGGTGATAAAAATGTATTATCATCACCCTTTAATTGTTTTTTAATTGTATTTATAGAGAGCAGTGCTGTTTTTGTATTTTATATTGTCTAACGTCATTCGATGACAGGACTTCATCGGACTAAATTTATGTTGGTACGACTACACATGCGCACGAATGAGGGATGCTGGGAATTTTAGAGATTCTTTTTATCGAGCCGAATTCATATAGAGTTGTCTTCTTTTTTTCCATCAATTTTGTTAGTAGGCATTCCACATTGTAAAATTAAAAGATTTTCCAGGAATAGTGAAATGTAAGAACCAGAGCGAAATTTTGCTGTGCGATCAAGGTGCTCTCTAGACATTTGTTTCTTATTGAATTATGTTCTCCTTTGATCATAGTATCATTTTTTATGCCAAAACTGTTATCAGTCTCGTTACGGTGGGCAACCAACGCATTTGATGTATTGTTGATAATATCAAAGGGTTGATAATCCGTAAGAAATCGGATTCATCAACCCGTAAAATTCTAAAATCAACTTAGATTGAATTGAAAGGAGAAGGAAGGAAAGAAGAATGGTGTAGTTTTAAATAAAATTCTAACTGTTTCAATTCTTCTAAAACTTCTCTTCGTAGAAGTAATCATCTGTTTATTCAAAGAAAGTTATTTTGGAGAGATTTCATAAAATTCTATAAAGGTGGGATTCACTCACTTGTATAATGTATTTCGCCAAACTCTTCTGACAAAATACTATTTTCAAATATATATTTAATCGTTAATGAATAAATACGGAAAAAATGCCTTTCAAAAGCTAAGCAAAGTATTAAGATACAGGAAAATTTCTTTAGAAAGGACGAAAAGATTACTGAGCTATTATGTGAGATCAGTCCTTCTACATAGCAGTGAATGCTGGACAATCTCCTCAGAGATGAAGAAGACTCTTGAGGCAACAGAAATTTGTTTCTACAGAAAGATGTTGAGAATACCACAAACTGAACATGTGAGCAACGACGAAGTTTTGAAGAAAATAAAAACAAAAATGACACTTATGACTAGCAAAATTTTGGTAGATAAAATGAGAAAAGTGTGCTGGGATAATTTGACAAGCACATGAAATATTGAGTACAAGAAGGACAGAGGAAAACATCACATAACCTACATGCCCGGCTTGTGTAAATGGACGGCAAAACGTTTAGGAGAGATAACAAAAAGACAAAATTTAAGACTGAAGAGATATGGCACATGGAAGAAGAAGTTGAAATTTGGTTGATTTTAAAAATAAGGCTTTAGTTCACGATTTACATTATTCGGACTATTGTCCTCATCTTTGATGCCATATTTATCACAACGTTTCGGCCGTTGTACTCTCCGGCCTTCTTCAGGTGGTTGGAATGCCGAACTGAACCTTTTATTTCGCTCACTGGGGTAGAATGTTCTAGTTCCACGTGCCATGTCTAATACATGTCAGTTATCTCCTGTTAATTCCTCTCTCCAAGTTCTCCACCGCCTTAACCAAGCATTGAACTCACACTCTTTAGAAAGACATCAGGTTTATAATACCCAGAAAATCATAGACAGGGCACATGGCCCAGTAGATGAAGGCGTTAGTTAGATCCAGTGGCAGGGCCCAAAGAGTGTGAGTTATGGCAACAAAGATGAGGACGATAGTCCGAATAATGTAAATAATGTACATAATACCTCATCTCAGAAATATAGACAGGTTTTAGTTCGCATGTTGCTTTTAGTCTGAAAAGTGAGTTTAGTGAGTACACAGATTGGCCTTACCTAATTTACAGGCTATGAAAAAAAAATTACTAGGAGAAACTAAGCACAAATACAGCATAACCATAAAATTCTCTTTTCAAAATCTATGTTATTAGCCAGAACAAAGTTAGAGCAAAACGTTAGCTTTCAGACAAGATTTGACACTTCATAAACTTTTTCCTCTCCAACCAAATATAAGATATCAGTGAAACAATCTTTTTTCTCTGATATTTTTTATTCCGGCTCAGGGCATATTATTTACATCTTCAGTTGAAGATTTGAATAAAGTTTTAACACAGTTAAATTGTAGAAAGAAACTTATTTTTACCTACAAAATATTAGGTTGGTGCAAAAATAATGACGTAATAATGTCGTTTTTTGACGTATTTTTAACGTCAAAAAACGACATTATTACATTATTATTTTTGCACCAACCTAATATATTGGAGATATTCTATATAATTCATTAAAACATGTTCAGGTCGACTTACATGAAAAAGATATTTCCAGGAAAAATTCAAATTTCGAAAATAAAGTCCTAATTAAAAAGGTGCCGAAAATTTAATTAAAATCAGATAATTAATTACCTTTAATGGATTTTATTTTATAACAAAGGAGTAGTTTGTTTATGGTTTTTCGCCATGAATTCTCGTATGGATTGAAACTCCCTAAATTAGAAAAAAATTGATATCTGTGAGAAAGAAAAGTACGAATAATATATGAAGAATAAAATTTAATCTTTAAAAACCGTGTCGTTCTCAAAAATAAAGTTTAGAGAAATGAGATAGATGTGACAAATTTCGCTTCAGTTGGACATTTTTTTTGCTTTTATAAATTTCGCACTGTAAAATCTTTTTGTCAATAAACCTAAAATGGCGTACATTGCAACGCAAAAGAAAGAAAATAAGCGAATATATTTATTTCAGTGCGTCTATGATAAACTTTAGAAAGTCCAACGAAAGCGTAAAATGAAAAACTACAAAACTTTGAATCAAAGTTCTTTGGCAAAAAATTCTTCCTAAACAGACAGAACTGTTTATACCCAGCGAGTTAAATCTGACCTCCAGTCAGAGACACGAGTTACGTGGTTGCAAGGCTTTGCACTTACTATCGCCTTGATCAAACATCAAATCAAAAGAAATAAACAATAATTCGATAGAGCATACCATTTCATATCTGAATGTGGATAGCGAACTCAAAAGAAATATGGAAACAGGTAAGACAAACACTGTTCTAGTTGGAATTATGCAAATGGTATCATTAACGACAATGCAGCTTATACGAAAGAAATTTGCGCTTCATTTCTATAGTAAAATCATGTACATGGCTTATAATTAGCGCGCATTTACCTTATACATATATTAGGCCTATTCAGATAGAAAGCCAAGAAATACAAGTATACGTTTCTTGGAGGCATCTATGCAGACGACACTTCGATTTACTCCTGCTTCAATAGCAAATCCGGCATCACTGACGAAACTAACCTGGCCATTGGTCTCGAAAAGGACCTCCAATCTGTTGTTGACTGGGGCCAGAAATGGCTGGTTAACTTTAATGCCTCAAAAACAAAACTAATCTCTTCTACCCACCACAGAGAACCCTTCCTGCCTCCCATTAGAATATCTGATGCTCAATTCCACGAGTGCACCTCTCTGAAACTGCTTGGTCTCACACTGTCCACCGACCTGAGATGGAACAAATATATTGAATCAATAGCTTCATCTACCGCAAGGAAAGTTGGTTCTCTGTGCCGAAGCAGAACGTTTTTCGCGCTCGAGTCTATCTTTCAAATCTATAAATCAACAATCCGCCCTTGCATGAAATACTGCTGCCATATATGGTCTGGAACTCCCGCTACTAAGTTGGCATATCAGTCCAACCCTTTTCACCGTCGAAACGGTTAAATGTATCCCTCCCATAGCTTCATGTCTCGCACTTCCCGTGTGTGGAGATCTCTTCCTTTTACTTGCTTCCCTGATAGCTATAATCTCCAAATATTCAAATGCAATGTCAATCGACATCTCCAGATGCCTTGATCTAATTCCCCGTCCTTCTTACCCCCGCCTTGTGTGCTAGTGGCACTCCCGCTTTGCTGGGCGGGGGATGCTTAAAAAAATCTCTTTAATATCTGCAGCAATTTTTGTTGTTTCATTTTCTACGATTTATCAATCCTTTACAGGTTATTGAAAAATAATATGCGGCCATATCAACATAATTATAAAATTATATAGCTTTTTCCTTTATTTCTTTTTACAAATATTCACCCAAAACAAGGGCCACTCAAGATAGATGGTTACTTCGTGGAGTTATATTACCGTAAGAAAGATAAGCGGAAATATATCTAATTCGAGACTTGAAGAGGTCAGGTTTTAATTAACGAATAAAACATCAGTTTTCAGGCGAAGACGTTAGGAATATTAAACTTGAAGTAGACTTTACTAGGAACCGGAAACCCAATCCTAAACAGAAAACAAAGGATGAACCTCTATTCCTGTTCAGGAGATCGGGGAGGAATGTGAACTGGGCGATAGCCAAGTCTATCTATTCCTATTGGGAGAGGAAAAAGTAATAATAATAATAATAATAATTACTGAATAAAATTGAAGTTTTCTGGCAGTGACGTCAGAAGAACAGAGTTGAAGAAACCGAAAACTCAATCCTAAACAGGAGAAAGGGATAAACCTCTACTCCTGTTCAGAAGACTGGGAAGGAGTGTGAACTGGGCGATAGTCGAATCTATCTACTCTTATTGGGAGTGGGGAAAAAGTAATAATAATAATTACTGAATAAGACTGCAGTTTTCGGAGAAGAACAGAGTTGAAGAAACTGAAAACTTAATCCTAAACAAACAAAAAAGGGGGGGGGGTAAACCTCTACTCCTATTCATAAAATCGAGGAGGGACATGAACTGGGTGATAGCCGAAACTATCTACTATTACTGGGAAGGAAAAAATAATTAGTGATAAGACAGAAACGTTGCTGCATATTATTCCCATACAAATCAATCAACCCACATAAAATTTATCTTTCACAAGTTATTTTAAAATGGATTTGATTTTTTTTTTTAAATGTTATTATTCTTTTGGTAGAGTCAGTTTATGTGACTCGGAATGTATTGCTTTTATACTTTCTTATAGTGATTTTCCAAGCGTAGCTCATATGTAATTGGCCCTGATCCGGCGTCTCGTCTGCAGTCACTATCTCACAGACGCGCCGTCGCCTCTCTCTGCCTCTTCTACAAATACTTTCATGGTAATTGCTCCGATGATCTGCTTTCGCTGGTTCCCAGTCTCCATGAATTCAAGCGCCCTACGAGGCTGGCATCCCGCTCTCACTCTTACACTGTAGAAACTTTTAAATGTAACCGTCTCTTCTACTCCAATACCTTCATAACTCGCACCTCTAGCCTGTGGAACACCCTTCCGAATTACTGTTTCCCTGATAGCTATGATCTCCAACTATTCAAATGTAATGTCAATCGACATCTCCAATTACCTTGATCTACCCACTATCCTTCCCCTCATCCTTTCTTCTATCACTCCGATCTGTTCTTGCTCCAAATCTTCTGCAACCCCACTGCATCCTCGTGGCTTCATGCCTTGCTCGGGGCGCAATGCTTAAAAAAAAAATATGTTGCACATAGCCGAAAGTATGGGACACCCACTGAGGATCCAACTCATTACTTAGTGGTAACCGTTCTAGCGAGACAAGTTTTCTAACCATTACACCACTTTGAGGTGTCCTTTAACACTTTCTTATATACAGTTACAAAGATTTTTGCCGATTCCATTAGCTGCATTTGATACACGAAATATTTAAAATAAAATTATAATGTTTCTAAAACCAATTACACTTCTCAACAAATACCGTTTATTTCAGTCAACTGCGTTTCTTAGAACGATTACTTATGTAAGTGTTTTTTTTTATATTGATTTGTTCACTTTGTACGGCTTATCAATCCTTTATTTAACGCCAGAAAATATTTTTAGATTGTAAGAATAATTTTGACATCGCAATGCTTTAGTGATACAAGTGTTACTAAATAACCCATATCTGTGGGGGGTGTAGAGGTGGATCCATGCCTTTCTCCAAAGGTAATTGCCCATAAGTGAATATAACAAACCTAACAGGAATTGGAACTCGGCAATTCCGTGCCATTATCCATTACACCACCTGCACATCCAAGCTTACAGCACTTGCTGTTCCCAAGTAGGCACGCATCTAGGGACTGACGAGGTACTGACGTTTGTGGTCAAACGGGAACCGGTATTTCAACGTGATATAGTCGTAATCCCTATGAAGCACGACAATCCGAAAAGAACTAAATGATCTATCAGGATTTATTATTGGAGGATATAAGATACGCTAATGTTAATACACGATGTCCATAAAGTTCGTGTGCACTTTAAAAAATTTATAACTTATTTATGCACATGAACTTTATGTACACCCTGTATATCGATGGCAGACTCAGACTGATAACTGAAAGAACTTTTAGACGAATTAGTAAAGGAAAGCAAGAAGAAAGAACTATTAAAAGAAAAGAAAACGATATGCAGAGTTGTCAGCAAAAGAGACATCCTAAGATTTGGGCTACACATTGGGGACGTCAAAATCAGCCAGGTATAAAATTTTAATTATCTGGATAGTGTAATAATAGACGAAGGAAACTGTAACACAGAAATCCCAAGCTGTAGAGCCATAGCGAAAGATACCTTCCAAAAATTACTAAAAGTGTTGAACTGCTACGAAATATTTCTTGGACACATAATGAGGAAAGGTGGCCTAAAGAAACTAACACTCACATGACCTACTGAAAGCAAAAGAACCAAGGGAATACTCATGTTTGTTTGTGTGAACGAGTAAATTCAAAAAGGATGGGTAATGGGTTAATTCATTGATTGAGTTGTTTGTTACGGTTTATCAACCTTTTGCAGGTTATTTAAAGCCAGAAAATGTTTTTAGATTGTAAGCACTATTGGGGAAAATAATGATTTGCTGAGACCAGTCTTACTAATTAACCCATAGCTGGGGGAGAGAAAATGCGGATTCATATAGTTCACAAGGGTATTTGTGAGCTAATAAATATAAAAAATGCAACTAGAATTGGAACTCGTCTCTCCGATTAACAATTCCGAGTCATTATCCATTACACCACACGCATATGCATGCTTACAGCACCTAGTATTCCCAAAGTGTCACCCACCTAGGCACTGACCATGCTCAACGTTGTTTAACTTAGATGATCGTACGAGAAATGATGTTTCAACGTGATATGGCCGTAGGTCATACCGCTCGGACATCAAAGTTTAACTTCGATGATCGTACGTTAATCGTACGGTAATCGGTGTTTCAATGTGATTTGACCGTAAACCGGTAATGGGTTAAAAGAAACTCAAGAGCAACGGCAGCTACGACGTATAAAACCAACCAAATGTTTAACGATATACTCCAGTAGAATAAAATACAGATTTCGACTTTAAAAATACCAACAATAGTTGACATGTCTGTTGCAAAATCCAGCAACCCAACCCATCAGAAATACAAAATGTAACTTCATTTTTTTCTCGTCACTTTTGTTAAAAGCTTCACAAAGTTAGCATGAATCAAATAGGATTTTAGTTCTACAAAGAAAAAAAGGCCTACATGCAATTTCAGATAGCTCATTTCTGTAGAATAATGGTTTGCAGGAAAAACCAATATAATGCTTTGTGAATTCAGTGTTTAGTGCCTTGCATAAGATTGGCTTATAAGCCAATTGATAGATGCAGATGGTCAGAATGGATACATATTCTAACAGGCAAAGATATTCAGATAAATAGATATGTGAAAACTGATAGATAGATAGATAGATAGATAGATAGATAGATAGAAATATCTGAGCAGATTGAGATAGATTGATCTAAGCGTATTGAGAGATAGAGAGAGAGCAGATCGTGATAGATAGATAGATAGATAGATAGATAGATAGATAGATGTGAGCAGATTGAGATAGATAGATAGATAGATAGATAGATAGATACATGCGAGCAAATTGAGATAGATGTGAGCAGATTGAGATAGATAGATAGATAGATAGATAGATAGATAGATAGATAGATAGATAGATCAGAGTGGCTGAGATACTATCGGTATTTTGGAAAGTGCTTCATTTTTATCTGCCTGTTTTTTTTTCGCCTATCTTTCGAGACGTACAGAATCTCTCATATAAGAAATGTCATTACAACAATTCATATTACTCAGATTTTATTTCTGATAACAACGATTATTACAAGATGCAACTGATTATTACAAAAAAAAACCCTCCATTTTCTTGTAATAATCAATTGAATCAGAAATGAAATCCGCATCAGCCTTTTATAAATGGATTTCTTCCAATTTCTTACCAGTAAACATCAGAGTTGCCTCGCGTTTTATTTTCGTTTTATATTTGAAAAATGCACTGAGCATATCACAATATCACAATAATACGATACAAAAGTCTGCAGGGCAATCTCTTTTGTGCCATGTTAGAAAAATCTTAGAAGTGTTTATGAAATTCTCATCACTCTTTATTGCTTGATCAATCAATCAATTAAATAACTTTCAGGCCTTAAGAAAAATTCAGGCAGATGGATTTGAACATTGGTCAACACTTAAACATAATACAGGGTGCGGCAGAAATGCCTCCCACATTTTATTTTCCGTGAGTGTATGTGGGTACCTACTTCGGAAATGTAAACTTTCTCAGGGGACGTGTTATACAGGGTGCGGCAGAAATACCCCCTACATTTTAAAGGTTGACAAAAAGATCAAGGTGACTGCTATTTAAAAAAATAAAATAAAAAAAAAAACACTATTTCACTGTTGTTTAACAAAAGTGGCTATGGTTTTTATTCATTTGATTTTTAAAATGAGATCCTTCAAATGGTGGCGACTATTTGCCATACCATGTTGTAGACGATTTCTAAAGTTTTCCACCACCCGGAAGTTCGAGAGTTTCAAGGTCTTCCGGGTGGCTTTCTTTCAGGCGCTGAATCTGTGAGCCTGAAATTTATCAATTTTCTATCCGGGGCAGAATCATCCTCACATAACATGAATGAGTACGAAATGTTCTCTGTGTTGCAATTACAGATTCACCAGTCTTTTAAAAAAACGTTTCAAAAGCAAAACACGGTGTGCACAGGTCCAAGCCATGATGGTGCCTGATGGAATCTGAAAAACCAATGGTGAGGCATTAGATGGATGAACTTTTCCATCGCCCTGAATTTCGAGCGCTTCACAGTTTTCCAGGTGGCCATCTTTTAAGCGCTGAACCTGTGGCCCTGATATTTTCAACCTATAACAGTATCGATTTTCTATCCGGAACAGCATAATTTCGACGTTACAAGAGATGAGTATGAAAAGTTCCATGTGTGGCAATTACAGATTCACCAGATACAAGCCATGATGATAACTAATGGTATCTTGAAACATCGTAAGACATTAGCAAGGTGAAGATGTCATTGTCACTTGCCTAAAATCATTAGCACCAAACAAGTGACTGATTGAAACGTGGAAGGTGTTCCTGCCGCATGTAATATATGTCTATCATCATCATCATCATCCCCTTAATTTTTGTAATCGTCGGGGGAGATCCGAATGCGGAAACGATATTGAATCTCCTCCACAACGGTCTATCAAAGGCGGCCGTCAGCAATTCTGGTGTAGTCATACTTATCCATTGTTTGACATTGTCCAACCAGTTTTTTACGCTGGCGTCCTTTCCTACGTCTGCCTTCAACGGTGTCTTGCATGATGGTCTTGCACGGGCTGTCGTGCCTTGTAACGCACAAACTCATTGATTTTATGTTCCCACTAGAAAATGCCAAAGAGTTTTCTCATGCATTTGTCCTGAAACGCTTAGATTACTTCTCTCTGTTCCTGTCAGCAGTGTTCACGTTCCTCATCCATATAGGAAAATGGAAACTACCAGGGATTTCTACAGTCTGTACTTCGTTTGAAAGCTGATTTTATTCCTCCATATTCTTGGCAATTTAGCCATCACTGCCATTGTTATTCATCATGACGTTCGTCTTCGAGTATAAAATCCAGAGGTTAGCAGTGAATATTTCGGAGACAGTAGGAAAGCGTAGTTCAGGTTAGCAGTGGATATCGCAGCAAAGTAGCAGAGCGTAGTACTTCCTTCTGTTCATCTTCGCCTTACAAGTTGGCACTGGTCATTCGGGTAGGGTAAACAAAAATGGCCGCCTTTATACACGACGGGTTGTATGTTCCACGTTTCTGATTGGTTAACCTTCTATTGGTAGACTATAAAGTGAGTCAAGCCATTTGGATTGGCTCACTAGTTATATATTATACACAAAAAACTGTAACAGCCATGACTTCGGTAATCCATGTACGGATTTCCTAACTGCAGGTTCCATCTTTTGACAAGATTGCTCGCAAATATTTAAAACTGGACACTTCCTCCAGTGAATTCCAGTTCATAAAAAATAAGTCATTTTGGGAAAATATAGTTACAGGGGATAAAAAAAAAATTATTAGGACCACGAACAAAATTTTATTTACATCTCGGACTGCTTTCGACATTCTCAACTTGTCCGAAATCAGTTATATCGGTCGCGAGTTGATAGAGCTTACGACAGGTCAGACTTTCAATGTCGAAACTAGTCATTATCTAAAAATTATATTTTAGTCAATAGGTAAATATTGCTTGCTTGGATGTAAAAATTGGTTGTTTACACATCAGTCTTTAGTTAAACATTGCCTTTCAACACTTAAGTCTGTTGGCAAATATTGATTACTTATACTTGAGTCTATAAGAAATTATTGGTCGTTTATACTTGAGTCTATAGGTAAATATTACCCGAGTCTTAACGCAATTATTGGTCGTTTATTGGTGAGCCTCTAGATAAGTATTGGTTGTTTACAATTAAGCTTATAATTAACTATTGGTCATCTCAAATTCAGTCTATAGGTAAAGGCTGATTACGTACAGATGACGCTATGAACATCCCATTAGTTCAAGAATAAGTAAATATTGGTTGTTAATACTTTCGAGTTTGTAAGCATTTATTTAGCGGTATCAAATATATAGGTAACTTTATTTACCAACGAGTAACTTTATTCAAAGCATAATTATTTTTATTCAAACTTAAAAACAATAAATATGAATCTTATGCGAAAAATTTTCCGACTTTATCTTTTGTACAATATTAGAGAAATCTTAGACGTGACCTAAGGCTAATCACGTGCTTTGATAATGAAAAGGATTAGAATAATTGATTTGTTGCTTTTTTGAGTTTTTTTTTAACGGCTTATTAACATTTTGCGTGTTAATTAAAGCGAAAAACTATGTTTTAGATTTCTAAGAATATTTTAGAAATAATAATGATTTTCTAGTAAGAGTCCTACTAATTTACCCCTAGCTGGGGGAGAAGTGGCGCATTCTTAACTTTACTAAGGGTATTTGCGCGTAAGTAATTATAACGAAGCCAACGGAAATTGGAACTCGGCTCTCTGATTAACAATTCCGAATCATTATTCATTACATCAACCATACATACAAACTTACAACACCAGGTACTTCCAAACGGTCAGCCATCTAGGTACTGACCACCCATGTTAGCGTAATTGATATATATATATATATATATATATATATATTTATATATATATATATATATTAGGTAGATGCAAAAATAATGACGTAATAATGTCGTTTTTTGACGTTAAAAAATGGCATTATTACGTCATTATTTTTTCACCAACCTAATATATATGCATGTATATATATATATGTGTATATATATATATATATATATATATATATATATATATATATATATATATATATATATATGACGTCACACATGAAATGGGCAAAGTTCAACAATTATTTTAAGACATTTTTATGTTTATATATTCTTTTTATACATACAAATATTTTAAGTAAAGGCTCTGTTTCTAATAAACATTTACCGGCCTGAATGTCTGAGAAATTTTCACAGAAAATATTGGTCCTCCGACTTGATTTGAATCTGTATCCTATACGGAACCGTATTTAGCTTGTGTTTTTACCGATTTGGCCACAGAGGGGCCTTTGGTTAGCAAGGTCGAATTTATATGTATTTAAACTTCAAAATTCGACCTATATATATATATATATATACATATATATATATATATATATATATATATATATATATATATATAATGGAAGCATTATTAAAGTAAAAAATGCCAACACTCAGTAAGATCAACTATGAACACGGCCACAATGTGCTGACCGTGTTTGGAAAATAATACATTTCTATAGCTCTAGATACATACATAATACAATCCATACATATAATGGCTAAAAGTATAGCGGAAAGCACTCGGACATACAGAACATTTGGACAATTTCTGTATAATTTATGTCCAGAAAAGAAGAAAATTATAAGAACACAAGAGAAAAATTAAATAAGAAACTTAACCGCTGTAGCCTTTCAGTCGGTTTTTAATGAAACTTTTATAAAAGAGGCATTCCTATCCAAATACAGATATATATATATATATATATATATATATATATATATATATATATATATATATATATATATATAAAAGTGAACATAGAAGTCAACGCTTAGAGGCGACAGTCTGTTTCATTCTATATGCAATCATCAGGCCACGTGTGCTGTTATTTTTCTCGGCTATTTATTTATATACGGGTCAGGGGTGCATTGTGGGTAGTCTATTTTGGCGATTATTTTACCGGAAGTCGTTTATTTATTTATTTAGTTTGAATTATTTTGCTTGTTTTTATTTATTTTTATTTTTTGTTTCTTATCTTATATATATATTTATTTATTTGTTTTTAATCGGTGTTTTTTTTTTTGTTTTTTTTTTTTTTTTTAACGTAGTAAAAATTTGTTTATATCACTTATTTAATAGTTTTGTCTTGGTTTGAGAATTTAATTAAAGCTATTTGTTCGGTTTTGGGGTTGATTGTTGTAGTTTATTCTAACTATTATTTTTTGCGGGAACAGTTTTTAATTTTATTTATTTGGATTGATTATCTTAATTTGTTTTTTTTTTTACGGTAACTTTATCGGGATTGGTTTATTTATTTGAATGAATTTAGGTCAATTTATTTTACTTGTTATTATTTATTTGTATATTTTCTCTTTTCAGTTTTCGTAGTATACATATATAAACAAAATAACAATAAAATAAGCAAAATTAATTACCCCAAGAATAGACGAAATAGAATAATAATAATAATAATAATAATAATAATAATAATAATAATAATAATAATAATAATAAACACAATCTCATTGTTTGGGCGTGCTTTTGGATCTTCTTCGAGACTCGTCCTAAAGCTGGTAACCCCTTGGCGGTCAAGGTTAAAACGCATCTCTACCAATTTCAATGAATACGAATAATATTTCATACCGGATCGGCCGTCAACCGGGACAACAAGGGCCGCGTCCCTCAGAGAGGAACCAGTCTGAGGTCGAAAAGTCTGTCACTGGAACAAACTCTTCCACACACGAAGAGACACTAGGTCACCAAACCCGGATTATTGCCAACCTTGGACCAAGTGACTCAATACCAAATCGACAAATAAAAAGTAAACGAACGAAATGCAGCCGCGAAGAGTATCGACAAGTCATGACATCCTTCTTCACTGCACTCGAAAACCCAGCAAAGAACACCACCAATCAAACATACCAAATATGGAGAAGTATGGTGGGAAATGATATAAAAAAAATTGTTCTGACAAGTACAGCCGACACTTTACGAAGGGCTTTATCTATGTAATTTTTTTTTTGGTCAGTGGAAAGTGTCATGATGCCATTTCTAACCTTAGGTCCCTGGGCGTGACCCGGAAAGAAATGTGTAAACGCCAGAAATCAAAGAAAAAAAAATAATAAACAACGAAACCAAACCAAAATATCGGACGAAAAAATAGGTATAACTGTTAAATAACGTTAACATATATATATATATATATATATATATATATATATATATATATATATATATATATATATATATATGTGAAAATATTGTAGAAAATAGGAAAGAAACTGGGGTGGTAAATAATCCAAAGTTCCTTAGTATTTTTGTTATTATTTTTAAAAAATAGTGCTCGATACGAAAGTAGAGCATCAGACCTCTCTATCTAAATATTTTTGGCACCTGAAAGAAAAAATAGGACACCTAAAGTAAAATGGAAAATCATTAACAGGACTAGAACTTGCAAAACTTGGGATGACCCATGCCCTTTGTGCCTCCATGAGAAACTACACATTATTAAGCTTCTAAACAATAAAAACCTATTAAACAACAGGCAAGAATTAACGGTTTTCTGCTGACACAACCGAACTTACGCTCTGAATAACTAGCTAAAAACACGCAAACTATAAAATAAATTTTAAAATCCATAGCCCATATACATAATTTTAATACCCTACAAAAACTGATAACCCTTTATGAAGTCGTCAAATAACAAACGTTACGGCTTTTTTATATACACAAATCCCTTTCATAAAGAGATATAATAAAAGAATAAAATAAAAATAAATAAATAAATCTCCGTAGACGCTCAAGCCAGACTATGCGAAAACTTCCTCCGTCGTAAATTTAGCCACCCACACCTTACCCTGACCCGGCATCTATGAAAGTAACTCTATACTGATACAAATTATTAACACCCCACCCCTGCCGATTCTAAACAATCCGCCCTTGATGTTACCATGGAAATTTTTGATTTCAATTCTGACCATATTATTAAAACTCGTAAATTTCAGAAATAAGTCATTCCCAAAAAATTTCGCTTGAGGATGGAACAGAGCCTACTTTAACTCAAGTTAATTCAAATATTATTTTGAAGTTTTCGGCTCTTGTTTTGAAACATGAGACCTCTTATGTAGCGAGTTGGAATCATATTTTTAAATAAATAATTATATATATATATATATATATATATATATATATATATATATATATATATATATATGTTAAGAAGAAGAATTGTCACATGCCCTGGTGTAACATTTAGAATACTGATTGTCTAAATCATATATATATATATATATATATATATATATATATATATATATATATATGTTAACCAGAAGAATTGTCTCACACCCTGGTGTACTATTTAGAATACTGCTTGTCTAAATCATATATATATATATATATATATATATATATATATATATATATATATATATATATATGTTAACCAGAAGAATTGTCTCACGCCTTGGTGTAACATTTAGAATACTGCTTGTCTAAGTCATTAACCTGAGTCTTTTACTCGTAGTCGTGTGCTATGCTAAAACTAAGTTATCTAAGTTGAAATGTACCACAAGATAATAACAACGCTAACTGCGGAGGAGATTGCCCTTAGAACAAGACACAGAGTTGGACATATCGTTCGTCATGGGGGAAAGATAGAATAATTAGAAAGACAAAAAAATTAGCGAGAGTTTTGTAATCAACTTCGGTTGGCAAAGATTGACCTAACGTAATAATTTAACGCGAACTACGGAAACAATTGCAAATGAGTTTGGGATGAAACGTAATCGACAAAAACTGTGCATATGCGTCAGCAGTTGCAATTTAACATTCTCGAACTTTCTAATCTAACAAAATTCGGCACCGGTTTTTTTTTGTTTTTTTTTTTTGCTTTTCCTATATTTATTTAATGCGTGTTTTCTTGAAAATATTAATCTGTTTATATATATATATATATATATATATATATATATATATATTAAAATTATGAACGTTTTCGTTGATATGTTTGTTATCATCAATGTTAACATAAAACATATTTTTAAAGTAAAATCTTTCTTCATCATGCATTCACCGAGAGTACTTTTATGTCCAGTTTTGTTTGGCACAAGGCAAAGCCAGTTGAGCATCTAGTGAAGAGCGAATTGACACTAACCAAAACATTCATTGGAACAGCATGGTAACTATAAATAATTATCGTTTACACCTGAGTCTATATGTAAATATCGGTGGTTTGCACCTGACTATATAGGTAAATATCGGTGGTTTACACCTGAGTCTATAGGTAAATATTGAACGTTTACACATGAGTCTATAGGTAAATATTGGTAGGTTAGACCTGAGTCTATAAATAAATATTGATTGCATACACCTGAGTCTATAGGTAAATATTGGCCGTTTACACCTGAGACAGTTCGCTTGTACTTTAGTCTATAGGTAAATATTGGTCATTTATACCTGAGTCTATACATAAATATTAGTCATTCATACCTGAGTCTATAGGAAAATATTGGTCATCTATACTTGAGTCTATACGAAAATATTGAATATTTATACCGGACACTATAGGTAAATATTGGTCGTCTATGCTCGAGCATGTAAGTAAATATTGGTCATTTATACTTGAGTCTATAGGTAAATATTAGTTATTTATACCTGAGTCTATAGAAATATTGGTCATCTATACTTGTGTCTATAGGTAAATATTGGTCATTTATACCTGATTCTATAGGTAAATATTAGTTATTTATACCTGAGTCTATAGGTAATTATTGGTCATTTATACCTGAGTCTATAGGTAAATATTAGTTATTTATACCTGAGTCTATAGGTAAATATTGGTCATTTATACATAAGTCTATATATATATATATATATATATATATATATATATATATATATATATATATATATATATTAGTCATTTATAACTGAGTCTATAGGTAATATTAGTCATTTATACCTGAGTCTATAGGTAAGTATTGGTCATTTATACCTGAGTCTATAGGTAAATATTGGTCGTCTATGTTAGAGCATGTAAGTAAATGTTGGTCATTTATAATTAGGTCTATAGGTAGATATGAAAGGTCCCAAGTTCTGTAAATGCATGAGATACTCCCGAAATTTGACTGCGAGTAATATACTTTAAACAGGAGAGCGATTTCCCTGTCGACATTTTCTTTCATGTGACAAGTTATTTCAAAATGTGGGCTTACATGGCTCTCCACATTTTCCCATTTTTTGTAGCTCTCAGCAATGTTTGTCTTTTCTCTATTCATCCACTATCAGTTCTGCCATCCATTTGAACAAGTTTTCTAAGTATACTATTCATTATTTCTTCATACTTCCTTTGCCCTCAGTATGCCCTGTAAATATTAAATTCCCTATATTAATTATCGTTGTGGCCCATAAATGTCAACTGTTTCGTTTTGATTGTAAGTGTAAGTGCTGCATATCCCCTTTGTGGGGGTTTCTTAGGCGACGGTGTCGATTCACTTATATGTAACTTCTCTCTTTTCTCTTTGTCATTGTTGTAACCTAGGAAATCTTACTGGAAGAGGAATAACGAAAACAGAGGTTGGAAATGAAATGGTAATCTTTATAACATCAACAAAATACAATACTCGCCAGCGGCGTGAAGTAGGTAAACCACTGCTAGTGCTGGACTACTTAGACAGCATATTACCCCAACTTACAATAGTGTCCAACGTATTTATGAGGATTGGGACATACCCATTAGTGTTCATAGGTAAGGTATATAACAGTCATCTACCGGCCGGTGATCGCAAGTCGTTTTGGTTCGGAGAACTTCAACAAAGATAATTTTAAACTCGACTATCTTATTAACGTCGACGTATACATCTCTAACTATCCAGTGGAGTCGCTTTCTCACCCCACTGGGGAGCAGTTTCCAGATACGAACGGAACACGTCTACATTGTTTGACAGTTTAGAATCGATTTCTAAAAACCTTTTCTGTATGTATCTTTCTCACGCTGGCTCAGCCAATCAAAATCGAATTCCTTTGTTTTGACTTGCATCTGACCGCTAAGGTCAAACTGGAGAAGTCATAGCTGCTATACACTTCTTTAAAAGATAATAGTCTGTTAAACTATTATTTAAGATAAGTTTGGGTGTAGTCCCTATTTTCCTTAAGACTTCCTTATTACTCACATGTCCTGCCCATGTTATTCGTTGATAGAACCACATTTCTGTCGCTTAATCAGTGAAGAAATTTTCTAGTATTCACTACCATGTAAAGAGATTAAATATAATAGCAGGTCAACATTTCTTTCTATGTATCTAGCGATATTTTCCTGTGTCTTTATACTTTTCTTACTTTCTGGAAGTCACTTTAGCCATTAACTGTGCGCCTTCATATCTGTTATGGGATCTTACCCATAATAATAATAATAATGGACTATTCCATACTTAATAAATACTGCGCCTCAGGAGTAGGCAAGGAGTGAGTCAGTAGTTCAAGTCGAGTCAGTAGTTCAAGTCGAGTCAAGAGTCGAGTCAGAGGCAGTCCGAAACAGAGTCGCGTTCAGACAATTACTGCATGACATTGGAATAATGATACTGATTGAGACTACATTGTTCTCTCTACTAAACCTGATTGTTCATACTAACACTTCTACTTCTCTGTATATATTCCTGTTTGTAATATATCTGTATTATTCCATACCTGTGTTCGCGTTCTTCTTTATTGGTTCTACCTTGGACTATCACCGTGGTACAAGGAACCGGACCATAACAATATCTCTTACATTTCCTGTTGTTTGTTACTATACTACCCAGATTAGTTCATTTTCTGTAAGTGCTTCATTTTGACGTCCCCAATGCGTAGCTCACACCTTGGCTTGTCTCTCAGATCTATTTATTATAGTTTCTAGTCTTATTTATGGAATAAGTCTTTGGAATGAACATTGATTCTCTTTAAGAAATTGAAGATTTTCCATGTACAAGAACATATTAACCATTCAAATTGCCTCATATAACTAAATATTAAGGTGCTCATCATAGAATTTACGCTATTTACATGAATTCACGCACTTTCTTGTACGATGATGAAACATAGCAAGTTTTGTTTCACTCGTTTTAGACCAGTCATGAACAACCTTTTTCGAGTAATCGGTTGCATAATCTATGGATAATCAAAGGCGAACCACGCTATTAAAAAATCAATGTAATTTTTTGTAGTAGGTACCTCAGCTATTTTCACTACAGAAGACCATCTGCGGAAGCATATATCTTAGACATGACGGAAAAGGTTTGTTGTCTTTATTTTTTAGAAAAGATTTTTCCATAATTAAAAACTTGGTCTTGGTATAATATTATCGCTGATGACAAAGTAATTAACACATGGTGTTGCATGTAATTTATTTTTAATTTATTAATTAAAAAACAGGGATAGCAACTCAAATACGTGTACCCACTAAAACAGCGTTTATAGTGATAAGAAACGATCGTCCGGTTCACACACCTTCTCAGGCTTTTGAACAGGAGTAGAGGTTTATCCCTTGTTTCCTGTTTAGTATTGGTTTTCCAGTTCCTTCTAGAGTCTACTTCGATTTTCTACTTATAACGTCTCCGACTGAAAACTGACATTTTATTCACTCATTTTTTTTAATCCTCAATAAAAGTAAACAGGTTCGCCTATGCTCCGGTTCCAATACCTCCCCTCTCTTTTGAACAGGGTTAGCGCTTTATCCCTTGTCTCATGTTTAGGATTAGGTTTCCGTCTTTCTAAAATCTTTTCATTTTCTTTCACGTCGAACGGCCCTTTGCGTCTTAGTGGCATTATCGCCTTGATTGAGGTGAACTAATTAAAATAAATTTCGGATAAAAAATTCATTGTAAAACATTCTCTCAGTATCTGTCTATATTTCTGAGATGAGGTATTATGTGCACTATTTACATTATTTGAACTATTATCCTCATCTTTGTCGCCATATTTATTGCAACGTTTCGGCCGTTGTAGGCCCCGGCGTTCTTCAGGTGGTTGGAATGTCGAACTGAACCCTTTATTTCGCTCACTGGTGTAGACTGTTCTAGTTCCACATGCCATGTTTAATGGATGTCAGTTATCAGTTATCTCCTGTTAATTCCCCTCTCCAAGTTCTCCACTGCCTTAACCGGGTATTGAACTCACACTCTTTGGGTCCTGTCACTGGATCTAACTAACGCTGATTAGATCCAGTGACAGGACCCAAAGTCTGACATTAAACATGGTACGTGGAACTAGAACCGTCTACCCCAGTGAGCGAAATAAAGGGTTCAGTTCGACAATCCAACCACCCGAAGAAGGCCGGAGCCTACAACGGCCGAAATATTGTAATAAATATGGCGACAAAGATGAGGAAAATAGCCCAAATAATGTAAATAGTGAAAACATTCTCTCTCTCTCTCTCTCTCTCTATATATATATATATATATATATATATATATATATATATATATATATATATAGAGAGAGAGAGAGAGGGAGGGGGGCACACAAACAGAGATAGAAACAGACAGTGAAAAAAATAGAAGGGAAGGGCGAGATAGCTAGAAATGGAAAGTAAGTACAGATATCAATGGCTATCAACCATTAATCGAGAAAGGATTTGAATTCTGACTGAGACACTTATAATACTTTTGCAGAAATACCCTGGGTAAAAGGTACGAATACCTCTCGCTGTGTCCAAGGTATCAAATAACTGATCCACTGTCTAGCAATTGCTTAATCTGCCCTGGCAGAGATAGCCAGGTAGCTGCGTTGTCCATTGTCAGCCTTGAATGAAAATGCACTGTGAGTGTGTTAGCGTAGGATAATATAGGTGAGAATGCTGAAAAAAGAGCGGATGGTCGTCTTTGGAAGCTGTAGTCAACGTTCTCCCTCCCAGCACAGAAGATATAAATTATTGATGAAGTGGAATCTATAGAAGCACAGACTGACTTACTACCCCTTCCTCTCTCCCCCAACAGGCAGACAGGCAGGCTCTGATCGATGTGCGTCGGTGCACGACAGATGGCCAGTTATGGCATCGGATGACACGGCTCGTGGCTCAGGAGCGCAGGTGGACCATTAGCAGCGCTTTGTGCAAAACTGATTATTTGTCTCCTTCAAACCCGTGGCGCTAGACGATTGCGAACGTCACACATCGCACGAAGACCTACCTACCTATCTCTCTCCCTTTCTCTATCTCTCACTTTCCCAACGAGCAGAAAGTTCTCAGCCCGACCCCACTTGCCAAAAGTTGACCAAATGATCAAAGACAATTTATTTTGAGATTCTTTCTTATTCACTATATATATATATATATATATATATATATATATATATATATATATATATATATATATATATATATATAAGTATAGGATTGGTGTATACGGAATAAATTCCAATAACCAACAATTACTATTCTTAAAAGAGTGCTCAATACACAATAGAGCAAATATAATTATTTATTCGAAAATTATAACATAAATATGTTATAAAATCACTAAAAAAATAGCCATTTTGTTTCAACAACTCCTGTATCTTATCAAGTGATGATGTTGAATATATATATATATATATATATATATATATATATATATATATATATATAAAGAAATGTAGTCTTAAGATGTGCTATATTTATAGAATAAAGTGCTCAATATCAGAGATAGAGCGTGTGGCCTGACGACTGCATCTAGCATGAAACAGACTGTCGCCTCTAAGTGTTGACTTCTATGTTCACACACACACACACACACACATATATATATATATATATATATATATATATATATAATGTAATTATATATTATATGTATACATGGTGCCGGAGGTAGTTTCGCATACCGCAACTTGCTACCAAACCAAAACATCAACCTGAAAGTCCTGATCTTAAATCGCCTCGTCAGATCAAGACTTTCATTTGGATGTCATGCATGGCGCCAAACCCGTTCAGAAATATCTAGACTGTCAGCTCTATACCACCGTTTACTTAGGTGACAATCACAAAGTATTGTTATATAACAGGAACGACATCAGTTGAGGACTACCAAGAGAAAATGAATAGTACATATAACTCGAAGTGAAAATAATGAAATAATCAAGATGTTAACTTTCCACACCACTTCAAACAGAAGTCTAGGGAGAAAACGCCTCGTCAATACGAGAAAGAGCGATAACAGCTACTGGAATTGAGAAACCTGTTTTCATAAAACAACGCATTAAAAGAGAAAGATTTTATAAATGTCAACTGAAAGCAGTACTGGCTGATCGCTCAATGAATGCCAAATGTTTCTCTATAGGGAAACAGCAAATATTAGCATTACCATTGCATAAGTCCTTTCTTGTATTCTACTTCAGTGTGTGTGTAAGACTTTTGCTTTAATTATGTGTATGTTATTTTTCTCTTTCTATATTTACGCATTCTGTATCTATTGATCAGTATTATGCTCTATTTATGTGCCTACTTATATTTTCCTCTTTCTCTCACTATATATGTGATTTGCATCTATCTATCTATCTCTCTATCTATCTATCTGCGTGTGTCGTTCTTTCTTTCTTATTAGCGACGAGAGGATCAGATTTCTAAACACACACCTGCGTTACTTTTTGAGAATAGTCATTTGATTACAAATGCCTGTATTTCTGCTACGAATGAATGAAAGCGCTTTTTATAGCGAACTCGTCTCCTATATAATGATCACGTGGCGCCAAACAGCACTTTTTTCCAGTCTTTAATTAAATATCGATTCTTTTTTAATTAGTAACAAAGGTGTGAAGAGTTATTAATCCCCTGTTGCATTGTAGAAGACGTATCAGCTTGTTCATTTTGAAAATTGCCTGGAACCGAGAAAAGCATATCAAAGTCCTGAAGGCATTTTAATTAGCAGTAAACCGAATCTACCTTTTACCACCGTTTACGAAACTGCAGACGATGCAGAAATATGTACTCCAACTTACCGTATGAAAAACATAGGTATTTACTAAGCATAGTATAGTATCGCACAAGGACACAATTATTGAGAGTCGTGTAAATATCGAATAGATCATAGTTGGATTGGTTTAGAAAAATAATTTTCTAAACATTGTATCAAAACAATGAATATTTACTAAGCTTAGCTTAGCCGAGTCTGAGGCACGATTCACGAGTCTCGTAACCCATTAGGGTTATTAAACACATCTTAGAAACTGTACCATGGTAACAGTAGGTGTGTCCAGGTCAAGAGATAGTGTGAGGGAACTCATCCACCTCCAGACTGGTTTCGAATTCTGAGTTTGTCTTCTTCTATAATGGTTGCCACTCAAGTCTAGATAACAAAGTCTAAACTGTTATTTAAGCCGTAGATGTGGGGAAATGAAACGGATTCACGTCTTCTCCAACGGCATTTGTACTGAAGTTGACGCAACAGACTAAGCCCAAATTCGAACTCGTTTCTCCGATTCCATTTTGAGGGCCGATATTCTTTACAATACTAGCATATTCGAAATTTCATCATATTGACCACTACCAATGAAAATAGAACTCATTATATTGGCAGTAGTTGATGAGAATAACTTGTTATAAGATTTTTAGGGTTTTTTTTTTTCAACTGCGACACTTTAGCTTTACTTAGCTTACGGTCTGGGATATTCAAAAGGTATAATGGATTAGCAGACTTTTTTAAGAAACTGTATCAGAACAAAGCAACTCTAGAGATTAGCAATAATTATGTTATATCTTGAAAGTGGTCGGTTAACCTTTTTTTTTCTGTTGAATATTCCTACTTGTTCGATTTCATATCAATTAGGATTTGTTCGCTCAATTCATGAATCAAGTACTACACAGCAGGTAACCTAAAAGAATTGTTCGAATCAAGTAAGATGTTTTTTACCATATAATACTAACAGATACGCCTACTCAATGACAAATAACCAGCGTTAGGCATACCCATGTCAGGAACTATACAATATATATATTGATGATATGTAGTGAATTCTAACACGACCCATGTACGCCAAAGAAGAAAAAAATACCAGAAATTTTGTCCTTCTATATTTAATTTCTGATGAAGGTTAAATAAAGGCAAACCATTAAATTCATAAACGTTTCCTATTTATTCCTTATCTCATCATTTACATACACCCTTGTGCAAATTGATTAAAATAAAACGAATAATTCCGTCATCATTTCTTTCTTTTTTTCTATATTTTTTCAATGAAACCAGTGCACATATTAGTACTTCGTATGGCCTTCCACAAATTCGTTCCTTGCAGATTGACCACGACTGGATTTAAATCAGGAGATTTTCCGTGCTAGTATATAGTACTTTGATTTGCTCACTAGTAATTTTGCCATCGTGTTTGTGCGGCGTTACAATTTTCGTGCGCTTCCTTGGAGTAACGATAATGGCCGTTGGACAACTAATCGACAGTCGAGACAATAGTGTCTGGGCGTGATGAAAATCTCATGCACTCACGGATGACGCAATATTTTTAAAGGCCGAAAACATTTCATCATACAACCCGAAAATAGATTCATATTACAGCACACCACTGCAAATGACACAGTCTGAGAAAAAAATAGAAATCGATTACACCTTATCACTCCGGTGGGTCTAAAATTGACCGTCTGGTGAAAGAAAGGAAACTAAAGCAGTTGTTTCAATTAATTTCCACAAGGGTGAATATGTATACAGTTTGGTTAAAGACCAACGGAAGTTTTTGCTAAGGATTCTTTATAATTTATTTTTCTATATTTTTCTTTTATTTCTGGTTTTTTTTTTTTAATCTTTATGTTTCTGATACATGTTCAAATATTTTTTTGAAGATTGTAGTTGACAGGAAAGCAAGAAGCTGGAAGCGAATCCCATTTTTTGATCCTATGTCCAACTGAATAAATGTTATCTTGTTAATTTCGTTACCAGCTTATTCGACTGTTTCTGAAAACGATGGAAAATAATATAAAAATAAAATCTTTAAATTTCTTTTACACTCACACGCGCGTGCGCACGCACACACACACCCACACGTTCTCGCGCGCACTTTTTTAATTACTCCAACTTAAGCAGGGCAATAAAACCACTAAGATCACAAGGGTTTACTCAGTGTGAATGAATATAAGAAAAATACTATTAAGGAGAGAGAACAAGAAAACAAATAGGAATGAAAACTACAGAAAATAACGATTGATATTGTATTTAAATTTTTGAAAGTCAAATTTGAAAGACAAAACCCCAAAAACTAATCCTAAAAATTCTCAAAAACATGTTTATCGACATAAGAACGAACTTTTTAAAATTATTTCACCCCAAACAAGGCAATAAAGTCACAAAGATACAAGTTAGAGAATATAAGAAAAATCACTGCTAAGGAGAGAGAACAATAAATGAACAGGAATTAAGAAGAGAGAAAATAAAAATTAAGATTGCACTTGAAGTTTTGAAGCTCAAACTAGATTAATTCATGATTATTTTTTAGTTTTGTCTGTTTTTTCAGTTACTCTTTCTTCGGATTATTAAACCGTCGCCCCTGTAGATGCCTATATCATTTTTACTGATTATTTTATTTAGTTCATGTAGTAAAGTTCGCGTTTTTTTACCATCAAAGCTTCCCATTGCAATGTCGAAGGTTTCTACTTTCTTTATCCACGAACCGTTGTTGTCGAATTATAATTATTTTCAGGAGTATTTAATGACTTTTACTTCGTCTGTGCTTACTTTTATTTGTTCTTGAGCTGGGGATATGACCTTATCTAGCATAGGTTGGGTTATAAAATGGTAGAAATATGTTATATCTAGTTTCATAAATTCACTATTATGGTTGTTTTTTTGGTTGCGCAACCAAACTATGGTTGTTTTTGTGGGTTTTTTTAATTAGTTTACTCCTAACCTTTTCTGTAGTTCCGAGTTAAATCTTTATAGTATTATTTTAATTATTTTCTCTAGTTCACTTTTGGTTAGTTTTATGAGTTTGCATATAGAGTTTGTTTCGAAGTTTGATTTGTACTCTTTTAATGTAATGTATGCTTGTTATTTATCGATTCAGTTTATTCGTTTTTTTTTTTTGGTTTTATTTTGTTTATCAACCTTTATCGGTTATTTAATACTGAAATCTAAAGATTGTTAACGCAAATGTATGCTTTCAACTGCAGATAAAATGTATTGGTGGCCATTTTGCCGTAAACATGTATTGTTGGTAATTTTACTAGAAATATGCGTCGGTGGCAATTTTTTAAAGATAAAATTGTATTGCATTTTTACTATAAACTGTATTTTAATACTTTCATGGCCTTGCATGTTGTTACAATATAAATATATCAAACCCTTATATTTTAACCAGATACATGCTAACTGCAAACAGGATCAAAAAATCATTAAAAAAAACTCATTGGTTCCAATAAATCTTCCGTTACCCAATAAAAAATAAAATTAATCATATTGTTATATACGATACCTATGAACCGTAACGGGTATGTCCCAATCGTCATAAATACATTGGGCACTATTGTAAGTGAGGGCAATCTGCTGCCTAAGCTGGCAGTGCTTATTTTATTACCCCCCCACACACACATATATATATATATATTGGTAAAAAATCCGTGAGTGGGTAATCCAAGTAGAGTCTATTCTATTAATATAAAATATTAAAACTGAGCCACAAAAAAGAGCTCAATATACATACAAAATACATTTGCTAAAATGTATTTGCATTGACAAGTGCAGGGAATTTTTTTTACCAAGGACGAAATGGCCATCTGTATGGGATAATTTGTTTGGATTTCATTGATTGTAATTCAATATATATATATATATATATATATATATATATATATATATATATATATATATATATATATATAAGTGAACATAGAAGTCAATACTTAGAGGCAACAGTGTTTCATGCAAGATGCAGTCGTGGCCTGACGATTGCATGCATCTATCTATCTATCTATCTATCTATCTATCTATCTATATATATATATATATATATATATATATATATATACCAAAGTATAGGATTGGTGTATACGGAATGAATACCAATAACCAAAAATACTATTCTAATATTTTGTGTATGTGTATGTATGCGTATAGATTTATTTTTCTGTCCATTTCTGTATGTTTAATCGTCCTTTTTTCTTTGCGTTGTTTCTTACCGAATATTTGTTTTCCTATTCTACCCCTCTTAAATTTTATCTATTGAACCCTCTTTTTATCGATATATATATATATATATATATATATATATATATATATATATATATATATATTCTTTAACTAACACTTTCAAATTTGAATCTTTGTGGTTTGTATATATCTATATCTTTATTAATGTATGTGTGTATGATTGCTTATATATGCGTTTCATTGTATATATATATGTTGTTTGATATTACATTTATTTATTTATTTTGGCCATGGACATCTATTTCCTGTTTCGTTCGTGCTTTTGCGTTTTTATATATCTAACTATGTCTACGTGTTTGTGTATTATAATCAGATTGTGTATGTATTGTCATTTGCAATATTTCATTGTCCTCTGCACATATCATCACTTGAAATGTATCTAAGTTGTGACGATGTTTTACATCCTCAT
This sequence comes from Acanthosepion lycidas, assembly GCA_963932145.1. Classification (NCBI taxonomy): domain Eukaryota; kingdom Metazoa; phylum Mollusca; class Cephalopoda; order Sepiida; family Sepiidae; genus Acanthosepion; species Acanthosepion lycidas. Next base: position 28,205,169 of record OZ010580.1, on the reverse strand, counting down.
TAGATTAATGTTTATTCTCACTGAGATTTTGGCTTTTCAATTAAAATAAAATAAATAATAAAATATATGTATTTTTCCTCAGTTTCTTCTTCAGAAAATTTTATATTTTAAATTTAATACAGGTCAAATTTAAAAATTTTTATTTTTCAATTTTATAGTAAAATTTAATATTAATCAGTTGAAATGATTTCTCTTTGAGTCTAACACTAACATTAAAGCATTATTATAACCAAGGTTCGTTGTCAGATTTTTAAATTTTCATATACTTATATTTTGATTGGCCATTGTAGAATATGTAACAGCGTTTCCCTTATCGAGGGATGTTCGGTTGATTTTAACCTTTTAAAACTCCTTATTCTACATTTAACACCATCACTTGATAAGACACCAGAAATGTTGAAACAAAATAGCTATTTTTGTATATATATATATATATATATATATATATATATAGTTGAACCCACGGTAGATTTTACTCTTGAAACTGAAACTAATAATCTACACTTCTTAGATATTATGCTACATAATATCATAGTTTACAGAAAGTCTACCAAGAAGAATGACCTCATAAACTAATATTCGCACCACTGAAGCACGATAAAATCTAGAATAATTATAGGATAGAGCACCAAGAATTTGCAGCCACCAATATTTACCTGAAGAAAAAATATATAGAAAACACCTTTCAAAACCTCTAATATTCCTACTATTTCATGCACTACACAAAAGTCATATAAAACTACAAAGAAGATAATGACATTAGTAACAACAAAGGTAACAACAATGACAATAAAGTTGGCTGTTAAATGAAGACACTAAACGCACCTATCAGATGTTATCAATGCTGTGGTCCAATTTCTTGATCTGTGAAGCGACAGGGAACTTGCATATATATATATATATATATATATATATATATATATATATATATATATATATATATATATATATATATATGTCGCTAACGTATCGCTCTTCATTAATGAATAGAGCACTCTGGCTATCGGACGTCTGGTTATATTTGTAAAAACAATACGCTGGAATTCTTCTTTCTCTCGATGGCTTTTTCTCTCGAAACGCCGATGGCTTAGGGAAGGAAACTCCGACTGATACCAAATCGGTCGTGTTTCGATCCTGGCTTGAAGCATTCGGTTGAGCCGTGATACAGCGAAGCAGGCTTGTATACGAATGCAAAGCATGGCACAACACACAAATGTATACAACAGGGCGATGGACTCAGAAATTATTCCGTTTGTGTTAATTGGGTTCGGCTATGTGGTTCCATAACCGAGTCATTTTCATCTCGATTTTTCTGTTCGAAAACAGATTTGTTCGACATGTGAGAGGTTCGAGAACCGAGGTTTCTCCGTATATATATATATATATATATATATATATATATATATATATATATATATATATATCAATTTAGAAAGAACTCTAAGCACAAGCTTACGGAGTTTTATTTGACTGATTCATTTTAGGTGTGAAAACGTTTATTTTATAACGAATTATAGTTTTTTATATAATGAGATCACAGCTATTCCTCACTCGTGTGTCACATGACTTTTGTGTCACTGTTATCACAAATTTATATATATATATATATATATATATATGTATATATGTGTGTGTGTGTGTGTGTGTGTGTAATATAATAACATCTACCATATTTGGCTTATATTTCTGGAAATTTTAGTTTCAAAATATTAAATAAGAATTTTCTTTTGTTATTTTCTGCTTCCATTTTTCGATTCTGTTTTATAAAAAAGTCATCAGTATTCGTTTATAATATTTTTTTAATTCACAAATTCCACAAAAAAATAGTTTGTGACCTTTAGCGCGTTTGCTGTAGTGAAAAACAAATCTAGATTTCATATTTGGAAAGTAGAAGAAGAAAAGGTTACATCTCTGAATATATCAGTTCCTCTCTTTTTTTTTAAAAAAGTAATAAATGTTACATGTCGTCACAACTTTCCGCCATCAAAATATGGTTAAATTTTGATGCATACATCAGGGCATCAAATCGTGATTATTAAAAACTTAGGTTCAATCATAATAAAAATTCAGGCAACCTTGCCGAATAACAAAGAGAAATAAATATGACAGATAAACTAGTTTAGTTAAGAAATACATTTATATCAATGTTACTGTCAAGAAATGCATGATTCTTAAAAAAAAACAAAAAAAAAAAAAAAACATAGTAATATAAAAAATAACCCTTCCCTAAAAATAGATAAATTTATAAATAAATTCCCAACTTATTACAAACCAATGTTATTTCCCTTTCAGCAATGATTTTTATAAGTAAAATTTCGGATTACTGAAGGCATCCCGTTTTAGCGGAGTTTTCGCTGTTCTTTTAAAATTTCTAGAGAACAGTTCTTCCCAAAATTTTCGGATTACTGAAGGGATCCTGTTATAAGTGATCTTTTAGAATTTATAGAGACTAGTCCTTTGTAAAATACGCAGATTACTGAATGTATACCGTTTTTGCGGTGGTTCATTTCTTTCAGAATTTATAGTGACAAGTACTTTCCAAAATATTTCGATTACTGATAGTGGCCAGTTTAAGCGGTGTTTTTGCTGTTCGTTAAGAATTTCTAGTGACCTGCCCTTCCCTTAGTTTTCGGATTAATGAAGGGATCCCATTTTATCGATGTTTTAGCTGCTCTTTTAGAATTTCTAGTGATTCCAAAATATTTTGCCTAAACAATTAACACTTTTCTGACGATGTTCTATTAATATCCCCTAACAAAACAATAAAACCTGATCTTGTAAATAAAGTAAACAATATTGAATATCCAACAAATTTTATTTAATATCCGTCTATATCTCAAAGACGAGGTATTATGATTACTTATATTATTTATATTATTCGGACTGTTATCCTCATCTTCATTGCCATATTCACAACGTTTCGGCTTTGTTCGCTTCGGCCTTCTTTAGGTGATTGGAATAAACAGAAACAAAGAATATATTAATTGTCCTTGATATCCTGTTAAACCGTACTGATAAGGATCTGAAACTATTAGGTTGGTGCAAAATAATGACGTGATAATGTCGTTTTTTGACGTATTTTTTAACGTCAAAAAACGACATTATTACGTCATTATTTTTGCACCAACCTAATAAAAATCTATGATAAATACACTATTAAAAAGACCTATATCTCTCTATATATATATGTGTGTGTGTGTGCGTGCGTTAAAAATGCAGTTTTAAGCTATGCTATATCTATGGGTAAAAGTGCTTAATATCAGCGATAGAATCTATGGTGATTCTTTAAGTGTAGATGTGTGTTATAGTGGAACACACCTATTCTATAGTTAATAGACTCTCACACCTATAATAAGTAGGAGTAGTAGGAGTAGTAGCAGGGGTTGAATCGCTCAGTGAGTTGGTCAGTGAGTCGATGTCGGACGACCGTTAGTCGGATATTAAAGTATCAACCACCACAACTAGATTACTGCGTCATTACCTATTATATCAAGTTCCTAACATTTTGTACGTCGAACCTATTTTAGGACCGACTTAGTACAAATACAAGCCTCCACTGTGAAACCACTACATAACAATGTGGCACAAGGCCGAAAGTGTGGAGCACCCAGTAAGGTTCAAACTCCCTAGTCAAGTCGTAATGGATCTAGCGAGACAAACTTGCTAACCATTATACCCCCTTGAGGTGACCAGATGATTTTTCCAAGCCTAGCTTTGATATGGCACAAGGTTCGAAAGTA
>OZ010580.1:28191429-28193929 GCA_963932145.1 Acanthosepion lycidas | reverse complement strand
TTGTGTATCTCTATCTATAAAAGGCAGGATGTGTGTGTGTGTGTGTGTGTGTGTGTGTGTGTGTGTGTGTGTGTGTGTGTGTGTGTGTAACGAATGCACGGCTGCAATTTTCGACGGATTTGCAGCGACATTTACATGCACATGCTCCAAGTTAGCAGAAAGGGAAAGACCGACTTTGCATTTCCCAACTCCCATCGATAGTGGAAATAATCGATTTTTTCATGCTTCTACGGCAGCTTTCATGTAGTTTGCTGCCACTTTGCACTGGCCAGAGTGAAAGCCTATAGCTGGCTGCCACGAATAGGCAGGAAGATTTTATTAGCCAGCGTGAGAGCCAACAGCTGACTGACACGTATGTTAACTCGCATGCTAGCATATAAAAAATCGATAATTTAAATCTGCATGGCACTTTTATCCAATTGGCTTATTCGCTTGCTTAAACTCAACGTTGATTCTGATTCCGCAGAACTGGGTTGGGTGTGAAAAAGTATTTGTTGTTAACATTCTTTTTTCGTTCGGTTTTTCCAGTTACGAGTCCTTTTTTAAAGCTGATCGTTTTGTGTTCATTTTGTTTAGTTCTTTTTTCGTAACAGATTTAATGTTTAGTATAGGGCTTAGAAAAAATTCGCAGTGTGAGATAAGCAAGAAGTAAGGCATGTAGCAACATCAGCACTGCAAAAGGCATTCCTTTAAAGGTAAGGAAGGGCAAAAATATTTTAAGTCAAGTGATAACGATTGCTGTATGAGTCGAACGATTTTTGGGTCAAGCACGGGAAACGCCGGGCCATGCTGCTAGTTTTTAATAAAGACTTTCCTGGTAATTGTTTGGATGAGCTCTTCGCTATTTTGTTTAGTTTCTTGTATATAGTTTTGTTTATTTTTCTAAATATTCCTTAGGGTTTAGATTTTATATTGTTATCTTATTCCCCTCCCCCCAACAGACAATGAATTGTACATATGGTGACTAGTTAGGACTTTCATAGAGACAATGAGGTATTATGGTGAGTGTAGTAAGAAAGTTAAGTAAGAACGTGTTGTTGTGGTTTAAGGAATATTTTTGTATGTTTGGGTCAGTGTTTGTAGCTGGCTAAGTTTAACGTTAAGACAGAAGAAAACCGTTCTCTTCCCCATTCCTCATTTTGGCCTTGTGCCACATTTTGTAAATAAATTAAAAATAAATATCGCTCTTCTCTAGGGTAGTTTCTGAGGTATTCTAGTGGATGTAGTAAGAATGTAATTAAGAATGTGTTGTTCTTGTCTAAGGAATTCTGTGGTATGTTTGGTTCAATAATTGTGGATAGCTAAGTTTAATTATAGGAAAGATGACCAACTTTCCCTTTTCCCACTTTTGGCCTTGTGCCTCATTTTTGTATTATTACGAAATATATATCGTTCTTCGGTATCTAAACTTATTGAATTTAAGCGCAGTACTAGACTGGCGTCGAGATCTCATCAATTGACAGTTGAGCTGGCTGGATGTAGCCGAAAATTCCATGCTAACATGTCTTTTCTAGCACTTCTCGCTTGTGGAAAACTCTTCCGGCGCATTGCTTTCCAGCGAACTTTAATGTGCAAAAATTTAAATGCAATATCAATCGCTATCTAATGTCCTTCTTATTAATCTTTTCTCTTCTCGCGCTTTATTAATGTTTTCGTTCTTAATTCTTCTATGTAACCCCTTTTGTCTTAGTGGCTTTACTGCCATGCATGGAGTGATACCGATTAAAAAATATCAAAATATATTATTGTGTTATTTAATATCGAAATTCGATTTTTATTACATTTAAATCTATAGCCTTACACATGAATCAAAGGTTGATAGACCGTAAAAAATACTTGAGCTTACAGGAAAAAATTGATCATGTTTATATTTGAGTCTATAGTTATACAATAGTCTATACTGGAATTTACAAGTATAAGTAAAAAGAAATGATTAACATATATTGCAAGACTATGGTTGTTAGCAAAATGGGTAGTCCAACATGCAAATTACAAATTACAAATTGGAGATGGCAAAATGAAATAAGTGTAACGATTTAAATATCTGGGAAGTGTTTTAACAGAGGATGGAATGTTCGACAAGGAAATTCGAAAGAGTATTAGAATATCCAAGGTTGTTTTCCAAAATCCAAGAAGCAGCAACATTTCGTTACACACAAAGAAAAGGGTACAGAATTTTTACGTTATATCAGTCATCCTATAGGGTAGCGAATACTGGAAAATCTCACAGATGAAGAAACTTGAGGCAACAGAAATGTGGTTTTTAAGATTGATGCTGAGAATACCATGAACGGAACATGTGAGCAATGAGGAAGTTTTAGATACAATAGAAACAAAAAAGACACTTATACTTAACATCAGGAAGAGATTGTTGAAATTTCTAGGGCACATAATAAGGATATATGAGTAGAGCAAACATATATATAAATAAATATATATATATATATATATATATATATATATATATATATAAGTATAGCAAACACACACACATATATAT
>OZ010580.1:28183929-28188929 GCA_963932145.1 Acanthosepion lycidas | reverse complement strand
TATATACAAGAAGTCGGGAAAAGTGAGGAAATATATTTTGTTTATATTTTCTTTCCCTTTCTTTGTCTTATTGTATTGAAAAGCAAAGTCGCCATTCTCAACTGTTGGTGTGGCGACGATAACGACGTGCATGTCAGATTTTACCCCATCCCTACTACAGCTCGGTGGTCTTTGAAAATGGAGACGCTTCTTGTTAAAATCAGCCGCAACCGTAAACTAAGTGACCATTTGATTCAAGTATAGCAAGAATTGAGCACGTGGCCCCATGTGTAAGTAGAAAGAATCTGTAGAACCAGGATTCAAATTACTCATAAATGACGTCATATACATAACGGTTACTTGGGGCTTGAACGTACAGGGAAAACATGTATCAAATATTTATACATAAAGATACATTTCAATTTGTACAGACTGTCATGTCAGTAGGAAACCACATTCTGTTCTTGTGGTTTTTGATCACGATGGCTGGGTGATTGGCCTTGATTGCTCTGTGTATTATTATTATTATTATTATTATTATTACAAACATCATGGCCCAGCGTTGCCCGGGCTTGATTCAAAAATCGTACGACTCATACAGCAATCGCTATCACTTGACTTAAAATATTTTTGCCATTCCTTGCCTTTAAAGGAGTGCCCTTTGCCGTGCTGATGTTGCTACATGCCTTACTTCTTGCCTATCTCACACTGCAAATTTTTTCTAAGCTCTATACCAAACATGTTACGAAAAAAGAACTAAACAAAATGAACAGAAAACGATCAGCTTTAAAAAAGGACTCATAACTGGAAAAACCGAATCAAAAAAGAATGTTAACAACAAATACATTTTCAAATCCAACCCAGTTCTGCGGAATCAGAATCAACATTTAGTTTAAGCAAACGAATGAGCCAATTGGAGTAAAGTGCCATGCAGATTTAAATTTTTCCCACTTGTGACGAATGCAGCAATCGATTTTTTTGCATGCTAGCATGAGTTAACATTCGTGCCAGTTAGCTGTTGGCTCTCACGCTGGCCAATAGAATCTTTCTGCCTATTCGTGGCAGCCAGCTATTGGCTCTCACTCTGGACAGTACAAAATGGCCGCAAACTACATGAAAATTTCCGTAGAAGCATGAAAAAAATCGATTATTTCAACTATCGATGGGTGTTGGGAAATTAAAAATTGGTCTTGGCATTCCCGATAACTTGGAGCATGTGCATGGAAATGTTGGTGCAAATCCGTCGAAAATTGCGGCCGTGCATTCGTTACACACACACGCACGCACACACACACACACACACACACATCTTGCCTTTTATAGATAGAGATTAAATAAATAAATATTAAATATTTTATACGATTTTAAAATACTATCACTTATGGTGAAAATTGTTTTGTTTTGTGTTGGTTGTTTCTTTTGCCAAAAATGCTGGTTACAGTTTTACATCGAAAAGGGTCAAGATGTAGGGACTCTTAGCTTTTGAAGGATTTGCCTCCCCGCTTTGCACCTATGATCCTGACTCCATCGATAAAACCATTATTGGTCTGAAGATGTTTCTAAGATGTACGAGACGTGTTATGGATGAGTCTCCTTTCATTTTGTCATTTACTGACATATAAATTTTTATAAGGACACCTTGACAAAGAAACTGAAATCCTTCTTTAAAAGAATACGGCTAAAAGCCCACTACGGAGACAATCACCACACACCTTCTATACTCGAAACGTTCAAAGAGAAGGTCTCTACATTCATCACACAAAACACGTACATCACTATACAGACATTTGAAATGGCGGTAACAATTTACATAAAGAAAACAACAGACATAACCTGACACATAACAATATCACCGAAAGGGAACGGAGGTCCCTTGACACGCTGGCGCATAGAGATGACCTGATCATAACACAGGCTAGCAAAGTGGGTGCCACATTGATCTGGGGAATCAAAAATACATTAAAGAGGTCAACAATCAACTAGCCGACAAAAAAAAAAAACAAAAAAAACTACAAAAGCCTCCCTACAGACCCTCTACGCGAATACCAAAAAGAAGTTAAACATAATGCTTCGCAACAAACTACACAACACTTACACCCACAAACATCACACCTGTCCGCTTCTATCTCCTTCCCAAAATACACAAAGGCAACAATCCAGGAAGGCCGGTCATTTCATCATTTAACTGTCACATGACTAAAATTTCAAAATACGCTGACCTATTTAAGGAAGTAAAATCTTACATTAGAGACACAACAGATTACTAAACTAAATTAATCATATACAGACAGTTCCAGAGAATTCTATTCTAGTGACTATGGACGTAAAATCACTCTATTCAAGCATCAAACATATTGAAAATCTAACTGTCCTTAAGGAAGGACTTAGTAAAAGAAGAAAACTAGCCCCCCCCCGCAGAGAAGTTATCATAAAGCTCATGGAGCATATTCTTACCATGGAGAATACTACCTGCAAGTAAGGGGCTGTGCCATGGGCACCATTACAGCTCTATTCATATGCTACAATTTTCATGGGAAAATTTGAGGAGACCCATATCTATCCCTTCATCGGTAGCGACTGCGTATTGTATGCAAGATATATCAATGATATCTTCTTTGTATAGACGGGAAGTGGCGACAAATTCACTCAATTCCTTATGACCCTAAACATGGTACAGATAAGTTTGACTACGAAAATTCCACAAAATCGGTAACATTTTTAGACACCCGCATTTACATAGATAAAAACAGAAAACTACAAACGACACTACATACTAAAATCGCCGACACCCACAATTATCTACACTTTAAGTCTTCCCACCCTAAACACCTCAAAGAGAACCTTCCCTATTCACAAGCACTTAGATTCAGAACGATATGTTCCAACAATGAAGAACTAAATAAACATTCAAAATCTCGTGCATCAATTCAAAACACGTTGCTATAAACAACACCTAATCCAAATAAAGCAATTTCTACACCTAGAGAAGACACCTTAATGTACAAAATTAAAAATAAATCCAGATGCATCCCTCTGGTAACCATTTTCAACCCCACTCTTCGTCCACTATCTCAGATAATCAAAAGTTACTGGCAAATACTACATCTCAAACCAGACCTAAAACTTTTGTTTGAGGAACCCGGCCTCCTAGTATATCGTACACCTAAAAACCTTAAGGAAATTATAGGCAGTAACTACTTTTCAGAGGATAAGGTAATCTGTAACAGGCCAAAAATAAAAACAGTAGGATTTTCCCAACTATGTAATAACAAAAGGAGCTTATGCTGAAACCATTTTAGTATGGATTAGCTGTTCAGTCCATATAGTTTGCAAGCGCTTTCGATGCATACAAGCACCATCTACAGGCATTTCTTCCTCAATTTTAGGTAATTTCAAGTAAAAAATTCCAAGACGAAAATGTATGTGTTACTTGTCGAAAAAGCAGCAACGGAAAAACACTTACAACAATAGAAATTTTGAATTACCACATTACTACAATATTCAGAAAACTAGCGACGCATTTCTACACGTTCAAAAATATTCTTAACTGTTAATAACTGCACACGTTTTAATAAAACATCTTTCGACAAGTATCACATCTGTGAGGAAATTGTCAAGCATATAGCCACACTACCAGCATTTAGTAGACTCCTGGCCACATTACGTAACTGCCGTTATTCTGCTAAATGAGGCAGCTAATCGTTATTAGATAGCTTTTTTTGTCACCATTTTTTTAAATTCTAGGGTGATCAAGGGGCTAGTGTGTCAAACAGAGGATTTTCTGTATTAATCTTATGTCGGTAACATGACTCAAGAGGATAAAACTAAAATTCGCTTCATATGGCAAGAATCTTAATCTTACTAATCTTAATCAGGTGTATATAACATGTCATAAAAAAGCATAGTTTGCTTTGCACTATGCATGTTCGAACATGGCTGTTAAAAAAAATTAAAGAAATTATTTTAGTCTCAAACTCAAAAGAAATAAATACATGCATATTTACTTATATGAGCATACACATACGCCCATACATAAACGAAATGAGATAGATAGATAGATAGATAGATAGATAGATAGATACATAGATACATAGATAGATAGATACGAGAGAATGTCAAAAATTATCCGCACTCATAACACATACGTTATGGCGAAAGTGCGGACAATTTTAGACTTAACCTCCTATCTATCTATCTATCTGTCTGTCTGTCTGTCTGTCTGTCTGTCTATCTATCTATCTATATATATATATATATATATATATATATATATATATATATATATATATATAATCTAAATGAGAAATCTAAATGGAATAATAATAAAAAAAAAAGAAAGAATATTAATCTACAACCGAGTGTGTCTGAAGATTTTAATTTTTTAATTTTTTTTATTGTTCAAAATATATATATATATATATATATATATATATATATATATAGAGAGAGAGAGAGAGATGAGCATATATATATATATATACATATGTATGTATGTATATATATATATATATATATATATATATAGATAGATAGATAGATAGATAGATAGATAGATATATAGATAGATAGATAGATGCACAAAAATCCTCTCTTAATACATTACTCAACTAAGAAAATTGTTAGTAGATAGATAGATAGATAGATAGATAGATAGATAGATGGATAGATACGAGAGAAATTCAAAAATTATCCGCATTCATAACACAGATACGTGATGGCGAAAGTGCGGACAATTTTTGACTTACCCATCTCTTTATCTATCTCTCTCTCTCTCTCTCTCTCTATATATATATATATATATATATATATATATATATATATATATATATATATAGAGAGAGAGAGAGAGTGAGATCTGAGCATATATATATATATATATATATATATATATAGATAGATAGATAGATAGATAGATAGATAGATGCACAAAAATCCTCTCCTAATATATTACTCACCTAAGAAAATTGTTAGTAGATAGATAGATAGATAGATAGATAGATAGATAGATAGATAGATAGATC
>OZ010580.1:28096429-28178929 GCA_963932145.1 Acanthosepion lycidas | reverse complement strand
TTTTCTGATTTTTGCTGGACATATGATAGTTTTCTCCTGACCGTATCACACTTAATGCTATCGAAGAAAGCAGATCTGCGCTCACCAGCCGGTCACCAAACATCCATTAGTTATTTGGTGGACTGGCCGAAGGCTGCACACATCAATAGAATCATTAAGTAGACAAGAATTTCTTTTCTCTTTTTTCCGGTCACCAATCTACTATTCGTTATTTGGTAGTCTGGCCAAAGGGAGTTACTACTTAGTAGAATCTTTAAACGGATGCAAAACACATTGAGTTTTCACACTAATAGTAACTGATAACTTTTATTTGGCATCAAATAATATCGGCAAGATTCTACATCTAAAGTTTCAACTGTCAAAATCCCACACTTTGGTAACAGAAGATTTGCCGGGAAATGTGAAATGTTGTATGAGCCCAGCCTAAAATTTACTGTGAAGGATCTAGCGAACTGGGAAACATTTCTGTTATGGTCCGGTTCCTTGTACCACGGAGATAGGCCAAGGTAGAACCAATAAAGAAGAACACGAACACGGATATGGAATAACACAGATATATTACAAACAGGAATATATACAGAGAAGTAGAAGCGTTAGTATGAACAATGAGGTTTAGTAGAGAGAACAATGTAGTCTCGACCAGTATCACTATTCCAATGTCTTGCAGTAATTGTCTGAACGCGACTCTGTTTCGGACTGCCTCTGACTCGACTGACTGACTCGCTCGCTCTGACAGACTGACAGACTCCTGACGGACCTCACTCCAGACTTCAGAATGAACGGTATTTAGTCACCCCCCCCACGAGGGCATCATGTGGCACAAGGCCGGTTTAACGTGGGATCTCCGAGCCCGAGGGCTCGGCCAAAAATATGCCCATTGAACCCGTATAAACGGGTTCAGGTTCGGTTTACCTACCCGAAAGAGACTCCGCCCTTCGGCGTAGCCTCGTTCCGGTTCCTCCCCGCCCGTAGGCAGAGAGTTCAACCGATCAGCCGGTCACCCGACTTCGGACGGAACTCTCTGCTTCCTCTTGAGGCGCAGTATTTATTACGTATGGAATAGTCCATTATGTTATTATGGGTAAGGTCCCATAACAATTTCCGTCTTAATCAATTATTTTCTCCTTTGATCAGAGTAGCATTTTTTTTTATATCAAAATTTTATGGGATATCTGATAACAAATCTGGTGCAAAGAAAAATAATCTAAATGAAATTGGTTAGAGTTTATAACTAAAACACGTGAAAAAAAATTAGAATTTCCAGCATCTCTCGTTCGTGGTTATGTGCCGTCACAAGAAATGTAAACAAATTTAGTCCCATGAAGTAATAAAAGACGAAACGGGTTATACGAAAACTTTTTTTCAACTTACATCTTTCCTCTATATTAATATATGTAATACATCACGTATATATATATATATATATATATATATATATATATATATATATATATATATATATATATATATTTGGGGCTGTAATCTTTAACTATACAAAAGTTATTTTTTTTGCTCTGGCGATACCAGGTGACAGTGTCTTTTTATGACAATAGCGTACGGTATCTGTCTATATTTATGAGATGAGGTATTATGTACACATCCTAGACGTGAAGTTTAGAACTGGTGGGACTAAGGAGTGTAGTTTGTTAGCGCACTTTCCATGAAAATAGCGATAGAGCAGCAAGAAGCTTGCGACTTTTCATCTGTGTGGAAAGGGGTTGTAGGGTGGGATACAATTTGTCAGCTACAAAGACGAATTTCGGCTCTATCGAGACTGGAAAGTAAGGAGTGGGTGGCTGCGACTCCTGTTCAAATATGACAGCAGTAGTCCATTTTAGGCCTGATCTGGCTCTTGTAAATGTAAAGGATAACAGGAGGACACTATTTACATTATTCGGACTATCATCTTCATTCTTTGTTGCCATATTTATCACAACGTTTCGGCCGTTGTACGCTCCAACCTTCTTCAGGTGATTGGAATGTCGAACTGAACCCTTTATTTCGCTCACTGGGGTAGACTGTTCTAGTTCCACGTGCCATGTCTAATGGATGTCAGTTATCAGTTATCTCCTGTTAATTCCCCTCTACAAGTTCTCTACCGCCTTAACCAGGTAGCGCAAAAAATGGTTGCTGAAGACATTAGGTCTATAAGTCCCAGAAATTCATAGACAGATGTCCTCAAGGACACATGGCACAGTGGATAAAGGCGTCAGTTAGATCCAGTGACTGGACCCAAAGAGTGTGAGTTCAATACCTGGTTAAGGTGGCGGAGAACTTGGAGAGGGAAATTAACAGGAGATAACTGATAACTGACATCCATTAAACATGGCACATGAAACTAGAACAGTCTACCTCAGCGTGAAAAATAAAGGGTTCAGTTCGATATTCCAACCACCTGAAGAAGGCCGGAGTGTACAACGGCCGAAATGTTCTAATAAACAACGATGAGGAAAATAGTCCGAATAATGTAAATAGAACAGCGGACAGTTCTAATATTTTTTAGAAAGGCGTAAGTTGGTTTTATGAATGTGCGAACTACAGCAATAATAACGGAAAATATATTTAAACAGTAGTATGTGAAAAGCCAATAATATCAAGGACTTAATGAACATATCAGTTTCAGATATACCGGGGGAAAATGACGGTAGGTTTTATCACCTCTCAGTTGCGTCTCTGCTACTCGATTGTGGCTACGTCGGAGGAAGAGGCGCAACTGAGGAAAATCCCATTGTGAGGTGCCCAACCCCTGGCAACAGATGCCAGAAGCTGCACTTTCTCATTGCACTAGAAAAGAGGGATCGATGTTCGCACTGAGGTCAGCGTGGCTCGGGGAATTTTTTTCTTGGCCCGAGTGTACGCGCTTGGGTTCTCCACATTAAACCTGACCTTGTGTCACATCCCTTCTCAGTGGCGAGCCAGGGTAAATATATCATATATATGAGGAAAGGAATGGTGCTAATAATAAAAGAATTATTAATTATGCCTTAACTACAACTATAGTTTATATCTTTAAATAATAATGTTTACAGTCCCGAAGCAAATTATACTGAGTCGATTTATTTCATACTAGCAGTAGAGCCCGGCGTTGACCGGGAATGTAACAGTAAGAGATAGATCAAGTATCGACCATCATAAAGACTGAAAAATAAAATTGACAAAGATTATTGTTTAAGGTTGACGGACACGCATGTCTTAATTAATTTATTTTTTTTTTTTTTTACGAATTGGTCAAACCCAAACTCAAACAGAAACATTGTTTTCAATCGTTATGAGTCTATCGATTGAATAGAATTTTATTATAAATTGTCTTGTAAATGAAATTTTTAAAGAAAAAAAAGTTTGCAAGACAATAAGAAACACTACCTGCCAAAAAAAGTGAAGTTTTGTTGAAATTGGTTGAAAAATGTAGGAAATCCGATCCCATATATAAACGAACACAGACACACACACACAAACAACCTGGGTTTTATAAGTATAACTCGATATGAGTTGTCGCCCTTTAATTAATGCCTCTCAATCGTGTTTTCAAATTGATTTCGTGCAAAAACAATTTTGTTTTTCCAATTTTTGGCGCTGTCAGAACCACCGCAAGGTAATTTTACGTAGTCCTGTGAAGTTTTGTTGAAATCGGTTGAAAAATGTAGGAAATCCGATCCAATATATAAACGTACACACACACACAACCTGGGTTTTATAATAAGTAAGATGCTTTGATAAATGTTTTAAATATTTGAGCTTTGCTATTACTTAGCAAAATCAAGGTCAATATATTGGAGCAAACAATGAGAAAAAAAAATTAGACGGTTGAATTTTTGGCAAATAATAAATTAAGAACAAATAATAAAAACGGTCTTAATTTTTCCAGCACCAAAAAGAAGCGGACTTCCTCTCAGGGGAGATAACTTTGACCAATTATGTCAGAACGGTATTAATAGAGAATGAGTATTATATTTTTTTAAATCATTTCATACCAAGTAAGGATATAAAGCTACTAAAATGCAACCGGGTTACTGAGAGTGAATGAAATCGAGAGAATAATAAAAGAACAAGACGCAAGGAGCCAAAAAATGACGATTGATGTTACATTTAGATTTTTGAAGATTGTTGTTGAGTGGATAGTAGGAAACCGAAAGTGAGTTGCGCAATATGTATCGAGAAGTTTTAAAAAGAAAATCTTAGCACATGATTTACGCCTACACTTAGCAATTTCAACAGTAAAATAATGCGACCTAGCTGCCAATCAAGTACTGCGCTTAAATTCATGAAGTCGAGGTATCAAGGAAGAAAGCCCAAAACAATGACCATGAAAACGTTTACTGAAAAGTCACAAAGTAGTTAAGTTAGGGCGGTTGGAAGTCGCCTGAAGCCAACTTAGAACCGATAGCATTTCAGATTCTTTGGATCTTTTAAAGAATTGAAAAGAATATTTTATATTTATTACTGCGGTTTAAAGCATTCATCTTCTAGCGCGAATATGAGTTAAATTTTCTTTTCTTTTTATTCCCGTTTAATCAGTTTTGAAGAAAAAAGTGTTCCTCTGTCATCGAACCAAACTAACATGAATAAATATCAATATGACGTATTTTATTAATTTATTTTCTGTCTAAATTTCTGGGATCATGAATTATCATTATATACAGGACCCCATCTTTGTTGTTATTTTCACAAAGATTCCTTCCGGTATCCCCTCCGGATTTCCACGTATTTCGAACCCTTTATTTAATCAACGGGTAGATTGTTCCCGTTCCGCTGACCATGTCTAGATATATCCCATCTATTTTTTTATTTGATACTAATCAGTTATTGCACTGCCCGTCTCAGTGATTGAACTCACTATTATCATGTTCCCAAAGCTTTAATCTACTAGGCTCATGTCGAGTTATACCAGTGAGAGAATGTAAAAAAAATAACGGTGCGGAAAGTGAAGTTGGAGAGCCGAGTTCAAATTCTCGGTTAGTCTGTTGCATTCACTTTCACACTATTCCGTTTGGGAAGGTTATTAATTCGTCTCTTCTCCCCCACCAGCTATGGATTAACAAGCTGGGTAAACCTGGCGTTTTAGAATGAAAACTCTGAATTTGAAAACTATGGAGAAGGCAATGCGAAATTACTATCTTTTCCAAGAATGCATGGCACTGCAGAGACTGGGCGGAAGCTGCCCAGACCTCACTCCTCAGCCTTGATATAGTCTTAAAACGTCTCGGAGCCCTTGTGGGTGACGAATTATTATCCATCCTTCAACCTCTTTCACACAGTCGGGATGTGGCAAGCCTCTCGCTGCTCCACTCCTACTTCCACGGAAAATGCTCGAACGAAATACATTCCCTAGTCCCGCCAATAAAAACCTTCGCGGCAAGGAAGTAAGTTCCACTCGAACAGCTTCTTCCCATGAACCACTGCTCTGGAGAGTAGACTCCTAAGGGGATGTTTCCCCGATCACTACAATCTTAACCTGTTCAAGTCTAGGGTTAACCGTTATCTTCCCCTCATATTCGTATGAACGAACTGTTAGTAGTCATCTCCCTGTACCGCTCCAGTAAGGACCTGTCTCCTTATGCTATCCTCTACCTTTACAAGAACCAGATCAGGTCGAGTACTGTTATATTTGGGTGGGAGCTATCCAGTCTTCCCTTTTCAGTCTCGATAGAGTTCAAAAGCATCACCAAGTCCTTATGGGTGACAAATTATTTACCACCCTCTAAACACTCTCTCACAGATGGGATGTGCCAAGCCTCACACTGCTCTATCGCTAATTCCATGGAAAGTTCTCGGACGAAGTACATTCCTTGCTTCTACCAGGTCTAACCTTCACGGCTAGGACCCGCCATGCTAGTTACATTGTAGCAAACCACCCACATTTCCGCCATATTCCATCGGTGAGAATTATGTTCCACTCGAACAGCTTCTTCCCATGAACCACTGCTCTGGAGGATGTTTCCCCGATTACTACAATATTAACCTATTCAAATCTAGGGTTGACCGTTATCTTCCCCCACATATCCGTATAAACGGACTGTTAATGTAACCCTCTACTTCTAGTGAGCTCCGGGTTTTGTACAAAGCGAACCTTACTGTAAAAATAAAAAAATATCATTGTGTGTTAAATTATAAGAATTTAAACGAGTTTGGTATATCTTTAAACACAGCTCCACACCCAAAGCACAAAGATATGTAAACATTTACTTGTTGTCATATCCCGAAAGTAAATATTTCAAATTTGTTTTATTCTCAAAAAGAGATGCTTTTATTTCTAGTCTCGACTGAGTTGAAAAGCATCTCCATGTCCTTATGGGTGACAAATTATTTCCCACCCTCCAAACTCTCTCTCAGAGGCAAGATGTACCAAACCTCTCACTGCTCTATCGCAACTTTCAAAGAAAGTGTTTGGATGAACTATATTCCTTGGTTCTTCCAGTTCTAGTAAGAACCCATCATGCCACTTACATTGTGACAAACCGCCCACATTTCCTCTGTATTCCATCAGTGAGAAGTTTCATTTGAAAAGCTTCTTCCTATGAACGACCGCTCCGTGGAACCGACTCCCAAGAGGATGTTTCCCTGATCGCTACAATCTTAACCTGTTCAAGTCTCGAGTCAACCGTTATCTTCCCCTCCTATCCACACAAATATACTTCATCATCATAATTTTCACTTCCTACCACCTCCTGTTCCATTTATATCACTCATCTATCATGATCATTTTAACAATAACCCTCTACCTAGAATGGCTCTTGAGCCTTGTACTGGGTGAACTTTAGTGTTAAAATAAAACATATTTCATACACTAAATATAACATCTCTTTTATTTAAGTGGGTGTACTAACTTATACGAACATTTCGGCTTAGAGGGAAAACCTGACTTTAATCTAAGTTTGTATTTCATTTTAATTCATTTAACATTTTGAACTTTGTTCAGCAATGCTAATGCTTTTTATTAATACTAATATGAATTAATGATACAAACATGTTTAAAAAACAACCAGATTGTGTTTTGTTGTTATTGTTATTCTTTGTTTTGCTTTTTTATAATTAATGTTGGTGTGAAATGTATTTTTGTGAAAAACACCCATTTATCAAGACTTTAAGTCATCAGTCATACCGAGGGATTGACTTATGTCAAGGAAAAAACAAGAGAAAAGGTAACTGAATTGATTTTCTAAGCATTGATTAGATATGGCACAAGGCCGAAAGTAAAGGGCACCCAATGAGAATCGAACTCACTATTCAGTGGTAATTGATCTAGCAAGTCAATCTTTCTAACCATTACACCACGTCGAGGTGCCACGAATGATTTTAAGCGTAGCTTAGATGTGGCAAAAGGCCGAAAGTATGGGACACCCAGTGAGAATCGAACTCACTATTTAGTCGTAACTAATCTAGCGAGACAAGCTTGCTAACCATTACGCCACGTCGAAGTGCCCAAAGCAACTGAAAATAAAATATATTCATCTATATTGACCGCTTTATTGAGATAAGACTGCTCACAAAACCAATCTCGCGAACCAGTTTACTTGTGGAATGAATTCAAACCACACTAGGTGTCCGAAATTGTAGTCTTGTGTCATACGAAGCTCGGTTTAGTTATTGATGAGTTCTATTAAATGATTTCACAAACAATCTTTTGTTACTTTCTGTGTGCAAAATAGAGGAGAATATGTTGAAGTTAATGATTAAAAGAAAGAAAAGTACCTACTAGCAAATGAACAGTCACACTGGTTATTGAAAATATCAGGTATTTCTAATAGACGATATATTTATAGAGTCATTTGACGTTCAAAAGTCCCACAAAAAAGGAAAATGAAGGAAGATGTAGCGGCGCTTTTTTCATTGGCTCGCGTACTGACGAATTAGCAATTAGCAAGAAGGCGAGATTTCCTGGTCCTGGTGAGCGTTCCACCCTCAAAAATGTTCAGTAATAATTCTCGCCTCAGAAGAACGTTAGTCTGCAAAAGCTAATAAAAGTTTCTTTTAGTGACTTCACTCTCTACGTTACTGACAAGTAATCGGCAAAACTTCCCTACTCGGGACAATAAAAGTAGCTGATACAGACAATATGCGTTGTACTAATTAATACTACGAAGGAACCGTTTTCCCAGTGTAAAGTAGACTCATTACTTCACCGTGCCTACTTCACAACCACACCTAAAAAATTACTAAAAGATAATAAATAAATATAGTTTAACCCACGGTGCAAACAAAAACCTAAAAATAAACGTAGGAAAAACATTCATTAAACTGTTATACCGGACGTACCTATTCTATTATTAATAGACTCTCCCACACATAATAAGTTGTAGTAGTAGTAGCGGTCGCCAGTTGAGCTCAGTGGTGTTGAGCGAGTCAGTCGATATCGGACATTGAAGTACCAACCATCACAACTAGATTGCTGCGTCATTAAATCTTATTTCAAGTTCCTAACGTTTTGTACATTGAACCTAATTTAGAACGACTTATTGAAATACAAGCCTCCACTGTGAAAACTACTCTACAACAAAAACTCATCCCAAAACACTTACCCTTATCAGCGCATTCTCCACAAGATATTCAACAGAAACACATTAAAAATCAGCCATCTCTCTCGGTGGGTAACTCTTTAAGTCTTAGTAGTATTATTGCAGTGAAATGATTTCAAAAAAATCTATCGCATGATTCAGAGCCGACGGTTGGGGTGGTTTGTTTTTCTCTTACCAATCTCAATTGACACTTATTCTACACTAGCGTAAAAGCCGCCCTGTCGAGCGGCATTTAAGCTAGCTCCTGTGGAGGGTTCTTAATTGGGGCTTCGGCTTGTTCGGTAGTTTCAGAGTCCCTAAGTCTTTGCATATTCTCAGCATTAGAAGCTCTCCCGGTTGCCGTTTGATCTGGGTTTTCATTTGCAAGAGACTTTCTTTTCCTCATTAGAACCTTGGCTTTCGGTCACTTCTATATCCATTTCAATGGGAATTTGTATCTGGTGTTGTTATTTTTATTAATGTTTTGGCTGTTACATTGTAAATTATGTTTGTGTTGTTTATATATATATATATATATATATATATATATATATATATATATATATATATATAAAAGTGAACATAGAAGTCAACACTTAGAGGCGACAGTCTGTTTCATGCTAGATGCAATCGTCAGGCCATATATATATATATATATATATATATATATATATATATATATATATACTAATAGACGAGATCTACATTGAGACCAGATCCGTTTCCGACATAAGTTCGTAAGTAAATAATTGCAGTTTTTCGATTCTAGACAAGTTGTTGGTTGATTTTGTTTAGTTCCATATCAGCATCTCTGCAGGTTAATACCGTAATGTAAATTTTATTATCATTATTATTGTTTGACTATCAAGACCAACCCCTTTGATAAACAATAAAGATCAGCTTTAGGGTCAAGTCGGGGATGTACGAATTTTTCCATCAAGAAGGTTCTAGAAAATTTTAATATTGTCCCTAAATGTAAAACTCTTTTTATGCCACTAGAAAAACTTATTTATTCAAAAATGCGCCCTGGATAAAAGAATTGGCACTTTCTATTCGTTCACGCCTTGAAATCAACAAAGAATCTTAAGTCATAATCGTAAATTATTTGCCTCAAAATTACTGGGATAATTCGTTTGTTTACGTTGTAATGGAATGTCCCACACTCCCTATCGCCTATGTGGACTGACTATATCAGTAGGTATATATACTGAGCACAGGATATACCTGGGGTCGTATAGAGTTGGAGATCGCTGTATAAATTACTATAAATTAATTTGTACACATTACTTATCATCTCTCAGTTGCGTCTCTGTCTTTGGGCAGAGTGCGCCCAGGGTCTTCTCTGTCAAAGGACAGAGGGGCAACTGAGAAAATTATACTGAAGAGGTGCCCAGCCCTGGGGAACAGCTGCTCGAGGCCGCGCCCTCCCATTGCACAATAGGGAGGGATCGGTGCTCGATCCGAGGTCAGCGCAATCGACGGTTGCGGGGGCTGAGGGGAATTTTTGTCTCTGCCCGAGTGTACGTGCTCGGGTCCCCACATTAATCCGACTTTGTGTCACATCTCATTCTCGTGGGGGAATGAGTAAACACCGTATAGAGTTGGAGATTTGTCTCCAGCTGTCTGGTCAAACTCTCTACCTCCGGGCTGAGAGGATCCCTAGACGAGGCTATGTCGAAGGGAAGACTCTCGTCTCGGGAAACAGCTACCCGACCCCGTTTTATACGGGGTCTACGGCGAATTTTTAGCCGAGCCTGCAGGCTCAAATATCCCACATTAAATTCGGCCTTGTGCTACATCTGACCGCGTGGGGCGTTTGGTAGATATCCTTGCTTCGGGAATTACTAGCCTGTCACCGACGATAAACCTCTCTTTCTTTCATCTACCCACGTGTTGCTGTTCTTTCTCCCTTTGTTTGTAACCTCTTTAAGGATACAACATATATAAAAATGTTTTGCTGGTATTTTTACTATAAAAATATATTTTTATACTTTCATAGTGTTTAATTTTTTGTCTGGTGTTTTACTATTTGCCCATAGCTGGGACCCGTTTAGAGGTGTTATGTGTTAACCAGCTATGGTATCAGACTTCAATCAATAAATTCTGATTAGAGATAAAAACCGACCTCAGAATACAAAACGTACCATCAAATTAAAATTTAGGTAACTCCACTCTAAAAAAAAAAAAAAAAAAAAAAAAAAAAACATAGCATAATGAAAAATGGCCCCAAACTTAATAAAAACAAACTTTTATCGTCAAAATGTTTATGTTATTATTAAGAAGAAAGCCCAATGCAATTTTTATTATTTTATTAAATTTTTGAATACTTTCTAACAGGTTCGAAATTTTTTGTAAACATCTTGAATATTTACGAATAGTGTTTTATTTTTTTTTCCGTTGAAAAACACTGATTTGGAAATTCCTGCAAAAATCAAATAATTGTCGGATTTTAATGAAATCAAATCACATATGAATTAAATTATTTTTGATTTTTTTAGAAAACTTTGTTAAAAAATATTTTTCTATTACATATTTTACCCCCGACAACTTAATTAATTTCATGAAATTTCGAGAAATTAAATTTCAATTTCAAAATTTGTTTTATTAGTTACAAACAAGACTCTTTAGAGAATTTATATCATCAATTCTTTTTGCAAGACAGGACCCCAATTATCGAAAATCAGCTCTGAATCGTAAAATAAAAAATGCAATAAAAATATGACATTATTTAATTAGAAAAACCTTTAACTGCTTTTAGAAATAAGATTTATTAAGGTCACTATTGTCTTAAGAAAAACATTTTCAATGAATAATCACTTTTTACAAGAATTGTTTTCATTTTAAAAGAAATTAATTATAATAATTTATAATATTATAAATCGTTTAAAATTCAGCATTACTTCAATCCGGTTTGGTGATATTGTTATCAAGTGAAAACTATATTTACGAATAAAAAATTGAAAAGCTCAATAAAAGTCGTTTATACAAAATTTTTTTTAAATTTAATTTTTTTGTGTAAATAAAATTATTACGCAACGTTTCCCTGTTTGAAAGTATGATCGATCATAAACAACATAATAAAAAAAATAAGAGCGATGACTACAATAAATTTAAATCAGACATTCCTAAAATTCGATCACTGATAATATTTTTCAATATTTTAAAGATTACCGAATACTTAAAAAATATTTTTAAAAAAAGGCGCTCACCCGCCATTGTCTTAAATTATCTTTTAACAAGTCACCGTAGAACAGTAAAGGTGTTGACAGATTTTGTTATCATTTGTAAAGTGATCTACGAGTGACAAGCGAAGGTGATAAGAGCGTAATTACCGCTACAGTCTGTTTTCTAAATCCATTTCTCTGTTACTTTCAGAGGGGAATTAACAGGAGATAACTGATAAATGACATCCATTAAACATGGCACGTGGAACTAGAATAGTCTACCCCAGTGATCGAAATAAAGGGTTCAGTTCGACATTCGAACCACCTGAAGAAGGCCGGAGCGTACAACGGCCGAAACGTTGTAATAAAAAAGACGAGGACAATAGTCCGAATAATGTAAATAATGTACTTTTATTATCTCACAAATGAATGTGTAGCGTCGACTTCATGAAGATATCAGCTACTCCTCATGGAACATGACGTTCACAGCTAAACTTTAACTTGTAGCCAAAGTTTTGAATGGTTTGAGCAG
Organism: Acanthosepion lycidas; assembly: GCA_963932145.1. Lineage (NCBI taxonomy): Eukaryota > Metazoa > Mollusca > Cephalopoda > Sepiida > Sepiidae > Acanthosepion > Acanthosepion lycidas. Next base: position 28,166,741 of record OZ010580.1, on the reverse strand, counting down.
AAGTTATTGCAAATATGCAATTGATATGAATTTACGTATAAAAAAAATCATAGTTTAATAAAAAAAAACAGTGGAAAGTATAACACAGAATTTCGATGGCACATATAAATAGGAAAGATGCCTTTTAGAAACTAAGCAAAGTATCAAGAGATAGAAAATTCCGTTAGAAACAAGCAAAAGAATGCTGAACTCATATATTATATCTAATCTCCTATATGTCGGTAATTGCTGGACGCTCTCTTCATAGACGATGAAGAAACTTGAAACAACAGAGATATGTTTCTCAATAAATAGTAAGAATATCCTGAACAGAACATGTGATTAACGGGGAAGTTTTAAAGTATATAGGAACCATTGATAGTAACAATCCGAAAATGATAGTTGGAATTTCTGGAACACATAAGGAAAGAAGGCTTGGAGAAGTTCACACTCACAGGGCATATTTAAAGTGGGGAAATAGTGAGTAACGTTTGATTAAATGAGATGGTAAAGGACCAAATGTTGCTTAGAGCATCAAAAAGAGGAAGTTGTGGAGAGCAAGGATCGCCAACGTCTGATGAGACATGGCAGTATAAGAGGCAAATAAAGCTTCAAAAAGTGCAACTGAGTGAGTGGATGTGTTTGGGTGTAATTATTGCGTAAGATATCAAATTATCCCATCTTTCTAAATTCGCCCGCGTGTGTAGCCCGCCTGCACATTGGCTGACCGAAGAGAAGACGGCGGTGTTGTTATCGATTAGAATAAACTCACAACTTAAATCTGGAACCAGCATGGGTCCATGGCGTTAAATGGCATCTGGATCAAGCACCCGGGTGACCTTAATCGTCTTTTACCGGCACCAACATCTTTAGAGCCAATCAATGACCTATCATTAATTTGAACCAGCTCCCCCGACGCCATCAATGCCACCGCCACCCTAACCTGCATTCGGTTCCGCCGCCGCTGCCGCCTTCGTAGATTTTTATTGATCGAAAATTATTTACGCGACACTGATCGAACAGTCGAACGTATAATATGAATTCGTTACGCCAAAAATAACAAGCTCAAACAGAAATGATTAGCCCCCACGGTAATCACCATTTATGAAAGTGAAGGTCAATTGTGGTAGGGGGTTTCAGCTCATTAGCCACGAGCTAGTCTCCATATTACTGCTGCATTTGATGGATTCACGGGGCGCCATATAAGGTAACAAAAGTACGAAGTAAAAAAGGAAAAATAAATAAATAAAAAATTTTTTCCTCATGTTTTCTGGCTTGAAATATAAGCCCAAAAAAACGCACCGCTAATCGAATTTGTTAAAAATAACACGAGATAAGGATGTTGGTCCGGCCATTTGTAATTATAACAAACCACGTGAATACAAAATGCTGAATGAAAAATATTTCCTTTTCTTTTTCCCATTTTAGAACGTCTTCACTAACATTCTAATATTAATGCAATTTCAAACAACAGAAGAAGCATATGAGGTCATGGTTCAGTGGCGACAACATGGAACTGAACGCCAACAAGATATAGTCTTGGTTCAATTCTTAACACCAGGTTAATAAATACGGTATTAAGATATCAACAATACTTAATCTAAAAAGTGAAAATATCCTTCTTTAAATACTCTGTCCTTTCAGGATGAACGTGATCATGGCTCTCCACAATTTCCTATCTTTTGTTGCACTAAGTATATCTTTACGAACACAATTTGTCATTGTTCTGCCATCCACACAAAATCGTTAGGTATATTCCACCTGCTCTGCTTGGCTTCAGAATATCCTGTGAGTATCAAATTCGCCATGCCCTCTTTCTTGCTCTCTTACTGATTTTTACTTTTATGTTTCCTTTTAGTTCCTATTTGGCATAAAACTTACTCGTTTATCACATGTCATGTACATGATATTCTCAGTATCCCTCTGCCGAACCATTTCCCTGTCACTACAAATATCTACTTCCTCTCTCGTCAGCAGCCATATTGAAGATTGGATATTAGCAGTTCAGCATTCATTTCTTTGTTTCTAGTAACATTTCCTATCTCTATATACATTGCTTAGATTCTAGAAGGCATCATTCTGTAACATTTTCTGTCGTCAGTTACGACAGTAAAATGCGATTCACGCCGGTAAATGATGTGAATCGAATTTAATGTCAATAAGAAACCTTTGTTCTAAGAGAAGTTGGTCTGTGGTGACCACAAAATGTAGTAGCATAACCCTTAGAGATATCAAAATTATTTTGTTCACCCACATCATCAAAGGAGTTATTAGTTTGAAGGTTAGCTCCTAGCCCTCAGGTGCAGAATCGCTGTTTCTATTGCCTTTAGTATCTTCTGAGTGTCAGATTCGCCATGATTTAATTTCTCACACCTTACAGGATATCAATGACTACCACCGACACGTAAACAGGTCGTCGACCCGGCTACGCTTAGGACATACACGTGTAAAATAACCGCGTGACAGGAAAGGGGAAGAAAAGACAGGGAGCCCAACACGTCACTGTTAGAAGAAGATCCACGTTTAGAGAGATCCCCCAAAATATACTGCATCCTTAAGGCGATATTAATCAACGAAGTCCGAGGTGGGGATAAAAAAAACAAACAAACAAAAAAAAAAAACAATATTAGTATGAGGGATTTAGTCTCGTCTTTACAACATAGTTTAATTCTATTTCCCCCCAAACAAGGCAATAAAGCCGCTAAGACGCAAGGAGTGTGAAAAAATATGAGAAAAACAAAAACATTATTCAGCAGAAAGAATAATAAATGAACAAAAATAAAGACGACAAAACATAAAAAGATTGCATTTAAATTTTTGAAGATCAAAGTTGACTGGAAAGCAAGAAGCTGGAAGAGAGTTCCACAAGCGAGAAGTGCAAAAGAATAAACTATTAGCAAAGAACTTACACTTATATCTAACCATTTCAATTGTAAAATGATGAAACCTTACCGCCAATCTAGTACTGCGTTTAAATTTATAAAATCAAGGTCCCAAAGAAGAAAGCTCAGAACAATTACCATGAAAGTATCTATAGAAAATGGAAGCAAAATTACGATAATTGGAAAGTGACAGAAGCTGAGATGTCAAGTCAGCACCAATTGCAGATTTTTTCTTTTTTTTTTTTTTTTTTTTTGTATTTTAGCAATAATCTTTAAATACATATCAGAAACATCCGACCAAGTGTGACAGCAATGTGTGGACGAATAGTAGACTTATAAATGTGTACGATAGATTCTGGTGAGAAAAGATTGTCTAGGACGGCACAGTAAACTAACTTTTCTTGCAGCTGATATAACAGTTGATTCAATATAATCTTTCCACACCATGAAAACGTTAGCCCGAGAATGTTCAACGAATCGCTCTCCTGGCGGTTAGCATTAGTAATGCTGATGGAAGGCAGAAAAGTTTCTCTCTGAGGAGAGTAGTTTCATTTTGGGGGCGATAAAATTAACAAGTCATTTCTTGCACCAGTTAACAACAATTTCATTTAAATAACAATTTCATTTATTGTTCCATCAATCGTTTTGGTTCCGAAAATCTCTTTTAATGAAAACTGATTCTTGTGTATTCTATTCAGTGCTGATCTAATTCCATATATTAATATTGTAGTTGCCGTCATAACTTTTTTTTAAATATATTTTAATTGAATATTTAATATCTATTTTAAATATTTTACTGCTCCTCGGCAGTAAAAATGGTTCGACATAAAAGCAACATTAATAAGATGGACTAAAGTTACTAATAAAATAATATTAGTGAAAATGCTTCATATAAAAAACAGCATTAAGATAGAGTAAAATTCGTAGTAAAATAATAGCACTTAACATACCTAGCTAAAACCAACAATAATACGATGGAGGAAAATCAGTAATTAAATGATAATAATGAAAATTTCCTATTTAAATATCAACAATGATAGAGTAAAATAATAATAGTGAAAGTGCTCCACCTTGAAAAGAAGTCCATCGAGAATCGATGATGATCCAACCTAGCACAACTAAGTGACTTGCCCCAGTTGGTATAGTTTCAATGTCTGAGCCACAGCAACCCTGCGCGCCTTCAATCCCAGAGCACACAACTGTGTGATGTCTGGTTGGTTGGTTGGTTGGGTTTTATGGCATATCAACTACTGTGGGTCATTTAATGCCAAATTAAGGTATATATATATATATATATATATATATATATATATATATATATATATACACACATATATACATATACACATATACATACATATACATATACCTATACATATATTAAATATACAGTACTATTAAACATATAGCTGGCAACATTATCTTCTCAAAAACGCATAGCTGGCAGCATTATCTTCTCAAAAACGCATAGCTGGCAACTTTATTTTTTCAAAAGCGTATAGCTGGCAACATTATTTTTTCCAAAAAACGTACAGCTGGCAACAGTGTTTCAAAAACGTATAGCTGGCAACATTATTTTCCCAAAAACATTATCTGAAGCCTTGTTGTTGGACGTAGTTTATCGTCATACCCTGGACACAGATGTAGTTTATCGTCATACCCAGAACGCTGTGATGTCTGGGGAGAGAAAGCACGCTGCAGGGAATACCGGATAATACCAGATTCTGGATACTTCTCACTGGATTTTCCAGGCTGGTTTCAATTTTCCTTCTCCTAGACCGGTTTCCAACCAAGGCTATAGAATCCAGTCTCTCCTACTATTTACTCATAGCTAGAGGCGGGGGCAGAGAAGAGATGAATTTATACCATTCCGAAGAGTATTAGCAGACAAGCAAATTTAATGATTTCAACTGGTATTTGAACTCGGCTCTCGGCAATCCATTACTCCACCGTACCTCCATAGATATGCTATAATAATAAAATGGGATAGAATCAGAAATGGTACGCCATAAAAGTACTTCGTAATAGTACTTCATAACTAAACTTAGTGAATTGTTTCATTTAAAAAAAAAATATCTCCAAATCACTATCAAACAAAGAGGCCGAGAATCAGAATGGTTAACGTGAGAGAATGACGATGGATTTATACTCGTTGGAATAATCGAAACTTCGGCATTCTAAATAGTGAAAGTGATATTGGATCTTTTTTGTTATTTCACTCCAAATAAAAGTTATTTATCGCAAATATTAATTCACCCCTAGAAATTATAAATTTTAAATCAAACTTTTTATTAATTTTTTTACACTCTTTTGAAATTATACATTTCAAATCAAAGTTCTTTTATTTTTTTTTTATTAATTTTTTGTCACTCTTTTGAAATTGTGAATTTTAAATCAAAATTTGTTTAACAACTCTAACCCTCAGAATGAAAAAAAAAAAAATACCAAAAATCCGTTAGTGTGGATGATATTCAAAGTACTTACAAGGAATATTTTACAGTTTAGAAAAAAAAGAAAGAAAATCTGTTTTTGGCTTGTTTATCGAGGTGTGCGCGAACGGAGACCCCACATACTCAGAAATAGCGCACCCGAGTCACCCATATTTGGGGTTACCGCAAAAGTGAACCACACTGGTGTGCAATAGACGTACATCACTCTGGGAGAATTTGGTGTGAATTTAATAAATATAATTTTAATTTTTTTATTTTGGAGGTGAATTAATATTTTGGGGTAAATTAACAGAAAAGATCTGTGATATTCATTGGAGGTTGTCACCCAACTAAACTATGCTTACTGAATAAATATCGATGCAAACTGAGCGCCTACCGTGTAACAATGTAACTTCGTCACCTAATGATCTTGATCCAAATTGATTGTTTCCCAGTTGTAACTTTGTGACATACTAAGCTTAGTAAACTACTATATGATCGCGCAAGATTTAGCCAGCTATAGTTAATTCGACCAGCACTGGGTGCCTCAGTATTGTGATAGACTCTGCCAAGCATTGTAGATAGCAATAACAAATAACTAAAGCCTTCTTAGAAAAGATGTGTCGAACAGTTCGAACTCGGAAAGAATTTAGAAGTATTTCTTGATGGTGAATTCGTCTTGATCCAAAGTTGTCTTCTTAAAGGCGAGTTTCAGCTAGCAGCACTTATGCCGTCGAAAATTTAAAAAAAAAAAAAGATCCAAGTGCAACGTCTGATAAGAGCAGAAGTCAAAAGACGACAATATCGAGTACAATAAACGAACGAATCGCCTACCAGCGACCGACCATGTTAATTGTTTCGAGTGACTCGTGTCCAACACCTGAGATGTCTTTGGAGGATTGTTGCTTTTAATGGCGCTCACACGTCATATTGATACGACGAGTCTTCAAATTACGTTATCTTCCCGTAGTGGTCATTGCTAAGGCTAAAGTGCCTCAACTGTATAGCATAACTTGATTTGACCAGTGTCCACATCGACAGCGTAGGACATTTGATCAATGAAAAGGACTATTTTTTTTTTACTCGATTCTTAATTGATACAGACAGAAACTGTTTTATGCTTGACCGAGTCAGAAATTTGAGTTATGGCGTCCTGCTTTCTCCCTTTTGTCATTTGAAAAATTGATGGGTTTTGGAGAAGTAAATGTGTCGTCAAAGACAAATAAAAAAGGGACAAACCTTCAAATTCAAGCCTGCATTTTAATGGCAATGGTAATATCAGCCGTTTCTTTATATGATAATATTTGGCATTCATTGGCCGAACAGCCAGTGCTACTGTCGGTTGAAGTTTATAAAAACTTTCTCTTAGTACAAAGTTTTCAGGAAAATATGTTTCCCAGGTCCACTAACTGTTATCGCTCTTGAGGCTTTCCTTCCTTACCTTTAGTTTAGAGTAGCGGAAGAATAATCAAGATTGGTCTGCCCTTGTTTTGTTACTCTCCTCTTTGAGAGAGCTATTACTGTTTACTGGGACTATAAAAGGACACTATACGCGAACCTTGTATTCTCAGTTGAATGAAGCTTTCTTAAAGCTTACACCCGCGTACTTTTGTCATTACAGGAACATCAACATCTTCGCTATTATTATTTTTTCTTCGACTTTGGTTTTTTGTTACTGTTGAAAATCCTCATGTGAGGAAGTTTCTTTTATTTGGTACAGTTCTTTGTGATTCTCTAGCGCCAGTTTTATAAGATCCTCGCTAAGACCATTTTTTTTTTAATAATTTCGCCTCGAGCAAGGCGGGAATGCCACTAATACGCAGGGCGTTACAGAGAGTGTGTGAGAGAGAAAAGAATCTGAGTATACAGAGGATTATGGAAAGGATAAATGATGAACGGGATTCAAGGAGATAGAAGATGGCGATTGACGTTGCATTTTAATTTTTGAAAATTGTAGTTATCAGGGAAGCAAGTAAACGGAATGAAGTTCCACAGTCGCGGAGTGCGAGAAAATAAGCTGTTGGAGTAGAAGTGGCCCTTGAATTTAGATATTTCAAAAGTAAACGGGTGCGACGTAGATACCAATCTAATAGTGCTCTTAAATTTATGTATTCGGGGTACCAGGGAAAAAAGCTCATCAGAGCAGTTGCCATTAAAATATTTGTAGAAAAGACAGAGGGAAGCCATGTAATGTAGCTGAGAAAGTGACTGAAGTTTAGATGCTAAGTCAGGATCGATTACATTATGAATCCTTCTTTGGATTTTGTCAAGAACTTCGAGGTGAATAAGTTTAGTCCCATGTATGGCAACCATGTGACGAGGCTATTTAAAAACATTACCCAAGCCAAAACTTATATTCAGTGTGAGGAAATGCTTCCGTAGAATTGCCATTTTTCACCTGTGTAATGTCGAGTTTATTAAAAAGAGGTGACCGCTATAAACATCAAATGAAGGAAGGACAAGGAAACCTGGCTTAATAATTAACTACACGGAAAAATAGAATCAGTGACATGAGTTCTAATTCTGGCTGGGGTAGTCCTTTGTTAAAGGCATGAATATACCTCTCTCAATAGGGCAAGGCCAGAGATTCTTGATCCATTTTAAGCGCAGAGAAGATGGGAACCTCTAAGAAACCAAGAAATCTCATGAAGAACTTTAGTATCTGTAAGCTCATCGGATAATTTAAATTGATTTGCGTTTATTTCATACAAATGTTCTTAAAAATGCGTTGAATCTACACCTACTAATCGAGCGGGTCAAGAATCATTCAGTGCTGCTAGCAATATACATCCCACGACAACATGTTGCATTTGACTTTAAAAGGGATTCGGCGACGCCAAGTTGCTGCAATGTCTTCGAAAATTGCCATGAAAGATCAGATTTTGATATGATACCTCCCCCCACCAATCATAAAATATATAATGGGAATATTTAGTTTTATAAATGATGCTCGATCCATCACCACACACACACACACACACACACATATGTGTAAGTGTGTGTGTGTGTGTGTGTGTGTGTGTGTGTGTGTGTGTGTACCGAGTCTAACAGCAAAATTGTCCAAATCGAGTAACAGCAAAATTGTCTAATTGTTAGATTAAGCTTCGAACCGTTGTATCTTAGAAATGATTAAAGATCTCCTACTGGAATTCTCCGACGTTTTTATAACATTGTTGGACTCTACTTCGAACAATAAGAATGTATTTAGTTCTAAGTTAAAACGATGATCTCTCTTCCTGTTGTGACCTCCTGATCCAGTTTTCCTCTCTACTGTTCCCTCTTTTTTTAAACTTATTTTGTTATTAAGCTGTTTCTTGATTAAGCTTTCGGCTCACATGAAGCATCTTCAGAGTGGTTATACGGACATTTAAACAAAGATATTCACCATCAAAGATGATATTCTGTTATGTTAACATAAAAGATTGCTGTGCGACGATATTCTGCGACCGTAAACGAAAACTTAGATCAAGGAACAGATTAAAAAATATCGAAACTTTGGACAATTTTGTCTTTATTTTCACCCGAAATTCATGCAAATATAGAACGGCTCATGATCAAACATAATATTAATTCATTGTCTGTTAGATTTAACAATATATGTTTAAATATATATGCGTGTGTGTGCGTTTGTATGTATGTATGTACTGTAAATTGCGACATATAAGTCGAGTTTTCAAGCCTTAAAAATCTTTCCAAAACTAGGGGTCGACTTATATGGCGGGTATAAAATTCAAACCTTTAGCACTTGTTTACTTGTAAATAAATGGGACAAAACTGATAACAATTACTCTACACTATTACTGTACTTCAACAGGCTGAAAGAAATCCATGGTGAATATCTTTGGCTTTTTTTTTTCAGTGAGGGTTACCCGTTACTAAGTCCAGGGGCCACACGAGGTAGAGGGATACGTTACGAGGCCATTGGTGTGTATAAGTGACGGAGATAACGATTAACCCTAGGTTAAGATTGTAGTGATCGGAGGAAAATCCCATTGGGATTCGATTCCACGGGAAGAAGCAACTCGAGTGGAACTCCTCACCGATGAAATATTGGGAGTGAGGATGTGAATGGTTTGTTATTATGAAGTGGCATAGCGTGTTCTTCCTATGAAGGTTTGATTTATCGAGACCAGGGAATATATTTTCTCCGAGCACCGTCCGTGCAAGTAGGGGTAGAGCAGCGAGAAGCTTGCCATGTCCCGCTTGTGGGAGAAGGGTTAAAAGCGTGGGGAATAATTCGTCACCCCCAAGGACTCGGAGACATTTTTGAACTCTATCAAGGCTGAAATCTTGGCAGCTCCAATACTACATTTTTTGGACTGATCTGGCTCTTGCAAAGGTAAAAGATAGCAAGAGGAAAAATACTAGAGCTGTGCATATTAATATAGAAATTAATATATAACATAAAAAACAGTAACACAAATTATTATTGTATTAATGATACAGCAGGCATGGCGTTCAACAGTTGATACACTAACGGTAAACACTAATCGAAGCGCCATTTAACTCAGGCGGCCATTTAGATAACGAGGTATGGTAAGCATGTCATCTGCGCAATTACATGATAGTAATAACAGTAACACCATATACGAGTTGATGTTGACTTTAATGTATTTATCAGTAAATCTGATGAATTTAAAATTTTAACTAAATTATAGCAATACGATATACGGTATCTACCGGTGTGTGTTGCTGACTATTTGCTTTACAACGCATATAGAAAGATGTTACACTATATTATTCGGACTATTGTCCTCATCTTTGTCGCTATATTTATCACAATGTTTCGGCAGTTGTAGGCTTTTTCAGATGGTTGGAATGTCGAACTGAACCCTTTATTTCGCTCACTGGGGTAGACTGTTCTAGTTCTACGTGCCATGTCTAATGGATGTTAATTCCCCTCTCCAAGTTCTCCATCGCCTTCACCAGGTTAAACTCACAATTTCGGATCCTGTCACTGGATCTAACTAACGCCTTTATCTACTGTGCCATATGTCTTTGAGGACATCTGGGTATGAATTTCTGGGTATTATAAACCTAATGTCTTCAGCAACCATTTTTACTAGTGCTCATATTGCAATTTTTGCTGTTATCATTCCATGTTTTACCAGAGGTCATATCGCAATTTCTGTTGTTATTATCGCTTTTCTCTGGCAGTCTGGTCCCCATACTGTATTCATTTCTATGCTTGGTCGGCTCAGGAGATTTTTGTGGCATAGCATATGTGCTGATTTCCCGAAGAAGGACGGAGCGTACAACTGTGACACTTTTTAGCGTTTGGCTAACTAATTAAGTGTGAAAATTAAAAGCGAGAAATACTTAAGACGAGAAGAAGCTATCACGAAAGACATACTGAGCGATGTTATTTTTTTTTAAGAAAGAAAATTGGTAAAGATTTTATTTTCATTTGCGAAGAAAAGTTTGTTTTTTTTTCGCAGAAGATAGGAAATTCGTAAGATCTAGGATCTGTCGGAATTAATTTATGCTATGACGCAGCGAATAAAAGATAGCAATCTGCCCATGGCAATGATGAGAATTTCAAATTGGTCAAGTGGCTCGCAGGGCGAAATGCTGGAAGATAATCGTAATTAGGTCGAGGATGCGACCGAGAAAAAGGATCAGCTGAGACCACCCCAAAGAAAAAGGAAGGGAAAAGAGAAAAAGGAACAGAATAAACCATTAACTATCTTTCGGAGATATCATTTGGTTTTGGAAAGGGACAACGTGTTTTATGTCCAGACCTTGATATGATAAAAGTTTGTTGCCGGGACGGATTGTTGGCGACATAAGTACGAAGGCGTTAAGGATACAAAGAGATTCTGATAATCACTTGACGAAAATCTCGTTGATGAATTCCAGATGACATTTAGTTAAGATAGATACTTAATGACCACACTACGAGTCGTGGGGGTCCCAGTCGGGGAAAAGAAAGAAAAGAAAAAAGAAGATAATTTTTTTCTTTGAGCGATAATTGTAAACTGAGGCCAGACTAGCCACACCCAAACTGCCGAGCATTCATTGGCTGAATGGTGGCATGAGCGATGGGCGAAGGAAAATATGAGAAAGAAGGGAAACCTGTTGACCCTTCTGAGGGCATTGGTGTGAGATACCAATATGAGAAAGGAAGAATTAGGGAGGACAATTCCCTTAAGAACCCCTCTAAAACAGAAAGTAATGGACTTGCAAAAATGGAGAGTGATAAAACAAAGAAAAATCCTCATTGCGAATTTGGAATTATCGAGGAACCCATACCACGACAGGCCCCCACCCGGTTTTGGTCGGCGTCCATATAAACGGAGTCACAGGGCAGTAGCGGTGGCAGTTGAGCAGACGCAGACAGAGTGACAGAGCAGACAGAGTTGAGCTGTGAGCTCTCAGACCAGCCTCGCAGGAGCGGACTGAAAGATATCCACGCATTCCGACTTAGACTTCTAACCAAAAACAATTTTTTTTTGAAGAACGACTTAGACTCACACCACCAAAACAAGTTTTACGAATATCGCCTGAAGACACCAAAAACCAGTTTATTGAAAAACAACTTAAGATATTAAGACTCGCCTAACAAACGCAAAGTGTCACGTATCCATAGAAGCGGTTTGGGAGAAAGACGGAGTCCTGTATTCAGCAACCAGATACAAAAATATTTGTTATTCTTTTTTAAACACATTTGAATCCTTCGAGTTGTTACTTTATTTTCTTTTACATATACTTGTGCAGTGTCACCTTTGCTCGAATTCGGCTTGCATTATGGCCGACGACTGATTGATTTCGTCTGCCTAAGATCAAATGACAACGTGGGTAGGTTAGACTAGAAATCAAAGCAGTTACTTCGGTAACCAGACGTTGGAGGCGAGCTGGGAACGACGATACAGAATCTAACCAGATTCCCATCCGAATCAGCCAAGGGTTAGAACGCCACATTTGGCGCCGCGACCAATACCAAGTCACAATGGTCGTCACAGGATAGCACGGGGGCAGAGACACATGGTGACGTCACACAACGGCCGAAACGTTGTGATAAATATGGCGACAAAGATGAGGACAATAGTCTGAATAATGTAAATAGTGTACATAATGCCTCATCTCAGATATATAGAGATGTACTTAAAGATGTTACATTTAGTGTTTCAACATACAGGTAAGTAGCGCGACCTTATGTAGAACTGGCACAAGTTATCGTGTACTGTACACTATCTCCATTCGCCGGTAGGCCAAAGTTTTGGCCTACTGGTAGCCTACCGTGTATATGGGGTTGAACATCAGTTTACGGTAGGTATATTACGTATTATGTATATTATAGTCGAATTTATTACATTCACTTACGTGCTAATACCCTCGGGAAAGGTATGAATCCTCTTCTTCTCCCCCCACAAGCTATGGGTAAATAGCAGAACAGACTGGATTCTATAGCCTTGGATGTCAACTGGTCTACCGCAGAAAGAAATGGTAACCTAATGCGGGGAAAAATCTGCCTCGTCAGTCATGTATCGAAAGATCGCCTAAGCGTGTATTACTCATGACACATAACTGACTGATGTATATTACATTTTAACATCTAAAACATCCACTTCAGAGGAAAGGAATAATTATCCATTTCTGTCCAATGAACTCTTCTGAAATAAAGTCGAAAAAATAATTTTATCTTATGTTTCTAGAAAGTTATTTAGTTTAATATTAAAGAAAAAAAACATAATTAAGAAATTACGGAACATCATATATCAATTACTATTTTACAATAGTACAGAGCAATTTTAAACTTTTTATTTAAAAAAATATCTTTGTCAATTTTTGATGTCACAGATAAACTATAACTTCTTTTTATGAGGTCATAGTCAAATCATGCAGTATCTGTGCTTTGTGATCATCCGGGCTGGCTTCTGTCGAACTCTCTAATGCAGAGAGGAACTCGGAGGAAGCTTTGCCGAAGGGCAAGGTTTCCTTCGGGGAGGTAGACAGGATCTGAACCCGTCAAGGCGGGTTCAAAGGTCATATTTTTGGCCGAGCCTACGGGCTGGCGGGCTACCCACATTAAACCTGCCTTGTGCCACATTTAATCCTCGTGGGTGGATTAATAAATACCAAGCATTAGCAACGTCAAGCCCTGTCACTATTTAGATGGGGGACTGCATAGAAATAATTTAAGCAACATCCTTCAATCCGAAATATATTTCGTTTGTAAATAACTCACAAAGGGATGATAAACCGTAAAAAAAACCCGACTCAATTTGCATTCTTTTTGGGAGTTCTTTGTTTGATTTTGGAGAATAGCTTTTGATTGACTGTTTTGGGGGTTTTATTTTTTATTTTTGTGGGTTATTTAAATCGGAATCATTAATTTTTTTTTTTTTTTTGCAAGTGAATATTTAATTATTATCTTTTTAGATAGCAATGTTTGTTCCAAATGCATGTGCAACTATTTAACCCATAGCTGAGAGGAAAAGAGATGGATTCAAGGGTATTTACTCGTACGTGAATGCAACGAACTAGACTGGAATTCCAACCCGTCTCACTAATTTCTCGTTCCGATCCGCTATTGAGGATGAGGAAATTGTCAGTTTACTGAAGATGGACAGAGGTTACTTGCCAGAAAAGTCGTATTTAACTTCTATAACAATCAGAATGATATAATTGACGTCTACCGGACTAAGTAATCGAAGTTTTAATAAAGAGAATATGTCTCTCGGCTGTGAAATGTGACCAAATCGACAATACTGAAGAGACAGGGAAGGAATGTATTTATATATATTACCTAGGTACGCAAGTAACTCAGGGAGAAACATTTTCACGGGGTACAAAGAATCGTCTGAGAAAATGAAAATGATTGATCCGTTTTCTACGGTTTATCAACGCTTTGCAAGTTATTTAAAACCAGAAAATATTTTTCGATTGTAACAATTTTTTTCAGGATAATAATGATTTAGTTATACAAGTCTTAGTAATTAATTAACCCATAGCTGGGGGGAAGAATAGGTGGATTAATATCTTTCCCAAAATTATTTGCGCATAAGGGAAAATAACGAGCCCAACTGGAATTGGAATTCAGCTCTTCAATTAAGAGTCGCGCGTTATTATCCATTACACGACCCGCGCACCAAATCTTACAGTACTGACAAGGCTCGATGTCGCTTAACGTCCTTGGCCGCACGAGAACCGGTTTTTCAACGCTATAGGGCCGTAAGCCAAAAAGAAAATGAGTCGACAGTAAATGGATAGAAAGGCTGAAAAGAAGTTTCTGAAACAAAATAAACAGTTGAGATCTTGTTAGCACAGGCATCCGAACCGTTCATGCTAGCTGCGATTTCAGAGACATTGGTGAGGTACGTTTATGGAGCACATAACGAAGCGTTAACATTCTTGGTTGAGAAAAGCTCAACGGAATACTAGCGGCAAAATCGACCTCTTAACAATTCGACAATCAAAGCGAATATTAAAAAAAAAAAAAAAGAAAAGAAGAAAAAGCAAAAAAAAAGAAGCTTGATCCTTGTTCAAAGAATGTATTTCATTCCACTAAAGTAAATGGAGTCACATGTTCACAAGACTGGCTTGTGTATTCTCCATCAAAAGGAAAAGTCTATTATTTTGTGTGCAAACTTTTTATGTACCAAACTTCAGTCATATCTCCAGCTTCTACTTCATTTCAAGACTGACATCGAGCTCATCTTGTTAAAGTCAACGAAAACTTAAACAATCATATGAACTCAATGCTAACATACCTAGCAAGAAAGCGTAGTCAAACACTGGCATCAAAGCTCGAAAAATAAATAAAACAGGGCAAGAATACTGGAGACAGGTTTTTCAGAGAGTTTTTTTCTACCGTTTCTCTTTTGACAGGTCGCGGTCTCGCTTTTATGAGAGATTATGAAGTATTTGGTTCACCAAACAATGGTAACTTTTTAGGATTGCTGGAATTGATTGCTAAATGTGATCCATTGCTTCGCGCCCACATAAATCAACCTGGGAATAAAAGACCTCGTCAACAATCTTACTTGTCTAAAACTATTTGTCAAGAGGTTTTCCTACTATTGGCTAATAAGGTTCAAGACGCAGTAGTGTGCGATATCAAATAAGATTTTTTGGGTGGTAGTGATGGGGGAGGTCATCAGTCGATTCATGCCTCCGATGCTTTTTGTGAGGATTAACATATACTTATTGTGAAATGTATTTTGCCTATCAAAGGACTACAAGTTGAATTTACACGGATAAGGGAATATATTATCCTGAATTTGCTGAAACGGAAATGAAAGTAGAAGACGATCGTGCAAAAAAGTACATCGGATATTATTAGGAAATATAAAAGTATTCGTGGAAATATTTTGCAAAGAAACAAATTGGTAAATTTAATTCCATGCGATGGGTAGTTTCTCAATCTAATCAGAACAGCAGTTGATTCGTCGCGTTATCTTATAGGAATATTAACCCCAAAAGCCACTCAAAAACGGATCAATCGTTTTCATTTTCTCAGACGATTCTTTGCACCCCGTGAAAATGTTTCTCCCTGAGTTACTTGCGTACCTGGGCAATGTATATAAATACATTCCTTCCTTGTCTCTTCAGTATTGTCGATTAGGTCACATTTCACAGCCGAGAGAGATATCCACTTTATTAAAACTTTCGATTGCTTAGTCCGGTAGACTTCAATTATATCATCATCATCAGTCCTATTCTGATTGTTATAGAAGTTAAATACGACTTTTCTGGCAAGTAACCTCTGTCCATCTTCAGTAAACTGACAATTTCCTCATCCTCAATAGCGGATCGGAACGAGAAATCAGTGACCCAAGTTCGAATTCCAGTCTAGTTCTTTGCATTCACTTACGAGTAAATACACTTAAATCCATCTCTTTTGTATCTGTCTATATTTCTGAGATGAGATATTAAGTACACTACTTACATTTCAAAGACACGGTGGATAAAGGTGTTGGTTAGATCCAGTGACAGGACCCAAAGGGTGTGAGTTCAATACCCGGTTAAGGCAGTGGAGAACTTGGAGCGGGGAATTAACAGGAGATAACTGATAACTGACACCCATTAGACATGGCACGTGGAACTAGAACAGTCTGCCCCAGTGAGCGTAATAAAGGGTTCAGTTCGACATTCCAACCACCTGAAGAAGACCGGAGCGTACAACGGTCGAAACGTAATAAATATGGCAAGTAAGATGAGGACAATAGTCCGAATGATATAAATAGTGTCCATCTCTTTTCCTCTCGGCTATGGGTTAAATAGTGGAACTAGTATCTGGAACAAACATTGCTATCTAAAAAGATAATAATTAATTATTCACTTGCAAAAAAATAGTAATTGTTACTCTCAACATAAAAAGAAATGTTTCAGCTTTAAATAACCCACAAAAAGTGGATAAGCCATAAAAACCGCAATACATTCAATTAAAAGACTAATCTCCAAAAGCAAACAAAGAATTCTTTAAAAGAATGTGCATTGAGTTGGATTGTATGAGCGTAAGAAATGGCCGGGAGTGTAGATCACTTGATTTAAAGAAGGTTTAGACCTCAAGAGGTCAAGATTATAGTGATCGGGAAAACATTTTACCGGGAGTATGTTCCACACCACAGCAACTCATGGGAAGAAACTCTCCGAATGGAACTTACTCCATACTGTTTAGTGTTGCATGAGCATAAGGAATGGCCATAAATAAAATCCGTGGAGTTATGCATGAAAGATAACTGTTAATCCTAGTCATGAAGAGGTCAAGGTTGTAATGATTGGGAAAACATCCTGCCATGAGTCTGTTCCACAAAGCAACAGCTCTTAAGAAGAAGCTGTTCGAGTGGAGCTTACTCTTTACTAACGGATTACGAAGGGGAATGAGGATGATTCATCCTTGTGTACTGCTGGGGTGGTTAATTATTTCGACACAATAAACTGGAGGTTATTTATTTTTAGGTAGGGGAGGGAGGTCATCCCCACCATACATACACACAGCACCACCACCCAAAAAAAGAAGATAGTCAGCATTGAAAAGTTTTCTGTCTTCCGAATCAAAATTTCTCGAACATTTATCGGACACAAGAAGGGTGGGGGAAAGATCAAAGTTAATGCAACTATTTCTGACATCATGGCGATCCTGTTGACTCTCTCGATGTTATATTCATTGGGATGTAAGCAAAGAAAAAAGGAGACAGCAGACGAGCGACAGAAAATGGGATAATTGTCATTTGTTTTCCAGCTCCAGTTTTGAACGTTTTATAAAGTTAGAAAGGTCAACCAAAGTTCAGAGATTTCATCGAGCCCATGTACAGTTCAATATTAGAGTTCGTATCAAACACTCAGGACAAATTGAACATCAGAGCTGTTTCAACTTGATGGCACAATGCACATCAGAACATCGTTTCCAAGCATACTCAGGCCTATTTGTATTTCTTTAACGACCACAGAGCCAATCTTTGGTTTACAGCTTGGTTTATAATGCAACTGTTGGGCGGACCTTACTTACAGTTCAATTATGTACCCCAGGAGGGCCACACACGCTTTTAAATTCAGAACTGTCCTTCTCCTATATTGATTGCCACCTAATGCTAAAGAGCCCAGTATGCCTTGTTATTTAACCCACCTGGTGTGGGTTGAAGAGTTGGGTTTAATACCTTCTCCATTTGAGCGAAAGTAATGTAATGACTTCGATCGGGATTCGACCTCTGCTCTCCGATTTCTTGTTCCGAGTCTCTAACCTTTACACCATCTACACGTCCAGTTAGTTTAACTTCAGATTTTACTAGCTGCCAACTACGTCTACAGAGTCCAGTCTGTCCTGCTATTTAATCCATAGCTAGGGGAGGAAGAGATGGGTTTATAGATCTGCCAACGTTAAGTATACGAAAGTGAATAATACAATCGTGACCGGGATTGGAACTCGTCTTGCTGAATTACCAGTACCAAGACTCTAACTCCTTACACCTCCCATACATCTAGGTAAAAATGAACTGTCTAAATAATTAACCTGATATAAAGAAGCAAATTACTGGCGCATGCCGTAGTCCGGTGGTTAATAAGTGTGTCTGACGAACGTTAGCTCATCTCGTGATTTTGATGCTCACTGAGCCTCCAACTTCCGAGTCAGACTCCACCTAAGTTTAGTAAATATCTATCCTGTCTGCAGATATATCAACCGGGGAAGCCAGGGGAAGAAAGTTTTATTTACAGTTCTAGTTTTTATTCTTATATTAATCATTATCTTCGCTTTGAAATTAAAACCTATTGTTTGTCGGAAAGCATTTATTTCGCCGATGCACGAAAACATTTCAGACATTCTGCAGATTATGAAGCATTTCCACAAAGCCATTGCAACAAGTACACAAATATATAAATATTACTAACTTCAAATCCGACCTATCGATCGGCGTTTAAGCTAGCTCCTGCGGAGGACTTTTGATTGGGCCTTGATCAAAATAGGTAGGGAGCAGTAGATGGGATAGGTAACAATGCTATCTAAAAAGATAATAATTATTCAATTACAAAAAAAAAGAAAAAAAAGAGTAATTGCTACACTCAACATTAAAAAAGAAATGTTTTGGCTTTAAATAGCCCACAAAAAGTGAATAATCTCTAAAAGCCCCGAAACAGTCAATCAAAAAACTAACCTTGAAAATCAAACAAAAAAAAAAAATACAAATTGTGTTGTTTTTTTTTTGTTTTTTTTTACGGTTTATCATCCCTTTGTGAGTTATTTACAAACAAAACATATTTCGGATTGAAGGATGTTGCTTAAATTATTTCTATGCAGTCCCCCATCTAAGTAGTGACACGGCTTGACGTTGCTAATGCTTTGATCGAACGAGAATCAGTGTTTTTCGCATGATTTGACTATGACCTCATAAAAACAATTGACAAAAAGTTTTTTAATAAAAAGTTTAAAATTGCTCTGTACTATTGTAAAATAGTAATTGATATATGATGTTCCGTAATTTCTTAATTATGTTTTTTTTTCTTTAATATTAAACTAAATAACTTTCTAGAAACATAAGATAAAATTATTTTTTCGACTTTATTTCAGAAGAGTTCATTGGACAGAAATGGATAATTATTCCTTTCCTCTGAAGTGGATGTTTTAGATGTTAAAATGTAATATACATCAGTCAGTTATGTGTCATGAATAATACACGCTTAGGCGATCTTTCGATACATGACTGACGAGGCAGATTTTTTTCCCCGTATTAGGTTACTATTTCTTTCTGTTGTAGACCAGTTGCCATCCAAAGTTATAGAACCCGGTCTGTTCTTCTATTTACCTATAGATAGGAGGAGGAGAAGATGATTCATACATTTACCCAGGGTATTAGCACGTAAGTGAATGTAATAGATTCGAATGTAATATACATACCTACCGTAAACTGCAGGTCACCCCCCCATATATGCAGTAGGCTACCAGCAGACCAAAACCTTTCAATAGTGCAACTTTCCTCTGGAATAAACATTCTTATCTAAAAAGATGACCATTAGATATTCACTTGCAAAAAAAGAATAATTGTTACACTCAGCATTAAAAAAGAAGAAGGAAAGATTGGGAAGAAGCTGTTCAAGTGGAACTTACTCCTTACTAATGGAATACGAAGGGGAATGAGAATGATTCATCTTTGTGTAATGCTGATGTGGTGAATTATTTCGACACACTAAATGGAAGCTATTGTTTTTTAAGGAAGGGGAGGGGTTACGATATACTCCTGAACATCTACGTAAAAATGAACTGTCTAAATAATTAGCCTGATATGAAGAAGTAAATTACTGGTACATACCACAGATCACTGCATTTAAGTATTGCATTAATATTTAAGCTTACTTTTTAAAAGTTCAATGATAATCCTTCTGTCACCACCTAATTTAAATGGAAAGTTGATGTACGTAGTTCCTTACTTTCCTTACAAACAATTATTTTTATCTGATGGGTGATTTTCGATGTATTTCGTAATTAATTTCGATTATTCCCAAATTTATTTCCAAGTTACAAAAATTTTTATCGTACAAAAAATTGTCGCAAAAAATCGCGTAAAAAAATCTCCGAAAACGATCGCAGTAATGAAAACTTGGGGGATCCAAAATTTCAAGATTGTGGGTCTGGATCCGGTCCGCAATGTCTTTTAATTTGCTCACGGAGTCTGCCTGATTCCAAATTGCTATCATGTGTTGCGCTACGGCCTCTAGGAGTAAAATTGAAAACACGGACAATTTTATTTTGAAACTGTAATTTGAGAATAGTACATTTTTTTCAGTTGAACATGAGCTATTGAATGTTAGAGAGTTGTGTCCCTTTAATTGATTTTTATCAGTAGAAGCCAAGATGGCGGAATCCGAAAACAATCGCAGTAATGAAATTTATTTAGGAATCCCAAATTTCAGAATTGCCGGCCAGCATTTTTAATTTGCTGATGGTGTCGGCCTGATTCCAAACTGCTGTGATAGGTTAGGCCACGGTCTCTAGGAATCAATTTGAAAAGGTGTGACATAGTGACACACTGACATTCGCATTTATTATATAGATATATGGTCATGGCAACAGGATTTCCGATGGTACAAATTATAATATTAACGAGCTGGGTCGGTGGAAATTCCACGGCTGTTTAACAACCGAGAACTTACTGCAGCTATTGAGAGAATCAGTCAGTTAAGTACGATACGTGATACACGATGAGGTGATAATGTCTCTTTCGATTCATGACTCGCTACGTAGAAGATTTCCTCGCAGTAGGTTGCCATTTCTTTGTGATAGACTGCTTGCTAACCAAGGCTATAGAATCTAGTCTGCCCTGCTATGTTAGATTATTCTCTGTTATCCAATGCGCCATCGCACATCCAAGGTTACAGCACCTGCTTTCCTCTAGCAGTCACCCATGTAGGTAATTACCAGACACGACGTTGATTAATTTCAGCCTCTCTATAGTAAGTTGCTTCAAACTATATATGAGTAGATAACTATTACATCTCATATTCAAAGTAATTTCTGAACGAAAATATGTGTTCACTTTCTATTTGCCATTAGGAGATGGGCGATGACAGCATTCAACAACTTCCTATCCTATCTTCTTATAATTCCATTTCATTAACCTCCTTCCAACCACTTACACAAATGTGTTAGATAGTTTATTATCCCTTACCTTCAATATGTCCTTCGAGGGTCAAATTCTCCAAGTTCTATTTTCTCATTAGATAGATAGATAGATAGATAGATAGAACTAGAATGAGAATGGAACAAATACATTGAGTCAATTGCTTCTTCCACCGCAAGGAAAGTTGGCTCCCTGTTCCGCGCTAGAAAATTTTTCTCCCCGGAATCGATCCTCCAGATCTACAAATCAACAATTCGCCCTTGCATGGAGTATTGCTGCCATATATGGTCTGGAGCCCCTTCTGTTTGCCTCGGTGTTCTTGATAGGCTCCAGAGGTGGATATGCAATATAATTGGCCCTGCTCTGGCATCTCGTCTACAGTCACTTTCTCACAGACGCGCCGTCGCCTCCCTCTGTCTGTTCTACAAATACTTTCATGGAAATTGCTCCGAGGAGCTGCATTCGCTGGTTCCTAGACTTCATGAGTTCAAGCGCCCTACGAGGCTGGCATCCCGCTCTCACCCCTTCACTGTCGAAACTCCTAAATGTAGCCGTATCTTCTACTCCAAAAGCTTCATATCTCGCACCTCTCGCCTGTGGAACTCCTTTCCGTATTCCAGTTTCCATGAGAGCTATAATCACCAGCTATTCAAATGTAATGCCAATCGACATCTCCAGTTGCCTTGATCTATCCACTATCCTTCTCCTCATTCTTTCCTCTATCACTCCTATCTGATCTTGCCCCAAATTTTCTGTAACCCTTTGCGTCCTAGTGGCTCCCCGTTTTGCTTGGGGTGAAACGCTTAAAAAAAAAAGATAGATATATAGATAGATAGAACTAGATTGAGACAGATATAACTAGACTGAGAAAGCTAGCTAGCTAGCTAGCTAGATAGATAGATAGATAGAAGTAGACTGAAATAGATAGAACTAGACTGAGATAGATAGATAGATAGATAGATAGATAGATAGATAGAACTAGACTAGATAGATTGAACTAGACTGAAATCATTATTTGTCCCAGAAATTTCCGCTATTTCTTTCTGATAATAAATAGGTGTTCCGTTTATCTTTTCAATTTCCTTAAAACTTCCTCATTCCTCACATGTTTCGTACATGATATTCTCAGCATCATTTTGTGGATGCACAGCCTGAAGTCTTCTCTTCATCCGTGCGAAAATTGTCCAGTATTCCATACTATTTCGGAGTACCGATATTGCATGGCATTTCAACACTATTCCTTCTTACCAACTAAATTTTCTTGTTTCTTAATACTATGCTTAACTTTTGAAAAGTATCTTCCGCAATCCCTATGTGTCTTCGGATTTCGGTATCACGTCTTCCGTCGTCTGATAATACATAATTTGGGCGTCCCCAACTTATAGATCGCATCTTGCGTTGTTCTTCCTGCTAACAGTTTTACATTCTGTTTTCTTACAATTGCTGCTTAGCCCACTCTTCACAGAGCTTAGCTGGGGGCTTTAGAGATGGATTCATACCTTTTCCAAGGGTATTTGCGCGTAGGTGATTGTCACGAACTGGAATTAGAACTCGGATATTCTTTTTTTCAATCGATAAATAATAAAGCAAGACGATAATTTCATTCAGCCGCAAGAGGCTACTGGGAGTGAAAGAAAATAAAAAAAAGACTTTAGAAGGAACCGGGAACTCAGTTCTAAACATAAAACAAGGGATAACCTCTCTTCCTGTTCAAAAAACCAGGGGGAGTGTGAACCGGGCGATAGGTGAATCTATCCATTGTACTACATCGCGCATCCATTGATAGAGTAGGACTGCTTTAGTACAAAATGTGAAGGGAAAGAAAGAAGCAAAACGAAAAAAAATGGAAAAAAAATAATGGAAAAAGGAGGAAAAGTACGAAAAGGAAAGGGGGAAGAAAGAAAGAAAGAAAGAAAGAAAGAAAGAAAAGATGATAGAAAGAGGAGGAATAGAACAAAATGTGAAGGGGGAAAATGAAAGGAAAAATAAATAAATAAAGAAAGAAAGAAAGAAAGAAAGAAAGAAAAATTACTGGAAGGACGAGGAAATGAACGAAATGTGAAGGAGAAGAACGAAAGAAAATATAAGGAAGGAAAGAAAGAAAAGATAATGTAAAAGAAGGAAAAGAACGAAATGCAAATGAAAAGAAAGAAAGAAAGAAAGAAAGAAAGAAAGAAAGAAAGAATGCCCGTGAAGATATTAGGACATGAGATCGCTGAAAGATTCTGGACATTGACATAATATTAGTTTACTGTCATAACTACCATAGTCAGTTTTAGAGAATAAAAACCATAAAATAAGTTGAAATATTGAAATTCATGAGATCTTCCCCAAAGGTTTATATCAGGTCATTCTACGAGTGCAATTTGCACGATCTAACCCAGGACTACCTGCCAATTGGTCGAGTCAGCGGTGACAAGACCGATTCCCTAAACTGGAAACGAGGTTGGTTAGACAGACATCATGTGGACAGAGAACGTTGAACATTCCACCTTGCTCAAATGCCATAAAACACAATGGGTTACACTAGATAGATAGATAGATAGATAGATAGATAGATAGATAGATAGATAGATAGATAGATGGAAAGAACAAGATTGAGATTGTACAGACAAACAGACAGACAGATAGATAATAGGTAGATATATAGACAGATAGACAGACAGACAGACAGATAGAAATAGACTAGATAGGTTGAACTAAATTGAGCTAGCTAGCTAGCTAGATAGAAAGAAAGAAAGAACTAGTGATAGATAGATAGATAGATAGATAGATAGATAGATAGATAGATAGATAGATAGATAGATAGATAGATAGATAGAACTAGAATGAGATAAACAGTCAAACAGAAAAATAATAGATAGATGGACAGATAGAAGTAGACTAGATAGGTTGAACTAAATTGAGCTAGCTAGCTAGCTAGATAGATAGATAGATAGATAGAACTAGACTGAGATAGAACTTAACTAAGATAGATAGATAGATAGATAGATAGATAGATAGATAGATAGATAGATAGATACTCTGAGTAAACGTAGACTGATTTGTGGAAATTGAGATATAGAGATATATAGATAGATATAAACAGATTGAGACGGATTGACCCATACTTAGAAATAACAGACAACTGCGCATGGAAACGCGAAATTTCCCATCGAGATTGTATATTGGCACAGTCACCTCCCTAGGACCGTAAACAATAAGCATGCGACTTGAGCACTGTTTAAATGCAGCTGTCCTCTGTGTCCTGGCTTGAGAATAGGCATGATATTCAAAAGAGAGATACCCGAAGAGCAAAAAACGGAGGAAGTAAACTCTGCAACCCCCGGATGGATTTCAAAAACTTTACAGTCGGTGAGTGGCGGATTTCATGAAATGAGAAAACAGTTATTTGCTTTCGTTTTTTTTTTTTTTTCTCCCATACGCGCGCGGTTGTTGCGTTCAAATTTGCATGCACCTCTCCCGGCTCCCCTTAAAAATCTATCCTCTCTGTTCATCTGCAGTTGATTTTATTTTCTATATTAGCAGTCATTATAAAAAAAAATACATATAGGCACGTAATAGATATATTAGGTTGGTGCAAAAATAATGTCGTTTTTTTTACGTATTTTTAACGTCAAAATCCGACATTATTTTTGCACCAACCTAATACAATATAATCAAATATGCGTGTATATACTTTGGCACATACACACACGCATATATGAAAAGCAAATATGTGATATATATATATATATATATATATATATAGATGAGGAAAACGAACATGGGATGAATGGAATTAAGGCTATAGAGTTATTGGCGCCAACCACGTTATTCT
Organism: Acanthosepion lycidas; assembly: GCA_963932145.1. Lineage (NCBI taxonomy): Eukaryota > Metazoa > Mollusca > Cephalopoda > Sepiida > Sepiidae > Acanthosepion > Acanthosepion lycidas. The sequence goes on along the minus strand of OZ010580.1, from coordinate 28,141,576 downwards.
TTTTCAATTTTGTCTCGTGCGCACATTACATCTCGCGGAAACAATAAACACTTAATTAGGTGTGGGGCACCTTCAGACAGTCATCATCGTCGTCTTGTTAATTCCATTCCAGTTTTTACATCTTCCCACCAAGCATCTTAGGATAAATTTTAAATTGTAAATAAAATCCATTGTAGATTTCTTTTCTTTTCCTTTTCTTTCTTTCTTTCTTTTTTTTTTTTTTTTTTTTTTTGCCAAATCCATTGAGAAATAGAGAGAAAGAGAAAGAAAGAGACAGAGAGAAAGAAAGGCGGGGGAAAAAAAAGAGAGAGTGAGATAGAGAAAGAGAGAGAGAGAAAATCTCTGTCCATCCAATGCCGGTAGAATTACATCTGCCGTTTTGTTGGAATGGAGGCATTTGGACGAAATAATATTTAATAAAAGTCTGACATAAGGCCATCCAGAACAGGCTCATGCGTCATTTGTTTCTCATTTACAGATTAGAAATATCTAACAATAAGAAAAAGATATCTTTCTATTATACGATCCGTTCACCTGACTCTAAGATATTTAAAATGATCGCTGAGTATTAGGGTTCTGATATAGCAATAAAGGAACTTGTTCTTTTTAGGCGAGGGACAGAGATTTGTTTGCTTAACAGCACATCAACTCCTCATGGGTCATTTAATGCTGAAATTTAATTTTCTTGGGAGTTTTGAAGTAATAAAAGTGATATATGTTATTCTGCTTTCACAATTGAATACATGGTAGATGATACTCAGCTTTTGTGCACGTGTATAATTTGTGGGGACATAATTACTAGAGGCGGTGATATATGTGTTTTATATTGTAGCTTTGTTGAAGTTATATTTTGGAATACAGTTTGATTTAAGAAATTGTAGGATATTATATGAATTAATGTCATGAAAGAGTTCTTTCATTTTGGTTTTTTGGTTGGTTGATTTTGTTTAGCGGCATATCAACACCTTTATGAGTTATTTAATGCCAAAATTAATTATTTTGAATAATTGTAAGGCTTCAACTAAATATATACTATAAATAAAAATTGTTGGTAATTTTTATTGCAAATAGGTATTGTCAGTAATTTTACTATAACAATTTTTTTTTTTACTGAAATAGCGATTAATTTTTGTTTTAGGGGATTTATTATTTGCCCATAGCTGGGACACTAAAAAGGTGCTACCACTCAGGCTCAGAGTGGACCTGGGAGCAACAGCAATTAAAAGGTGGTTCTACGCTCCTCAAAACGTTCAATCTCCCAATCAGAGGCCTTGCTGCTGGGTGTAGTTTATCGTCATGCCCAGGACTGGAGTGTGGGAAGAAAGGAATAAGAACCAATAGTAAGAAAAAAAAAGTAAAGCTGTTAGCAGGAGGAACAGCCTAAGATAGGAGCTATGAGTTGGAGACGTCGAAATTAATCAGAATGCAGAAATTTAACTATCTGGGAAGTGTATTGATAGACTACAGAAGACGTGACACCGCAATCTGAAGTCATATAGGGGTACACAAAGAAGCCTTTCAAAAACTAAACAAAGTATTAAGAAACAGGAAAATTTCGTTAGAAATAAGGAATAGAGTGCTGAAATGTTATACAATATCAGTACTCTGAAATGGTATGGAATGCTGGGCAGTTTTCTTACGGATGAAGAAGAGACTTCAGGCAGCAGAGCTATACTTCCACAAAACGATGCTGAGAATATCATGTACGGAACATGTGAGCAACGAGGAAGTTTTAATGAAATTGAATCTTATTATCAGAAAGAGACAGTTGAAATTTCTGAGACAAATAATGAGGAAAGAGGGATTAGAGAATTTGACACTCAAAAGACAAGTTGAACGTAAGGAGGGAACAGAGAATAATCTATCTAATAAAAGATATGAATCCTCTTCTTCTCTCCCCAGCTATAGGTAAATGGCAGGACAGAGCGGGTTCTATAGACTTAGATGACAACTGGTCTACCGCAGAAAGGAATGGCAACCTACTGCGGGAAAAATATCTGCCCCGTCAATCATATATCGAAAGATACATGATCGCCTAAGCGTGTATCACGCACGATACATAACTGACTGAAATAGTTAAAAGAACAGGAATTAGAAGGAATAGTAAGGTGACAAACATTACTTAGAGTTATAAATTATAGGAAGTTGTGGAGAGCTATCATCGCCCACACTCTCATGATAAATAGAAAGTATACACCTAAGATTGGGGTTCAAAAAGTACTTTGAATATGAGATGTAATAGTTTGTTATCAACCCTGATATAGTGTGAGCCGACTTACTATACAGAAGCAAGCTAGTGTCACAGACTGTAGTAGTGAGGTCGAACCTCACTGGGTGTCATATATTTCTGTCTTCTTGTCACACTAAACATTATAAATAGCTGTCACACTTCATCCTGGACTCATAGCTTATCTAGTCACGCTGACCATTATTAGAAGTGTACTTATATCCGAACATATTTTTGTAGTTAGACTCTTAAGGCCATACCACGTTGAAACATTGGTGTTCGTACGATCGCTGGAGATAAACAACGTCGAGCCTGATCACTACCTAGATGGGTGACGGCTGGGGTAAACCAGGTGCCGTAAGTTTGGATGTGTGGGTGGTGCAGTGAATAACGGCTCCAAATTGAAAATCGTAGAGTCGTAGTTCCAATTCAAGTCGGGTTTGGTATATTCATTTACGCTCAGATACCCTTGGGAAAGGTAGAAACAAACCGCTTTGTATCTTATCTAAAAGCAAAATGCTAGAAGCTAAAAATGTTTTCTGGCTTTAAATAACCTGTAAAGTGTTGATAAGCCGTAAAAAAAACACAGATCAAACAATTCATCAATATACACTGAATACAGAGTTGAAAATGTTTCCTTTTTCGCTTGCACATTTTATGCACACATAATATTTTAATGAGTTCGCCCCTCATGAGATTCTTTACACTTGTGCCTTGATGCCGTGCTAAATGAAATTAGGTACATTGCCGTCGGGGAGGGAATAGCAAGATAGTTTTGGTCGACATAAACTAGTCTTGGCGGAGGCCTCATACTTCTAGATTCGTGGCAGACTAAGTTATTATCATGGCATACAATCGCGCAACGATAACATATAAACTATGAATAAAAAAAGCATCACACACATACATACACAAACAAAGAGGTATATATATATATATATATATATATATATATATACACAAATTTTATATTGATGTATATATGTATATGATGTATATGCACAAGGCCTTTTTAATGTGGGTATCTCTGAGCCCGTAGGCCCAGCCAAAAATAAATAACTATCCAAACCCGCCGAGGCGGGCCACTTCCGTCAACCTCCCCCAACGAAACCCTACCCTTCGGCGGAGCTCCGTCCGGGTTCCTCTCTGCAAGCAGAGAGTTCGACAGCCACCCCACCCGGCAGCTCACAAAGCGCAGATACTACACTTTGATCCTAGCCACCTGGCCGAGCGGGTATTCTTTTTATGGATACAAATATTTAAGTAAATTCTCTGTTTATAATAAAAGGTATTAAACAACATTTACCGGTCTCAATGTCCGAGAAATTTTCAGAGAAAATATTCGTCCTCCGACAGGATTCGAACCTGTATCCTATACGGAACCGTCATTTAGATTGACGTGCCTTAACCGATTTGGCTACAGAGGAGAGTTCGGTTAGCATGGTCGAATTTACTGTCTTTAAACTTCTATCTTCCATGAATCTCTCACGTACATTCATATCTGCTCAAAGCGCATCCAAATAATTGTCGGACTTCGTTTATTTTATGATGTGTGACGTCATTTATTTACATTTGGATCCGGCACATTGTCATTATCACTGGCACACCTGATCCTTCTTTCTACTAGATTCTCTTTGAGATACATCCACACAAACAACATTGTTTTTAAACATTTTGTTAAATTTTGAGATCATTTGAGCGAGAATTGGCTATGTTATTAGACTGCAAAATGATGTCAATTTGTTTTGGGATACTCTGTACAGCCGGAGAAGCAGACAAGATATGGCATCCATATTACCAAAATTCAGCACTTGAAATTTCAAGCATCAGTATTTCTCATTCCGAGTCGCTATCCATTACATCGTCGGTACATCTGACGGAAAGCGGGTAAGAAGGCGTGAAGGCCATCATTGCAAAAATAATTCTATTTTACAATCATCCGTCTATTCGTACAGGATAAGCCGTTTTTCAACATGGCGAACATTAACAGCAATCCTGTTAAATGATGAATTCATTTTATAAATACTAAAACAGACTGCTAATAATTGCAATTAACACTAATTATACCTTCAATTATCTATACCTCTAATTATAATGCTGATAGAAATATCTTTCTCTGCCATATTAGAACAGTTAAAGACAATAAATATATAACTCCAAGCGTAAACTGCCTTGTGGCTGCGATAGTTACGTATTTAACGCCGATGTTTGAGGTTGGTGGGAAAACTATCATTTCGAATGTAAATTCTTCTCGCCAGTAGCGTTTTCCTCCATTTGAAGGACAGGCGGGTTAGAATCTTGCTTATATGATTTCGAACTAGTTACCATTCAATCGGGTAATATATAGCTTAAGTTTATGACACATTACTGTGGCTTGAAATACCGATTGCTGAATTTTGTGACAAGTATTGCTGCCATTACTAGTCTTGGGCTGCCCGTCTCTAGATCCTTGACAAGCTCTAAAGGAAGGTCTGCAAAGTTAATAGTTCTGATCTGGCATTTCGGTATTCATCACTTTCCCATTGTCATCACCTGGTCTCCCTTTGTCTTTTCTACAAATATTTCCATGGCATTTTTAAAAAATTCTCCACCCTCCTTGCTACCTCGAACGAGGGAATTTAAGCGTGCTGCTAGATCTGCTATTACATCTCGTCGTTTTATTGTTGAAATAGACAGATGAAATCGTATGTTCTATTCTAAAAGTTTCTTTTCTCTGGAACTCTCTTCCAGGTTTTTTTTTTGCTTCCCTGCCACCTGCAATCATAAAAATATAAGTTCAACGTCAATCGCTATCTTCTGTCTTCATGATCCCTGTTCTTTTATTGTCTTTTCTACTCACTAAAGTCTTCTCTTTCTTTTTCTTCTTCTCTCAGTAATCCATTGCATCTTAGAGGCATTAGCTCTTTGCTTGGGGTGAAATGATTGAAAAAAAAAAAAAGTACATCCTCCTAAAAGAGTTTTACACTACATTGTCTTTGCAGGACATGCATTTTGATTTTTATCTGTATATCTAACAATAAAAAAAAGCTTGTGTTTCGTGGAACAAAAAGAAATAAACATCGCTTAGGGTATTTCTGGAAGATAACGTCTTTAAAGCAAAGAGCATTTGTAATTATAGCGCTCGATATCAAGATACAGAGCATTAACAGTAATAAGTAAAATTAAATGTCATCTTATCTACCCCATCTCTGAGTTTCCTGTAGATTGCATCCACTAGTCAGTAGTCATTTTTTTTACTAACGTTCATCCAATACTCAAGAGTCACTCAAGGTAGAGGGTTACTGTGTGGAATTAGCGTAAGAAAGAGCATGATAGCAGGAAAAATAGCTAATTCTAGATTTGAAGAGGTCAAGATTCAATTAGCGGATACATTTCAGAGTTCAGACGGAGAGGTTAGAAGTATAAAGTTGAAGTAGACTTTAGAAGGGGCGGGATGTTACAATTTTTGGATACATTATGTACTAGTGAGCCAATCCAAATGACTTGACTCATTTTACAGTCCACCAATAGAAGGTTAACCAATCAGAAGACGTAGAATATACAATCCGTTGTGTATAAGGTCGGCCATTTTGTTTACTTTATCCGAATGTCCAGTGCCAGCTTGTCAGGCGAAGAGAAATAGAAGGAAGAACTACGCTCTGCTACTTTACCGGGATATTCACTGCTAACCTGAACTACGCTTTTCTACTGTCTTCGAAATATTCACTGCTAACCTTTGGATTCTCTACTCAAGACGACCGTCATTATGAACAACACAGGAAACCCAATCCTAAACAGGGAACAAGTGAAGAACCTCTACTCCTGTTCAAAAGACTTGGAGGAATGGGAACTAGACAATAAGCATACCTATCTATTCCTATTGGGAGAGGAAAAAATTACTGAATAAAATTTCAGATTTCAGGCGGAGACTTTAGTTATGTGCCATGCGTGATACACGCGTAGGCGATCATGTATCTTTCGATACACGATTGACGAAGCAGATTTTTTCCGCAGCAGTTTACCATTTCTTTTTGCGTTAGACCAGTTACCATACAAGTCTATAGAACCCGGTCTGTCCTGCTATTTAACCATAGCTGGGGTGAGAAGAATAGGATTCATACCTTTCCCAACGGTGTTAGTACGTAAGGGAATGTAATAGATTCGTCTGGAATTCGAACTCGGCTCTCCGATTCCTCAATCCCAGCCGCTATCCATTACTTTACTGTGCTTTCTCAACGATAAATTTTACAACAAAATTACCAACAATAAGAAGTACAGAATTGAAAGAACCGGAAACCCAATCTTAAAGAGGAAACAAGGAATAAACTTCTACTCCGGTTTAAAAGAGCGGGGAGGAATGTGAACAGGACGGTAGGCGAGGTCTTGCTAGTAAAACTGTATTTACATACAGAAATCATATTTTTCTTAAAAGGTCTTACATATATATATACGATAGTCTGTCAGTAGAGCTTGCATTAATTCCTGACGAATGATATAACTATTTAGGCATTAAAACAAGGTAATCGGAAGCTTACATAATGTTTTGGCGCATAAGTATAAATGATTGAAAATTTATTGTTTTTATTTAATTATAACTACCAAGTCCTTCAGAGGTTCTGTTTTTGAATTGCTATAATTAACAATTTTATTCAAAGGTAAATGGCATGAGACTAGAGTTTGTCTAATGGCAATCTGAAGAATTTTAAGAAAATATTTTTTTATGAAAATAAACCTAATTTTACAATCAAGTACGCTAGCTATTGGATGTTACCTCCCCGAAAATCAGTCTAAGGGCAAAAAATGAGAATATCTAATTTTTATTTATTACTTTTTTATCTTGTCTGTATATAAAAAAGAAAACATATATTTATCATTGTTGTATCATACCTACGGACGATAATGGGTATGTTTCCATTCAAATAAATACAGTAGTAAATACTGTATGTTGGTCTCAAGTTGGAAATTTGTCTCCAGCTGGTCAAACTCTGTCTCCGGGCAGAGAGGATCCCCAGATGAGGCTATGTCGAAGGACAGAGTCTCGTTCCGGCAAACACCTACCCGACACCGTTTTATAGGGTGTCTACGGGGAATTTTTGGTCGAACCTACGGGCTCGGATACCCCACATTAAATTCGGCCTTGTGCTACATCTGACCTCGTGGGGCGGTTGGTAGATATCCTGCAGTTGAAGATCTATTGTGGAATTCACTTGACTCACTTCTAGCAGTTGACTACTTCGAAGCGCCGCTGGCGAATCTTATGTTTGTTGTTCTTGTCCTAAGTATTATCGTTCATTACATTATAATCGTTTGATTATTCTATTCAGTAACCTTCCCTAGGTTACAACAATTAAACTTCTGATTTCTGTGTATATATATATATATATATATATATATATCACTAGAAAAATGTATTTATTAGTTTTCTGGTTCCATCAAAGCAAATCTTTTGCCCTTGGTAAGCAAAACATTATTGTTGAATAAAAAAATGTAGTATTTTGAAGATTCAAGAATTTTAATTTTGCACCGGATGCCCAAAATGTTGACATATTGATTATCTTGCAGACTTGAATTTAACCAATTTATTATTTAGCGTATGCGTTGCACTCTGCCATTATCTCAGATATACAATAAACCATTTCTTTTTTAAACACTGTCTATTTTTAGTGAAGATAAAGAAAGCATACATAAGAAAGAAAGAAAGAAAGAAATGGAGGGAAGATAGTGGAAACCAATAACGCTCTCATGCGTTTAACGTCTGCTTCAGTGAAATGAAAACATTGTCATCTTTTAATTTTTTTCTTTTGTTCCTTCCTAATTCTTTAGATAATGAAATACATTCGAATTTATGTTTCTTATTGTAATATTATATTGAAGTTGTTAAGCTCAAATATCTAAAGATAATATCGGAAGATATTTCATGGTTATTTTGTAATTGTAAGAAACATATTCGATCGTTAACTTAAGAATTATATTTTGTCAAAAATGAAAAGAGGAAAACAGTGTAATTTTTATGGCTTCAGCTAGCAAAAATCCTTTGACAAATTTAGCGAAATATATGACAAAGTGAAAAAAGTTTTCGTTTTATGTTATATAATTCTTTATATATCTAGAAAAATTTTAGGAATATATATGACAAAGTGGAAAATTTTTCGTGTCCTATAATTTTCCTATATCAACAAATTATCAACATAACAATATCAGAATATATATGACAAAATGGAAAAAAAGAGTTCATGTTATATAATTCTTTATATATCAAGAACAATTTTAGGAATATATATAACAAAGTGAGAAAAGTTAGATTTCCTTAAAATTCTTATTGATACATAAAAATTTATTTAGAAAAATATGACAAATTGGAAAAATCTTTGTGATGCTTTTCAACCGGATGAAACACGTCACAAAAACTTTTCCAGTTTGTTATATTTTCTAAATAATTTGTGGATATATAAAATTATACAAAATTATATATCGTTATATCATAACAATTTATACATCGTTTTTTTTTTGGGGGGGGGGTTGCTCAAAGACAAATATATCGCAGAGTAAATCAATGGCAACATCCAGGACTAAAGTTACAGAAATAAAAAAAGGAAGAAAACAGTACGCAATGTAGAATAATTAACATTAGAATAATTCTCTGTAATTTTCTTTTTTAAAAATTCACCTAATTCCAATATTCAAATATTTTCATCATTTTAACAAGACGTCAAGCAAAGGTTTGGTGGCACGGGTTGGGGTTGGTTAAAATTTCAAAGACTTTTAACAGAAACAATAGTGACACTTTTAATTATTTAAAATGTCTTTTACATATGAATAAATTCGTCTAGATGTGAACGAATTTTAAAACAACTCTTAATGTTCCTCTTGTTTGTTTTTTTTTTTTTCAAAACTGATAATATTTAACAAAACCCAAAAAGACACAGAAAATGTCTCTGCTGACTGCTTATGCAGACATTTTATACAATAATAATTAAACTTATTTCTTCATCAAATTAAGCACGACACCAATTATGATAGCAATGAGTCGTGTCACGTAATTCTCGCATGCCCTCCATTCCGCTCGGACAAAGAGTTCTTTGTTTTCATTTGCCATGCAAGTTTTCTTATATGTTGGAGAAGAATAAAAATCGTTTTACTGCGGTAAGAAATGAAAAAGTTATCGATACATTTATTTAAATAATGCCGGTATGCATTTATATTTTAATAAAAATAAAACGAACATGCGTATTAATACATTTGCTAACTTTTCGAATAAAAACTGTCGCCACAGGTCAACTTTTGACACTTGTCAACCATCGTTTGACATTATACTAGATTACAACTTTCCACAGTCTGAGACAATCGAAAAAAATAAACAGTCATCCTCAAAACAATGTCTTTAAATTAACACACTTATTTTTATGTATATATCTATCTCTCTAGACAATGTTTCAGCCAAAATGTTCGACCAAACATCGTTTAGAGTGTTTCTAGATTAAAACCGTCCAGAGTTTCAAACACTTCGAAAGAAAATATATTCTTTAAGGCAATGTTTAAATTAACACTCTTACTTATGTGTATTTATGTAGACAGTTAGGTAGTTGTGTGCGATAGTGCAATAGTTAGTGACTCATAATGTAAAATCGGTATGCTGCGTTCGATTACGAGCTACTCATTATATTCAATTTCGCGCAAAGGCCTTTGATAAACGTATGAGACTATTTCTTCTCCCACAGCTATGGGTTAAATAGTAAGGTAGATTGGGCTATTCAGCGTTTGCTGATTACCGGTTCGGAGAAGGAAAATTCTTAATTCCCAAAGCAGAGTAGATAGAAAATGTATCAGCGATGGTCATACTTATTCACTGAGTAGACAGCCATCAATCTGTACCTATGTATGTATATATATATGTATGTATGTATGTATGTATGTATGTTTGTCTTGGGTTAGTCGAAAGGTGCTTTTAACCATTCCTTTGCATATCTCCAAATTAAAACCTTCTAGATTTTCAGATACTTCGAAAGAAAAAATATTTTTAAAACAATGAAAATCTTTAAGCAAACACGCTTATTTTTATGAATATATGCCGCAAAATTTGCATGTTCGGAGCGCAGTCGTACCCCAAGAAAGCTGTAATTACCAAGATTATCAGGTTTACAACGATCTTATCTACACACACACTGTGGTAAGTTGTGTTCCAATCAATCTGGACTGACCAAACATTTGAAAATGCATACCTAGTTGTTGTGGATTCCGCGTGAAAAATCGGTCTCCAATAAATGACAAACGCAAGTATTTAAGCTAAGAAATTAAATGTATTTACAAAAAATACAAAAGGTAATGCTGTTAGTAAAATCCAGGAACGCCGGTTAGTATTAATCAAAGATCGCTATATACAGTCTCGAAGTAAACTTCCTTAAAGTCGGTCGTCCTTGTAACTGACTTCTAACGTCAACTCAATCACAGTGTCTATGTACTTTCCACCCTGTTCCTCTACCTTCAAACTCTCTGACTGACTGACTGTGGCTATTTTATGGCAGCAGGACGAGTCCATTTATATCAGAAAATGGTGGACCCCATAACACTAGTGAATCTAGGAAGCTCAAACTTCCCAACGATCAATGGCGTATACCAGACTTATATGCAATAAATCTTACAAATCACTTGCCGACTTCAAGAGCCAGTGTAGGCTTCATGAGCGCCAATGCTTATAATGAAAATCATTGAGTCGACAATACCTATCTATCTATCTATCTATCTATCTATTGGATTGGTCAAAGAGTTCGTTTAACATTTATTTGGCGTGTTACTTAATTGCAAAATTCCAGACTTTCAAACACTACGAAAGATAATATATTCTTTGAGACAATGACAATCTTTGAATTAAAATGTTTATTTGTATGGATGGATGTATCTCTTTATCTGTTGTGTGGGCCAAAATGTTCTTTTAACACTTATTTACAAGCTTTAATATATATATATATATATATATATATATATATATATATATATATAATTGTGTATTTGGGCAGTAATCCCTCTTTTATATATCAGTCAGTTATGTGTCATGCGTGATACACGCGTAGGCGATCATGTATCTTTCGATACATGACTGACGAAGCAGATTTTTCCCGTAGTAGGTTGCCATTTCTTTCTGCGGTAGAGTAGTTGCCATCCAAGGCTATAGAACCCGGTCCGTCCTGTTATTTATCCCTAGATTTTACATAAGTTTTCTTAAAAACGACTGACAAGCTACTACACTTAAATTGTTTATTTCATTTTTCTTTTGTTCTTGTGGGTTTTTGTTTTGTTTTGTTTTCTGGTCATAAACCATGTAGAAATTGCCCGAATGTTCTGTATATCTGTGCATATCTATATATCTATAGGAATCTTGTATTTTCCAAACATGGTCAGCATATAGTGGCCGTGTTCATAGTTGTTATTGTGTGTTTACTTTTACTATTTTTATTAATAATGCTTCCATTTGTATAAAAAAGGCTAAAATTAATAGAAACCTTATTAAATATTTGGTTTGTTTCTAAATTAAAATCTTCTAAGCAATAACAATCGTTTAGTGAACACATTTATTCTTATCTATCTATCTATCTATCTATCTATCTAATATGTCCCGGAAAGGGATATATTTGAACGAAGTAGCTAAGTGGTTTTGACTACTGTAACCAAGTAGTACGCGGTAGCAGTAATCGACTGGTACTCGTCGTAGTCGTAGGTAATAAGTGTAGACCAATAGAATAGCCAATGGCGTAGTCCAATGGGCGTCGTCATAGATTAACACTCTGTCGTACCTACACGTCCGTATGTATTTATGACGGACACCAGCCAATCATTTTTCCAGTGAGGGGTAACTCGGGTGTATGCATATTCCATTATATCACTATCTATCTATCTATCTATCTATCTATCTATCTATCTATCTATTGCACGAGGAGCATCATACAAAAAGAACTCTTATCATTCTATTTTGATCATTCAGATCATCGTATATTTGTAAAAACATGTCAAAATTCCTTCCTTATTCTTACAATTAAATTTCTGATATTGATTTTGACAATGACAAAGAATTTCTGATGCTGTGCATTCTTTAAAAAAATAAAAATGTAATACCACCACAAAAGTTTATAAAGAAGGTACTATAAAACATTAAACCTTTTAAAAGTGGTTTGGTGAAGTTTCGGGCTCAAGGTTACGGGGTTAACGGATGATCCCCGCTAGGATAGTTCAACTGATCAAATGGCGGCATTAGACAAGAATAATTATACGAGGCGAGTGATAGTCAACAGACTTAAAACTATCTTATTGGTTCTGTTAGTCGTTTTTATGTGTGGCTTCAGATAGGTGGAGAAAATCCATAATTTCGGATGCAATTCAGTATATAAACATTACGCAATGTTCATTTTTTTATGTAAAACCGTGACGAGTGATGAAAAGTGGATACTTTACAATCATGTAGAACACAAGATATTGCGCAGGAAGCATAGTAAACCAACAGTAACAATGCTGAAGATCAATCTACTTTCAAATGAAATTGATGCTGTGAATAATGTGACATTTGTAAAGAAAACCTTATTATGAACCCTTTCCGGTGAAGAAAACTATTAATTCGAACAAGTATTGTCCTCACTTATACCAACTGAAGATTTTAATCGTTGAAATGCTTTCGCCCTGAATTAATTGAGTGCAAGGTTATTATATTCCAACAATATCATATTTCTTTGATGGTCAGGCTAATATTTCAACAGCCTCTCTAGGATGTTTAATCATTTTTCGTATTTACGAGATATTCTATCTTCGGATTAAGGTTTATTCCGTTCTTTTAAGATTTTAATTCCTAGAAAGACTGCTAAAAAACTGAAAGAAAGATAAACGTTTCGTTAAAATTGCAAGAGAAGACGAATCCATATGTTTGACATTTTAATGTTATTTCCCTTGGAGACATATGCAATTACTCACACTACATATCATTTTTTTTAATTATCTGTGAATTGCATTATTTTTGTAACGAAAGTTGGTGGAGTGGTTTTGTGTTACCGTCTCCATGATACTGAACTCAGAGTTTTCCGTCTCTTGGTTGCAACCCAAGATCAGAGAATCCAGTCAAGTGTTCTTTATTTGTTACTTGTTTCTTTAAGACTTCGTCGTTTCTCTCATGTTCCTTCCATAGTATTCTCAGCATCCTTCTGTAGGACCACATTTCTTTTGCTTCCAATTTCTTTTTCATCTGTGGGGAGATTGTCCAGCATTCACTGCCATGCATGAGGATTGATATCACATAACAGTTCGACAATCTTCTCTTTGTTTCTAATACATTTTTCCTATTGCTTATTACTTTGCTTAGCTTTTGGAAGGCACCATTTGCTAATCCGATGCGCGTACGGATTTCGATATGTCATTTTTCTTCTGTTATCACTACCTTGTCTTAAACCAACTTTTCTCATTTGACCTTGCTCAGATTAGTATCGATAGATCAACTCTTTAACCTTAGAATACACACAGTCTTACGGTCTTATCACGGTGAAACACCGGTTCTCGTACGATTACCGAAGCAACGTCGAGCCTGGTCAATACCTAGATGAGTGACCGCTTGGGAATGCCATGCGCTGCAAGCTTAAATGCGCGGATGGTGTAATAGACAACGGCTAGGAATTCAAAATTGGAGAACCGAGTTCCAATTCCAGTCAGTTTCGTTATAACTAACGTGAAAATATCCTCGGCAAAAGTATGAATCCACATATACTATACCCCAGCTATGGGTTAATTAGTAGAACTTTTATTCGTAAATAATTATTATCTCATTTTTCAATTTAAAAAAATATATTTGCTGGCTTTAAATAACCTGCGAAAGGTTGATAACCCGTAAAAATAAAATCAATCAACCAATAATATACATAAAAGAAAATGAACGCGAAAATTGCTTTAATAAATTGCAGGATGTTAGAACAACAGAATTTTATGAGAAAAACTATTTTCTTTGCAGCTTTTACTATGGAGAGTAATAATTTTCTTTCATGATGCGTTCTTCGATAAATCAGTCTTTTTTTCAAATGAATGTCTACCATAATACAACCTTTTATAGATTATATTTCTTTGTGGGGTTTCTTTTAATCATTTTACTCCAAGTAAAGCAATAAAGCTACTAAGGCGCAATAGGTTACTGAGTGTTAGAGAATATGATAAAATCTACTATTAAGGTGTGAGGACAATAAAAGAACGATAATTAAGAAGACGATAAGATGATAACGATTGACATTGCATTTAAATTTTTGAATATCAAAGTTGACTGTGAAGCAAGAAACCGGATGAGAGTTCCACAAGCGAGAGGTGCGATAGAAGAAACTGTTAGCATAGAACTTACGATTACATCTAACCATTTCATTTGTAAATTGATGTGACTTTGCACTTTGCTCGAATTCATAAATTTCTACGCACTAGAGAGGAAGATTCATCAGAAGTTTAAATTAACTGGAAGTTTTTTTAGTTTTGGGTTTTTTTTTTTACTAAAATGGCATCTGCTTTAAACTATAATTAATCTGATTTGAAAAAAAAAAAATTATTTACTTTAAGTTTAAAATATCGCTTTCATTTTTTTACACGACTGTAGCTGTTTTTAACCCGGCAGTAACTTATTTTTTTCGAATTAAAATTTAAAAAAAAAAAAATGAAAACAATTTTTGTAAAAGTTCATTATTCAGGGCAATAGTGTCCTTAATATATCTTATTTAAAAAAGCAAGTTAAAGCTTTTCTAATTAAATAATGTCAGAGTTTTATTCCATTTTTAATTGTACTATTCAGAACAGATTTTCGGTAAATGGTGTTTCTATTTACCATAAGCAAATTGATGATTTAAATTCTCCAAGGAATCCTGCTTTTAATTAATATAAATATGAAGAGGCTGAAATTTTAATTTATTGAAAATGGGAGTAAAACATGCAAATGAAATATTTTTACCAAGAATTTTTTTTAATTTCAAAAATAATTTAATTCATTTGTGAATAAGTCCTGAAAATTTAATTAACATCCGAAAATAGATTTTTGCAAGAATTTCCCTAAAAAGCGTGTTTTTCACACGCACGCACACGCACGCACACACACACACACAAACACACACACACACACAAAATAAATTTAACAAATTTTTTTTTTCAAATCCCTATACTAACTTTTGGTTTACCCACCGAAGCAAGGAAAATAAGATTTTTAACACAAAATTTTGGACCTGCTTTCTCCGCAATTTTATGCCTAAATTTTTTATTTTTCTTGCGTCATCGGGTGGGCGAAAGGGATTTTTAGCATCTTTTTTTGGTGTTAAAAACACATTTTTGGGAAATTCTTGCATAAATCAAATAATGGTCGGATGTTAAATAAATTTTCAGGCATTAAAATATGTAATAAAATAATAAAAATGATTTGATGTTTTGTTTTAATAAAAACATAAGCATTTTGACGATAAAACTTTGTTTTTATCAAACTTTGGGACTTTTTAAATCATGATATACTTTTTCAGAAAATAATGCCGGTAATGTTAATTAGTGATAAGCTGTTTCGTTTAGCGAAATCCTACATTTAATGTAAAGATTCTTTAGTTGTTTAATGCCAGTTTTCGATTGTCACACTATCTTACACTTACTTACTATCTTATAAAACGCAGATTGTGTGTGTGTGTCTGTCTGTACGTTTATATATTGGTTCGGATTTCCTACATTTTTCAACCGATTTCAACAAAACTTCACAGGACTACATAAAATTACCTTGCGGTGGTTCTGACAGCGCCCAAAATTGGAAAAACACAATTGTTTTTGCACGAAATCAATTTGAAAACACGATTAAGAGGCATTAATGAAAGGGGGACAACTCATATCAAGTTATACTTATTAATATCGAGTTATCGAGTTATACTTATTATAAAACCCAGGTTGTGTGTGTGTGTGTGTGTGTGTGTTCGTTTATATATGGGATCGGATTTCTTACATTTTTCAACCGATTTCAACAAAACTTCACCTTTTTTTGGCAGGTAGTGTTTCTTATTGTCTTGCACACTTTTTTCTTTATTTTTACATTCAGAATGCTTTAAAAATTCCATTTACAAGACAATTGTTTATAATAAAATTCTATTCAATCGGTAGACTCATAACGATTGAAAACAATGTTTTTGTTTGAGTTTGGGTTTGACCAATTCGTAAAAAAAAAATAAATAAATAAAAAAACTAATTAATACATGCGTGTCCATCAACCTTAAACAATAATCTTTGTCAATTTTATTTTTCAGTCTTTATGATGGTTGATACTTGATCTATCTCTTACTGTTACATCCCCGGGCAACGCCGGGCTCTCCAGTTAGTATTGACTAAGTCAGTGACTCACTGTTAATTTGCTTATAGACCGAACATGGGAGCAACAAGGACGTTTTAAGGAAAATCGGAGCAAAAAGGACACCTGTACTTTAATTTAGAAAGAAGCTGTTGAAATTTCAGAGACGCATAATAGGACAAGCGGGTTTAGAGAATTTGACACACAAAGGACACAGTGAAGGCAAGAGAGTTCGCTGGAAACAGCGACTAATCTCTCTACCCTATGTCTCTTGACAATGTTAAAGAGGTTGATCCGAAGAAAGTGGATGTGAGGGTGATTTAATGAATAGCGGCTCGGAAATCAGAGACACTGGTTCGAATTCCAGCTGGACTCGTTACATGTACTTCCGCGTAAATCACTTTCGAAAATATTTTAAATCCATCTCTTCTCCCACCAGCTATGGGTTAAACAGAGACGCTTGCATCTGGAAAAATATTGTAATTCTCAAAAATTATTTATGAAATTTCACTCGCAAAAAGTAAAGAATTATTTTTCTTGCCATCCTGAAAATATGCTTCGGTTTTAAATAACCCACAAAGGGTTGATAAGCTGTAAAAATCAAATCAGTCAATGAAGAGGGAGTAAAAACTTGGAGATATAAGTTACTAAAAGGAACTAATTGAAACTTAGATATCCATAAAATATATCATATAGAATTAGAGCAATCTACTACCCCCTCCCCCGGGAACTAAATAAATGTTTCGGTTCGAAATTCCAACGTATATCACCTGGAGAAGGCTGGAGTGTGCAACAGCCGAAACGTCTGAATATGACAATAAAGATAAGGAAAACAGTCCGAATGATGTAAATAGTGTAAATAGTTACAATACCTCAACTTAGAAATATAGACACGAGTAATATTGTTAGTGATAATATTATTTTTTATTTTTCTAAAGATGAAAGTTTTATGATGATGATAGTTTAACATCGTCTCTTTTAATAAATGACGACCTGAGTCGTTCCGATGAAAAGTAAATTAACTTTACACGAGCGAAACTGTTGCAGAGTAGGACTCAATGTATTTCCTGCTCTTCCCTACTACTGTGAAAATGGACTGTTCTTACTTATGGCAAGTAGTCACATAAAGGTCCCATTATTTATTTACTCGGTAAGGTAAGGTATTAGGATATTGAAAAAACTGGAAGGAACCATTTATTTAGGTTAATTTACGCTTGTTTTGTTTTCAGGTTTTCTGTCAAAGTTAACTTAGGGGATGTAGGGTCATTGGCCCCTTTTATTTTTGTCCTCGCTTTCTTTGGTTAAATTCCTACAACCCTCCACCGTTAGGTGAGTAGAAATATCAGTTCTCTGGTGGTTGAGGGATGCCTTTATTTATTTTGAGTGTGTTTTTCGTATAGTTGTGTGTGGTTGGTCAAATGATTGTTATAAATTATCTAAGTCCCGAATTAATTTCGTCAGGTTAACTGATGTTTCTACCACAATTAAGGGCTGAGGTATTTTTTTTTTTTTTATAACTAACATTATTTTGTCTAGTTTTTTTTTTTGGGATATAGTATTACACATATTGTAAATATTCATTGGGTTTCATTTTTAAAATTGTTATTTTATTCCCCGGACCTTAGACAAATTGTACATATGGGGACTAATTAGGACTTTGTAGAGGTATTATGGTGGTTGTAGTAAGAATGGTAAGTAAGAATGTCGTGTTTTGGTACAAGGAATATTCTATGATTTGTTTGGTCCAGTGATTGTGGCTAGCTACGTTTAAGATAAAACAGATTGATGACCAGCCTTTTCCATGACCTCCTTTTGGCCTTGTGTCATATTTTCTGTATTTATTTCAGAAATAAATATCATTTAAGTTACTCCGTTCTTTGTATGATTATTTAATTCCTAATTCTCGGCCATTTTGAACAAAGACAATTTTACAACACACTCTCTCAGTGGTATGCTGTTTCTGCTTCTTCTTTCTGCCATTAGACTCCGCTGTGGTTTCTGTCGCAAGTAGATTTTTACGGAGTAGTGTTATCAGCACCACAAAAATGCCTTTTTTTATAATATATAATTCATAATTGTTCTTATCCTAGACTGGTTGCTAACCAAGACTTCAGAGTCCACAGCTGGATTGAAAAGAAATGAATTCATATCATTCTCAAGGGTATTTGCACGAAATAAAATGCAGCGAACTCTACTTGAATTTGAACTCTGCACACCGATTCCACTTAAGATAAATGCTACACTAGGCGTACAGAGGAGCCATTTTTTATTGTTATTATCGTAAATGAAATTCTCAAGCTCAAGTGTATTCGCATTTGACTTCTCAACTCCGACTTAGGAGCTGATTGCTCTTATTCTATCTTGGCCTTTCTTCAACGTGTCTGTCAGTGGCCATTATATAGGAGTCGATGTACCAAACAAACATATCGAGGAATATAATCGATTATGATAGTTCATTTGTCTTTATTTAATATTTTTCTTTCTTTTTCTTTTCTATTCCAGATCATGTATAGTGCTTTCGTTAGCATTTCTTTCTCTCTTTCAAATGCGAAACAGAGAGCCACATGAGAGTAGGATTTGAGTCGTATTTGATCTGCTCAAGTTATTTAGTTCTATGTATGAGTTTATAATAAACTACTTCTTTTTTTTCCCCTGGCTAGTCTTCTGTTCTTTCGAAACTCTAACTACAGCCGTCCTAATCCTCGGCTATTTTGAAAAAAGACGTCATTACAACAGATACATTACCTGTTGCATAATAATACTTGATATTTCCAACAATCGAATGATCGTTATAAATTATCTAAGTCCAGAATTCATTTCGTCAGGTTAACTGATGTTTCTACAAAAATTAAGGGTTGAAAAAGAAATTGTCATTCATTGATGTCGTCTATGATGTATTGCTTGGGTCCTGAAAACTGAAGCAAGGGACGACATGGAACGCAACAACCAGCTTGCAAAAATATGCTTGCTTGAAATCACGCTAACACGGATGGGCACTGTTGTAGAGTAGGACACAACGTACTTCCTGCTCTTCCCTACTACTGTTAAAATGGACTGGTCCTATTTATAAATATGGCAAGTAGCCACACGAGAATAGCATTTGAGTTGTATTTGAATTCCTCAAGTTATTTCGTTCTATTTATGAGTATTTAATAAACTGCTTCATCATTGTTTTCCCTGCCTAACCTTCTATTTGATGTAGGTTTCTCCGAGCCCGTAGGCTCGGGGAAACCCGCGTTAAACCCAGGCCTTGTGTCACATACATTCCTCGTGAGGGTGGGGGGCTGTTAAATATACAGCTTAATCTTCTTTTATTTCGAGATTCTTTCTAAATACAGTTTTCCTAATTCTCGGCTATTTTGACCAAAGACGACATTACAACATAAACATTACTTGTTACATAATAATACTTGATATTTCCAATGCGTCTATTGGAGGAGGTATTTTCACCAAGTTAAATGTTCGAATGACTTTTCAGTTATAGGAATTTGAAGAAAAATTTCATCAAAGTAACAGAAAGTCTGGAGGGCTTTTAGAGAAGCGGTTACATATTTCCTTGGTCATAAAAAAGGTAAGAAATACGCGCCTTTGTGTAAATTCTATTTAACAGAAATTGCGCAAAGATGCTTAGATACCGGATGTATTAAAAATTATATTTCCGCCGTTCTTATTTAAATGTCTTCTGTAAAGATATCAATGAAGAAAACGGCGACACATTTGAGCAAAATATATCAACTAAAAACGGAAACTTGATGTATCGAAAAGTCTATGTGTACGTTTAATATGCGGTGACACATAGGATTAAAAGTAAGAAAAGTCTTGATTTGTATTTAGAGTCAATTGCAGTTATGCATGTAGAATAGAAAATGTTGAATAAGAATGAAATTATTTTGCCAACAAACGGTGTTCAAAATCACACAGCATTTTGTTCTTTACACAAAAATGTCTTATGATCACGCCTTAGCAAAATCTATCTATCTATCTATCTATCTATCTATCTATCTATCTATCTATCTATTAGGTTGGTGCAAAAATAATGACGTAATAATGTCGTTTTTTGACGTTAAAAATACGTCAAAAAACGACATTATTACGTCATTATTTTTGCACCAACCTAATATATATATATATATATATATATATATATATAGAGAGAGAGAGAGAGAAAGAGAGATAGACAGATAATATTAGTGGTCAATATATATATATATATATATATATATATATATATATAAATTTTTAAGAGGATAGAATCCATGTAGAGCTCAATTTCCAGGACAGAGCAAGAATATAATATAAAAGGATCAAACAATAATATACCATGGTCATAATTTATCTATTATATTGGAATCGCAATCACGATCTAAATTCAAAACGCTGTATCCGGCGCGAATGCCAAACAGTACAGCTTGCCTTTTCCAAATTTTTGGCAGAGTGAATTGCGTTATGGTGCACTTTTTGTCACAGACGGTGCCCAACCGACACTATTATCATGCGAATTCGACAAAATTAAAAAACAAACAACGCGCATGCGCGAAATTTAATATATAAAATGGTGATAATTTGCCTTCTCGCACCGTGTATATATATATATATATATATATATATATATATATATATATACACACAAACACACACACGCATATATATATATATATATATAAACATAAAAAAACAAAACCTTTATCCAGAGAAAGTGTCGAACAAAAACGAGAATACTGAAAAAGAAAACGAAAAATGCCTAAGACAAGCTACCTCCTCAGTAAAGTGCTCGAAGTTTAGATTGCCTAAATAGAGCAGAGAACGCTTAACAACATGAGCATATTTATATATATATATATGATATAATATATATATATATAAATATAATATAATATATATAACATATATGTAGTATATATATATATATTATATACATTATATATATATATATATATATATATATATATATATATATATATATATATATATATATCAGATTCTATACCCAGGAAGTGTATTTTAAGCATTGAAACTTTTAACGTCTGCTAGATTTGAACTAGAACCCCCCATCACCACCACAATTAGATTATTTCTATTTTTTATTCTGTTTCTTTCTTACATTACATTGTGCTGCTATTGCTATTGTGATGATCGGTGATGGTATATTTTCTGGCGTTAACCGTACAGAATTCTGCAACCAGACCTTGGTACAATCACAATATCATCAATCATCGCAAAACTAACAGAAGCACAATGCGGTATGCGAACTAATAAAGGGGGAAAAATAGATCCTACTTGCGAATACGCTTTATCTGAACAGTTTTCCGCTTCTCACATTATCTCCACTTTTGTTCGGATACCATCCTACATCCGGTATTTACTCACCACTCCGGTCGCTGGATTAGGCACAAGGATGTTTTTAATGCATGGTGCCCATTCGAGTTTATATGAACCAAGGACTACATTGTCTAGTCTCCACGACTGCTGTCACGCTGCTGTTGACATCCACCAAAACTTTATCTTTAATCCAATGAGGGGGGGGGGGTGATGCTGCAGATTTTGAATCTCCGGGGCTAAGCATTCCTTCTAATTTTAAGATGAAAAAATGGATAGATACTACATTGTGACACTAAATCGAAGACCGTGCAAAAAATTGTTAGATACTATTTTGCATCCTACTAACGCCCAGTCAAGGCAGTGAATATTTACGTTTGACGTTAAAAGTTTTAAACAAGCAGTTTGAGAAAAGAATTTGAAGCCAAAGAGAAACGTTGAGAAAAAAAAAACAAAAAACATAGAAGCACATAAAATAAAGGACTGTTTATTCAACGCTCATTCCTCGTGAGTAAATAACAAATAATAAATTGCGTGCGTTCTCTAAAAACTATAGCTCTCAGCCACGACGCAAAGTGATCCCTCAAGAAAGCTCTGTTCAGATAACCCATCACTGGTATCTTTTAAATCCACCATAAATGAAAGATTTATGTCAACGAATTCAGGGTCATATAGACGAAGGTCTATATCTCGCATAAATGAGACGTCCAAATGTGGGGACTTAATTTCGGAGAAGAGATAAAAAAAAAACCAAGATACTGCAATAATTCTCAGTTTATTGGACTTTTCGAATCTTGAGATATATGCGAGGAACTTGGGAAATAATTCGGAACGAGTACCTTTCAATAATCCCTCGCGTGTCGATATAGACACAGTGTATGGACATCAGAATCAACACAGCATAATGATTGTCAGTTTCACGACTCAAGCGAACTTCAGATCATGTATTAATATTATTTGGTTCCAGTAAACAAGGGGACGTCGGAATTAGTTAAACATATTTTCATAAGCAGACCAAACAAGCAATTCTTGGTAATGACTGCAGTGACGGATCTAAAAAATGTTAATTCGGACATAAAAAAAGAAAAAAAACAATGTTCTTTCTGAAATAAAAAATCAATCTGACTTAGAAAAGTTTAGTCGGAAGTTCGAAAAACTTGAACAGACATAACTTGTTTAATATATATATATATATATATATATATATATATATATATATATATGATAATTGGTAGGGATAACGCCAAAGAGGATATAAATCTAAAGAGAGCTCAATGTAAGAACAGAGCAAATATAATAATAATGAAAGCGAGGTCCTTAGGAATCCATTACTACCAATGGATTTCTAAGGACTCCGCTTTCATTATATATATATATTTATTAAAGACATTTTTTTACGTTTAACGTTCTTTTTTATAGATACAAGTATTTAAGTAAATTCTCTGTTTATAAGAAACAGTATTAAATAACATTTACCGGCCTGAATGTCCAAGAAAGTTTCATAGAAAATATTCGTCCTTTGACAGGATTCGAACCTGCATCCTATACGGAACCGTCATTTACGCTGACGTGCCTTAACCGACTCGGTCACAAAGGAGCGTTCGATAGGTAAGGTCGAATTTACTGCTTATAAACTTCAATCTTCCATGAATCTCGTACATTCATAACTGCTCATGGCGTATCAAATGTAAACAAATTTCGTCATACATTAAGAAATGAACAAAGTCCGACAATTTTTATTTATTAAAGACATTTTTAAATTTAACATTCTTTTTATAAATACAAGTATTTAAGTAAATGCTCTGTTTATAATAAACAGTATTAAATAACATTTACCGGCCTGAATGTCCTAGAAATTTTCATAGAAAATATTCGTCCTTTGACAGGATTTGAACCCGCATCCGATACGGAACCGTCATTTACGCTGACGTGCCTTAACCGACTCGGCCACTCGGTAGGCAAGGTCGAATTTACTGCTTATAAACTTTAACCTTCCATGAATCTCCTTTTTATATTTATTTATATATATATATATATATATATATATATATATATATATATATATATATATATATATATATATATATATATATATATATATATATATATATATATATATATATATATATATATATATATATATAAGAACAATGAGATTTGTAATTCAGAGTTCTTTCCTTTAATTTTTATTTTTAACAAACAATTCTCGGTACATATTCAAACATATATATATATATTCAAGCATATATTGTTAAATATAATAGACAACGAATCTCTATTATATTTGAGCTGTTCAGGACAGGAACAGCATAATTTTTTTTAAAGCAAATCACCCCAAGCAAAGCAGGAGTGTCACTAACAATCTAGGGGTTACAGAGGATAGAGAACAACAGTTGAAGAGGCATGTTTGGGGAGAGGATATAGAGAAGGACGGGGAACCAGATCAAGGTATCAGATGATGTCGATTAACATTACACATGAATATTTGAAGATTATAGTTATCAGCGAAGCAAGCTAGAGGAAGGGAGTTCCACAGACGGGAAGTGCGAGAGAAGAAGCTGTTTGAGTAGAAGAGACGGTTACATTTAACCGTTTCGACAGTGAAAGAATGGGACGGAGATGTCAGATTAGTAGCTCGCTTAGATTCATGCAGTCTGGGAACCAGCGAAAGTAGCTCGTCGGAACAGTTGCCGTGAAAATACTTGTAGAAGAGAGCGAGGGAAGCCACAACACGTCCGTGAGAAAGTGACTGTAGACGAGATGCCAGATTAGGACCTATAAAATATCTAAATGTTGGACAGTTTTTGTCTTTATTTTTTCCCGAAACTAAAGCCACAATATGAAGCTTAGAACAGCTCATGATCAAACATAATAGACATTCGTTGTCTGTTACATTTAACAATATAAGCTTGAATAACCATCTGCTGTCCCAATACACTAAATTCAAATCAATATATATATATATATATATATATATATATATATATATATATATATATATATATATATATGAGTAAAAATCTTGGTAATCTGAAGATCCAGAGAAAAATAAAATCTCTGGTGAAATGAATTATGACAATGGAACCTTAACGTGGTGTGTTTTTTTTTTAAATTACATATATATATATATATATATATATATATATATATATATATATATATATATATATATATATATTAGGCCATCAAACGAAAATCTTTTCCACTTTTGTCATACATTTTTCTTCAAAAAACACTTCTTGATATATAAAAATTGATATATCATTATCCCCCACACACTTATATATGTGTGTGTTTGTGTGTGTTTGTGCGTGTGTGTAAACGCCAGAGAATCACAGAAATACAGAGAGTACTAATATTTTATCAGAAATACTTGGAAACCTTAGCATCTGTGTGGAATATGCAACTTACTTGAAAGGTATCGTGAAGTTGTAAGTGAGCTGGTCGCAAAAACGGATGTTAAAGCTTCCGAAGATAAAATACAATAAATTGCGCAACTGGTTCGATGAATAACTTCCGGCTGAAAAATAAGAAAAAAATTAACGAGGAATTTTAGCCAATGAAATCTTCTCCCGGCTAAAAGATTTTTTTTTTTTCTGGAATCGATGATCGTCTATAAGTAAAACAGAACCTTTCATCTCGTTGAGATAATCTTTTTTCAATTGCCATACAGGGTCGCATGTGTTTTCTTTCCATATTTCGGCATCATTTCTGGCAACACGTGAACTACTTTTCCACTCTCTTCTGCATTGTTTAAATTTCTGATTATTAACATAGCTTTCTTTTAAGCGAACCCTTTTACACATTTTTATCATCTGATCTTGAAATAAAGAAAAGTACTGAACTGTTATGTATCTTGAAAAATCTAAGTGCAACATCATTCGTCATTTTGTCATTCTAAATCATGTTCTCTTTGTCCTTTCTCTTCACTCATGCCTTTCTCATTTTCTTTCACTCTCAGTAACCCCTTGCATTTTAGAGGCACTATTGCCTTACATGGGGTGAAATGATTCTGGCACCTTGTGAACTCTTTCTCTACCTTCTTTAATACTGTTTAAATTTGTAATTATTAACATTTGTCGTGATTTTCTTTTAAGTGAACCCTTTTTCATTTTTAACATTCGAACTTTTAAATGTTTCGCAAATAATTTATGTCATTGCTTGAATACAAACAAAATTCTGATCGGTTTGATGGGGTTAAATTGGTAGCTGATCTAAAACAAAAATGAACTAAAATCTGTTGTTAACTGGGACAGGAATGGCTTGTTCCTTTTAGTGCCTCCAAAACGAAACTTCGCCTGATTAATCGTCTGGGAGAGCCCTTTCTGCCTTCCAGCAGCATGGCTAATGCTAACCTCCTGGAGAGTGGTTTGTTGCGCCTTCTTGGGTTAAAGTTTTCCGCTGACACAAAGTGGAAAGGTTATATTGAATCAATTTCTAGATCTGCTACTAGGAAACTTGGTTCCCTGAGTCGAGGTAGACAATTTTTCTCACCTAAATCTATCTTAACTATATATAAGTCTATCATTCGTCTATATTTAGAATACTGTTGCCATATATGGTCTGAAGCTCCTGTTGAATATTTAGATATCATTGATAAAATCCATGGAAGAAACTGCACCGTCATTCGCTCTGATCTGGCATCTCGGCTTCAGTCACTTTCCAACCGCCGTAAGGTAGCTTCCTTCTGACTATAGACATTTTCATGATAATTGTTCTAATGAAATCTGCCATGTTACCTAGACTTTATGAATGTAAGCGCAGCACTAGATTGGCAGCCAGACCTCATCATGGTTAGATGCAACCGTATGTTCTATGCTAACAGTTTCTTTTCTTGCTCTTCTCACTTACTGAACTCTCTTCCAACTTCCTGCTTTCCAGTTAAGTTTGATCTTCAAAAATTTAAATGCAGTGTCAATCGTTATCTTCTGTCTTCTTAATTTTTGGTCTTTTACTGCTTTCTTTTCCTTGATAACGTCTTTTCTTTTTCCTATATCCTTTCA
This sequence comes from Acanthosepion lycidas, assembly GCA_963932145.1. Taxonomy (NCBI): domain Eukaryota; kingdom Metazoa; phylum Mollusca; class Cephalopoda; order Sepiida; family Sepiidae; genus Acanthosepion; species Acanthosepion lycidas. Next base: position 28,114,743 of record OZ010580.1, on the reverse strand, counting down.
CACTCAGTAACCCACCTTTAAGCTATAGTGGCTTTGTTGCCTATCTTGGGGTAAAATGATTAAAAAATCCTTCTGCTCTTATGTTTAACTTTTGACCCTGTAAGAGGCTAAACTGACTGAAACCAACCAACTATAAACATAGAATGCCATCGAAAATACTTTGATCGCTGAATAATAATGCTATGAATTAATACGAATAAAAGATTCTGTCCAAAATAAATTTTGCATTATCCTCATTCAATCTTACCCTCAGTTTCGACAAACCGAAACTGGATTTCTAAGTTGAAATTCCCTCTGCGTCTTTAACTGAGATTTTGCTTAGATAGTCATGAGTGCCGGAAGCCTATCTGACTTTCATAAGGATGATCGGTTGTCATATCCGATGTCTGTGTCTGTCTCTCTTGTGACAGACGCTAATGACAATGAGGCTTTCATGTAGACTCCAGTAAGGCTCATAGATCGATAGACGGATGGATAAAAGCAACTTGGGATAGCCTGTTTCATAGGTAATAGATTCTCGTCTCTTTTTCTCCTATCCAACTGTTGGTGGTAAAACTCAGGTTAAAGCGAGGATCTCGAATGCTGATTTTTAAAGAAAATAAATTTCTTCCCGCAATAAATTTATCGGCGGTTTTCACATATTTGTCTCTATACTAAGCTTAGTGCAAGATATTTGCTAGATTTATTAAGAAGTATATCAGGCAGGTGTGAACTGAAAAAAAAAGATAGATAGATAGATATTAAGAAACTGAGATAGATATGAAAAAACTGACATAGATATGAACAAACTGGGTTAGATAGATAGATAGATAGATAGATAGATAGATAGATAGATATGAACAAACTGACATAGGTAGATTTACGGGGATCATTCTGAAACATATTTATTTATGGCTCGATTCTAGGTTGCTGAGTTGATCGATCTTCTTTTCCAGAGTGCGAATTGCCTTCCACTATATATATATATATATATATATATATATATATATATATATATATATATATATATATATAGACAGATAGATAGATAGATAGATAATATTAGTGGTAAATATACACATAAATATGCAAAATATATAAATATATATAAATACATGCATCTTTTGCAAATTAATTGCAACATCCGCTTTAGTTTCATTTCATTCACCATACGGTCAGTTGTGAAACCCACTAGAGTGACAGAGTGTAATCGATTTCTATTTTTCCCTCAGATTAGGTCATTTGCAGTGGTGTGCAGTAATATGAATCTCTTTTCGGGGCGTATGATGAAATTTATTTGGCCTGGAAAAATATTGCGTCATCTATGATTACATCAGATTTTCATCACACCAGACACTAATGTCTCAACTGTCGATTAGTTGTCCTACGGCCATTGTCTGCAACGGACGTTACTCCAAAAAATCGTGCGAAAATTGTAACGCTGCACGAACACAATGGCAAGCATTACCAGTGAGCAAATCAAAGTACTATCGACTGGCCCGGAAACTCTCCTGATTTAAATCCAATCGAGGATCTGTGGTCAGTCTGCAAGGAAAGACTTCTCTGAATGAACATACGAAGTACTAACATGTGCACTGTGTCATGTTTCAATGGAAAAATAAGAAATAAAAGTAAATAATAACGGAATTATTCGTTTTGTTGCAAGTAATTTGCACAAGAGTGTATAGGGTGCGATGGAAAAATTGTCTTCTAAATTAGGCAAAAATGAAAATTACACTGACATCTCATTTTAAGATATTTTATATTTACCAACACTATACAAAAAAGAGATTTTTGGTCTCTCGCTCAACTGCGCCCCACACATATAATCAGCAACGGGAGGGTTGCAGTCTGGGAAGTTAGGGGGTCAGATGTAAGGGGTGATGTGGTCGTAGAAATTGTCTGACATATATGTCTAGGTTCTCCTGTTTGTGTGCCATGTTGGTGCAAAAATAATGTCGTTTTCTCACATATGTTACTAAAGATGATTGATGTTATAGTCGGAAACTCCACTGTGATAGGTTAACTTTTTTGTAATAGTTCAGTACACTCTTCTGCAGGTTTCAGCAATGATATATATATATATATATATATATATATATATATATATATATATATATATATGCAATAACAAATTTATCTCGACAGGTAAGTTTTAATACCTGCCTCATCAGACCGGGATTACAAAACGGTTTAAATTTATCCAGACAATATGTTTAAAAAAAATTTTTTTAATTTTTTAACATATTCTCTAGATAAATTTAAAAACTTACCTGTCGAAGGAAATTTATTATTGGATCTTTCGAGATGTGTTAAGTCTTTTCATTTGATGTATATCATTTTGCTTTCTATAGAATATATTCAGCTCTCAGACATATCTTTTTAATATTATATATATATATATATATATATATATATATATATATATATATATATTCTGCAGAACCAGTAAAATACTTCAAGTTTTCTTTCTTTTCATTATGTGTCTCCAAAAGATCAACCCTTTTTTATGACAGTAGAAGTTTATTTCTAATCCTTACTCTCCTTGAAGCTCCTTACTCTTCGTAAAGCTTCTTTTCTCCTTCACTATGCCCATCTATTGTCAATATCAGCATCCCTGTCCCTTCAAGTATTTTCACCCTCTCTCACGATATTGTCTAGTCTGCACTATCATGTAAGTGGCTCAACAATCCAGCATACGTTTCGTCGCATCTAAGATCATTATTATCATAGTTGTAAACATCGAAGAAGGTAAGTTTAATATTGTATAAACTGTCATGTTGTTACTTTGAATTTCTTATCTTCATATGAAAAAATATTTTCTTCGACCTTTCACCGCAGAGAGTGAGAAGCCAAAGTGCAGTCCCTGCACGATGATGACTCGATTTAACTTCATCTCGTGGTCTTTTGAAACGTCGAAATAAACAAAGAACGCCTCTCCCGCATTTTCATATCAAAGATCTTAATGTGCTTACCAGCAAAAATTTGTTCTAAATTCTATTGGGCTTAGAGAATATAATATCTAAGATTGAAAGCCACCATAGGTTTCACCCGCACACACATAATCATATCTATCTCTCTTTCTCTCTTTCTCTCTCTCTCTCTCTCTCTCTCTCTCTCTATATATATATATATATATATATATATATATACATATGTATATTGTGTGTATTTAGGCAGCATCTTTTCATTCATACACGTTTCATTAAATAATATAGACAAGTGTTGTCTATTTATTTTATGTAATTCTTTTTAATAACGTCTGATAAGTTTAATAACATTATCGTTGAGCGAAGAAAGAAATTCACAATATTGATCCATATTTTTTAAATACAATCTAAGCTTTTCGGTTTACATAAGCCATTATCAAAGATGTCAATTACAACATATTAAACAATATACGGACACGACAGTGATGATAGTCTGTCAATGTTTACATAGAAGATTTCTAAGCAACGATAAACACGCGCATATAAGACGCTAGAAGCGAAAATCGCACCGCATCTCATGACGTCACACATGACCACACGAGAGTGAATTGTAGAAGTATGAATCGAAAGCCGTTGGTATAAACCAATGGCTTCTGTTACCAATTATAGACATTTAAGAATATTTGTAGAGATGCCATAATTGATTTTGTTTAGGTTGGGTTTCAACTGTTTGATGTATAATGCTTCAAGGATTTTTAGTTTTTGTCTATTGTTTTCATGTCGAAGTATAATTGTGTTTTCGACAAGTATTTTACGGAATTGTGTGTGCGGACAAGCATGTTGTTTTAAATGCCTAAAAATGTGAAACAATATGAAAACAATCAGTCGTTCACTTTCTGACCGGCTGATCGGTTGTACTCTCATCCTATGGACGGGAGGAACCCGAAGGAGGCTACGCCGAAGGGTGGAGTCTTCTTCGGGGAGGTAGACCGTCCCTGAACCCGTTTATGCGGGTTCAATGGGCTATTTTGACACCCTTGTGTGTGTGTGGGGGGGTGACTGAATATCGTCAGCGAATCTAACCAAAAATTGAGAATTTTTGTATTGCATCATTATGGCACTTACTGTCTCGTGGAAGGGGGTCATATGCGAGAAGGATTTTCTCTATTTTACCCCTACGTAAAAAAATCGAAGGCTTTAGAGAAATCTACAAAAATAAGGCGGGCTGCAAATTCTTTGCTCTGACAACCTCAATAATTCGCCGGTTGATCTATTTTTCGAAAGACATTTTGATTTTTTTCGGGGAGTCTTTTCTACTTCTGCCTATATTCTGTTGAGAAGCAATGGGTTGTAAATTTTTGCTGTAATGGAGGTGAATGTGATTCTTCTTTAGTTATATTTTTTTTTTGTCGAGTCTCGATCTCCTTTCTTTGGAAGAGGAAGGATGCAACCTTTTTTCTATCATTTTTTATGATTTCTCCCCTTATATTTGGCGTTACAGAGTTGGAGTAGAATATCGTTGACATACTGGGTCTTCCAAACCTCCGGAGGAATGTTATCAAGTCGCGCTTCTTTCTTACTTTGCGAAGAAGCCGTTTCAAGTTCTGCATCTGTAAAGTTTCCAGGTTTAATGTCAAGAGGGTGTTTAATGATTTGCTCAACTTTAGTATCTATAATGTCAGAGATTTTTAAAATGATCTTGGCATTTATTCAGTCTTTCAGTCTGACTATTGGCCCTTAACATGGATTTGTTTGTTGATCTTCTTCCCCAAATACAAGGCCCAAGAGCAAATCTCAAAGTAGAGGGTTACTGTGCCATGTTGTATAAACGCAAGAAAAGGCAATAAATGAAACTTATAGGACTATGCAACAAAACATGTACTTCATATTTCTCTTGGAATTTCCTCATTGGTCATATATTCTGTTCACTGTACCCTTAGTATTTCATTTATAAAATCGCGCGCCTGCCGTTTTAATTTTTTTATACTAATGTTTACCCAGTACGATGCCAAGTGCTACTCCAGGTACAGTGTTATGGTGTGGTGTTTTATGCGTGTAAGAAAAAGCAAGAAGTGCTGTTCATTAGATTATGATAGGAAATGTAACTGTTAACCCTAGACTTGAAGAGGTTAAGAGTATAGTGATCGGGAAAACATCCTACCGGGAGTCTGTTCCACAAATTCTGTCAGTGATGGATTGTTTTTATTTAAGTCTTGATCAGTCAGTTAAGCGCCATATGTAATACACGCTTGGAAGATTATGTATCTTTCGATACTTGACTGACGAGGCAGATTTTTTTTTCCCGAAGTAGGTTGCCATTTCTTTCTGCAGTAGACAAGTTGCCAACCAAGGCTAAAGAACCAGTTTTTCCTGTTATTCAGCCCATAGCTGGTAAGGAGAATAGATGGATTGATAGCTTTGCCAAGGTTATTTGTGCATAAGTGAATCTAACGAACTACACTGGAATTCGAACTCGGCTCTCCAAGTTCTCACACTGAACACAGTCTGTCCTGCTATTCAACCCATAGCTATTGGGGAGAAGAGATGGATTCATACCTTTGCCAAGGTTATTTGTGCCTAAGTCAATATTAATCACAAAGATTGAAAGTCTACAATGAAAATGTCAGAATGAAATTGAACTACATAAGCTACAGAGATATCGATCCATTATAAATGCATTGCTTATTATTTTCCTAAAGAAATGCATTGGTAATTATTTTCCTAAAGAAATGCATTGCTTATTATTTTCCTAAAGAAATGCATTGCTTATTATTTTACTAAAGAAATGCATGACTGATTATTTTCCTAAAGAAATGAATTACTTATTATTTTCCTAAAGAAATGCATTGGTAATTATTTTAGTAAAGGAATGCATTGCTTATTATTTTACTAAAGAAATGCATTGCTTATTATTTTACTAAAGAATGCATTGGTAATTATTTTCCTAAAGAAATGTATTGGTAATTATTTTCCTAAAGAAATGCATTGCTTATTATTTTCCTAAAGAAATGCATTGGTAATTATTTTCCTAAAGAAATGCATTGCTTATTATTTTCCTAAAGATATGCATTGCTTATTATTTTCCTCAAGAAATGCATTGGTAATTATTTTCCTAAAGAAATGCATTGCTTATTATTTTCCTAAAGAAATGCATTGCTTATTATTTTCCTAAAGAAATGCATTGCTTATTATTTTACTAAAGGAATGCATGACTAATTATTTTACTAAAGAAATGCATGACTGATTATTTTACTAAAGAAATGTGTTGCAAATCGTTTAATATAGAATATTTTGAAAATGTGGTAAGAAAGAATGGTTACCTGTCAGGTTTTTAGGAAAGCATTGAAGCCAGAATAATGCTATTTTATTTGGTCTTCTGGTCCTCTTCGCAAAGGATGATGTCGTGGAATTTTTGTATTCTGAGGTAGCCTAAGAACTTAGTCTCCCACTGTGACGTCCCCCCCCCGGTGTCGCTGCGCCAAATGTGACGTCTGCCTGGCCGCGTCCGTCGTGCTATCCCAGTCACGTGACCAGTTATGACGTCACCCTGTCTGTCTCCGCTCCGTCGCCGTCCTATCCTGTCCTGTGACGACCAATGTGACTTGGTATTGGTCGCGGCACCAAATGTGACGTTCTAACCTTTTGCTGATTCGGATGGGAATCTGGTTAGATGCGGTATCAGCCTTGTCGTTCCCAGCTCGCCTCCAACGTCTGGTTACCGAAGTAACTGTTTTGATTTCCAGTCTAACCTACCCACGTTGTTATTTGATCTTAGGTAGACGAAATCAATCAGTCGCCGGGCCGTAATGCAAGCCGAGTTCGATCAAGAGCAACACCGCACAAGTATATGTAAAAGAATATAAGGTAACGACTCGAAAAGTTCAAATGTGTTAAAAAGGATAACAATATTTTATATCTGGTTGTTGAATACAGGACTGCGTCTTTCTCCCAAATCACTATTATATGGATTGTGACACTTCGTGATGTTAGGCGAGTCTTAACATCTTAAGTTGTTTTTTCAAAGAACTGGTTTTTGGTGTATCTTCAGGCGATATTCGTAAAAATTGTTTTGGTGGTATGAGTCGTTCTTCAAAAATAGAAGTTGAGTTCGGAATTGCGTGGAATTGCGTGGAATCTTAGTCAGCTTTCTGCAAGGCGTCTGCGAGGCGTCTGCGAGCTCTCAGCTCACTGCAACTGCCAACTGCACTGCCGTCCACTCGTTGCGACTCTGCTTATATGGACGCCGACCAAAACTGGTGTGGGCTTGTCGGGGTTTGAGGTTCCTTGATAACTCTAAATCCTCAATTCACTTCTTTGTTTTCGGTCAGGAAAATTTATTATTTTCCATTTTTGGAAGTCTTTCGTTTTCCCACCTTCTTCTGTTCTCACACTGGTATCTCACCTTACCCTCAGAGGGTGTCAACGGGTTTCCCCTCTCTCTCACAGTGGCATCTCATACCGATCCCTTCAGGGATAACAACAGGCCTCCTCTCCTACTTCACATGATTAACTTCGCCTAACGCTCACGCCAGCATTCAGCCAATGGGCGCCCAGCGATGTGGGTATGGCCAGACTAGCCTAGATATTTTTTTTTCTTTGAGCAAGATTTAAAAAATCTTGCTCAAAGAAAAAGAAATCTCCTCTTTCTCTTTTTCATTTCTTTCTTTTCTTTCGTAGTGTGGTCCCTTAATCACAATTCTTATCCTAAATGTCACTTCATATGGAATTCGTCAACGAGATTTTCGCCAATTATCAAGTGGGTGGTCATCTGGACGTATCGCACCTTGGTGCCACTTATTCGTTCTGATAAAATAATTTTGCTATCATAGCCAGCTCCTGACAGTAAATAGGTGCCTTTTCCAAACAACCTTTCCGTAGATAGCTAATGGTTTGGTCTTTTGTTTTTGTAATTCTGTGTGGTCCAGCGACATTTTGTTTTTCGGTCAGTGTATGACCTAATTAATTTTTATCTCCCAGCACCCTGCGGGAGGTCCAGAGGACATTTTCTTTTTCGGTCAGTGCGTACTTAATTAATATTATCTCTTAGCTTCTGTTTCGTAGGTCATTTGGCCGACCTGAAATTTTCACTATTGCCATACTCGGTGCGCCGTCATAAATCCAACGCGACAGATAGGAGATCCCACCTTCTTCGCTAATAAAATCTTTATCACTTTTCTTTCTTATAAAAAAATAACATCGTTCAGTGTCCTTTTCGTGATGGCTTCTTATCACCTAAATTTAATTCTCGCCTTTTTCTTTCTTTTTTTCTTCTTTCTTTCTAGCAACCTAAATAGTGTCACACCACAATTCATATCTCGATTCATTCCCGTCAAAATATAGTCGTGGTCTGGGCTCATAACCAATGTTGTTCAGGATGACGGTCGTCTTCGAGTATAGGATCCAGAGGTTAGCAGTGAATATTTCGAAGTTATTTCAGGTTAGCGCTGGACATTTTGGCAAAAGTAGCAGAGCGTAGTTCGTCCTTCTGTTATCTCTTCGCCTGACAAGGTGGACTGGAGATTCGGGTAGAGTAGACAAAATGGCCGCCTTTATACACGACGGATTGAATGTTCTACGTCTTCTGATTGATTAACCTTCTAATGGTGGACTATAAAGTGAGTCAAGTCATTTGGGCTAACTCACTAGTACATAATATATACACAAAAAACTGCAACAATTTTCACTAAAATCGCACAGTATGAACCCGACTGGAATTGGAACTCGACGCTCCGATTTCCAATTTCGAGCACCACCCACTCATACAAACACACCTGTTATTCCTAATCAGTCACCCATCTAGGTACTGATTAGAATCAACGTTGCTTAACTTAGGTGATCGTGCAAGAGCCGGCGCTTCAACTTGATATGCCATAATAAACCCCGGATCCAAGTTTACAACACCTGGTATTCCCAAGCGGTTACTCATCTAGGTACTGATCATACTTGACGTTGCTTAACTTCGGTGATCGTATGAGAAGGGGTGTTTGAACGGGATATGGATTTAAGACTATAATCTACCTTTTTCCAGGCTATTTGAAACCGAATTCCGTCGTTTTGATAAATTGATAGGGATAGAGATAGCTTTGATTTGCCCGCGAGTTAGATATGTATACATAGGCGCAGTAAACCGGTTGACCCTCTTTAGCGGTGATGTGGGTGCCAAAGTTGGGCCCACAGAAGTAAAACACGGAACACGGATTAGATGTAAGAAAGATATATTAACAACAGGTTACAGAGATAGTGTAAGCAGACCTTACTATAAGTTAGTGTCCAACACTGGTAGTCGTACGAGACTCTCACTGTCTCTCTGAGTCACTCCCTGTCACTCTCTGTAGAGTTCTATGTCGCCTACTTAATGTAAGCCTGGAAGAGTCTATTGTGTAGGTAGTTTCCGGTCTCACAATAAGGGGGCTTTTACCTTTCTCTATGGAAAGGCGACCAGCGAAATCTTTACCCCAAGCCACAGGATGATCTACGGTAAGAAAGGTTTTTCTCTATATCACATTTTATTACGGTATTTTTATAATTCATCTATTTTATTGATAGTTATTTCTGTTGCTATTGTTCCCTTTCTTCTTCTTCTTCTTCTTCTTCTTCTTCTTCTTCTTCTATGCACTGTATCCCTTCAGGATGTGATACTTCATGTCTCTCCACAACTTCCTATCCTCTTCAGCTATTTTTAATGTATGCCTCCCACTCGATTTTCTGCAATCCATTCTCATACAGATGTCAAGGCGGTGACCCGTCGCCGCCTGCCCATGTCCCTTTTGCTTTTGGTATGGTGATTTTCTAAGCGTAGCTTAGATATGGAACAAGGCCGAAGGTATGGGGCACCAACTGAGGATCGAACTCGCTATTCAGTCGAAATTGATTTAGCGAAAGAGGTTTGCTAACTATTCCGCCATGTTGAAGTGATCATTTTGCCTTGGATATGTCCCGTGAAAATTTCTTTCCGAGTCTAAATATAAGCACCAAACTTGTTTCCATTTTACTTATATATTTATATATATGTCTATGTAAAACATAATATGTATATACATACATACATGCACACACACGCATGCACACACACAGACATATATATGCGTGTGTGTGTGTGTGTGTGTGTGTGTGTGTGTGTGTGTGCATATGTATATGGCCAAGTGTTTAGAACGTTCGCTTTCTGACCATGGGACACGGGTTCGAATCTCGCCACGCTTGATTTTTCATAAAGTAGACTTCCTGATGTTATCGGTCTGGAGGGGGCAATCCCAGCGTGCGGCACATTTGGAAAGTCCCTGAAAACCATATCCCGGGTTGATTCAAGCATTGTGATTGAAATTGGGTAGACGGAACACTTGGAAGCCGTCGATAGGTGCGTTAGCACGAAGTCACAAGTCATCGTGACCGAGGGTTTGTGTGTGCTGGCCTTGTTTACATGGTTTGTCATGCTAGATAACACGCTTTCTTTCAGGAACTAAGTTCTGATCAGTATAGTTGAAGTCTAAACCACAGGTGGGCTCTGTATGTTTTGAACAAACTCAAATGTGCCTGAGCGAGACAGGTATCCTCGAATACGAGTGGACAGCTATTATATATATATATATATATATATATATATATATATATATAGAGAGAGAGAGAGAGAGAGAGAGAGAGGGAAAGAGAGAGAGAGAGAGAGAGAGAGAGAGAGAGATGAAAAACTTCGTGAGGTCATTTGCAAGAGAAATTCGTGGGCAAGCGGTAGGGGCGCACCAGGCTAAAGGGTGGTTCTCACTACCCGGGGAGATGCATGTTCGATTCTTACCGAAGAGCATAACATTTTCTTTAATAAGATTTCTTGAAATTGCAGGCCATATATGTGTGTGTGTGTGCGTGGATACTGAAGTTTCGCACTTGAATGCAATATATGAAGATCATATTCAAGCATCGTTCGGTGTTGACCTCAGTGTCTACTTTTGTATTTACATAAGCTCTGTCTCTCATTTTGAGCACTTTTATCCATAAATATACAATAACTTAAAACTTTGTTTATATATATATATATATATATATATATATATATATATATATATATATTATGTTGTATATTATCTTTGGTTTCAGGTACTAGCTAAAACAACGATGTCATTTTAAGGATTCTACTACAGATATTTTCTATAGAAATGCATTGAATTGACCCCAAATGCATTGTTGTCAGAAATAAAGGTAAGGATTAATAGAAACTTATGTGAAAAGTATGCTTTTTATATTTAAAATATGAATCTATTTCTTTCCAAAAATGGCGACATTTCGTCGAGAGTTACGGAAACGTCTGCATTCTTCAGTTCTTTCATGTAAGCCGTTACTGTCTTCCACATCTTCATAACTTAAACTTTTTGTATTCGGGATTTCTTTATTATTTTTTCAAATAAAAAATAAAAAGTGTGACAGGAAAACAAATAGAAAAGAAAACGAGATCATGCTTGACATTTTAAATTGTGTTTGGCTTCTTTTTTTTTTTGCACTTCATTTAAGCCCTCGCATAACAAGTCATCACTGTCACTCAAAATTCATACAATAACAAAATCTTCGCATTTAATGTCGTAGATGTTTCTTTCTTTCTTTTTTAAAAAAATAATATGCCTTAAAGTGAACGAATCTCTCCTTAAATCTATCAATATATATATATATATATATATATATATATATATATATATATATATATATATATATACAACGCAATTCACGTGAAATCGTTTTAAAAAATAAATAATAAAACCTTTCTTTCGAAATTTACTCAAATCTTTGACTGGCTCAAAATCAGAAGTGAGAGACAACTAGTGAGGAAAAATGTCCTCCAAACGTCTTTCTACGCCATTAATCCACGGTAAGAGTTTCTGAATATATATTTGCAAAGGTCACTGCTTTGTCTGGAACAAGGCCAGTGGTGTGTGGCAACTTTCAGGACCGAACTCGTAACAATCTGCTTGACTCGGCCAGTAACAATTATTCCACGCCGATGAAGTCGAACTTATTTAGATTATCCATCTATGGCTGTATTCATTTCTATCTTCGCTTCATCTTATCACCAATGACCTTATCACGAGCCTGGCGAACGACAGAACGATCGAAGTCGTAATCACCAACCTACGACTATCAAGAATGCAGCAAAAAACGCCATGTATTCTGTTGTATTAAGTTATGATCTTAGAAAATAACCTTGGCGGTCTTGTGGAGAAATACTAACTAGTTCCGTTCAGCCCTTACAACAGTGTAGTGAGATTTCGTAAACACCAACTAAGTGACTTAAGCGTGTAATCTTTTTTAGTCGCGTCGTTAAAAATTTCTATATGAAATAGTATCTACAGGCTAGTGCCTTTTCAATATGGCGAAAAGCATTTTGATAATTTTTGTTTTTACTTCAAAATTGAAGGAGGGTAGGAATCGGATTGTGCTTTTTTCCCCTTCTAACTGTATAATCTTTTATTACGATTCTACCAAATACAATTTACCATTAAACAGCGAGAAAAGTTGGGCAAATTTGCATACAATGAGAAAATTTAATTTTTAAACGTCCGTTTTTAAGCTTTTTTTTCGCTTTAATTCTATACAAAAACTCTAAATCTTTAGATCTAAAGAAAAAAATGATATTAATATTCACCCAATACAAGGTCCAAGAGTCACTCAAGGTAGAGGGCTGCGGTGTGGTGTTGTAAAAACGCAAGCAGTGCAGTTCATGAAATTATTTAAGAACGATAACGGTAGACTCTATATTTGAAGACGTCAGTATTGTTGTGATTGGGAAAATATCCTTCCAATATTCCAGTCCACAAAGCAGCAGTTCTTGGAAGGAAGCTCTCTGAATGGAACTTACTCTTTACTAATGGAATATGCGACGTTTCGATCGCAATATTTATTTTGTCTATAACTTTACGAAATTCCATGAATATTCTAGGCTTTGTTTAAGCAACTTCTTTCATCATTAATATTTTACTACAACATTTCAACTACTCATACCTTATGGACTATCCATGTGAAGAAAGCTACAAAATAGATCATCAAAAAAGCAAAGCAAAGTTTCAGTCACATAAACAAACTTGGAATATGTTTATCTTATTGTTAGGGGACATTACTCATAATAATATAATGGACTATTCTATATGTAATAAATACTGCGCCTCAGGAGGAAGCAGGGTGTTCAGTACAAAGTCGGGCGACCGGTTGATCGGCTGATCGATTGAACTCTCTGCCTTCGGACGGGGAGGAACCCAAACGAGGCTACGCCGAAGGGCGGAGTCTCTTTCGGGGAGGTAAACCGACTCTGAACCCGTGTATACAGGTTCAAAGGGCATATTTTGGGCCGAGCCCACGGGCTCGGAGATCCCACGTTAAACCGGCCTTGTGCCACATGATGCCCTCGTGGTGGGGGGTGACTAAATACCGTTCAGTCTGAAGTCTGGAGTGAAGTCCGTCAGGAGTCTGTCAGTCAGTCAGTCAGAGCAAGCGAGCCAGACAGTTGAGTCAGAGGCCGTCCGAAACAGAGTCGCGTTCAGACAATTACTACTAAACCTGATTGTTTGTACTAACACTTCTACTTCTCTGTATATATTCCCGTTTGTAATATATCTGTGTTATTCCATATCCGTGTTCGAGTTCTTCTTTATTGGTTCTACCTTGGACTATCACCGTGGTACAAGGAACCGGACCATAACACTTATTAAAGCAAGTAAAAAAAAAATTAGCAGTTTAGCTAATAAATATCTTCACTATTAATATTTTAGGGGACAAATAAAAATAATTTTTTAATCAACCTCCTGATTAAAGATGCTTTCTATCTTCATATATGATGTATTAAAGATCAACAGTTTATGAAATCTCCATATTTGGAATTATTTATTAAGAAAAAAATATCAGAACTGGACTAACTAAAAATAAAACCAATAATAATCTTTCCATGGTTGAAATTGCCAAATACTTAAGTTGTTAACTCATAAGACACTGATGTTAGATGTAGGTAGGAGGAGAGTTCATTTACCAATCTCTGTTCATAATGAATCTTAGTGAATAAAAGCCTCATCTATCGTAGGGCCGTACGTAATCATACCAGTTTATGAATGAATGGTGCCCATATCGTTGAAAAGAATTGAAATCAGCAATTGATGATATCCGACGATTATATTTCTGTTATGTAGTGGTTTCACAGTGGAGGCTTGTATTTGTACTAAGTGGATCCTAAAATACGTTCGACGTACAAAACGTTAGGAATTTGATATAATAGGTAATGACGCAGAAATCTAGTTGTGGTGGCTGGTACTTTAATATCCGACTAACGGTCGTCCGACAACGACTGACTCACCAACTCACTGAGCGATTGCTACTACTACTCCTACTTATTATAGGTGAGAGAGTCTATTAATTATAGAATAGGTGTGTTCCAGTATAACAATTTCAAATAATGGCGTTTCAACAAGACGGAACAAAGTCAGCAGTAAATAAATCAGTGTTATTGGTGAAAATTTATTTATTTCTCTATTGGATCATGTTATGTAAGTAATAGCAATTATGTATGAAAAATAATATCGCCCAAATGCCCGCCAAGGAAGAAATCTAAAGGTGTCATGTCGCACGATCGTGGTGGCCAATTGACTTCGCTGTTTCAAGAGATGATGCGAAGTGGGAAATTCTCATTCAAATCTGTTTGAACGTCCATTTTCGTAATAGGCTTCGGTAACGTTAACACGTTGTTTGATTGTTAATCTTTCCATGGTTGAAATTGCTAAAGACTTAAGTTGTTAAATCTGAAAGAAAAAGAAATAAAAATCATTAGACACTAAAACTTAATTCACATTTAAAATCGGTCTAAGTTATTGGAACACCCAATAAAACAAATAATTGGTTCTTAAATATAATATATTTTAACAATATACAGCTTGAAGCATTCAATGGAGTTGCGCATGTATTTACACCAAGTTGCCACCATTTTTGGCCTCTTTCCTCTTCGAGAAACATGCATGAAGACAAAGCATTATCTTTGGCTTGTTCTACCAGCTTTATAGTCTGGAAAATACCCCAACAATTCTTTCACAGTGAGGATAAAGATAGGGGCCACTCAAAGTAGAGTGTTACAGAGTAAGAGGAACAGTTTATGCAAATATGTGGGGAAGGTAACTGTTAACCCACGATTTGCAGATGTTAAGATTGTGAGTATTGGGAAAACATGCTCTTAGGTGTCGGTTCCACAGAGTAGTGGTTCGCAGGAAGAAGCTTCTCGGATGGAAGAAGCCGCTTGAATGGAGCTTACTTCTCACTACTGGAATACGGAGTGAATGAGGGTGGTTCATGTATCGTGGCCAGTCCTAAACGTGAAAGCTCGAACTGATGAAGGTTTGGACTGTAACTCATCTGAGCACTTTCCATGGAAGTAGCGATGGAGCAGTGAGAGACTTGTGATGTTTCATCTGTGAGAGATAGATTATACAGGGTGGAAAATAATTTGTTATCGTCAAAGACACAGAGAGGCTTTTGGACTCTATTGAGACTGAAAAGTTAGGACTAGGCAGCTCCTGCCCAGATATGACAGCAGTACTTCATTTTAGGCCTCATCTGACTCTTGTAAAAGTAGAGGATAACACGAGGGCTTAAGTACTTACAGGAGCGATACAAGAACCCGGCCATTTTTTCCAGCATCTTAAGCGATGGATTGGATCAGATTTACAAGTTCTCTTTGAGGTTTGGATAGAGTTCAAAGCCCAATAGTCGTTCAAAGCAAGGGGCTTCCCTGAGAGAATATCCATTGATCTTGGTTGGTAATAGTTTAGGGTCCGATGTAAGTAGTTTGATTTCAAAGCACTGAAAGTAACCAGCTAGTTTCCTCATCCCCATTGAGATGTTAGATCTAGGTCGGAGGAGAATTTAGTTACCAATCTTTGTTCATAATGAATCTTTGTGAATAAAAGTTTCATCTATCTTAGAGTCGTAATTAGTCATTCCAGTTCAATTTATGAATGAATAGTGCCTATATCGTTGGAAAGAAGTTAAAAAAGCAACTGATGATGTCCAATGATTATGAGTCAAATATATTTCTGGTAGAGATGTTGCTGGATAGGTCGTATTCAGTGCTTTTGGGGGTTCACTAGATGACGTGTCTGGAATGGTTATAAAGGGCCGTAACTCTGAAATGACAGAGGTCACGATATAGATCATGTTATTCCGTTGTCTTTAAATCTGTTTCGACTTTTATGTCAAGTACAACTTTGTTGAATGTTTTAAACAGCCTTTTCCTTTTGCAAACTGGTAAACGGTTGTAAACTTTTCGAAAGGCAACGTGGTAAACTCGTTGCTCTTCGATAAGTTAAACATCACTAAAATTAATAATGTTATTAGATACAGGGATAAAAAGTTCAACATTTTTATGTCACAGCGCAGAACAATAGTAAGAAAGCTACTCGTGCATATATTATTAGTTCTGTAGCGAGTTCGAATATTCATGAATGTTCTTGGGATTGATAGTGGGTTGGTTTCCTTTTACTTTCTCCACAGTGATTTTATTGAGACACCACCTAGAATTAGCTCGTCAATAGTTCTTATGCTCTTTGGTGGTTATTCCGCATTTTCATGCGAATTTTAAATTGGAGACACAAAAATCAACCCAGTGAAAAAAAATGAAAGTATCGATGTCTATTATATATAATATAATCTATAAAATGTATCGATAATGTTTTAAGTGGGTGTGTAATGTGTGACACTAAAATCCGAAAACGCATTGAAGCCAAGAAAGTATATTAAGAAAAAGGAAAATTTCGTTAGAGACAAAGAAAAGAGTTCTGAATTGATATATCATATCGTTTCTCTTATATGGCAGTGAATGCTGGACAATCTCATCACAGATGAAGAAGAGACTTGAAGCAACAGAAATGTAGTTCTACAGGGGGATGCTTAGAATACCATCGATTGAACATGTGTGCAACGACAAAGTTTTAAAGAAAATGGAAACAAAATGGATACTTATGCTTAACATCAGAACGAGATATAAGGAAAGAGGGCTTAGAAAATTTAACACTGACGGGACACATTGAAGGCCAGAGGAACAGATGAAGGCAATGCATAACCTCCCTAACGAGCTTGTGTACATGATTGGCAGAAATTAAGTGAGATAGTGAAACGATAAACTATACTCAAAACTAAAAAGGACAGGAAGTTGTGGGGAGCTATAACCGCCCACGTACCTGAAGAGACACGGCACAAAAGAAAAATAGGAAGAAGTGATGACGATCTTCACTAGGTGCCACATATACGTGGTTTTGTGTTAAACTAACTTCGCAGTTACTGTATTTGGGGGCACATAAAAAGCACTTCAGTCATTCAGTTAAGAGCCCTACAATATACACAGCTTGACTAGGCAAAACATTTTCCTGCCGTAGGTTGCCATTTCTTTCTGTGATAGACTGGTTAACAACCAAGGCTATAGGACGCAGAGGTGGGGAAGAGATGAATGCATAACTTTCCCAAGGATTTTTGCACGTAAGTGGATGTAAATACCTTTCTTACAAATATTAATTACGGTATATCAAAAGTATTTTCGTTTTTTACTAAAGTTATATAGGAATAAAGTGTCGCTGTCGACACTTGAGTTTGAACATAGATCGCCAGTGAGCAAACACAGGCGACCCCATTATTGAATTAAGTAGACCACATGACTATAGCGGAATCTTATAAGTTGCGTGTCGTCTAATTGATCTCTGTTTCTAGTCTATCCTCTATACTATTCGGATAGCTATTTCTCCTCTATCAATATGCGGATTGGCATTTCTACTCTATCCTCTATTACTATACGGACGCTATTCTCTACTCTATTCACTATACTATTTCTCTATTCGGACCACTATACGGATTACTGTTCGAGCGAGCATTATCGAGCAAGTACTATCAGTGCGTATGTTATTCGAAAGCGTCTGATACAAGTTGTGTTCAACGGCGTTACTATAGTTGTATCTGCGATTACAAAGTCTCTACTACAACGAGCATGACGAAAGTGACAACGAGTATTAGTTGACATTAAAAAAAGGTTCAAATGAGTGTTCGTTAACATCACAAAAACTAACCACTAGATGAAAGCTTATTTCATTTAGAGATATAAAGACTCTGCAGTTTCTACTATATCATTAATATTACCTATGTTTATTGTTATCACGACTATTCAGCCCTATCTTTTGTTTCAGATGATACATTAGATTATGGAAACCGCTAATTTTACCATTACCATTAACAATGATGAAAAAAGAACTTATAGACTGGCGCTATTCAATCAAATACGGAGAAGTTTAGCAAATAACAAAAACCACATCACTCGAACACTTTCACTTTCATTTTTCCGATGTCGTGAACAGGAGTAGAAGGTTTATCCTTGTTTCCTGTTTAGGATTGGGTTTCCGGTTCCATTTAAAG
>OZ010580.1:28053929-28091429 GCA_963932145.1 Acanthosepion lycidas | reverse complement strand
TATATTCAGTCAACATCTTGGTAATGGCGATGTTATGCCTCCATTCATCTTTCCATAGGGCCTCAGACTCAACATGGAGGCCATCATCAAGTGCTTTGAGGAGGTAGTGCTGCCCTGGGTCAAGACGGTCGCTGCTGGAAGATCCTATGTCTGGCAACAGGGCTCTGCACCATGCCACGGAAGCAAGAGAACCCAGCCATGGCCGTCAGACAATTTCTATGACCACATCACCCTTTACATTTGGGCAGCTAATTCCTCAGACTGCAACTCCTTAATTATTATATGTGAGGCGCAGTTGAGCGAGATACCAACAAAACTCCTTGTAACACCAAAGATGAACAAGATAGCAAGGATTATGGACGCATTCACCAACTTAAACAAGGAGACCGTCCAGAAGAATTGCAGAAGATTTCGAAGTCGTCTGGAGGCCGTGGTTGAAGCGAATTGCCATTTTATTGAATAAATTTACTCTTTCGTATTTTCAAGGTATTTTTTTTTTAATTTTGGTAAATATTTGGTAATTTATTTTTATTAAATTTATTTATACAACCAGAATTTCCCAGAAATAAATAAAACGTGTAAATGAAAGAACGTCGTTTAACCAGACATATTATAACGCAGTCTCACTTTCCAGAGCATTGTACAGTAAAAATCTTTTTTAGTTTCTGATGACTATTTTTCTCTTAATATTCTACCTTTTTATTTTATTGAAGAGTTCCTTCAAATTTGCAAATTTCTTGTCTTGGAGGTGTGCATGAATATTCGAAAAGTTTAATGTCTAGTGATTGTGTCAACCGTGGCAGTTTATCGTTATTGGCTTTAGTCATTTATACGAAATATCACGTAATACAAGAATCGAGTGCCACTCAAGGTAGAGGGTAATATTTAAAATGGTTATCATGAATGAGATGTGTGATACGAGTTTAAGAGGTAGTTGTAGTAAGAGAAGATTATGAGGATAAGGTCGGTAAACAACGGTTGATTCTTGATTTGAAGAGATTAACATTGTAGCGTTCAGGGAAGCATCAACGCGGTAGTTTGTTTTCCGCAGTGAAAATCTCCAGGAAAAATCTGAACGGACCTTCCTCCTTGCAAATGGAATACAGAAAAATGAGTTTTCATTAAACTCCATGGAACTAACATGGCATACTGTAGCTGAAAACGTCTGAATTGCTTGATTTAAAGAATGGAGCACTTTCGAAAGATTTACCATGGAAATAGCGATATAATAGCAATAGGATTGCGAAGTTTCGTCTATAGGAATGGTGTTGCAGTACAGAAAGTAATTCATCATGCACAAGGCCTCTCAGACGCTTTAGAACTGTGTCGTGGCTAGAAATTGGGGATTCAGCGGATCCAGTACATGTAAGAAATACTCCATTTTTTTGATCTGATCTTTGTAGAAAGCACAATAAAGTAACGGATTGGAGCTCAGAATGAGGAACCGGAGATCCGATTAACGAATTCCAGTTAAGTTCATTACATTCTCTTACGTACTAATAACCTTAGAAAAGGTATGAATCTAACTCTTCTTCTTCCCCCCAATCTATGGTTAAATAGTAGAATAGGCTGAGGTTCTAAAACTTTGGGTGGCAATCGGTTTAAGAGAAGGAAAACCCTGAAGTCAAAACTGAATATAGCACATACAATGCAGCTAAGGAAAGGATCGTTCACGATGATCCCGTCTACGTTCGACTCCTTTTTGTGGGTCTGATCTGACTCTTATAAGGTTAAAGTTTTGGAAAAGGGCGTCAGATACTTCCTGGAGTGACAGAATGAGCCTCTATCATTTTTAACGCAACGTCAGGAGTGCTTCTGAGCGTTATCCCATGACGTGCTTGATTTTCGTGCAATGGTAGCATAAATTTATCCAATATTTCCAGCCTAAGACGTCAGATCCATAATTCTCCTTTATTCGATGCAACGGACTTGATAACATTCCCAGACATACAATCCTACTTTATGACGCCCTCCCGCACGTGTTTAACTGTTTCTCAAATGCATTGTCAGCGGTATTCTAATGTAATGCTAAATTTCGATTCGTCAGTCCATATCAATTTAGACCACATTCCTAAGTTGCAATCATTATAATCTTTGTCGAATTGGAAGCATGCCAATGTACGCTTTTCTTTTTATCTTTTTCCTTTTCTTTTTTTCTTTTTTTTTTTAAGGCCGAGACTCGAAAATTACTTTGAACAGCGTTTACAATGATCACAACTATTTCCCTAAAATATTTTTGGTTTATATTCTTTTGATGATATCGACAGTCATTTTTCTATAGCTCAATGAAAGTAGGTCAAGGAAACTAACAATACATACGCTAGTTTTTCTCAGCTGTCTACATGTGAATGTATCCAAATAACACTTGGATTGTAGCCTCGCCTATCGCCCGGTTCACGCATCTCTCCAGTCTTCTGAACAGGAGTAGTGGTTTATCCCTCGTATACTGTCTAGGATTGTGTTTCCAGTTCCTTCTAACGTCTTCTCATTCTATTTCACTCCCAGTAGCGGCTTGCATCTTAGTGGCATTATCGCCTTATTTGAGGGCCAATTGATTAACATCGTCACTTGATAAGACACCAGATATGTTGAAACAAAATGGCTATTTTTGTAGTGATTTTATAACATATTTATGTTATAATTTTCGAATATATATATATATATATATATATATATATATATATGATGGACTCTCACGCCGTATTTGATGTATGAGGGTCAAGCAGCTCAGTTCCTAGGAACCAACAGCCCAGACACCAGCTCATATGATTATAATGGTGAAGGCTTTGTGCAGAACCAACCACACTATTTGAAGGGCCGAATACAGAGACCTGGTGCACTACGTGCCACAAGGTCCCCAAACGACCCTCCGCAGGTTTTGAATTCAGAGTTGTCCTTCTCCGAGACGTGTTGCCACCCAAGGCTAAAGAACCCAGTCTGTTCTGCTATTTACCGATAGCTGGATGGAGAAGAGGATTAATACCATTCTCAAGGGTATTAGCATGTAATGGATGATATATATATATATATATATATATATATATATATATATATATATATATATATATATATATATAATGTATTGGTGAAGCAGATCATTATTTAAACATATATTGTTAAATGTAACAGACAACTAATGTCTATTATGTTTGGTCATAAGCCGTTCTAACTCCACTGAAAGCACAAGCTGTGGTGGGCGTTAACCACGCCACAGTTAACCGTCATTGGCTTATAGTTAACTCCTGTGCCAGGAGAATATGTCCTGTGAGTGATAGATTCGCTAAGAACTCTTTCTTCATGTGTCAGAGAAAATAAGTATAAATTTCCTCGTAGTTCCTATTCTCCTTAAGACATCCTCGTTGCTCATAATTTCTGTATACGATATACGTATCATTCGACGGCACAACTGTCTCTTTAAGTATCTTCTCTGTCGATTCAAGTCTCTTCTATATATGACAAAAGATTACTCAGCTTCCACTGCAATCTTTAACACTTTTAGCCTCTTCATACGTTTAACATTTTTTTTCATCCGCAAAGGAATTGTCCAGCATTCACTGCTATGTGAGACATTAGTTATAGAAGTTTACCACTCTTTTGTTTATTTCTATAGATATTTTCTTATGCTTAATACTTTACTTAGCTTCTGGAAGACATCTTTCGCTATTCCGTTGTGCCATCGAGTTTCTGTTTCATATTTTCCTTCGACTGTTTTTATACTACCAAGACAATTAAATTTCTGTACCTTCTTGATTTTGACGTTCCCAATATGCAGCACGTATCTTGAGCTGCCTTTTCTTGCTGATAATTTGGTTGGCTTTCTGATTATTAGCATCAGTTTCCTGATAGTCCCTATTTTTCTTAAAACCCTTATTTCTCACTGATGTAATGGAATAACCTGTTACTCCCATGAGTAAATACACTATAGGTAGTAACTATCTATAAGTCTCTGTAAGTTAACAGACTACAGAGACTAGCTGGGATCTGTTACTCAGATTTTGGCTGCTGTAGAACTCTATGCCTTCGGACAGGGAGGAATCTGGACGAGGCTATGCTGAAGGGCAAAGTCTCGTCCGGGGAGGCAGAAGGACCCGATCCCGTTTTGGTTCGAGATTTACGAGTAATCTTTAGCCGAGCGTACGTGCTCGGATTGCCCGACATTATACTCGGCTTTGTGCAACATCCTACCCAATAGGGAGGTTGATAAATATTACTAGCTGGGATCTGTTACTCAGTTCTTAGCTGTTGTCAAATCCTCTGCCTTCGGGCAGAGAGGAACCCGGACGAGGCTATGCCAAAGGGCGGAGTCTCGTCCGGATAAGTAGACAGACCCGAACTCATTTATGCGAGGTTGCCAGGAATTTGGGGCCGAGCCTACGGGATCAGATTGCCCATCATAAACTCGACCTTGTGTCATATTCTACCCCGTGGGGAGGTTGGTAAATGTTACTGGTTGGGATCTGTTGAGTACGACTCAGATTTACGCAAGAACTACCGACCTTCCAATAGTAGCACTCACTACTAAATTGACTAGCGAAGACCTTGTGCATAATTGTTACCTTTATTCTTATTGTACTGGTTTTTGGGATAAACATTTAGCTATTTTATCCACCTTGTTTTTCAAGTATATATTCCTATTAGCACGGAATATGAGACTCACATATTCTCTCAATGGTATTCTTAGAATTCATCGGTAGAACCAAATATCTGTCTCTTTAAGTCTTATCTTCATTTATCAGGAGAAAATCTGACTCTGAAATCCTTGCTCGAACAGAGATCAGAAGTGGTGAGAGATATTGACGACTCTTCCAATAACGGGTTAGTCTATTAGTCTTCGTTTAGCCTGATCTTCCTAAGTGAACGACCATCAAAAATGCCGCCCCAATATTTTGTACGGTTTCGCGACACCTGTACATTTTATTCGCGTCAATAATCTTTTTAAGAGCATATCAACAGTCTTTTCATTTCTGAGTTCATGAGAAATATTCTTCTTTTCTTTCTATGTGCCGTGTCCTTTCAGGACGTAGGCAATCATGGCTCCCCACCTTCGTCTATCCTTTGCAGCTCTCAACAAATTCTTTCCCTCTGCCACCTCCCCCAAACAACGTTCTGTCATCCACTTGCTTAAACCCGCTAGGTATGTCATGCATTGTTTTCCCTTGTCTCTCTTTCCCTATATTCGACCCGTGAGTATCAGATTCTCCAGGCTCTCCTTCCTCATTATGTGTCCCAGAAACTCAAGCTGCCTCTTCCTGATGCCAAGTATAAGTCTCCTCCTTTTTTTGCATCCTCTCTAAGACCTCATCGTTGCTCACATGTATGATATCCTTAGCATCCTTCTGTAGAACAACATCTCCGTCGTCTCGAGTCTCTTCTTCATCTTTGAGGAAATCGTCCAACATTCGCTGCCGTAAGGAGGACAGATGTCACGTAACAGCTCAGTACTCTTTTCTTTGTTACTAAAGAAATTCTTCTGTCTCGCAATACTCTGCTAGCTTTTGGAATACATCCTTGGCAATCCCAATACGTCTACGGATCTCATTTACCGTCCTCTGTCAAACGCTTCCCAGTTTGACGCGTGTAACTGTTAGCAACATTTTACTCTTACATTGCTCCTTGTCTTTACTCTGCCGCTTGTATTAATGCCATAGTTTTACATACTTTTTATTCATTTGATTGATTAATTCGTTTTTTACGGTTTATCAACACATTGCACGTTATTTAAAACCAGATAATATTTTTAATTGTACGAATATTTTTTTTAGATAATAATGATTTAGTGATGTAATTTTTACTAATTAACCCATAGCAGGGGGTAGAAGATGTGGATTCATACCTTTCACAAGGGTATATGCGCGTAAGTGAATATAACGAATCCAATCGAAATTAAAACTCGGCTCTTCGATTAAAAAAATTCGATCCATGATCCAGCCCGCACATCCACGTTTACAGCACCGGGTGTCCCCAAGCGGTCACCCATTTAGTTACTGACTAGGTTTGATCTTGCTTAACTTCGGTGATCGTACGAGAGACTTTTTTTTTTCAACGTGATATGGCCGTATGCTATACCACCCGCACATCCATATTTATAGCAGCTGGTATTCTCACGCTGTCACCCATCTAGGTACTGACCAGGTTGGACGTTGCTTAACTTCGGTGATCGTTCGAGAACTGGTGTTTCAATGTGATATGGCCTTAATCCCTACCACCCACACGTTCAAGCTTACCGCCCCTGGTATTCCTTAGCGGTCACCCATTTAGGTACTGACCAGACTCAACGCTGCTTAACTTCGGTACAGGGACCGGTGTTTCAATGTGATATGGCCATAACACTGATTCTACTTGCATACACATTGAAACAGACTCCGCACACACATACCACGGAGAGACAGGGTTTCTAACAGGCACACACATTTTAAGCTTTACATATTAAGTTATTAAAATGGATTCTTTATTTTCTTTGAATAAATATGGAAGTCACGTCAAGGGAATGATATCTCGCTATTGAAGTAGCAGTAAAGATAAAAAGATTAGGATAGCTATTGAGCTTCTCAGACTTAAATTTTCATAGACACGTTCTTGACACGTTTTTAAATCCCTTGAGACTTATTCTTAATAACATATTAACAGCTTTTTTTTTAAGGAAAAAAAACGATTGGTTCAGGATTCATTGGTTAACAAGAGACAGGAAAATTTCCAATAATAGTTTAGATTCGTGTTCATTCCGCGGGATCATTGCTTTGCGCAACTGTTTATAAGTCAATGATAATTATCGTTAACTTATAATAAAGATGGTATCAACGTGACCAGGGTGAGCCTTCAGGATGGAAGGCATCAGCTGCGCTGTGACCTGGAGAGGGATGAGTGATGCGAGGTCAACTTGCCCACGACACGCTACACAGGAATGAATACCCATCCAATTTTGATAAGAGATCAGCCATCGCCTGGGATTGTTACTGGAATATCATTCGAGATCAGACATTTGCACGCAACTGAGACATATAGAGGGAGCTGGTCAGGTACGAACACGCCCGGTCATGGGACTGATGATGATGACTTTTATTTCTGCCTGTATCATGAAAATGTTTTTCTTAACGAGTTACGATTTGACTCAGTAGTTTATGAACTTAGGAATTTCATCTATGACTGAGCAAGTTATGTAGTGTTAAGGTTGATAAGAAAACGTCTCTTTACGAATGTCTTTTGACTAATACCTTCACAAGATCAGGGCCGAAGATCGAATGAGGAAAATGATTTTTGGCATTTGAACGGATTTGAAACAGTATCTTTTAATCGCTCCCTAAAATTGATGCTCAAAGCTCCCTGTTCATTTCCGGACCGATGCTTATAAAACCGATTCCGAATATTTTTTTAGCCTATATTTTCTCACTATTTAACACACATACATATCTGGTTTGTTTCAGTCAGCCGTGGTAATAATAGTCACGTGTGTCTTTGCTTCATACTGTTACATCGACTCGACTCCCTCAACATTCATGGACACAAAATAACCAAATCGTCTGACAGATAGATTTTCTAGTGCATTAATTTACACCAGTGGTCGGCAACTCATTCGATGACGGGTCGCGGGCCGGACGAAGGCCATTAATGAAAAATTAAGTAAAATTACATATGCAGACCCCACCTGTCAACCTAAATATTTAAAACCATAATGAAAATAAACATTGAGAAATCAGAAAAACAAAAGAAAATCTAAAATTAAAAAAACACTCAACAAAAATTCCTTTTCCTCAAGGAACGTCAAAATACTTCAAAGTGAAAAAAATCAACCGAAGTGAAAATGGATGAAATTATGACGTGTAGGTTTGAAACTGTTATTGAAAATTGTTCCACAAACGAACCACACACACACACACATCAAACAAAAACGAAGCACATATACCCATACATACGAGTCCAAATAGTTGCAAACATATACACTTACGTACGTACACATGCGGTATCACCCACACATTCATGAGGCATGTATGTATAATGCGCGTATCTTTAACTGTCTTTAGATTTCTGCTACCTCGCATGTCTGTCCCTCCCTGGCCTCTTTCACTTTATCGTTCCTTTCGTTTCTGTTATCTTTTAATGTAGCCAAGGGTCATAACAAATATTTGACATTAAACGTAGGCAACGCAACTTGGTAAAATAAGTCTCATGGATGATAACTGGCAGAGAGTCTAATTCGAAAGCCTCGTCTCTCATGTTAAAAATAGTCATTGGTAATCAGGCTCGCGGGCCGGTCAAAATGCCTTCGCGGGCCGTAGGTTGCCGACCCTTGATTTAGACTATCAACTTGTTCCCTACTATTGAGGTCTTTCACCAAACTAAGATCAGCTTAGTGAATGATGCAATACCATGAACACTCCTCGAATCGTTAGTATTACTTTGCACCATATGCTGAGAGACTATAAGAACACCACTCTGAATCAATCATGAAAAAATATGAGTTGACTATTTTGAGAACTTTACGATTCATACATTTTAAGGACTTTACCATTCAGTGGAGGCACGGTGGAATAGTGGCTAGGGGCTTGGATTGAAGAATCGGAGCGCCGAGTTCGAATTCCACTTGGATCCGTTACCTTCACTTACTTGCTAATACCCTTGGGAAATGTATGAATCCACTTCTTCTCCCTCTAGCTATGGGTAAATAGATTTTACAATGTATTAATTTAGACTATCAACTTGTTCCTTACTATTGAGGCCTTTCACAAAGCTATCAGCTTAGTGAATGATACAATACCATGTTGTTTTATTGACCAAGGTAACCACTCGTTCTATGACTAACCTCTGACAGAGTAAGTAAAACTGTTTAAACAACAATAATAATGGTAATGATGTGACCAATCGCGCGATCACAAATTCCGTGACCTATCAGGGTCGTGGGGTCAGCACATGTACTCCAGCCGCAGTAGAAGTGGTGTTTCTTGGGCAAAATAGCCTGACATAGCCCAAACCTCTACAGGCTTGTGTTTGATTACCTCATCCAAGACCTGTTGCTATCCAAGCTATAGAACCCAAAGCTGCTAGGAAAGAAGAAAAGGATCAGCAAGAAAGTAAATCTAATGGTTTTAACTGGAATCCGAACCCGGCTTTCAGATTCCTCAATTCCTCGTGCCTCCATATATATATATATATATATATATATATATATATAAAAATTTAATCGGTGTTTTTATTAACGTAGCAAAAATTTGTTTATATCGCTTATTTAATAGTTTTGGTTTGGTTTGGGAGAATAATAAAAGCTATTTATTCAATTTTGGGGTTGATTGTTGTAGTTTATTCTAACTATTATTTTGGCGGGATCAGTTTTTAATTTGTTTCTTACTTCATGTATTTATTTGGATTGATTATCTTTGTTTTTTCTAACTGTTAATTTATCGGGATCGGTTTGTTAGTTTTTTTATTTATTTGGATGAATTTACTTAAGATATTTTACTTGTTTTTTATTATTTATTTGTTATACTGTATATTTTTATTTACTCTTTTCAGTTTTCGATTTTTAAGTAATGTAGTATTCTTTTTATCGTTATATAACAGTTATACCTATGTTTTTCGTCTGATGTTTGGTTTGATTTTTATAGTCTAACTAATATTTTGGTCAAAATGGTTTCTTAATTTGTTTATTATTTACTTTATTTAATTGCTGTTCGTTGATTTTGTTTTTTATTTATTTATTATATTTTGTCTGTTCTAACGGGTGTGATTTGTTGATTTGTTTGGGTTAATTTATTTTACTTATTTTATTGTCATTTTGTTATATATATATATATATATATATATATATATATATATATATATATATATATATGTGTGTGTGTGTGTGTGTGTGTGTGTGTGTGTGTGTGTGCGTCCTTTTGTTTTATATATATATATATATATATATATATATATATATATGTTAAAGAACATGAAAAAAATACTTAAGTATAATAAGCTTGAAATTAAAAAAAAATATGGTTAATCTAAAACCATTTTTATACCTGTAATAATCGGAGCTCGAGGTACGATAATAACAAAGAAAATCAGTAACAAAGTTACGATTAAAAATAGACTGTATAGAAATATGCATCTATTTAGGATAGTATTATCTATGTAAAGAAAATATAAACACTGTGCATGTTATGTAGCACTAAACATCAGAGTTCTTGCCAACTGAGTGCATATTTTTACTACCTTCACTTACCTGGGTCTCGGGATCTGGTAAGGGATTGTCAATCACTTATGTGCCATGCGTGATACACACTTAGAGGCAGATGTTTTTCCCCCCGCAGTAGGTTGTCATTTCTTTCTGCGGTAGACCAATTGCCATCCAGAAGAGGATGCATAACTTTCCCAAGAGTGTTAGCACATAATTAAATGTAATGGATTCGACTAGAATTCGAATTCGTCTCTCCGATTCCTCAATCCGAGCCGCTTTACTCCACCGTGCCTCTCGATTGTACCAAGCAGAAACTAAAAGAAATAATAGTAATAATAATAATAATAATAATAATAATAATAATCCAACAGACCTAATATTATCATAAAAGTCAAGAAATTCAGGTAGTGTATGCTTATTGACATAGCAGTACCATCTGAGAGAAACACCGCCATGAAAATTATGGAGAAATTGTCCAAATACAGGACCTGGAGATCGAAATTAACAGGATGTGGGGAATGAAGACTGTACCGATAGTAATCGGAGCACTGGGCCTCGTGAGAAAAGGAATAGACAATTTTACTAATAGTGTCCCAGGTAAGATCAACATACAAGTTGCCCAGAAGATCGCCCTACTAGGAACATCCCATATATTAAGAAAAGTGCTATCAATTAAATGACAATTCCCTTATAGGATCTAAGAACCATAGTTTGGACCTGGCTCTACAGGATACAAAGCAGGAAACATAATATACACAAATAATAATAATAATAATAATAATAATAATAATAATAATAATAATAATAATAAACCAATCAAATACGAAGACCTGGAGATGTAAACAGAAAAAAGTTAAACCGTATGACTGGAACTCTGGAAAGGAACTCAACAACAAATGAACAAAATCCCTGGAGAACCATTTCCCAAGGAAACCGCCCCGCTAAAAAAAAAGTGCTACCAAGCACAGCCCATATCCTGTAAAGAGCTTTATTTATATATGTTTCTTTACTGACTTTTGTTTAGCTAAGTGGAAACAGCAAAAAAATCTCACCATTCGCTTGCTCTAGGTCATTGGTTATGACCTAGGTCATTGGTTATGACCTAGGTCATTGGTTATGACCTAGGTCATGGGTTATGTCCTAGGTCATTGGTTATAACCTGGCATGTGATTATAAAATAAATGCAATTTGAAAAGAATTGTTTTATAACAATATAATGATACAGTTTTTCTTTTCCTGAACTTAATCAGCTTAGGGACTGGCATGACGTTCATCTTTGTTCATAAGCGGGCGTCACGAGGAGCATGTTGATTGAATGTTGATGGTGTTTTTTTTTTGTTGTTGCTTTTTTTTAATTTTCTTTTAAAGGACAGTTTAGCAAAGGGGACTTGGGAATCACAGCTAGATACTTGGGAACGTCTTCAATCGGAGACCAGCTGAGAGGGACTGGATTAGCCGACCTGAACGTATTACTGGATCCTAGGATAGGGCGCTGTTTTTTTTTTTTATCTGTTTCCATCTCACATGCGCTTGGCATGCAAGTATCTGAGTGGCAGCTATGTTGAATTTATAAGCATAGCTTAGATATGGCACAAGACCCCAAAGTATGAGACACCCGGTGAGGATCGGCTTCACTGTTCAGTCGTATTTGATCTAGGGAGACAACCATTACACCACGTCGTGATACCCCAGACTGAGTATTATGATGGGTATATTGGGTTTCGTATAACTGTACTTATCACTTAGTTCATGTTCTGCTCACTTATTCAATAATTAAAAAAATAAAGAAGAAGAAGAAGAAGAAGGAAAAGAAGAAGAAGGAAAAGGAGAAGAAGAAGGTGGAGGAGGAGTAAGATCTGTAATGTTGTTTCTCCTAAATAAATTGCATCCATCGAGATAACTGCCGGTGGGGGAAAGCGTGTTCTGGGGCCGCGAAGAATGCAGCTGAGTGGAAGACGTGTCTGCAGGGTGTTTATAACGTCGTCGAACTATTGCAATTTTCAGCTGAATGATGGAACTGGTTGTGATAATCTTCCTCGGGGGAGCAAACAGAATGACAACGACGTGGCTGTTATATCGAATATTTACTTTATTCTACCATAACCCGTGGCAGAAAGTAAGACAGAAAAGACACTTCAATACTTACATATAGACAAATAATAATAATAATAACAACAACAACAACAAAACGGAAAAATGCGGGAAAACTAAGAGAAATTAACGTATTATTCAGACTAGCAGAACTCATGTCAAAAAGCGCTTGACATGTAACTAGACTAGAGTTAGACTATTCAATACACTAAGAAAAGTTCAAATGTCTTATCTGTCTGACCGGCTTAAGAGTTTTGTTTTGAAACGCAGATCAGGGTCAGTTATTTTATAAATGTTTCAATCTATTAAACATCTGAGCGTTTCGACGCGAATCACTTGAGTCGAACAATCAGATAAGACAGTTTCACTTTTTATGATCTAATAAGCACACACACACACACACAGACACACATATATATATAGAGAGATAGATATATGTTTGTATATTCAGCTCTCATAATGCATTTAACTTTTTAATATGTTTGTATTAAAAATAGCTCCTTGGAATAATCTCTACCACCTACGGATTTGGTATTATATATATATATATATATATATATATATATATATGAAGAAAAATATAAATATATATATATATATATATATATATGAAGAAATATATATATATATATATATATATATATATATATATATATACATATATATATACTATATATGAAGAAAAATATAACGTGACCATGTTTAAACGGAACGCTGGTCATATAAAACTTTCAGTTATCTGTTTGGATAAGTCTTGTTCTTATGTCCATCGTCTTTGTCATGTTGAAATGATAATGTTAATTACATTTTATGAATATGTCCTGAAGATGGTTTATTAGACCGAAACGTCCGACGTTGACATTATATTAACATTAAAACAGCATAATTGCATATAAGGATTTTTGTTTGTTTTTTCCGTATATTTTTCTTCATACTGTCGGATCTATATCCATATATTTGCTTACATATATATATATATATATATATATATATATATATATATATATATATATATATATAGTGGTACTCGCTTGATAAAACATTAGGTATTTCAGCTTGTAGTTGAACAAACCAATACCCAAGGGAAATAAGGCATAAAAAAAGACCTAACAACATGAAAT
Organism: Acanthosepion lycidas; assembly: GCA_963932145.1. NCBI lineage: Eukaryota > Metazoa > Mollusca > Cephalopoda > Sepiida > Sepiidae > Acanthosepion > Acanthosepion lycidas. Next base: position 28,078,064 of record OZ010580.1, on the reverse strand, counting down.
TGAGGCGTAAACAATGGTCCAGAATTCAAGCTCAGAGTCCAAAGAAAAAAACCTCCAAAACGAGTAAAAGTAACTAAGTAAAGTGCTCAATACACGAAGTAGAGCAAACCTAATATATATATATATATATATATATATATATATATATATATATATATATATATATATATATATATATATATATATATATAATTATAATCTAGGCTCTGCTGGTGTATCGAGCAGTGTTTTTTAAAAATAAAAACAAAAATACTAAAGATCTCCGGATTATTAACCTAACGGTTCTTTCCTATTTTTCAATATATTTGCACACTTGCACACACACACAGATATATATATATATATATATATATATATATATATATATATATATATATATATATATATATTGTTTCAATAGAAACAGACCACTTTAAGGTTCCATGGATATCATCCTCCTTGGGTCTACCCATACGGATTACCTAATTTTGCATAAACTATATATATATATATATATATATATATATATATATATATATATATATATATATATATATGCGCAACACCAGTTTAATCCATATATTATAAGGCATGATTGGGTCAGAAGTATTGAGCATCACCTGATACAAGGAAATATATATATATATATATATATATATATATATATATATATATTCTGATCATTTCACCACAAGCAAAGCTACAAACCCACTAAAAGACAGGGGTTAGGAACTGAGCATGAAAGAGTATAAGAAAGTGAAAAATATTATTAGGGAGCGAGAACGGTAAAAAACGGAAATGAAGAAGAGAGATGATAATGATTAACAATGCATTTAAATTTCTGAAGATCAAATTTGACTGGAAAGGAAGAAGCCGGAAGAGACTTTCGCAAGAAACTGTTAACATAGAATTTTTTGTAACATGTAGACATTTCAACGGTAAAATGATGAGACGTTGCTGCCAATCTAGTTCATTTCAGTAATATGCCATCCGTGATACACGCTTAGGCGATCATGCATCTTTCGATACATGAATGACGAGGCAGATTTTTACCCCGCAGTAGGTTGCCATTTCTTTCTGCGGTAGACCAGTTTCCATCCAAGGCTCCAGAACCCAGTCTGCCCTGCTATTTACCGATAAGGGAGAAGAAGATTCGACCCTTTCTCAAGTAAGTGAATGTAATGGATTCGACTGGAATTCGAACTCGACTCTCCGATTCCTCAATTCGAGCCGCTAAACATATTTATTTTCAATAATACAAAAATGTGGTACAAGGTGGTGATAGGAGAAAACTGGTCACCCATCTGTCTTGTCTTAAACTTAGCTAGTCACGATTACTGGCCCAAACATACCACAGTATTCTTTAAACCTAAACAACATATTCTTACTTACCATTCTTACTACAGACACCATATTACCTTCAAGTCTCTATGTAGTCTTAAATAGTTCCCATATGTACAATTTCTCGGAGTGGGGAGGATAAAAGTAACAACATCTGAAAATTTATCAGAAGAATTACCATGAAAGTATTTATGGAAAAGTCACAAGGAAGCTATGTTACGGCGATGGGAAAGTAACTGAGGCCGATTTATATATATATATATATATATATATATATATATATATATATATATATATATATATATATATCGGTTGCGACTTCGGTGGTCGGGCTAAGCAGGAGTAGTCCAAATACCGAATGTATCTGTTTCAAAGCAAGCAGCATTTTTAAGACGTCATTCGTCCTTCACTCGAAGTCGTGACACAAACTATCATGAATAAAATAATCTTGAATTGTTTTAATTTACTACTTTTTAAAAAAAAAATTCTGTTTTAACTTCATACTCTAAAATGTTTACTTAAGTAAATGCTTCTGAAAGTGTTCGTAATGCAGTGTAACCCGGATATAAGAGACCCTGATATAAGAGAAACCCCTGATATAAGAGAGATTTTCTCTGGTCCCAAATTAGAGCCTGTGTTAATGTATATATAATAGACTAAACCCGGATATAAGAGACTTCTTCTCCGTTCCCGACAACTCTCTTATATACGGGTTACACTGTAATGTTACAAGAAGATAAAAATTAACATGGTTAGCGATTGGGTTAAATGATTAGAGGTCTCCCAAATTCCAGCCTGATCAGACCAGGAGGGAATACTTTAAAAAAAAAAAAGCATGACTTACATGAACAGATATCTAGCGGAACTATTAAAAATAAACTTTTAAAACTGAATAATGTCAGTTCATTTTAATTCTGTCTTTCAAAAAATATTCTTTCCTTTCAGCCTCGTAGCTTTAAGTCTTGACATTGAATGCTTTTTTTTTCTGTTTATTACAATCTTAAATGGGGTGAGGGTAGAGAAAGTTGAACTAAAAATCTGCCCGAGTGAAAAAAATGTTCGGATGCCGCGTGTGTATGTGCGTAGCGTTTGTTTGTGCACGCGTACACGCGCGTGTGCGTGTATGTGTGAAAGAGAGAAAGAGAGAGAGAGAGGGTGACAGACGGAGAGAGACCGTGAGAGACGGAGTTTGCGTGCTTTCGTGCGTGCGTCCGTGCGTGCGTGCGTGAGAGAGTGTGTGTGTTTGTGTACCTGCTGTTTGTGTGTGTTAATGCGTATCTGCGTGAGAGAGAGAACAGAGAGTTGAAGAAGTATGTGGGAAAGAGAGAAAGAGAGTCTGTGTGAGAGAGTGTGCGTGTGCATGTCCATGCGTGAAAGTGTGTGTACCCGCGTCAGAGAGAGAGAGAGAGAGAGAGAGAGAGAGAGAGAGAGAGAGAGTGAGTAATACACTAACCTATACACAAATACATTAAAAATGGGTATAAAACTTTACTTGGAATCACACTGCCGTGCGCTTATGTAGAATATTTTTGTGCATAATTTAGCCTGATTTTGAAGAAAATTATCCGACAACCATATTAAATTAACTTATATATATATATATATATATATATATATATATATATATATATATATATATTTCCGAGGAGGATATAAATCCAGGGGAGAGCTCAATGTAGACTACAGAGCATTAAAATGATAAGAAGACGACGGAGATTTTAATTATCCATTTCGTTTATAAATTTTATTTCGTGAACCTCCTCTCTCTCTCTCTCTCTCACTCTTTATATATATATATATATATATATATATATATATATATATATATATATATATATATATATAAAGGTAAATGTGGTAACTTGTATGTTCGAATGTAATACATACATACATATATATATATATATATAAATATATATATATATATATATGTATATGTATGTATTTTCTGTTCATATATTATTTTATATATATATATATATATAAAGGTAAATGTGGTAACTTGTATGTTCGAATGTAATACATACATACATACATATATATATATATATATATATATATATATATATATATATATATATATATATATATGTATATGTATGTATTTTCTGTTCATATATTATTTTTATACATACAATTTATTTAATTAAATGCTCTGTTTTTAATTAAACAGTATTAATCACATTTACTGGTTAAACGTCAGATCAAGTGACGCTTTCCGTAGAGGAATACAAGTTCGATTCCTATATTTACGCATATTTTCTACGAAATTTCTCGAACGTTCATGTCGGCAAATGTGATTAATACTATTTACTTAAAAACAGAGCATTCACTTAAATAAATTGTATCTATAAAAATTATGTATAATAAATAATTGTCCGATTTAATCCATTTCATTATATATATATATATATATATATATATATATATATATATATATATATATATATATATATGATAGGATAAAGAACAAGTAGGAAATAGATCTTAATCTAACATGTTTCACTTTATTAAATAAAATGCTTCTTCAGAGATAAAGATAGAAATGATAAAAATGTTAAAAAGCAAAGTAATACAGATGAATGGTATGTTGTGCTTGTGCTATTTCTTATTGCTTCGATACCCGTCACGTGTAAATTTAAATATGTGTGGTAAACATTCTAGGCGCTAAAGTGTGTAAAAGTTAATAAGATGCAGTAGGATGTTTTGATTGGATACGTGTCACGTGTAAGGAAGTAACAAATTATATTCAAATAAGTGTAAGAAAACATTCTGAATGTTAAAGTGTGTAAAGGTTAGTGAGGCGCTGTAGGATTTTTTGTATATATATATATATATATATATATATATATATATATATATATATATATATATATATATATATATATACTAGCAGTAGAGCCCGGCGTTGCCCGGGAATGTAACAGTAAGAGATTGATCAAGTATCGACCATCATATAGACTGAAAAATAAAATTGACAAAGATTATTGTTTAAGGTTGACAGACATGCATGTCTTAATTAGTTGGTTTTTTTTTTACGAATTGGTCAAACCCAAACTCAAACAAAAACATTGTTTGTAATCGTTATGAGTCTATCGATTGAATAGAATTTTATTATAAATTGTCTTGTAAATAGAATTTTTAAAGCATTCTGAATGTAAAAATAAAGAAAAATGTGTGCAAGACAATAGGAAACACTACCTGCCAAAAAAAAATGTGAAGTTTTGTTGAAATCGGCTGAAAAATGTAGGAAATCCGATCCCATATATAAACGAACACAAACACAAACAAGCAACCTGGGTTTTATAATAAGTATAACTCGAAGTGAGTTGTCCCTCTTTCATTAATGCCTCTTAATCGTGTTTTCAAATTGATTTCATGCAAAAAAAATTGTGTTTTTCTAATTTTGGGCGCTGTCAGAACCACCGCAAGGTAATTTTACGTAGTCCTGTGAAGTTTTGTTGAAATTGGTTGAAAGTGTAGGAAATCCGATCCAATATATAAACGTAACAGATACACACACATACACACACACACAATCTGCATTTTATAATCAGTAAGATATATATATATATATATATATATATATATATATATATATATATTGCATATATAATGCTGGGGTTAATAAAACATTGATCGATGTAACAAAACAGAGCTATACGAAGCACCCAAAGATTCTGTTGTGCATGAAACTCTGAGTCGTGAGGCGTAATATCTGTATTTATTTTGTATATATATATATATATATATATATATATATATATATATATATAGCCAGAACAATTATCGCTTGGTACATTGGTTTATATATATATATATATAAATATATATAATAATATAATATAAACTAATGAACCAAGCGATAATCGTCTAGGTTATATATATATATATATATATATATATATATATATATATATATATATATATATATATATATATGAAGAAATATAGTTTTAAGGTGCGCTATATTTATAGTATAAAGTGCTCAATATCAGAGATAGTGTGTATATACATATAAATATAAAAGTGAACATTGACGTCAACACTCAGAGATGACAGGCTGTTTTCCTATGTCAGGCTGCCTCACAATTGCGTCTAGCATGAATCAGCCTGTCGCCTCTGAGTGTTGACTTCAATGTTCACTTTTATATATATATATATATATATATATATATACACGATGATGTTCACCGATCAAAATACACTTGAGGTAGAGGGTTACAGAGTAAGAGCTTATGCCGATGTGTGCTGAAGGTAACTGAAAGAGCAAAAAAGAGCAAGAGTAGGTTTAAAGAAGCTTTATTCAGCTTAGATTAATTGATACCAGCATAGTGACTATTTCTCGTCCTACAAACGAAATAGTTCACCTAAGGGAGGTAATCATAAAGCAAGGGCGATTACTCTCGATTACTTTATCACAGTAACGTTTGACTTAAACAGGTTAAGATTGTAATAATCGGGGAATGATACTCTCAGGAAACGGTTCCACAAAGCTACTGGAAGCAAATGGTTCTCTACAAATTGTCTGTCATGGCGGCTCTTAGCCGTGAAGGTCAAAACTGGTGAAATTAAGGCACGACTGAACACCATGGAAATAGCGATAGAGCTGCCAGACGCTTCCGACGTTTTGTCTGCGAGAAAGAGATTGCAGGGTGTAAAATTATCCACCACGCAGAAGGACCCAAACCATGCTTTAGACAGTAATTCGTTTATTTTTGGAGTTCGCTATGATTCTAATGAGGCTGAAGACCATGACGCACATTTCGCTAACTTCAACGATCAGTTTCTGACACTCACTAATCTATTCGACTTAACTTTACCTCAGTCATTAACTCAATTCCTCTGGTTCTTGTTCAGCTAAATGAAATACTTATCAATCATTTCATGACTTTTTGTCTCTTACGGCACCTACGCCATAAACCCAGTTCTTCCAATATTGCTTTCTCTTGTGTCATATCTGAATAAAGTGTTCCTGCCGACACATGAGTTTGAACATAGATCGCCAGTGAGCAAACAAAGGCGATCCCATCACTGAATTAAGGAGACCACGTGACCACAGGTGAAACGCATAAGTAGGAATTAGCTTTGCATCCAATTGATCGTATTTCTATTCTGTTCTATTGCTAAAACTATTTTGTTTAATTTCTTGGATGTAGTTTTGTAGTCATTTGTAAATACTCATTTGGGTTTTTAGATATTTTAAATTGTTATTTCATTGTCCTCCCTCTACAGACAATGAATTGTATATATGGGGCGTAGTTAGGACTTCATGTACATTCTGAGGCATTATGGTGGATGAGATAAGAATGGTAAGTAAGAATGCGTTGTTTTGGTGAAAGGAATATTGTTGTATGTTTGGTTCAATATTTGTGGCTAGCTCAGTTTTACGGTAAGACAGAAGACCATCCTTTTCCCATTTCCATTTTTGGCTTTGTGCCACATTTGGACTTTATATGCAATAAATATCATTGCATTTCTATTCTATCCTCTATTACTATTCGGATCGCTATTTCTAGTCTATCCTCTATTACTGCACAGACCGTTATTCTCTACTCTATTCACTGTACTATTTCTTTATTTATATCACTATTTGGTGGTTACTTTACAAGCGAGTATAATCGAGGAAGTACTATTAGTGCGAGTGTTATTCGAAGGCGTCTGACACCAGTATTGTTCAACAGCGTTACTATAGTTTGTATCTGCGATTACAAAGTCTCTACTACAACGAGCATTACGAAAGTGGCAACAAGTGTTCATTGACATCACAAATGTGTCAGTGAGTGTTCGTTGACATCACAAAAACTTGATAAATTTGTAACTTTTCTGTTCCTACGCTTAGATTTCTTTTCTTCGGTTGATGATAAAGAGCTTTCGTCAATTCTAAATTACGCTATTTGAAATATTTATGATCGCTTTCCACGTCGCAACCTTATTTTTCAGAATCTATTAATTATATTCGCTTTTATTCAATATACAGTCTTTGTTTTCTTATTGCCATCAAAATAATTCGCGTATTTGCATTCACCACATTCCTTAAAACTAATATTTCAAAACAATAGTGAAATCCATATTTTAATACAATATCATTACCTTTTGTTATTGTACGGATTTATCTGTCCACATATCTACACATCTATACAGCCAATCATTTATCAGTATTAACCCTCTCTTTTTCCATTCAAAGGGGATCATTTCGTTACAAAAGAAGAGTCAAATAGATAAAGACTTAGATATATAAAACCCAGATCAGCAAATTTAGGCTGCGTAGGAAACAAGATGAAACAATCAGCTATAGATTGACCGAGTGAAACAAAGCAACCCGGAATCTTTTTTTTAAATAAATTCACCCCAAGTAAGGCGATAATGCCACTAAGATGCAAGGACCTACTAGGTGTGAAAGAGAACAAAATTTTCGAAGAAACCGGAAACCCAATCCGAAACAGAAAACAAGAGATAAACCTCTACTCCTGTTCAAAAGACCCAGGAAGAGCCTAAACTGGACGATAGCCGACCCTATCTACTGGGAAAAATAATAGTAAATAACATTTCAGAGTGTAATAAAATTCCAGAGATCGAAGAATAGGCATGAGTAGGTGGGAGAGGTGATCTACTAGGATTTGTACAAATAATGACATTTTCATTCTACAAACCAATTGTATATATACGGACCAGAATCCGTCTTAGACAATGAAATATATAAAATATTCTGGAACTTTCCGATTCCAGCAAATTACCAAATCCAGGTGGCCTGACGATTGCGTCTAGCATGAAGCAGACTGTCGCCTCTAAGTTTTGACTTCTATGTTCACTTTTATATTTACACACCCTCTATCCCTGATATTGAGCACTTTATCCCACAAATATAGCACACCCTAAGACTATATTTCTTTATATATATATATATATATGTGTGTGTGTGTATTCAAAAAAGTTAGCATAGACCAGGTTTATACCAGATTCAAAAGTAAGACATAGCCCCGATTAGTTTTAGATGCTGCAAGTATCAACCCGGAAGGTGGTCGTTTTTTTGGGGGGAGGGATGAGGGGGTTGTAATCGACGTGTTCTAAGATCCACCGACAAGACAACTATATCCTTTGCCTCGTACAAAACATCATAATAAGAACGGGCTTATTTTTTACGTTCCAAGTTTCGCCCAAATTAATTACTTGAATTGTTTTTTTAATTAATAGGTTAATTAGTATATAATTAAGTAATAGCACGTCCTGCAAAAATAAATAAATAAATAAATAAATAAAAATGAAAAAGAACTTTACATTTGATTAAAGAAAATACCGCACATTTCATATCCCCAAATTATGCCTACGAAGAGGCGCCATCTTGATATTTACAATATTTCACACGGTACGAGGACAAATGTCAGTAGGGAAATTTTATTATGCGTACTTTCAAGCGGGGATAGATGGTTGTTTGCTTAGATAAAAAAAAAACAAAAACATATTTGAAATCATGATTTTGACCTAGGTTTCATCAACCGATCCCCGGCATCAGTAGAGACATGATATTCACTGAGCTTCTATAAGCACAACAAAAGTTCGAATAGAATTAAATCTTTAAAATAAGATGGCCTGCCTAGAAAAACAGCGTTCTAAGTGTTGTTTTCCAGCTAGGCTCGAGCATGGACTTTTTGGCACGATACTTATAGAATTCGTAGCTTACATTGATATTTCTACAATTTTAACTCAGGTTCCTGTTGCCATCTTCTGATATTTGCCTTAAAGGGGCAAATGTAAAACTGTTATGGATTTTTATTTGATATTTTGCATAGCTGTCTCTGTGGCCGGTAATAAAGTAAAAAGAAAAAAAAATCACAATATGTCACAGAAACGATGAAAAGTCACAATTAATTTAAAATAGCCGGTAACTATGTCATCTATTTCTGTGGAGTACTACGCGAGTTTATATTTCTCTCTGCTTGCAACGGAAATTCATAGTAAATCAATCCAACCTATAAAAATGTTCTAACAATGCTAGGATAACATATTTTATATATTTCATGGTTGTTTATTACCTACCTTATGTCAGAGGGTACCCCCCAGACGACGCTCTGCCGAGGGGCGGAATCTCGTCTCGTCTCGGGGCGCTGACTCCGTTTTTACGTGGTCTGTAGGGAATTTTTGCTCGACCTTTTGCCACATCTTGCTGCGTGGGGCAGCGGGTAAAAAATTATATTTCATAGTTGGGGAGTCCTTGCATTCTATAAAAAAAAATTTAAAAAAATAAAAAAAAATCTTAAGAAGAGTGTTTTTTAAAATTTGCACCAAACCACGGAGATCGTATACGAAGAAAGATTAAGCCATAACTCCCCTCCCAAAAAAAAAAAAAACAACATTTTCTTACAATTCTACGGTCACATATTCGATATCTTTTACAGTTAGGGAATCCTAGTATCCCATAAGAACCGACTTTAAGAGAAGAAAGTCTCAATTTGACATTAAAATTTGAATTAAAAATTCCTTGGAATTTCAATTTACTCATGAGACTGGGATTTTGTCCGCTGGGATTTTGTCTGCTGTGTGCTAACGTTTTTTTCTGTTTCTTCTTTTCCTGTGACTTTTCGACCTATATTCGCAGTTACATTTGTGACATTTCTGTTGCATATAAATCTATTGGCAGCAACTGAGCCGTGCTTGATCGAGTCTCTTCGGAATCGACTTAAACGAAACAAAAACAAAAAAACAAAAAAAAAAAAAAGCCGGGATAAAACTTCAGCTACAGGAAGTGTAATACTGAAAATCTACAACGATGCATTATTTCTTTAAAAAGATAAAAAATAAATAAATAAATAAAAATTAAGCGAAGAAGAAAGAAAAGAAACATACCTATATTTCTTCTCATGAAGAATACGATAAAATTAACTGAAATAGAAAAAAAAAAAAAACCTTTTCTCGATCATTGTAAGCGAGCCACTATTTGTACTGAAATAGCCTCCGAATATAGCCTTTAGGTTGCTAAGTATCAATAGCCCTCGGCAACGTGAGATCCATCTCAAAATTAACATATACTGTGAGGTTACGCCAACACTTATATAATAGTATTCCCTTAATAACAAAAATGTATGCTACAATGCCCAAATAGAAACTCTTTTTCCTAACTATGTCATCTCTGGAAAAAAAAAATAGTATAAAGAAATAACTATTTGAAATATCGATTTATTTGACGAATTTGTGAACTCGATAAACGTGAACTGATTCTGGCTTCTTTCATGTCTTCCTTTACGCATGCACGTCTGCTGGTTTATGTGTCAGCGTTTCGACGAACTTTTAGTGTGTTACAAAGGTCTACATATGAACCAAAGTTAAAGCAAGAATCTGTTTTATATTCTTATGCGTCGATGTATTCTCCTTTGAGATGATTTGTAGAGTCAGTAACATTCTTTCTTTTTTCTTTCTTTCTGGGCGTTTACATTCATCTTGGGTTCCTGTAATTGATCCATTTGAGAAGTTCAGGAAAGAAAAAATATTTACATTAGACGTGAAAAGGGGATTTAATTTTTTTACGCAATATTTGAAAAAAAAAATGGACTGAGAAAAGTAAACAATTGTAGAGTAAATTAAAAGATATAACGGAATTTCCGGGTATAGTTAAAGGATTCGCGAATAATTTTGATGACTAAAACGGCTTGATTTTCATCTTTGGTGCAGGACCAGGAAGAAACATTACCTCCTCCTTCTCCCACTACTACTACTACTTAACTACTACTACTACTAATAATAATAATAATAACAACAACAACTGGTTTACGACCACATTACGTTGAAACACCGGTTTCCGTACGATCATCGAAGTTAAGCAACATAGAGGCTGGTCATTACCTAGATGGGTATCCACTTAGGAATTCCAGCTGCTGTAAGCTTGGATGTGCGGGTGGTGTAATGGTTAATAGCATGAAAGTGTTTATCGGAGCGCTGAATTCCTAATTCGCGTAGGGTTCGTTATCTTGGGGAAAAGACATGAATCCCCACGTATGAAGTAATTTGTAAAACTTGTATCACTAAACCATTATTATCTAAAAAAATAAATAAATAAATTCGATCTAAAAATATTTTCCGGCTTTAAATAACAAGAAAAGTGTTGATATACCGTAAAAAAATGGATCAGTCAACGCTATTACTACTACTAATAATAGTACTACTACTACTACTAATAATAATAATAATAATAATAATAATAATAATAATGATAATAATAATAATAATAACAATAATGACATTCCAGGCGAGAATTTTGTAGAGAATACTGGATTATGCAAAGATAGTAAGATGCTGGAGATTGTAAGAGACAGAAAATTACGCAATCTTCATCGATAACCACTTGACATTCGGTCTGAAGCTGTAAATAGGTGCAAAGTAAAACTAACATTACTACTACTACTACTACTACTACTACTAATAATAATAATAATACTAATAATAATAGGAAGAATAACTAAAAGTACCCGTAAAAATTTTACGCTTTTCCTATTTAAATTTTCTGATGTATTAAGTATTTACTGAATAAGCTCACTGCAAGTTCGATGACTATAAAATATCCGTGGAAATCGCCCATTGCTTCGTTAAATGTTTAAGTTTAACAAATTTGAGAGGTTAGTGCAGTAATAATCATAAGCAGGAATACAGGTTGTTATTTAAAGAAGTAAGAGAGTACAAATAAAAACATTGTCACGGTTTTCAATTTCGCTGAAGGAGGCATGTGTATTCTCGCCTCTTCTATCTCCCCTCTTTCTTTTCTTTCTTTCTTTCTTTCTTTCTTTCTCACTGAAGCCAAAGAGCATCACTGATATGTTTCTTCCGTCTTTCCTCGTCATCGAAACAAAACAGGACATTATTTATGAGGTATTGTCAGACCGTTTCTTTCTTTCTTTCTTTCTTTCTTTCTTTCTTTCTCACAGAAACCAAACAGTACCACTGATATGTTTCTTCCGTTTTTCCTCTCAATCAAAACTGAATAGTCCTTTATTTATGAGGTATTGGCATGTCGTAACGTACATACTAACTAATCAAACAACTCAAGTACAATAATAATAATAATAATAATAATAATAATAATAATAATAATAATAATTGGCTCCCTGAGTACAATCGAGAAAGATACAGTCAAGCACATTAACAAGTTCTATAGTAACAATAGATTAAAAAATGTTAAGAAAATATAAACAGTGGGCATGTTATGTATCACTTAACATGAGAATTTGTGCAGACAGAATACTTATATCCACTACCTTCCCTAGGGCCTTGCAGTAGGCCTTGCCCGAGTTCTCGGCAAGAGATTTGAATTAACAAAAACAAATAATAATAACAACAGCAGCAACAACAATAATAATCCCTCAAGACGTGGTTTGTCTGGATGTTGAAATCACACGAGATTTTGAATCAGAACGAGCAAGTTAAGATCTCGTGGGATTTCAATATCCAAACAGACCGCTTCAATGATCCTTGGAAACACCAGGTGTTATAAGCTTGGATGTGCGGGTGGTGTAATGGAATTGTTAATCGGGGAACCGAGTTTCAATTCCCCTTGGGTTCGTTATATTCACTTACGCGCAAATACGCCTGGGAAAGGTATGAATCCACCTCCTCTCTCTCACTTAAGGGTTAATTAGTAACATTTGTATTACAAAAAATAATTACTATCTCCAAAAATAAAATAAAATTGCGTACAAAATATTTAGATTTCAGCATTGAAATGGCCCATAGTGGTGTTGATATGCCGTTAACCAAAAACAACCAACCAATCAACCAACCGTGTCGATGAGGTTACATCAGCGTCGTTGAAAATGTAATAAGAAACAGTCTCAATATAAAAAAACAGGGTGTCAAAAAGGCAGTTTTACCCTTTGACCCTGGCATTCTTTTAACTACTTTCTATCCTCGAAAATATTTGTATTTTAAAAAAGTGATGATTAGAATTGTAATAAAACTTAAACTAAACATAATGAAAGTGAAGGTTTCGTGCAGGACCATCCACACTTTTTGAAGGGCCGAATACAGCGAGCTGGTGCACTACCCTCCGCAGGTTTTGGATTCAGAGTTGTCCTTCTCCTAGACCAGTTGCCATCTAAGGCTATAGAACCCATAGCTGGAGGGAGATGAAGATTCACGTCTTTCCCAAGGTAATTAGCACGTAAGTGAATATAATGGATTCGACTGGAATTCGAACTCTACTCTCCGATCCAAGCCGCTATCCATTACTCCACCGTGTCTCCTATAATTTCAATAAACACTATAAAAATGGTGTTTATTGTTTGTGTTGTTATTTCTCAAGAAGAAAGGAAATGTATAAATTCAGTTTCATATATTTAGGTTTAATACAGTTTTTTGTGACCCGTATCGGATGGCTGTTAATGATGAAGTAAAACTCAAAACTTCAATGTTAAATAAACAGTATTTAATCACCATTGCAAATAAATGCATAGCACAACAAAAGAGGTAAGAGTCAATCAAAACTTATTAACAATTTCAGAGAATACCTTCTTAGTAGCGTGGCTCGGCTTAACGTCCAATAATCGCTCAAGACTCAACCACTAATCAACTAGTAATCCACTCGTATTCAACTAATCATCGACTCGTAGTGCGAGGTTTACTTGACTCTTCCACTAAATCAGGTTTTGACACAAGGTCAGTTTTTTAACGTGGGAACCCGATTGTTTCCACTCGGGCCGCTGGTCTTAGCTTGTCAAAGCTGGTCTTAGCTGGTAATAGCTTTTCTATGCTAGTCAAAGCTTGTCCAGGCTAGTCATAGCCGGTCATACCACTGCTATTTAACAGATGTCATGCTACGATGAGGGGAACGGAAAGGCGGAGAGAAAGCATCCGACATGGAACAGATACTACATCTGCAGCATTTACACCGACGGGAAAACTCCATTTTCCTTCCCTGCCAATCCTCTCAGAAGAATCCGGATGGAAATGCCGTAGTCAACCTGTAATCCACTCCAGTAAGTAGCCTGACACCGCTATTCATACACCTGGTGGAAAACATATTTATAAGTCCAGAGTGTCACGCTCGAACCTCGGTGTCGGCAGCAACAATTTTCTTATTAGGTGGGTGCAAAAATAATGACGTAATAATGTCGTTTTTTGACGTATTTTTAACGTCAAAAAACGACATTATTTCGTCATTATTTTTGCACCAACCTAATACTATATGATACAATTCTTATCATCACTTTTTAAAATAATAAACATTGCCGAGAAGTGAAGATAATTAAAATAATAGCGGAGTCAACGCAAAAACTCGTTCTTTTTTAAATTTCTTTCGTTTTTTTTTCTTTTTTTTTTTTTTTTTTTAGCTGACACAAAGGTCCACGTTTGCCGAAAACTTACATATTCGGTCAATCAGCTCAGAACTTAGAGTTAGTCTTTGATCTCATTTGCAGGACCCAGAAGTGTTAGTCAGCACTCAACCAGACGGGTAAAAGGGACCCAAAGCGAAGATGGAAATGGAGACGCGGTAAACGATGTAACCATTTTCAAACGTCAGGATTTGGGCTGAGAACTGATGAAAATGTGAAAGATGAAGGCGGGGGTCGTGCCTGTAATCACTGTCGCACTAGGAACAGTATTAGCACTGTTACGAAACAAATGGCGATCAGAATAAGAAACGAAAACATTGCAACCACAAGAGGAATGCTGGGGAGAAAGGTGGATATCTAAGGAGACTTGTTGTCATTTAATCTTCCGCGACAGCCAACCAGATATTTCTGGTATGAAAATGCAAGCAAAATTATGATATTATCCTCGTTTAGATTTCATAGCAGTGGTGTCAGATGGCTGTCGCTACGCAGTTGCGTCTATTTTTTTTAAAATATTATTACTATTAATGTGGTTGCCTAAGATCATCATCACCGTTAATATTAAAGTTTCTGACATTTTTTCATTTTAATCATGTAAAAGCTTAAATAATACTTCAGAGTAGGGATTATGTTGAATAATTAAGTGATTCCCGGGATGACTTACTGTTCTTAGGTTCCAATTATAAGTTAAATAAAAGCACAATCTGTTCTATTATTCTGCTATGCTTTAATACCTAAGATCAGAGTGTAGTATCTGTCCGATTTCCATTATTCTGAACGGTAATTTCTTACTCTTTCTGACCAAGAAACATACATAATAATATTAAGCGGAGGGACTTGAGGTTCAAAGCAAATAAGATGAGTTGAGAAAAATGTTAAGGAGGAATAGTGTGAGGTGAAAAAGCGGACTGATTTGCTTTGATTTGTTTGTTTAACGGCACATCAACTCGCTATGGGTCATTTAATGCTGAATTTTTATTCTCTTGTGAGCTTGCGTAATTTTTTTTGCCCAAAAGTTGTATTTCTGGTATTTTTTTTCTAGTAAATTTTGTCATTTATTTTTAGATTTTCATGTTTTGACCCCGATTTGGGGGTTCACTATTTGCCGAGTTCACTATTTGCCCATAGCTGGTGCCCTAACAGGTGCTACCTTCCTAGGTTAGAATGGACCTGGAAACTGCAGCAATTAAAAGGTTGTTCCATGCACCTCAAAACCTCCCGATCAGGGGCATACTTGTAGTTATGCAATTGTGTAGCGATTTTGACATGTTTTCGGTGTAATATCCTTAAATAGAGAATATTGCTCTACTTTGTATTGAGCCCTTTTTAAATTAAATGCTACGAACGTTGGAATTGTACTCTATCCGTTATCATCTTACATGGATATATATATATATATATATATATATATATATATATATATATATATATATATATATATGTATGTGTGTGTGTGTGTGTGTGTGTGTGTGTGTGTGTGTGTGTGTAGGATTAATACAAATATAAAATTTGTGACTTAGCTGATTTATATTATTTCCACACCCCAACTTTGTAGTTTCGTAGACAGACTCTACAACAATCGCCCCGTCCACTAGTCAGGAGATACCAGCAGGTTATTTTCTCGATTTTCGCCACTTTTATATTGGGTTAAATATAATTTATGCACATTTCATAGGTGTAACGTTCATTTTTTTCTGTTTCATGCCAAATTTACGGTATATTATTATTATTATTATTATTATTATTATTATTATTATTGTCATTATTATTATTATTATTATTTACTTTGATTTTTGTTGTATATGCAATTCCTTCCAGTTCTCAACCTGAGACCTAAGGTCTTAAATGGCTTCGTGACATTTTCTATTGAGCATTTTTGTAAAAAAATAGAAGAAAATTCTTATCTCACAGACATTTTTCATAGATAAAGCTCCTCGAAATGTGAGAGTACAATTTTTTGTATTTTCTTTAATTTTGTGTTTGTATCTTTCTGCGTATGCCTGTTCGCGCTCATGTGCGTATGTGCCTACATTTAGAATGTCGCGGATATATCTCCATATATATATATATATATATATATATATGTGTGTGTGTGTGTGTGTGTGTGTGTGTGTGTGTGTGCGTGCACTGATACACATAGATATATGCATTGATTTATTCGTTTTCTACAGCTAATCAACTCTTTGTAGGTTATTTAAAGCCACAAAATATTTTTAGATTGTAACGTTTTATATTGTAGATAATAATGATTTTGTGATACAAGTCTTATTAATTAACACATAGCTGGGGGAGAAGCGGTGGATTCATACCTTTTCAAAATGTAAGTAAATATAATGGACCCAACGGAATTCGGACACGGCTCTCCGATTCAAAATTCCGACCTATTATGCATTAAACCACCCACACATTCAAGCATACGGCACCTGATATTCTCAAGCGGTTACATATCTAGGCTTAACATTGATTGCTTAACTTCGGTGATAATACAGGAACCGATGTTTCAACGTTATATGGTCGTAACACACACACACACGCATATATATAACAATAAAAATTCTTTAATTTTCTCACTGAAACCAAATGGTGACTTTGCTATGTCGTTTTGTCTTCAAACGTGATCAAAACGGAATCATCCATTATTTGTGAGGTATTTCTTAGTAGGATCAGCGATATAGCGATATTTATACAAAAGACACAGAGGGGTAACTTTACTGCGGTGGGTAAGTGACTGAAGCCGATCTGCCAGATCAAGACCAATAATATTGCTGATACTTCTTTGGATCTTATTAAGGAGCTCAAGGGGCACGGGGCCATATATGGCAGCAATATTCTAAGCATGGACGAATGGTATACTTATAGATATGTAAGATAGATTCTGGAGAGAAAAATTATCTCGCACGAATTTCTTAGCAGCTCACCTAGTAATGGATTCAATATAGTCTTTCCACTTCATGTCAGTTGAGAATGTTAGCCCGAGAAGGTGCAACGAGTCGCTTTCCTGGAGGTTAGCATCAGCCATTCTGATGGAAGGCATAGAGGTTTGGTTGTTTTGTTTTACGGCATATCAACTTCAATGCCAACAAGATTTTTATTGCTGGTAATATTCTTCTTCAAAAATGTATTGTTGGTAATATCTTTTTTTTTTCAAAAACATTGTTGGTAATAATGTATTGCTCCTAATAATTTTTTAAGAAAAAAATTATTAGCTGCAATACATTATTACCAACAATGTATAAAAACGTATTGCTGGTATTAAAACCTATTTTTAAACTTTCATAGTGTTTTGACACCAGCTTGAGACCTAACTATTTACCCATAACGACAAAGGCTTCTATCTTTCTTTCTTTTTTTTCTTTTTTAACTGAAACCAAGTAGCGTCTATGATAAGTCTTTTGTTTTTCCATGCGATTAAAATGAAATAGTTCATTATTTGTGAGGTATTGGCAGGGCGTAACGGTCATGCTAATTAATGAAGAGAGAGACAAGCACAATTATAGTAGGCTCTTTGGGTTTTACTTCTGCTTTATGTAGCACGGATTCCCTTCAAGTCTCAAGTAGAGATTTCAAGAGATAACAAGTTTTTAGTTTTAGAAGATGCTGGAATACGGAGAACCGTGTAGTGGAATTAAAAGGTAATTTTTGTCGCTGCATGGAGAAAAATCTACACAAGATACGAGAAGTGCCCATGAGCATGATTTTTTGCAATTAACATATTTTAGTTGGTAAATGCTGATGTACTGACGATAGTTGCGGAAAGAGTCTATTATGCTCTAGATAAAAAAAAAAAAAAAAGACTAAAAAAACGGTGAAGCACGGACTGTAGCATTGGATATCTCGAAAGCCATTGACAGGGTCTAGCATGCTGGTCTTTTCCACAAGCTGAAAAGTTACAGTGTTTTTGGACACATTTTTTACCCTATTCAGTCTTTCCTATCAAATCGTGAAATGGAAGTCTACATCATTTCATACTAACGTGGGTGTCCCCCTCATGGCTATATCGCTGATCCTACTCTGTTCTTAATTTTCATTAATGACCTTCCCGATGACATCTACGCTGACGACGCAACCATATACTCCTGTCTCGATAGTAAGGCTGTTCAGTCCAACTAGGACAAAATGGCAGCTGATGTCCAAAATGACCGCCGTTAACCGGAGGAATTAAATGGCTTCTTAATTTTAACGCCTCTAAAACTGAACTTCTCTCCATTAATCACCTGAGAGACCCCTCTATTCCTTCCGTCTTGGGTATGACAATAAACTACGTCCAGCAGCAAGGCCTCTGATTACGAGGTTTTGAGGAGCGTGGAACCATCTCTTAATTGCTGGTGTTCCCAGATCCACACTGATACGAGGTGATAGCACCTGTTAGGATCCCAGCTATGGGTAAATAATTAGGTCCCAAGCTAGTGTCAAAACACTATGAAAGTTTAAAAATAGGTTTTAATACCAGCAATACGTTTTTATACATTGTTGGTAATAATGTATTATTGGTAATATTTTTTTCTTAAAAAATTTACCGCTGGTAATAATTTTTTCTTGGCATTAAAGAAATACTATTCAAACATCTTCCTCCCAAGAGCCGAGCTTTGTGAATCAAACTCCCTGGAGGATGCTTCCCGATAACTACAGTCTTAAGCTGTTAAAGACTGGCATTAACTGTTCTCTAATGTGCATAATCTATAATTCTTAAGTTCATAAAAAAAACTCATTCAGTAAACCCCTTCGATGAGTGGATCTTCAGTCTTGTATTGATTAGGTGAACAACAGCGTAAAAAAGGAGAAAATGATTGATCAACAGTAAATATCAACAGCAACTGATGTCGCTTCTGTTGCTATAATTTTAGTCGACGTATCATTTACAGTATTTTAAAGATTGGCATTGTGCCAAATGCTACTCTTAGTAAACTTGCTGAAAGTATTGGGATTAACGAGCATTTCGTAAAAATGTAATCGACAAGCCAGGTTCCAATTTGGGCCGAAGACTTGTATTCACTTAAAACTAATATTTGTAGACAAAAAAATATGAATCATCATCACCATACAATATCCGACATCTTCCTATTCTTCTACGTGCTATTCCCCTTCAGGACGTTGGCAATCATGGCTCTCCACAATTTCCTTTCCTTTGTCGCTCTTAGTAATTTTGGTCATTTTGCTATCTGTTCTAAACCCTGTTCCGTACTCCATATACACAAGCTACGTTATGCGTTGTTTTGCTCTGATCTGGGGGTTTTGAGGAGCATGGAACCACCTCTTAATTGCCGTTCTGCCCAGGTTCACCCTGTCCCGGGGTGGTACCACTTGCTAGGGTCCCAGCTATGCACAGATAATTAATCGCAAAACTGGGGTAAAAAAAAAAAAAAAAAATGAAAATATATTTTTATAGTAAAAGTACAAGCAATATAGTTTTTTAAAAATTCCTAAAGCTTCCAAGAAAATTAAATTTCGGCATTCTTTCTTTATTTTTATGTGCCACGTCCTTTCAGGGCGTAGGCGATCATGGCTCTCCATCTCCCTGTATACATTGCAGCTCTCAATAAGTTCCTCCCCCCTGCTTCCTCCCCTAGACCACATTCTATCAATTGCTTAAGCCCGCCAGGTATGTCGCGCGTTGTTTTCCCTTGTCTATCTTTCCCTGTATTCGACTCGTGAGTATCAGATTCTCCAAGCCATCCTTCCTCATTATGTGCTTCAGAAACTACAGCGGCTACTTCCTGGTGTTAAGTATAAGCCATTGCAACCTCTCTAAGACCTCATCGTTGCTCACACGCTCGGTTCCATGATATCCTTAGCATCCTTCTGTATAATCACATCTCCGTCACTTCGAGTCTCTTCTTCATCTTTGAGGAAATCATCCAGCATTCGCTGCCGTAAAGAAGGACAGCTCAATATTCTTTTCTTTGTTACTAAAGAAATCCTTCTGTCTCGCAATACTCTTCCCAGTTTTTTAAATGTGTCCTTGGCCATACCAATACTCCTACGGATGTCAGTGTCGCACTTACCGTCCTCTGTCAAGACGCTTCCCAGATATTAAAACTTTGGCGTTTGTTTGATTCTAGTGTTCTCGACCTGCAAATCGCATGTCGGGTGCATCCTCTTACTGATGACCATGCATTCCGTCTTCTTGTAGTTTATGCTTAGTCCCTTCTTCTCACTCCTCGTCGCTAACTTAAAAATCTCTTACAGAAATTTCGGTATTAAATGACCCCTAAAGAGTTGATATACCGTTAAACAAACAAACCCTCTTGCCAACAATATGTGATATGAGTGTCAAATTTTCCAAAACCTTATTTCCTCGTTATGTACCCAACCGTCTCTTTCTGATGTTAAGTATAAGTGTTCTTTTCATTTCAATTTTCATTAAAACTTCCTCATTACTCACGTGTCCAGCCATGGTATTCTCAGCATTCTTCTGCCGAACTATATTTCTATTGCCTCAATTCTCTTTCATGAAAACGAATTATTGTCTCTGGATTGTCGTCCACGCCATCATTCACGTTGTTGGAAGGGCTTGCCAATCCTATGACCTTGAGAGTTATTCTGGTGGGAGTTTATCTCCGGCCAGGTCCAACCTAAACAGACAGCTAGGAACCAGGGAAAAAAACCTTTACTCACTTAGAGGGACAAAAACCTGGAGAGGGCAGTAGCTCTTGTGTTGTATAGATCGACAAGCATCAAATGAGCTATTACTTGACTTGGCAGGCAGCATTCGATAGCACATGATAAGCTCCATGATAAGCTACATAGGCATGGATTAAACAATTCTAGTTAGCTATATACTGGGTTTTACTAGTAGGAGTTGCGACAAAATGTACTATGACATACTTACGACTTAAGTGTGAGAAAAAATTTTATACTGATGTTTACTCAGTAAAAGACACAAGAGGAGCTCGAAGTAGAAGGTTGTTGAATAAGACACGTGATATTAACGTGAGATATGGATTATGGGTGGGAAGTTTCAACTGCCATTGCTAAACCAGCAACATCCACCACTTACGTCATGGGACGATATAATGAAATAGGAGGCGTTATTTTCTGAACGATACTCATATAGAGGTATATGTGTTTGTGATATATGTCTGAGAGTGTGACTTTGTGTGTGTGATTAAAACGTCAGTGTCATAGAAGCATGTATCATATACATGTAAGCAAGTTCCATATGTGTTAATGCACACACACACACACAAACACACACACACACACACACACACACACACATATATATATATATGCGGCCTGACAATTTCGTCTAGCATGAAACAGCCTGTTGCCTCTGAGTGTTGACATCAATGTTCACATTGATATATATATATATATATATATATGTGTGTGTGTGTGTGTGTGCAATGGCTGCAAAAGTAGGCATACAATAAGTACCAAACAAGGATTATTATAATGGTTCAAGGATTCATGTATTATATATATATATATATATATATATATATATATATATATATATATATGTGTGTGTGTGTGTGTGAGTATGTGTGAGTATGTGTAGTCTATGTATTTTTGCATACGTTTGTGATGTATTTATGCGTGTGTTCTTGTGTTCGAGGCTATTGAATACACACACAAACACACACACACACACACACACACACACACACACATATATATATATATATATATATGTTTGTGTGTGTGTTGGTCTGGGTATGGAGGTTGCGTGTTTCCCCCCCGAGAAAACATGGAAGTGGGCTTCTTCATAACGTGACTTCATAATATATATCCAAGTATATAAAACTTGTCTTAAAGCAAATCATTCATTATATATATATATATATATATATATATATATATATATATATATATATATATAACTGCATGCACACACATTTGATATATATATATATATATATATATATATATATATATATATATATATATATATATACATGTACACACACACACACACACACATATATATATATATATATATGTGTGTGTGTGTGTGTGTGTGTGTGTGTGTGTGCATGTATACGTATGAATGTATGTGTGTTTGTGAAATTACCTACATTCACTCTACCACCTTCCTTCT
The DNA here is from genome assembly GCA_963932145.1 of Acanthosepion lycidas. Taxonomy (NCBI): domain Eukaryota; kingdom Metazoa; phylum Mollusca; class Cephalopoda; order Sepiida; family Sepiidae; genus Acanthosepion; species Acanthosepion lycidas. The sequence continues at coordinate 28,055,387 of OZ010580.1, read as the reverse complement.
TTGTATTTGTCGAGGCGACATAAGCTTGTATGTTAAATACCTCGGGGAGATCAGCACCTTTGCCTCACACAGTTTCAGGTCACCCTTCGGCAAGGTGTTGCACCATGTCAACTCCCCTTGGGCATGACTGCTAGTTACAGCAATTCAGAGACTGAATCTCTAAAGAACTTGGTATTTATGGTTAAATAAAAAGAATCCATTTTGAATCATTTAGACTTACGAGTGATAAACATTATTTAGGGTCCGATCAAATGCATTAAGCGCGTAAATAAAAAGTCATAAATGGTAGCATTTCTCACGAATTAATGCAAGTTTCACTCATAGACTGTCAAATGCATTGCAGCAGCGTCTTTTAAGTGCAAATATGACTTCTGTAAATAAATTCAATTTTACTATTCAGCACCCTGACGAATGGATATAATTACCTCAAAACTCAGGGTAGGGACAGATAAGCAAATATTTCATTTTTTTTTGTGATTTTTGATGTGTGTATTATTCTTCTTTATGTACCGTGTCCTTTCTGGATCTAGGCGATCGTGGCCTTCCACGACTTCCTTTCCTTTTGTCTTTCTCTTGTATCCCCTAAACCCTCTTCCGCCATCCATTTACTCGAGCTCACTAAGCACGTTATGCTTTGTTTTTCCCTGTCTCTCAGTCCTCCTGTATGGCATTGAATGCTGGAAAATCTCCTCAAAGATGAAGAGACTTGAAGCAACAGACATGTGGTTCCACAGAAGGATGTTGAGAATAACCGAACATGTGAGCAACGACGAAGTTTTAGAGGAAATGTAAACAAAATGAAATTTGTACTTAACATCAGGAAGAGAGAGTTGACATTTCTATGGTGCATAATGAGGAATGAGGGCTTGGAAAATCTGATACTCACAAGACAGATTGAAATGAAGAGGGGCAGTGCTGTCGTCAGAAATGACGTATTAATTTCAATATGTTGATCTTCATCCCTCTAGTGCTGATCTCAGTATTTGGATGTTAATTTTGGTATGCAGGACAATGTCTCACACATTTAGTTATACAGTGGGGTTGAATAAGTGATCGTACACATGAAAATATTTCATATTTTTATTTGTAACATATTAAATTAACAAAACGGGAAAATATCTGCTGTATCAGATTGCATAATAAATGTATGCATATAAAACTAAATAATATTCCATGGTTAAGAAAATATAGCAATATTTAAATTTTTAGGTGCTTAAAAATGATTGTATAGCAGAACAAAAACGTTTTCCCCATTTAATATTTTGTAGCAAAGCCTTTATTAACTTCAATAGCAACCAATCTCTTCTTGTATTCTTTAATTAACGATTCGCATAATTTAGTAGGTATTTTGTCCAATTCTTCCTGAGTAATTGTCTTCAGATTTTTTATGTTTGTTAGACCTCTATCACGGATCTTATTTTTCAAAAACCGCCATAAATTCTCTATTGGATTCAAATC
>OZ010580.1:28026429-28048929 GCA_963932145.1 Acanthosepion lycidas | reverse complement strand
TTTACATACGCTCTATCTCTGATATTGAGCACTTTATCCTATAAATATAGCACATCTTATGACTATATTTCTTCATATATATATATATATATATATATATATATGATTGAATAACTTACAAACATTATGTCTGATTATTTTTATCATAATTCTTTCATATTCACGAATATTTTCCGTATATGTAATATTGTAATGAAAATATTACATCATTAATGTTACAAACTTTTACTCCAAGGCTTATTTCAGGCACAGATCTAAGACTCATTGTTATTATTATTATTATTATTATTATTATTATTATTATTATTAATTCCCTTGATTTCTGTTGTATACTCATTTTTACCGGGTCGCAACCAGGGATCTACAGTTAGAAATGTCACCATGATATTTTCACAGAACATTTTTATAAAAATCAAAAAAATAAAAAGATAAAAAAAAGCGGCCGAAAATCTCACACATCTTATATTGATAAATCACTTTGTAAGGTGTTATCTGCACTTGTGAGAACAAGTTATTATTATTATTATTATTAATATTATTATAAAGAATTTCTTCACTATTTACAGTGTTCGGACTATTGTCCGCATCTTTGTTGCCATATTTATCACAACGTTTCGACCGTTGTACTCTCCGGAGTTCATCAGGTTGTTGGAATGTCGAACTGAACCCTTTATTTCGCTCGCTGGGGTAGACTGTTCTAGTTCCACGTACCATGTCTAATGGATGTAAGTTATTTCCTGTTAATTCCTCTCACCAAGTTCTCCACCGCCTTAAGCAGGTGTTTTAAATTTAGACGCCATTATGGCCACTACAACTATTAAGTTTATGACAGTTTTCGGCATTATTAGAAAGTAGGCCTCAAAGCTGCTGAAATTGGGAAGTGGAAGAAAATGAATCAATAGAAGGCCGTCCTGCCCAAAACTATTTAAAGCGTTTTAAGAGTGGTACCTAGTCGCTTGAAATAAATCCCAGATATAGATGACCATCGGTTGTCGATTATAATGCCTTCAAGCTAAGGAAGAACTCATCTGCCAGCACACGAAATTTTTCAGAAGAGCCACCCCCTCTTGTACAGCGGATGAAGAAGAGACTAGAATCAATAAAGATGTGATACTCTGCTATCATGGAAAAACAAACTTGTAAGCAACATGGAGATTCTAAAAAATAAAAAGTAATCTAGGAAAGCACTCACACTTAAAATCAGAAAGTGACTACTGAAATTTCTAAGACACATTATGAGGAAGGACGGTTTGGAAAATTTAATCCTCACAGGGCATATTAAGGGAAGCAGAAATAGAGAGAAAGGACGAGCAATTTACCTAATAGATTTATGCGAATTATTGGTAGAGCAGAACAATTGAGTGGAGAGTCTTGATCAGGCACCCATGTCCCTGAAATGACGCAGCATATAAATGATGACCAGGAGGGAATTTAAAATTTAATAAAATTAAAGTAATAAATCAGCTAAAAAGAATCGTAAGAGCTCCTGAGATGTTCCCTCATTTGGTATGTTCTTATAGCTTATTAACGCGAATAAAATAGACAGAGGTTGTCACGAAACTAAACAAATTATTCACTATCGAATCTGATAACATTTTCTATGGCTGACGGCTTAGGACGATCAGGCTAAAACCAGACAAAGCCATATTTAACTCTTTGAGCCCGGACCACCGCTTTACCGGTAGAGAAAAATGACAATGTCCAACCACCGGTTGAAAAGTGGTAGAGAAATATGACGTAATACTCAGCCACCAGTTTAACAGTGGAAGGGAAAAATGACGTAATACTCAGCCACCGGTTGTAGTGGTAGGGAAAATGACGTAATACTCAGCCACCAATTGAACAGTGGTAGGGAAAATGACGTAATACTCAGCCACCAATTGAACAGTGGTAGGGAAAATGACGTAATACTCAGCCACCAGTTGAACAGTGGAAGGGGAAAATGACGTAATACTCAGCCACCAATTGAACAGTGGAAAGGGAAAATGACGTAATACTCAGCCACCAATTGAACAGTTGAAGGGGGAAATGACGTAATACTCAGCCACCGGTTGTAGTGGTAGGGAAAAATGACGTAATACTCAGCCACCGGTTGAACAGTAGTAGGGGAAAATGACGTAATACTCAGCCACCGATTGAACAGTGAAAGGGAAAATGACGTAATACTCAGCCACTAATTGAACAGTGGTAGGGAAAATGACGTAATACTCAGCCACCAGTTGAACAGTGGTATCAAAAAATGACGTAATACTCAGCCACCGGTTGAACATTTGGAGAGAAAATGACTTAAATGGAAATGACTTAATGCCCAGCCACTGGTTGAACAGTGGGTAAACTATTTGTAACTATTTTGATATCTACTATGAAACATTTTATATCAATTATTTGCGAATTTTGACTCAGGGGCTTAGACAGAAGGTTTAAAATTGTTCAGGAATACGAGGTTCCAAGGGTTAATGATAAAATATCACGTGTCTAAACACAGTTACCGATTTTTCACCGCTTCCTAAGATCTACATTCCAGCAAGGATTTCAAAGTCTGATTTTCTTCTTGAATAGACAAAAATGTGGTTCTGTCGACGAAGTCTTCGAATACTATGGAAAGAATATGTGAGAAACAAGGAAGCTTTAAGGAAAATAGTCACTACAAGGAAACAAATAGAAAGACAGACAAATTATCAGCAAAGGGTCATCCCAAGATATGTACTACATATTGGGAACATCAAAATCAAGCATGTACAGTAATTTAACTATTTTGGTAGTGTAATAACAGTCGAAGGAAAATATAACAGAAAAATCTGAAGAAACATCTGAATAGCGAAAGATGTCTTCCAGAAACTAAGTAACATATTAGGCATAAGAAAATACAAGTATAAATAAATAAAAGACTGCTGAACTGTTAAATAATATCAAATGCCCTACAAGTCAAAGAATGCTGGACAATTCCCTCGCGGATGAATGAAATCGCTAGGCGTATGGAGAGACTTAAATCGCCACATAAGTGGTTCTACCGACGAAATCTAAGAATACCATGGGCAGAATAAGTGCGTAAAAAGAAAGTTTCAAGGAAAATAGCGACCACAAGGAAACTGTTATTAACAAATAGAAAGACAGACAAATTATCAGCAAAAGGGGCAGCCCAAGATATGTGTTACATATTGGGAACGTCAAAATCAAATATATACAGAAATTGAACTATCCGAAGGCACATAGTATTAGCGAAAGCAAAGTATTAAGACTTAAGAAAAATATTTTTAGAAGAAAAGAAATGAGTACCGAATAAGATGTAATATTCATTCTCCTACATAACAATGAATGCTGAACAATCATTTCACAGATTAGCCTTGAAGTGCATCTCATAAAGATGCTGGAAAAATGGTCGTTTCATTGTACCGCTCCAGTAAGTATGTGACTCCCTCTGCTATACTCTATCTTTATAAGAGCCAGATCAAAGCAACAATGAAATATTGCTACCATATAGATACGTTCGCCTATCGTCTGGTTCACACACCTCCTTTGTCTTTTGAACAGGGAATAACATTTTATCCCACGTTTCCTGTTAAGCTCCTGGTTCCTTCAAAAGTCTTCATATGCTCCTTCACTTGAGTATACCTTTGCGTCTTAGTGGCATTACTGCCTTGCTTGGAGTGAATTGATTAAAAGCAAATATTTGGACTGGAGCTGTCCAGTTATCACTTGCCTGACTTGTATTTCTTCAAAAGCTACTATGCGGACCTCTCGGTGATGATTTATTTTCCACCCTACAATACTTTCCCCACAGGCGAAAAGTCGCAAGCCTCTCGATACTCTGTCGATATTTCAATGAATGCGTTCTGACGAACTACATTCATTGGTTCCACTAGCCCTTTGCATCTAGGACCTACCATGCCAGACCACGTACACAAGGATGAATCATCCTCATTCGTTTCCTATTCCATTTTTAAGGAGTAAGTTCCACCCGGACAGCTTCTTCCTAAGAGTTGCTGCTTTGTGGAACAGACTCACAATAGAATTTTTTCCCAATCTCTACAATATTGACCTCTTCAATTCTAAGGTTAATCGTTATCTTGCCTACATAACCTCATGAACAACACTTTTTATCATTTTTTACGCTCATACCATACCACTTTGTAACCCTCTATTTTGAGTGGCTGTTGGGTCTTGTGCTGGGGAACATTAATATATATATATATATAAAAAAAAAATTCTTTGGAAGCGAATTGTCGCTTGCCTCTGAGACTTTCATTGCTCTCCGTGCTACATATGCATAATCGATTCATCCTCGTCCACTTTGTATTCCATTAATAAAAAGGAAGTTTCACCCAGCAAAATCTCTCTTTCCAGCCCTGACACAGTTCAGATGCGTTTATGCGGCCCTATGGGTGATGAATTATTTTCCACTCTACAACTGCTTTCCCACAGATAAAAGATCGCAAACCTCTCGATACGCTATCGATATTTCAATATCATGTGTTTTGACTAGCTATATTACTTGGTTCCACCAGCCCTTTGCAACTAGGACCTGCTATGCCAGGCCACTTACACAAGGGTGAATCATCCTCATTCCTTTCCTATTAGTAAGGAGTAAGTTCCACTAAGACAGCTTCTTTCTAAGAGCTGTTGCTTTGTGGAACAGACTCACAGCAGAATGTTTTCCCAATCACTACAACCTTGACCTCTTCATGACTAGTTAACCTTTATCTTTCCTGCCTAACCCAACGAACTTTATTTATTGCCATTCCTTACGCTTATGCAGCACCAAAAAGTAACCCTCTATCCTGATTGGCTACTGGGGAGAAATTATTAGGCAAAAAGACTTGAATCATGATTCTCCTGGCGATTATTATCGAACAGAACATATGAATAACGAGGATTTTTTAAGAGACGTCGGAAGTACAAAGAACATTGTTTTCACGATTAGGAAAAGACAGATGAGAATTTTTGGACATGAAGGAGGTGGAGTATTTGATAACGGCTCGGATTGAGGAATCGGAGAGCCGAGTTCGAATTCTAGTCGAATCCATTATATGTGTTAATACACTTGGGAAAGGAATCAGTCCTCTTCTTATCCTTCAGCTATAGATAAATAAGCCTTGGATAGCAACTGGCCTACCGCAGAAAGAAATGGCAACCTACTGCGGGAAAAATCTGCCTCGTCAGTCATGTATCGAAAGATACATGATCCCTTACGCGTGTATCACACATGGCACATATCTTACTGACTGAACGAGGAACGAGAGCTTGGAAAAATTAACACGCAGAGGGCGTACTGAAGGTAATGCAGACACATATTTACTTGTATAGTTTGTGAGAATGAATGACAGAACTGAAAGAGTCTAAAAGTTTTAAAGTTTCTTAAGGTAGCAAAAAACAGGAAATTGTGGAGAGCCATAATGTTGAAAGGAGGCAAATAAAAGTTTAAAACTGCAATCGAGTGAATATTGTATAAAATATTAAATCGTCGCACATTTTCAGATTCGTTTATCTGTGTATCCAGCCTGCGCATCGGCTGGGACATGAAAGACGAAAGAAGAGACAATCTCTCAAATATGAATAAGATATAAATAAAAGATCTATACAAAAAGTAGCTCCGAACCCGGCAACTTAACCCCCTATTGTCCTGGCGTCAGTCTAAAATGACGCTTCTATTTATTTATTTTTTCCATATGACTATTTTTTTAAATTTTGGAAATTAAAATATCACTGTAATATGTTGAAATATATATATATATATATATATATATATATATATATATATATATATATATATATTATAATTTTATTATATAGACAAAAACATTTTACTACAAAGATGCAACATAGTTTCAGTGCAATTCAACTGCACTTCGACGGGTGAGAATCGAAAATGATTATAATGATAAAATGCTTCTGTCTATATGATAAAATTATAATAAATAAATAATTATCGGTCTAATATCGGTATCGATCCCTCATTTAGATTAATGCTGTGAACGTTGGAATTTATATATTACTTTCGTTCTCATCACATTGGATATATATATATATATATATATATATATATATATATATATATATATATATATATATATATATATATACTGAAATATTCATTTAAAATAAGGAAAGCGACTCATTGCGCCTTCTCGGACTCACGTTTTCCACTGACGAAGTGGATAGATTATATTGAATCTATTGCTAGCTCTGCTTCTAGGAAAGTTGGTTCAGCGTGTACGGCTAAAGAATTTTTCTCGCCAGACTATCTTACATATTTTGAAGTCTACCATTCGTCCCTGTATTGAATATTGCTGCCACATCTGGTCTGGCGCCCTTGCTCTATATTTAGAGATGCTTGATAAAGTCCAAAGAAGAGTCTGCAATATTATTGATCGTGACCTGGCATCTCGGATTCAGTTACTTTAACACCGCCGTAACATAATTTCACTGTGCCGTTTCTATAAATGTTTTCATGGCAATTGTTCTGATGAACTTTCCTCTATGGTAACTAGACTTCATTAATATAACCGCAATACTAGATTGACGTCAAGGTTTTACCATTTTACAGATGAAATGACTAAATGTAACCGTAAGTTCTATGCTAACAGTTTCTTCTCTCACACTTCTTGATTGTTTTCCATCTTGTTTCCCAATCAACTTTGATCTTAAACTTTAAATTCAATATTAATTGTTATCATCTGTCTTTTTTGTCATTCTCTCTTCTTAGTGGTGTTTTTACCCTCATAGTCTGTAGCATTCAGTAACTCCTTGGGCATAGAAGGATATAGGTTGAAGAATAGACATAAAGAAAATTTTGTCTGATTTCAAATACATGGTCGCGTTGTGGAGTCATTGTTCGTGTTGATATTTTTTAAATTATTGTAAGTTCAGAAAGCATGTCTATTACAACGTCTTCAAAAAGAGAACATTTTTTTTTAATGACGTATTTTTGTAAGTGTTTACAAGCTCGCTTGCAGTTTTATGGCAACGGAGGGGTGCGGGCAGAGGTTATCTTATTTATAATGCATGGATGGATCGTTAAGCTGGAGCAATGACCTATTCAGGTTTTAAGTCAGCCAATCGCACGAAAGCATTGGAGCACACGAACTCACACGCATGTGCGCAAATGGAAGACGGAAACTTCTTTACGAAACAGTCACCAGCTTCAACATTCTCTTCTAAATCACATACAAAAATATATTTTATATGGCAGGCGACTGTATTTATTAAATATATATTCATCTAGCTGCCTGTAAGCTTGTGAACCTTTGGCACAGGCGCCCCTAACCGCGCACACACAAACACGGGCACTGATAAAAAGAACAAGCATAGTCAATAACAAGAAAAAAAAATCTTCCTCGACACGCAGAATCTACATAGATTCTCTTGTAATACTGTTTCAACGTGTTGGTTACTTCCGAATAAAACAGACGGCCGTACATCCCAGTGAAAGGCACGCATACCCGCCGGGACAGTCGTGGTTGGAGACTAGACCCGTTCGAAGATCATGACCCCGTTCCCAGGGGGTATAGGCCGTGTCTTGTCTATTCAACCGATATCAGAAGAAGCGGCCATTCTAATCATTACGGATTCAGTGGTGGAGAGCCAACCCAACCCAACCAAAATTCGCCACGAACTATTTCCAAACGCGACATGATGCGTCAGTCGTGACATAGCAGCCTATTCCAGACAGTCAGGTCCTTTTGCTGACCGATCGGTCTCGTGATATATATATATATATATATATATATATATATATATATATATATATATATAAAGTTTTATACAGATGTTTGTCCGAATGCACATATATTTATTTATACTGTTCACTATAAACCTTTTGTTAAAGTTCATCATAAGAAGATTAGCTGTAAAATTATTATTATTATTATTTTATTTCCTTTGATTTCTGGTGTGTATTGATTTCTTTCCGGGTCCCGACCAGACACCTAAGGTCAGAAGTGGCATCATAACATTCTCCACTGAGAAGTTTAAAAAAAAAAATGACATATATTTTATATAGATAAAACTCTTCGTTAAGTGTGGGCTTTACTTACATTTTTTTTTATTTCTTTAACGAAATCCTTTCAATAAGTCTATTGAAATCATTTCCAATAAATCCGAGTGCTCCAACTACAACTGGAATTGTTGATATTCTCATGTGCCACATTTTTGAGATTTCGATTTCAAGATCGATGTATTTTGATAGTTTTTTGAAGATATTCAAAGATAGACTGCAGTCTGCAGGGACTGCTATGTCAATAAAAAAGCACATTTTATCCTTGCGGTCTCTAATCATGATGTCTGGACGATTAGGTTTAAGTGTTCTCTCATTATTATTATTATTATTATTATTATTATTATTATTATTATTATTATTATTTCCTTTGATTTCTGATGTGTACACATTTCTTTCCGGGTCCCACCCAGGGACCTAAGGTTAGAAATGGCATCATGACATTTTCCACTGGGAAAAAAAAATTACATAGACAAAGCCCTTCGTACGGTTGTGGGCTGTACACGTGAAAACAATTTTTTTGTATTTCTTTAAGGCATAGACTTCCAGGGATCCCTTCAATTAGTCTACTGGTATCTTTTCCAACCTATCCGAGGGCTCCAACTACAACGGGGATTATTGATGTTCCCATGTGCCACATTATTATTATTATTATTATTATTATTATTAATTGTCTATATTTCTGAGATGAGGTATTCTGTACACTATTTACATTATTGGGACTATTGTCCTCATCTTTGTCGCCATATTTATTACAACGTTTCGGCCTTTGTACGCTCCGGCCTTCTTCAGGTGGTTGGAATGTTGAACTGAACACTTTATTTCGCTCACTGGGGTAGACTGTTCTAGTTCCACGTGCCATGCTTAATGAATGTCAGTTATCAGTTATCTCCTGTTAATTCCCCTCTCCAAGTTCTCCACTGCCTTAACCGGCTATTGAACTCACACTCTTTGGGTCCTGTCACTGGATCTAACCAACGCCTTTATCCACTGTCCCTTGTGTCCTCACGTTGTAATAAATATGGCGACAAAGATGAGGACAATAGTCCAAATAATGTAAATAGTGTTATTATTATCATTTTTATTTTCTTTGATTTCTGGCGTTTACACATTTCTTTTCGGGTCCCGCCCAGAGACCTAAGTTTAGAAATGGCATCATGACGCTTTCCACTGAAAATAAAAAAAAATATATAAAATAGAGAGAAGAGGTGTATACCTGTCTGAAGGCTATTGGCGCGTAAATGAATAGAAGAAACCCAATGGGAATTTGAACTCGACACTCCTATTAACAATTCCGAGCTATTATTCATTACATTACCCACCACTTCGGTGATCGTATGGAAACTGCTGTTTCAACGTGATGCGGCCGTAAACCAAACAAACTCACCTTGAAGCACTAGTTACCTTACAATCACCGAAGTTAAGCAACGTCAAGTCTGGTCAGTACCTAGATGGGTTACCGCTTGGGAATAACAGGTGCTGTATGCTTGGAGGTGTGGATGATGTAATGGATAATGGCTCGGAAATGTTTATCGGAGAGTCGAGTTCCAGTTCCGGTTGGGTTCGTTCTATTCACTTACATCTAAATACCCTTGAGAAAGGCATGAATCCCCCTCTACCTCAGCTATTGGTTAATTTGACTTGTATCCCTAAACCGTTATTATCTAAAAAAAAATAAATAAATAAAAAAATCTTATAAAAAAAAACATATTTTATGACTTTAAATCCTCTACAAAGCGGTTGATAAACCGTAAAAAATCAATGAATCAATCAATATGTTTGTTTGCAAGCGATCTTTTGAACGTTTTCCATGATTCATCTCTGTACGCCCTTGTAGTCTTAACTTCTTACTTAATCTCCTTATGCCTAATTCTGTAATCCTCTACCTTAAAGGGCTCTTTTGCTTTGTTATTGGGTGTACTCCCCTACAAAAAAAAATGCTACACTTTGTAAATAACAACATCAGTAACGACAATTATAGGTTAGAAAAGGTTTTCTCAACCGGTATTTCCCGGAAACCTAATGTTTCGCAAAAGGTCACCCAAGGATTCCACGAGAACAGGTGAGATAAGCTAATCCACTTTTGGCTTTTTATTTGATCTCATATACGTATTATTAAACAAACACAATATATTCTTGATTATTCTAATATCGTAATATAGACATCATCCTATCTAACCTATTATGTTATTAAAAAAATATAATAATCATTGGGAATATATTTAGTGATGTCTGTACGACGCCAGTGTGAAACCATTTTCACTTGTCCGTGTCTACTCAGCGAACGAGACCTGTACTTAAAGTTAGTTTTTTTCTTTATTTTTACAGAAATACCTATAAAAAAAAAACTGATGCAGCAATTATCTGTTTTCGTTCTGTTTACATTTATATTATAGGTATATGATATTGGTTTAAAATTAATACTTCTTTGTCAAATTTTTCGGTAACGTTAAATAAAATGCATACAGTTCGTTTATAATACTTTATCAGGGAGTTTTCATTCACACAAAAAAATCTAAACTTAATCGTAAAAATATAAACACAAGTAACCAATATCATATTATATGAGTCTTATTGCTTGAATAATTGATTTTTTTGTGTGAATGAAAACTCCCTGATAAAGTATTATAAACGTACTGTATGCATTTTATTTAACGTTACCTAAAAATTTGACAAAGAAGTATTAATTTTTCCTTAAACCAGTTATTCAAAAATATATACTATGATATTTACTACGTGAACTACGATGAAAATAAAATGAGAAAGATATGGTATATAATTTTGTTTTTGCGCAGAGGTTCCTTGAGACATGTAATTTATTTTAAGGGTTACGCAAGGGGGAAAAGGTTGAGAAATGCTGGTTTAGAATGATTATCTCAGTTGTAGCAAGAACAGAAGTGGCAGTAGTAAGAAGCTGGGTCAAACGATACATTTTCAGTGAAACAGTTGATTGTTGAGCATTAAATAAGTAAAACGAAATGGAGATATCGGTGGGATAGTGTGTATGCAATAGTTTTGATTATTTTCTTTCTTTCTTTCTTTCTTTTTTTTTCTTTTTTTCTTTTTCATTTTCAAAGCACGTCTTCCCCGAAGGAGACATGTTCAATATAATGTCTTCTACTGATCCCTTCCAGGGCTAATGTAGACACTTGCGCTCAGGCAATAAGACTCATATTGACGCATATCTCTGCGCAACTTTCGTCATTTTTTTTTCTTTTCTTTCTTTTCTGTTTACATCCTTTCTGATACGGCGATGCACTTTAAAAGATAAATGTAATCAGTTTTCCTTATCGCAAACATATCGCCTAACACGCATGCGCGTAACGAACGAAATTTGTTAATGTAAATTTGATTCTTTTTTATTTATACTCCTGCATCTTTTGATATATTTATTATTCGTTAGCGTGATAAATAAATAATGTATCAGGGACTGATTGTTTTCTTTGTTTAGGGGATTGCTTTTTGCTTCCTCCATTTTTTTTTTCGTGAGCTTACCTGAACAGCTGGCTTTTTATTTCTTTCTTTATGAAATTTAATTTTTTAATTTATAAATAAACAACAGACAACGTCTTGTAGTTTCTTTTCTTTTCGATACAATTTTTACTTGACTTTCCTCACCTCCGTCCATTTCTTTCTAACTTTCTTTCTTTCTTTCTTTCTTTCTTTCTTTCTTTCTTTCTTTCTTTCTTTCTTTCTAGTATGTTTTCATTTGTTTATCACACTGATTTCTTCCTTTTTTTTCTCTTCTTTCTTTCTTTCTTTCTAGTATGTTTTCTTTTGTTTATCACACTGATTTCTTCCTTTTTTCTCTCTTCTTTCTTTCTTTCTTTCTTTCTTTCTTTGGTAAAATGCTTTCTTGTCTACCCCGCTCACTTTTTTCGTTTTTTTTTTCTTTCTTTGTCTCTTTCTTCTTTCTTTCTTTGATAAAAGGCTATCACCAGTTCTTCGCGCATCTCTTTCTTTCTTTCTTTCTTTCTTTCTTTCTTTCTTTCTTTCTTTCTTTGATAAGAATGCTTTCTTTTGTTTACCCCACCCATTTCTCCCCTTTTCCCTCTTATTTTTTTCTTTGGTTAAATGCTTTCTAGTTTACCACGCCAAACTTTTTCTTTCTTTCTTTCTTTCTTTCTTTCTCTCTTTCTTTCTTTGGTAAAATGCTCTCTTCTGTTCCTCGGTCATTTTTTCTTTCTTTCTTTGATAGAATGCTTTCTTTTCTTTACCCCGCTCAATTCCTTTCTCTTTTTCTCTCTTATTTTTTTCTTTGGTGAAATGTTTTCTTGTCTACCACGCCCATCTCTTTCTTTCTTCTTCCTTGTTTTTCTTTCTTTCCTCCTTTTTGTCTTTATTCATTTATTCATTTCAACACCATCTTTCCCAGTTCATTCTCATTCAGTTTATTACTTCTTCCTTTTCGTAAACAGTTCTTATTTTAATATTTACGAAGTAGAACTCCATACACGCTACGTTAAATTGGAGGGGAAATTGGGCTTCTTCAGATGGTCTTTTGCTCAAATTTGCCAAGTAGGATGTGTCTGCCTGCTTGCCTTGATGGCCTCCAACCCCAACAATCGTTTTCTTTCTCTCGTTCTAGTTCTGCTATTTTCATGCCTATTGTTATTTGTCTTTTTTTCTTCGTCATCTCTCTCTCTCTTTCTCTCTCTTTATCTATCTCTTTCACTCTCTGGTTACATATTATATTTTTCGTCTCACACATACTGAAATTCTTATATATAGTCATATTTCTTTTGTCTTTCCCCACCCATTTCTTTCTTTCTCTCTTTGGATGAATGCTATCACCGCCAGCTGAAACTCTTTCTTTCTTTCTTTCTTTTTCTTCGCATTTCGTTTTTTCCCCTCTTTCCATTAATTCTTTCCTTCTCTCGTTCTTTCTTTTTTCTCTTACTCATCAATCTCTTTCTTTCTTTTTTGTTATCTTACTTTGTCACCATAGTCGAATGTCTTTCTTTCTTTCTTTCTTTCTTTCTTTTCACGTTTTCACATTTCGTTTTTTCCTCCTCTTTCGATTAATTCTTTCCTTCCTTCGTTCTTTCTTTTTTCTCTTCCTCATCAATCTCTTTCTTTCTTTTTTCTTTCTTTAGAACAATGTTATCTTACTTTGTCACCACAGACGAATCTTTCTTTCTTTCTTTCTTTCTTTTCATATTTTCACTCCTCTTTCCATTAATTCTTACCTTCCTTCTTTCTTTCTTTTGTCTCCCAAGCGAATCTTTCTTTCTTTCTTTCTTTCTTTCTTTCTTTTCACATTTTCACTCCTCTTTCCATTATTACCTTCCTTCTTTCTTTCTTTTGTCTCCCAAGCGAATCTCTTTCTTTCTTTCTTTCTTTCTTTCTTTTCATATTTTCACTCCTCTTTCCATTAATTCTTACCTTCCTTCTTTCTTTCTTTTGTCTCTCAAGCGAATCTGTTTCTTTCTTTCTTTCTTTCTTTCTTTTTTTATCATTCTTCTATCCTCTTTCTGCTTTGCTTTTATCTTCCATTTTTCTTTTTCCCAATTATCTTTCTCTTTTTGCGCTGTTTCTTTTCATCATTCTCAAATTTTTTTCCCTCTCCTCTTTCCCTATGCTGCAACGATTCTTTCTAAAACTCTCTTTCTCTCCCCCACCCACCTTTCCCCATCTCTCCCTCTCTCTTTATTCCCCTCTTGCTTTTGATTAGACTTTCATATTCCTCTTCAATCTGTCAATTTCATCCACTTTTTCTTGGACGGTAGATGCTAAAGAACTTCAATTTTACCGTAAGCTTGTTATTCTAGCAACAATTTCGACGATTTCCGTACGAGATTGATGCCCACTCAGACGCTCTTAGACTTGGACCCTGTCCCTGCCGACATCGAGATCTGATTGCGCCTAGCAGCCATTTTGAAAGAGCACAGCCAACTCATTCGGCGTTCTTGTTAAATTTTCCGCCAGACTCCACTCAACGGATTTCGGGGGTCATTTCGGGCAACAAGTTTCATACACGGCACAGACATTAAAGCTATACGTTATTTCTCGTACTCCCTCACTTTTTATTTCCTCGCGCCCACAAGCGAGCGTTTATGTGTAAGTGTGAATTTGCATATGTATGCGAATCCACGTGTACATTTGTATACAAGTGTTATGCCAAGATAGCTACATATCGCCACCTTGGTCTTCTCAGCGTGCCATCGGATTGGAGGTTGCATTAGAATACAGAGCTCTTGCTTTAGAAGTGTCGGGTATGTGTGCTGAGGGTGAGAGATAATGGGAACAGTAGAGCGTTGGACAAAAATGGCTTCAGTGCACCATGGGAATCGATAGAAGCGGATTTACTTTTAGCTGATTGTAACGTAACGGTCACCAGCGTTGAAGATGGAATTGGCACGGCGGTTTCAAATTCTGGATATGTCTTTTTCGTTGATTACGGACTGATGTCCTCGGCAAAGGCAAGAATCCATCTTCATTCAGCGACGAGTTAAATAACTGATATCTTTTCTGTTAATTCATCCCAAAGTATTAATTCATTCCAGAATAAAAAGAATTCATATTTACTAAAATTAACACCAAACTCTCCCAAAGTGAGGCCCTTCCATTGCACTACGGTTGGATCGCTCCACATGAGCGCGATTCGGGTGCGCTATTTCCATCGGGCGGGGGGGTTGTCTTCATTCGCACCCACCCCGATAAACAAGCCAAAACAGATATTTTTCTTTTCTTTTTTTTTTTTTTTGGAAACTGTAAAAAATTCCTTGTATTTCGAATACCATCCACACTTAGGAAATGTAAATAACTCTCTGATTTTTGGTATTGCTTTTTTCATTCTGATTTTTTTCATTCTGATTTTTCATTCTGATTTTTTTATTCCAATTTTTCATTCTGATTTTTTCATTCTGATTTTTTTATTCCAATTTTTTCATTCGGATTTTTTCATTCTAATTTTTCATTCTGATTTTTTCATTCTGATTTTTTTCATTCTGATTTTTTCATTCCAATTTTTTCATTCGGATTTTTTCATTCTAATTTTTCATTCTGATTTTTTCATTCTGATTTTTCATTCCAATTTTTCATTCTGATTTTTTCATTCTGATTTTTTTCAATCTGAAGGTTAGAGTTGTTGCGAGGCAAGCTAAACAAATTTTGATTTAAAATTTATAGTTTCAAATGAATTCCAAATGTTTAATAAAAAAAATAAACAAACTTTTATTTAAAACTTATAATTTCTTGTAGTGAACTAATATTTGCCATATTAACTTTAATTTATTTGTGGCGAATGAATAGAAAAGATCAAATAGCTAAGTGTACTTGGCTCTCTCCGTATTGAATGGCAGTCAGAGAAGTAGTGTGGTATATTGGAGTTGGGCTCAAATAAGGTGACGAACACTTATATATAAAACTATATAAATATCTTTATTGTTCGTGTTTCGGTGAATGGGTAGAGTGAGGGAGGATCAAAAAGGTTAAGATTGGGCACACAGTAATCGAGGGAGACAAATTTTGGTTGCTTTTTTAACCATGTATGAATTTTGTCATTTTCCTCCTCTTACTATCTTTCTCGTGAAGGTGAAAATACACTTTGTGCAACTCTAGAAGCACTTGGACTACAGCATTCTGTGAACCCACTTTGCATATCCATTTGACTAACCAAAAGACTGTACTAAACTGCAGGCACTATATGGCTTATCTGAAGGCATTCACAGACTTTTACAACAATGATTGTAATGGGAGAAACGTCCAGTTTAGCTTTATCTTCTCTCACAGCAGCAACTAACCTGCCACTGCGAAGCCTGTCATTAAGTGCAGTTCTTCCTTTCTCTCTAAGATTGCCATAAACTCTGTTGACCCATCTTTTTACTGTGCTTAGATCAAATTCATTTTTTTCATAGACAATTACGAGGCTTTATTGAATGTTTGCAAGGTTTTCTCCTTTCAAAACCAGAAATTGTATAACAGATTTATACTTTAGACAGGCGTACACAGTGGAAGCCATTTTGAAACAGAATTATGGGTAGGAAAAGGGTAGAAAAAGAAAGTAACTTCACTATTTTTGACCGACCTTCGCATTAAGAGTGAAAACTTTAATGTGCAATATCTCATCTGGACGTGGCTCTCCACAACATTCTATTGTGGTATATTACTGCTGGACTCAAATAAGGAGACGAACACATATATAAAAACTATATAAATATCTTCATTGTTCGAGCTGCAGCGATTGGTTAGAGCGAGGGAGAAACACAGAGGTTGGGATTGCGCATACAGAGATTGACGGAGACAAATCTTTGGTGAACCTTGAGGCAGCCTCTCTGTCCAGATCAAGAATCGGACCGGTTAAATAACATTTGGACACGTACACAGCTACACGTGGCTACGCCTTCTTTCGGTATATCACCTACGCAACTTCGTGTTGCCACGCATCTACCGGCATGCGCCCACACATTGCCTTCCGCTCAGGACACCTGCGCGCCCTGTTTATTCAAGGTTCATGACACCTGTGTCCTTGTTTATGCTACGTTCTGTTTGTTTTAGCCACCGGATGTATTTCCTGTTTATGCTATCACCATTTCCGATTTCCGCTCACGCATTGATACAGCGGAAGTAAGGCCAAAGGTCTTTCCTGAATTTATTCATTCTGATTTTTTCATTCTGATTTTTCGTTCTGATTTTTTCATTCTGACTTTTCATTCTGATTTTTTCAGAAAAATCCAACAGTAGGAGAGCAAGAAATTTCTGAAACCAGCTTAAAGAGGGATAGGCACCGTCAGATTATTTTGTTCTACACACGACCAATGATACTACGGCTGCAGTGAATTTATTGCCCCTTTATACTACGCCCCTGCAATTTGAAAATCGGTTATTCTTTTTTTAAGAATTACCCATGAATATTTTCTTTTTTCAAAAAAGATATGGAATTTCGAACTGAACCCATTATTCAGTCGACAAGGACTGTATTATTTTCATTCTACAGTCAATGCTCGAGGCTATTTCGTATTAGTTAATTCTTCATAGCTAATTCGCCCTTGTAATATCACTTTTCAGTTCTACTGAACAAATATATATTGTTAATATTGGGATACTTGTATAAGTAAATCGTTAGATAATAATTACAACTTACTAGATAAATACAGTTGCCAACCGACAAATAACATTTGGGATGGCCCGTATTTTCATGTTAAGATATGCGATGATCATTGATGATTATTTTTATAAAAATACGCGTAATAATATATATATATATATATATATATATATATATATATATATATATATATATATATATATATATATGCATGCTTAATAAACACGAACAATGCTATGTTTCCCTCTAAAATTCAAACTGAACAGTTATTTTGCACTGACCATATACAATTCTTGAATGATAATTTGTTACATATGAATTCATCTCGTTCAAAAATACCAAACATATGTATTTCAGCTATGTGAGTCCGTGAATCCCTCTCCGAGATTTGAGGTAATAGAAATCTGGTTCTGCATAAGGATGCCAAAAATACCATGGACAGAACATGTGAGTAATGAGGAATTTTTAAGGAAAATAGAAATAAGGACACTTATACATTCAATCAAAAAAAGATAACTGAAATTTCTAGGGCACATAATAAGAAAAGTAGGTCTGGAAAGTTTGACACTCACGGGGCATATTGAAGGCAAAAGGGACAGGGGAGGCAGTGAATAGCGTAAGGAGTTTGGGTTGATAGAACAGAGACGAAGAGGAATAGCCAAAAGTCAATACTTACTCAGAGCTAAAAAAGACAGGAAGTTGTGGAGAGCTATTATTGCCCACGTGCTGAAGAAAAAGTATCTTCATTGTTTCAGTTGTTGTATTTGCCAAATTTCTTAGTGTCGGTCGTAGTTAGTAGCCTTCCAGACATTTTCGAATCGAATCTTTTATTTAATCCACGCGGACAGATTGTTTTCATTCCTCAAATACCGAAGATATTTCGCATTAGCTAATTCTTCATAGCTAATTAACGCTTGTTATGTCACTTGTCTGTTCTAACAAACCAATATATATATATATATATATATATATATATATATATATATATATATATGCATATATATATATATATATATATTCAACATAGGGATACTAGTCCAAGTAAATGGGTGTATAATAATTAAAACTTGTTAGATAACTAAAGTTGCCGACCAGCCGACAAAATGCGGGATTGTGTAATGTCACTTGTCTGTCTGACTAAACTAAGACATATAATCAATATAAGGATACTAGTCTAAATCGGCGTATAATAATTAAAAATTGCCACTGTAAAGGTGAGAATTCAAATGCTGATCTTTGAGGTTTATGAAGCTTGATGATCCTGAATCTGACTCAGATTTTGCATGAATGACAATAGTTTTATTATCATATGACAGAATTTTACAAAAAGTGTTTGGCCAAAGTTTCGATATTTTAATGCATCTAAGGTTGTATCAACAAAAACTAGCCTCTTTTTGATTTACATACATCCCAAATTGGCAAGAAATTAATTTGCAATATGCCTACAAAATGTTTCTAATTCATTCATAATTTCGTTACTTAAAATTAGATTTATTGGATTTCTAGCAGTAATCTGGAAAGTTCTCGTCATTTTGTGAAACTAAAAAAAAAAATCTTATTTATTTTTAAATTATTTATAGTTTTTAATGTTCGGTTTATGATCAATAATTTTATCAATTTTTGTTTTTCTCACTTTAGCAACGTAACAACTCTTAGAAGTTTATGAAGGTTGTATCAGCAAAAACCAGCCTCTTTTTGACTTATATACATCCCAAATTAACATGCTGTTCAATCTCCTCTCTGATGAAAAAGACTTCAGGCAATAGAAATGTAGTTCTACAGAGAGATGTTGGGACTACCATGAACTGACCATGTAAGCAACGAATATTTTTTTTCAAGGTAAACTGAAAAAAAAATGTGATATATCTTAAATTAGAAAACGACAAATGAAATTTTGATGAAATATATCGAAGAAAGAGGGCTAGGAAAATTTGGCACTCACAGGACATATTGAATGCAAGAGGGACAGGAAAAAGAAGCGAATGACCTAAGGAACTTGTGTAAATAATTAGCAGAATAGAGAATAGGAGAGACACGAAAGGAAAATCCTTACTCAGAGCTACAAGAGATAGGAAGTTATGTAAAGCCATGATCGCCAATGGCCCAAAAGGTCACAGCTCATAGAAGAAAGATTCTGTTGTATCTTCCGGTTATCTTATAGTCGTAGTTAGTAGCCTTCCAGACATTTCCAATCGAACCTTTTATTCAATCCACGGGGATAGATTGTTTTCATTCCACAGAGGTTATTCCCGAGGTTATTTCGTATCAGTTAATTCTTCATAGCTAATTCACCCTTGTTATGTCACTTGTCTGTGATATAGATATAGATATAGATATATAGATATATAGATATATACTCAACAGAGGGATACTAGTCCAAGTAAATGGGTGTATAATAATTAAAACTTGCTAGATAACAAAAGTTGCCGACCAGCCGACAAAATGCGTGATTGTGGCTTATTATGGCTTAGAGTGAAACAGACCATTTTAGTTTTTATTAAGTATTAGGTTGGTGCAAAAATAATGTCGTTTTCTCACATAGTAACATATGTGAGAAAACGACATTTTTTGCACCAACGTAATACATCTATTTTTTTTTTTTAAAAAAGCAAAAAAAAAAAAAAAAAAAAAGGAAAATTCATGAGTATTTTTTAAAGGATAATTGATACCCAAAATACAGGACCAAAAATCCTGTCACATTTCTTAATGCGGGAGACGTCCTTCAGCATCAAATTACGCAACAACCTCGTATTTTGTCGGTTGGTCGGCAATCTTAGTTATCAATGTCCTCACAGATAAAAAGAGACTTGGGGCAATAAAAATGTGGTCCCACAGAGAGATCTTGAGAATACAGTGGACTGATCATGTAAGCAACGAATTTTTTTTTTCAAGGTAAATTGAAACAAAAATGTGACATATCTTAAATTAGAAAACGACAAATGAAATTTTGAGGAAACATAGCGAAGAAAGAAGTTTTGGGCAATTTGGCACTCACAGAACATATTGAATGCAAGAGGGACAGGAAAAAGAAGCGAATGGCCTAAGGAACTTGTGTAAATAATTAGCAGAATAGAGAATAGGAGGGACACGAAAGGAAAACCCTTACTCAGAGCTACAAGAGATAGGAAGTAAAGCCATGATCGCCGACGACCTGAAAGGACACAGCCTATAGAAGAAGGATTCTGTTGTATCTTCCGGTCATCTTATAGTCGTAGTTAGTAGCCTTCCAGACATTTCCAATCGAATCTTTTATTTAATCCACGCGGACAGATTGTTTTCATTCCACAATGACCGAGGATATTTTGTATCAGTTAATTCTTCATAGCTAATTAACCCTTGTAATGTCATTTGTCTGTTCTACTGAACAAAGACATATATACACAATATATTGGGACACTAGTTCGAGTATATCAGTGTATAACGAATGCTAACCGAATATGACTTACTAGACAATTGTGGCTGCTAACCGATCCTCAAAGTACAGGTTTGTGCCGCATTTTTATAGTGAAGGACGTAAGCTTTGCTTTTTTTTAAAATAAAATAGATTTATTTAATAAACACGAAAGCATGTTCTCTTTCCCTCTAAAATTCTAACTGAACTGTTATTTTGCGCTGATCGTGTAAAATTATTGAATAATAATGTAATGTATGTGATTTTCTCTCGCTCAAATATACCAAACTGATTCAATTCAGCTTTATTTATCAGCTGATTCAATTCAGCTTTAAAGAGAGAGAGAGTTGAAATTGCTAGAAAATTCGATACTCACAGCACAGAGCGAAGGCAAGATGAAAACACATGTAAACTACCTAGCGAGTTTGAACATCCAAAGTATGGATGGCAGAACGGGGTCTTCAAAAGATAAATAAGTACAAACCAACATCCCTGTCTGGCATCAGAACGTAACCATATGAAATGCTTTCCTACGTAGACTTCCATTTTCTCAATATAAACAGACATATATACCTCCTGTTTTATTTTGTTGATCCAGGACTTCAGAGGTGAAGCCTGATTGTATGACAGCAGAGTTTGAGTCTTCCAGGCAATAATCCATATGCTTCCTGAGTGTTGTTACAGATAGTAGTCTGGTAAAATGGCATAAAATTTGTAGGAAGCAGAGGTGTGTTGGTGAATTCCCCACCCCGCAAAAAAAATTTTTGTATATTATTCTTTTTTTAAAAATAATTGGGTAGCATTAATGCTGGACAGTCTTCTCTCAGAGACTTGAAGCAACAGAAACGCCGTTCCACAGAAGGATGCTGAGAATACCATGGACTGAACATGTGAGCAACGACGAAGTTTTAGCGAAAATGAAAACGAAAAGGACACTTATACTTAATATCAGGAAGCGCCAGCTGAAATCTCTAGGTAATGAGGAAAGAGGGTTTGGAAAATTCGATACTCACGAGATAAGTTAAATGCAAGAGGGACAGTGGGGAACAACACATAATCTACCTGGCGAGCTTGAGTAAATGGATGGCGAAAAAGGTTTAGGAGAGATAACAAAAAGACAAAATTTATTAAGAGCTACAGAAAATTGTGGAGAACCATGATCGCCAATGTCCTAAAGGAAGACGCTACATAAAAGAAGGACCGCCATGAACAGTTAATATTAAGCATGTAATGGTAAACGAGTCATAGAATCTAATTATATGATTGCTTTAATTTTTCTTATGTGTTTCATATTCATTCCTTTTTTTATTATTTTAGTTTAAAAATCTTGGCTTAGTCGTTTAATATCAAAAAGCTAAGATGACCAAAGTATTAAGAAACAGATATATTTCGTTAGAAACAAAGAAATAAATATTGGATTGTTATGTAATGTCGGTCCTCACAGATGAAAGAAAAAACAGAAGTTCTACAGAAGGATGCTGAGAATACCATGGACTAAATATGTGAGCAACGACGAAACTTAAAAAAGAAATGTAAAAAAAAAGGGACAGGCAACACCAGAAATAAATTTCTAAGGTACACAATAAGGAAAGTGGGTTCAGAGAATTTTTCATATTAGAGGCAAGAGGGTCAAGGGAAAAGCAGCTAATAACCTATATAACGGGCTTGTGTAAATATTTAGCAGAACTGGTTTAGGAAAGCGAATTTAATAAAATTTACTAAGAGCTACAAAGAACATCAACTTCCTAAAGGGACATGGTTCGCAGAAGAAGACTTCAGGACATTTTAAAAGTTGTCTTAATGTTTTCATTTTGAAATCTCTGATTTTCTCCCCAATCAAGACAACAAAGCCGCTAAAATGCAAGGAGACCAACGAATGTTAGAAAATGTAAGAAAAAAAAAATGATTCGGGAGAAAGAACTATAAAAGGAGAAAAATTAAAAAGACAGAATATAACGATTGACATTGTATTTAAATTTCTGAAGATCACTGTTGACTGGAGAGAGTTCCATAAGTGATAAGTACGGTAGAAGAAACTGTTAGCATAGAACTTACGGTTACATCTAG
>OZ010580.1:27988929-28021429 GCA_963932145.1 Acanthosepion lycidas | reverse complement strand
TTAATGAGCAAAATATAACTGGGCAGCACTTCTGCCAATAATATTACTCTGAGCTCCAGGTGGAGGGAACTGGGGTCATTCTCCGGCACCTGAGGCGTCCGCAAAAAGGATAAGTGTGAAGAGGGCTTGAGAATGTTTCTACGGTACTGCTGCAAAATCCACATTATATGTGGACCTTTCTGTCACATTTCGTTTGCGACGTGGGTGCGAAGTATACATATATTCCAGTTTCAACGTGCAAAGTACTCGCTTGTAGTAACCGGTAAATAAAGCGTTTGTTGTGCTTGTATCCCGTTGTCTGTCCTCTTGTTACCGGCACGTCAACCGCGATAACGATTAGATAGCGGTTTAGAATAGGATTATATACAAATATACAGTAACTTTACGCCATAGACATTTCGTCTATTCTACCAAGTAATAGCCTTAAATCATTTGAATTCAATGATTAAGTTTTCGTTTTTTTTTTAGTTTAGTTTTATTTTATTATATGCCTTCCGATTTTTAACGGTCGGAAATAAATTGAAATAAGGCTGAATATTCCGAACCAAGCCAAACTTTAGCCAAAGATTGTGACAGAAAATGTTCTTTTAATGAGTCTCTTTAATTTCAAAGTTTACTGTAACTAAAATTCTCCCCCGACTTCAAATGGAACTCATATAAGCGACCCAATAGCTAATACCCGCCATAACATATGCATAGGAATGAGCCCTCTTCATTCCCTTCGTATTTCATTGATAAAAAAGAAAGTTTCATTCAGAAAAATATCCCAAAGAAACCGCCAAATTTGTAGAATAGACTCCCGAGAGGATGCTTTCCTGATTATTACAATCTCATCCTCATATAATTCTCGGATCAACCGTCATGTATCTTCAGCAGCTTCATTTAGTAACTTTCTACCTTGAGTGGCTCTTGGGCCTTGTATTAGGTGAATGACATAAAAAAAAGAAAATTACAATAAGATGAAGAAAAGGTTATTTTTTTCATCTGCATAAAACCGCTAATTTGTAGTAGAGACTCCCTAGAGGATGCTTTCCTAATTATTACAATCTCAGCCTCATTACGTCTCGGGTCAACCGTCATCTACTTTCAACAGCTTCATTTAGCAACTTTCTACCTTGAGTGGCTCTTGGGCCTTGTATTAGGTGAACGACATTAAAAAAAGAAAGAAAGAAAAGAAAATTACGATAAGATGAAGATTTTTTTTTTTTTCATCTCCAAAAATCTATCTTAATGCGATAAGTTGCCTTACCACTTGAGTGAAGAGAGTCATCGTTGCAGAAGATAAAATCTAACAAAAATAAATCTCTTCCTTATTCTCCAAACGCCTGGCGATGTTATTTTTGTATTTATTTTATTAAAGTTCTTATGAATCTCAGATTTTTAGTATTATAATGTTTATCATTTATCATTGTTTAAACATTTTATATTGTTTATTACTTTACCTGTACTGTCTAAAACAAGACATTGTTTATATACACTGCATGGGTAATCTACGATTTTTCGCCTTTACAACTATATTGTCGCACGTAAGAATTAAATTTTTAAAAGTAAAAACATCCAAAAGAAGCTAACGTGGACAATTAGATAAAATGAAATTCAATCTATTAGCAGCCTGGTTCCCCTAATTAATAATTACTGATTTGTTATTTTAACATGAAAACCGAGACTTTCTTATAGATGTCATGCACAACCCGTTCAGAAATATCTAAACTGTATACAATCGTTATTTTTTTTTTCTTCAGATAAGTGATTAAAATGGTTTCGAGCGATCAAATCCCTATGTGCATGTGGGGTAATGAATAACGTCTTGGAATGAGAAATCAGAGAAGAGAGTTCGATTTCCAGTCGAGTTTATTATATGTACTTACGCACAAATACCCTTACAAAATGTATTAATCCACCTTTTCTCCCCAGATGTGAGTTAAATAACTGAATTTATATCTTGTTATCTCTAAAATAAAACCTTTTAATGCAACATTCACTCGAAAAAAAAAAAGAATAATTATTCTTAGAATCCAAAACATGTATCGGCTTCGAATAATTCATAAATGGGTTGATAATCCGTAAAATAAAAACCTATCAATAGAGAGGGCCATCCTTCTTAACAACTCGTGGACTGACGCTGCAGAGCCACAAACAAAGCACTGTGCCAAACAGAAAGCAAATTACTTTGAGGATTTTCAACAGCAACAACAACTAAATTCGATAGCACATGTTGCTCGCAGAGAAAATAATGACATAATCAAGATGTTGCTATTCCACACTACTTCTAACAAAAGGTTAGAAAAGAAAACCTCCACTGATATTGGAAAGAGCATCAACATTGAACTTGAGAAACAATTTCATGAAAAATTATTTTAATAGGAAGATTTCATAAATTTCAATCGATAGAAACTGACTACTCGGTTATTGAATGCCGAATAAATCCTTGCAAAGAAACAGCTAATGTTGGCATTACCATGATGTCTCTTACAAGTATGACAGTGGCATATTTTTTTTTATCGTAAATAGGAGAGATAAGGCTGCATAACCGATATATATATATTTTTTACTGGCTGTTTGTTACATCTAGCTTTCAGTTGTTTTTCATCGTAATTATTCATATTGAGAGATAACGCCTTAGTTCTGATCCGAGCTGTAAATTAACGACAGTCATTATTGAAATTGAAATGAACGAACTACGACTCTGTTGTGGATTCCGAGGATAGAATCCTGCACAAATAAATAAACAACGCCAGTAATTGAAATAGAAAAATATGTGTATTAAAGAATACAAACTTGAAATGAAGATTAGTAGTCCAGAAATGCGGGTTAGTAGAAAGTATATGTACAAGTCTCTGTAAGTGAAGCCGTAATTATCTCTCTTTCTGGACTCTCGTATAAGTCTGGGTGAACACCCTGTCTCGACGTTTTTCTCACGCTATCTCTCCGTAGTATAAGTATACTTTGGACGAGTCCATCTTGTGTACAAGGGGCGAGCCCCACAATAGACTCCATAATGATATATTATAAAACTGAATTATTTGTCTTAAGCTGTGATTTTCAGGAATTTTTTTCAATGTGTTGTTGTGTTCCTATTTTTATCACTCCAAGCGCACCTACTACGACTGGTACAATTCTTGTTTTCAATTATTTTCCTCTTCCTCCTCCTCCTCCTCCTTCTTCTTCTTCGTCTTCTTCTTCTTCTTCTTCTTCTTCTTCTTCTTCTTCTTCTTCTTCTTCTTCGTTGCTTTTTCCAATCGCTTGATTATTAATCTTTTCTTTCATCTAAAATTAAAAAAAAATATCCTCATTATGCGTCTTACAGATTATTTTTGGCTCAATTATTATTATTATTGTTGTTGTTGTTTCCTTTGATTTATGCTATGTACTCATCCCCTTCCGGGTCCCAATCAGAGATCTAAGGCCAGAAATGGTATCATGGCATTTTCACAATATTTTTCTAAAAAAATGGAATGGTAAACTAAGAGCTCACACATTTTACATAGATTAAGCAAGCCTGTACTTGTGAATACAATTCTTTATATTTCTTTCAGGCATAGGCTATCAGGGATCCCCACAGTTAGTCCATCGGAACCTTTTCCAATCAAACCGAGGGCTCCAAATATAACTGGAATTATTGATGCCCTCATGTGTCACATTTTTTATATTTTCCACGTCAAGATCCTTGTATTTTGATAGCTTTATGAAGATCTTCAAAGATACATGGCAGTTTGCAGGAACTGGCATATCAATAAGAAACCGCATACTTTTCGTCGATTATCTCCTCATCCGCCCCTTGACCTACCGCTCAACTTAAACGATAATTGCACAGTGACCTCAAAATTTGTTAATCCCTAGAGTGAGGTTTTTCTTATGAGCGCCACTTCAGAAAAATGATTCTTTTTCTGACAGGCAATGAATCCCACACGATATCAACATCAAATTTCCGAGATCCCGGCACCGAAAGCTTCTTTCAATTGAGCCCAGACGAAATTCTTCTTGCCATTAAATTGTCAGGCACAACAGTAGGAATATACTAAAATCTTCCTTTCCTAAATGCACTGATCCCTGTTGTTTTCTTTGTGCTTACTGTCTGAAACTAATTAAATATCACAAAGCCGATTAGCAAACTCTGCATTCAAAGAATTATCGTATCCACTGACTTGTTTGAAGTCTGATTTAGAAGTCTTTAACAGCATTTATTTGAATCGCCAACGATGCAAAGTCTGATGCATGGTTATTTATTGAATTGGGATTTTTATCGGTCTTCCCCACGCAACCGAACTTCAGAAAACCAAAGAAATCCAAATGGTTTACTTTTTAAATCGGTATCACTCCATGCAAGGTAGTAAAGCCCCTAAGACACAACTGATTACAGGGTATGGAAGAATTAGGAACTAAAACATTAATAATGAGCAGGAAGAGAATAGAATAATCAGTAGCTAGCGATTGACATTGCATTAAAATTTTTGCAGATTAAAGTTAGCTGGAAAGTATGGAGCCGAAAAGGAGCTTCACAATCGAGAAGTGCGAGAAAAGAAACTGTTAGCATAGAAAATACGGCTATATCTAGCCAGTTCACCTGGAAATTGATGAGATCTTAACGCTAGTCTCATGCTGCGCTTAAATTAAAAATGTCACCATAGCGAAGAGCCTATCCGAAGAATTACCATGAAAATATTTATAGAAAAGAGAGAGAGGCAACCTTACGGCGGTGGGAAAGTGATTGAAGCCGAGCTGCCAGATCAAACCGATAATATTGCTGATTCTTCTTTGGATTTTATGAAGGAATTCAAGGTCTTTTTCGTTTTTTTTTTGTTTTTTTTTTAGCCCAATGAAGAGGTTCTGTTCGAGTTATGACTTTCAAATGCCGAGGAAACAAAAAACAAATTATTTGCTCTTTAGTTAGTTTATCGTGAGAGAAACGTGACATTAATACAATTTGGAGCTGGTTGACACAAACCGATTATATACTTAGTATGCCGGAAAAAGCGACCAGTTACAATCTCTCACTTAGCGACCAAGTCGTTGGACTGAAATCGGTCGTTAAATGAGAGTGCTAGTCTTTCGTTTTCTTAATATTCTTGATATTAAACGGACAGAATATTAAGAAAACGAAATACAGTTACTCCCACTTAACGACCGATTGCATTCAACCGACTTGGTCCTAAGTGAGAGATTGTAACTGGTCGCTTTTTCAGGCATACTAAGTATATAATATATATGTTTGTGACAAACCGCTCCAAATAGTATTAATGTCGCGTTTGCAACGCTTGTAACATTTCTAGTGTATTTCTAAATGTTTATACAGTACTGTAGTGTAATGAACAATAAAACATATTCAAAAATTAGCACGATTTTGTACATCACTTTGGTTTGCCGACTGTAAATGCTGTAAATATTCATTTTTAAGAAAGAGAATACAAACACGATCAGATTTTACTCATAAATGGAATTGCCACATAATGACGGCTTGTTTTGTTTTGTTTTGTTTTGTTTTTTTCTTTTCTTCATTGACGTTTATAATTGGTCATAACTCCGTGTCTGGAAGACACAGTGGAGTAATGGATTGTGGCTCGGATTGAGGAATCAGAGAACCGAGTTCAAATTCCAGTCAAGTTCGTTGCATTCATTTACTTGCTAATATTCTTGGGAAATATATGAATGCATTTCTTCTCCCCCACTAGACTGATTGGTAGACAGTCCCGGAGAAGGAAAACTCTTAATTCAAAGATGGAGAGTATTGGGCACGGCCAGACTATCTTGCCCAAGGCACACCACTTCTACTACGGATCCTATGATCCTCCGAGTTACGAGACCCATGAACTCGGGGTCATTAAACAGATAGGTCCTTAAAACAGGAGTGGCAGTACAGTTGTACCAGCTTTTGTCGTGACCGGTGAGCTTTTTTTTTTTTGGCAATGACAAAGCCAATCATGTCTCTCCACAAATTCTTTCTTCTTTTATTGTCTTTGAATTGCCATGTATTCTTGGGAAATGTGGCTTTCCGTTACCATTCCTATATTTCAGAATACTTCCCTATACTTCAGATTTCTCTTAGACAGATATTCTATTTAAACCAGGCTGGAGAGGGGAGGATGGAGTCATGCCTTTTCTAAGGCCATTGATACTCACATGACAGATTGAAGGTAAGAAGAGAAGAACACATCAACTATCTAACGCGCTTGAGTAAATGGATGGGGGACCAAGTTTTAGGAGAGATAACAAAAGGACAAAATTTAGTAAGAGATACAAAAGACAGGAAATTGGAGAGAGCCATGATCTCTAGCGTCCTTAAGTGGTACAGCACAACGGAGAAGGAAAGACTGCAATAAGGAAACTGATAATAAATTAGAGATAATTAATTTTAGGTCACATAATAAGGAAAGAGAACTTGGCAAATTTGATACTTACAGGAGCGATTAGAGGCAACAGGGACAGAGGAAAACAACGCGTAAAAAAAGTTTTAGAGTAAACCTAAGCAAAAAGGACACTTATACTTGAAAACAGAAAGAGGAAGTTGAAATTTCTAAGATACTGTTATGGTCCGGTTCCTTGTACCACGGTGATAGTCCAAGGTAGAACCAATAAAGAAGAACTCGAACACGGATATGGAATAACACAGATATATTACAAACAGGAATATATACAGAGAAGTAGAAAGTGTTAGTATGAACAATCAGGTTTAGTAGTAATTGTCTGAACGCGACTCTGTTTCAGACTGCCTCTGACTCGACTGACTAACTCGCTCGCTCTGACTGACAGACTCCTGACGGACTACCCTCCAGACTTCAGACTGAACGGTATTTAGTCACCCCCCCCACGAGGGTATCATATGGCACAAGGCCGGTTTAACGTGGGGTTTCCGAGGCCGTGGGCTCGGGCAAAAATATGCCCTTTGAACCCGTATAAACGGGTTCAGGGTCGGTCTACCACCCCGAAATAGACTACGCCGAAGGGCGGAGTTCCTTCGGGTTCCTCCCCGCCCGTAGGCAGAGAGTTCAACCGATCAGCCGGTCAGCCGGTCGCCCGACTTCGGACTGAACGGTATTTAGTCACCCCCCACCCCACGAGGGCATCATGTGGCACAAGGCCGGTTTAACGTGGGGTTTCCGAACCCGTGGGCTCGAGCAAAAATATGCTCTTTGAACCCGTATAAATGGGTTCAGGGTCGGTCTACCACCCCAAAAGAGACTCCGCCCTTCGGCGTAGCCTCCTTCGGGTTCCTCCCCGCCCGTAGGCAGAGAGTTCAACGGATTAGCCGATCAGCCGGTCGCCCGACTTCGGACTGAACTCCCCGCTTTCTCTTGAGGCATAGTATTTACTACGTATGGAATAGTCCATTATGTTATTATGGGTAAGGTCCCATAACAGATACATAACGAAGGAAGACGGTTTAGAAAGTTTGATACTCACAGGACAGATTGTAGCTCGTCGGAACACTTGCCATGTAAACAGCGATAGAGTATCGAGAGGCTTGCGACGTTTCGCCCGTGGAAAAAGAGTTGTAGGGTGGAAAATAATTCATCACTCATAAGGCCGCGTAAAAGCTCTTGAACTGTGCCAGGGCTGGAAAGAGAGAATTGGGCACCTCCAGGCAGTGTTTTTTTTTTCTTGGTACAACTTTAAGGTAAAGGTTGGTGGAACCAAATAATATAGCTCGTCAAAACACTTGCTATGGAAATAGCGATAGAGTAGCGTGAACCTTCCGACGTTTTCCTGTGGGAAATTTGTTATAGGGTGGAGAATAATTAATTACCCGCAAGACCAGGTGGATGGTTTGGAACTCTATCAAGACTCGCGATTGAGTCATAAGCAGCTCAAGATCCAGATACTAACAGGAGCTCTACAATAAACCGAACACTTTGTGGTATAGTTAGCAATAGATAATATATATGAATTCTACTTGACGCCTGGGGTAAGCGTGTATCCTAATAGATGTTCAAAACAAGGAGCTTCTTTGAGAGGACACTCATCCATCATGTTCGGTGAATGTTCACGGTCTACTCGGTCAGGTTGAAACCTTATTAGTTTGGTTTTGGAGGCACTGGATTTTACAAGCCAGTCTTCGATTTTCACAAATCTTTATTGAAGTTTACAAGCCTTCCTCCGTTGGGCCATCTAGACTAGGTCAGAGGAGAGATTAGCTGCTCGATTCTGGTCATCAATTAACAGCATAATCCCTTTCTTGCCAATGCACTTAATTCCTGTGGAGAATATTAATTAAATAGATCGAATACTATGCAATGACAATTTCAAATCAAAATCCACCTAGCAGCATTGTCACGCTATCGATTTATTGCCCTATTTATGTATCAGTATCTGTCTATATTTCTGAGATGAGGTATTCTGTACACTATTTACATTATTCGGACTATTGTCCTCATCTTTGTCGCCATATTTATTACAACGTTTCGGCCGTTGTACGCCTCGTCCTTCTTCAGCTGGCTGGAATGTCGAACTGAACCCTTTATTTCGCTCATTGGGGTAGACTGTTCTAGTTCCACGTGCCATGTTTAATGGATGTCAGTTATCAGTTATCTCCTGTTAATTCCCCTCTCCAGACACATGGCACAGTGGATAAAGGTGTTAGTTAGATCCAGTGACAGAACCCAAAGAGTACGAGTTCAATACTCGGTTAAGGCAGTGGTGAACTATTTACATTGTTCGGACTATCATTCTCATCTTTGTGGCCATATTTATCACAACGTTTCGGCCGTTGTACGTTCCTGACTTCTTTAGATGCTTGGAATCTCGAAATGAACGTTTATTTCACTCATTGGGGTAGACTGTTCTAGTTCCACGTGCCATGTCTAATGGATGTCATCACTGTGCCATGTATCCTTGAGGACCCATGGCACAGTGGATAAAGGCGTTAGTTAGATCCAGTGACAAGCCAAAGAGTGTGAGTTCAATACCTGGCTAAGGCGATGGAGAATTTGGAGAGGGAAATTAACAGGAGATAACTGATAACTGACATTCATTAGACATGGCACGTGGAACTAGAACAGTCTACCCGAGTTAGCGAAATAAAAGGTTCAGTTCGGCATTCCAACCACCTGAAGAAGGTTGGAGCGTACAACGGCCGAAACGTTGTGATAAATATGGCAACAATGATGAGGATGATAGTCCAAGCAATGTAAATAGTGTCCTCTTGTTATCCTTTACATTTACAAGAGCCAGATCAGGCCTAAAATGGACTTCTGCTGTCATATTTAAGCAGAAGCTGCAACTACCCAGTCCTTACTTTCCAATCTCGATAGAGCCGAAAAGCGTCACTGCGTCTTTGTGGCTGACAAATTATATCGCACCCTACAACCCCTTTCCTCACAGACGAAACGTCACAAGCTTCTCGTTGCTCTATCGCTATTTCCATGGAAAGTGCTCTAACAAAATACATTCCTTTGTCCCACAAGTTCTAAACTTCACGGCTAGGACCCGCCATGCTACGCACATTTTAGCAAACTACCGACTTTCCTTCCGTATTCCATTGGCGAGAAGTAAGTTCCACTCGAACAGCTTCTTCTCGCGAACTACTGCTCTATGGAATCGACTCCCCAAGAAGATCTTTTGTCGATCACTACAAGCTTAACCTGTTCAGGTTTAGGGTTAACCGTTATCTTCCCTCACATATCGGCAAAAACTGTACCTTTTACTCTGTAACCATCTAGCACGAGTAGCTCCCGGGCTTTCTACAGTGTGAACTCTACTGTAAAAAATACAAAAACAAAAACAAGATGATCATCTAGTTATGAATATCAAAATACAAAGTGTATGCCTAGGTTAAATATAAATACGCGTGTGAGTGTATGTGTGTGTATTTTGATACAAATACATAGACTGCATAATATACAAGAGCGTACACGTGTCTGAGTAGATGTCTCTTTTTTAAAGTGAAATCAATGTCTAATAGGCAAGAGAATGAAAGTTTTAATAAAGAAAATGTGCTCCCGACATTTTCCATATTAAGACTTTTGATCTTTCAACATTCAAAGACAATACTGCATTAAAAAAATCCAATAATTACTTAATATATATATGTGTGTGTGTATGTGTGCTCGCGTGTGTGTGAGTGTATGTGCGTGTTTGTGTGTGATACATGCACATATGAAATATGTTGAGTATTTCTGGGATGTCCCATGAATTGTACCTTTTATGCAAATCGAAATATTTTCTTTGAAGTGTGTTATTAATAATAGATACAACCTTGTGGAGTGTGCAGTCGTAACGGTAAGGTTAACTTTTTGAACATTTAAGTGAGAGCGTTTTTTACTAATATGGCAATTTAAGAATTTTTTGTTGTTGTTGTAGGAGTTTATCAGTCAATGTGGCCTGAACTAAATTGTTCAATAAGTAGAGTAATGTCTCAGTTGTTATCCCGAAAATTTGCACGTCGGATCAGTTCTTTTAAATCAAATATGAGGTGCAGTTCAATTTATATCACAATGAATCATTCATACAAATTAGTCAAGTTAATGATTTGCATTACATTTTTTGTCTCGGATGCTAACTGAATTTTACCAAAAAGAAAATAGTTTCCATGACTGATGATAACCGAAAAACCAGTCGAAAGTACTTGCATATTTAAGGAAGACCGAATACAGATTATAATTTTAAAAACAAGGATCAAAACATTCATCGAATGGTTATTGGGTTAATGCATGTTTAAAATTTAGTTAGCGAAGAGATTTCACTATTTTATATCATTAACTTTACTAATTTATTTTTATATGAATGATTCATTGTAATATAAACACACACACACACACACACACACATATATATATATATATATATATATATATATATATATATATATAGTAATAAAGAAATAAATAAATATAAGAAAAACTTTCAGAAAATGAAACAGAACTAGGTGCTTTAATTTAACTTAATTTCTATAATTGAGTTTTTAGCTTCTGTTTTTGAAACATGGTAATTCCTGTGTAGCGATGGAATCATATTAAATAATAATAATAATAATAATAATAATAATATATATATATATATATATATATATATATATATATATATATATATATATATATATATTATGGTGTGTGTGCATTTCTTTTATATGCTTTGTCTCTTCAGAATTTATTAGGAGGATAATAGCCCTCCACAACTTCTATCCCTTGTAGCTCTACCTATTGGCAATCACTTTATTATCAAATAAAGGAGTTTACATTTTGTTGTAGATATCTATACACGCACAACCGCACTCACACAGATGAACAATCACAGACATGGACACACGTACACATATACATATTATATAAGCCTAGACACAGACACTCCCCCAACACCCACTCACCCTACACACACACTGGTGATAACACAAGGATAAAGGCGCTAACACACACACAGATCCGCACAGACACACGCGCGAGCGCACGAACACACACACATACACACAGACAAACACAAGCAGAGTGACGCAAACAGTCCCGCACGTAAGCACCCATATATAGCCACATTTACATACACAGAGAAACACAAATACAGACGCACACGAAAACACAGACAGAGACATAGACACACAAACATAGATAGACGCAAAAGCAGACACACAGTCACACATAAATGCCGACCGATACACACCAAAACACGGACAGAGACAAGCACAGAGGCACACAGACACGCCTAAGTACTCAGACACAAACTCACGCATACACAGACACAGAGGTACACAAAAACAACAAGCTCATACTTAGATACACACACACACACACACACCCGCGCGTACAAGCAAACACACATCCAAACACGGACCCATACACAAATACGCGCACATACACTCACCTTTATGGATATGTTACTGATGTGAATATAATTCCGAAAATAAACAATTAATAATAAGCCGTAAATTATAATTTTTAGAAAAAGCCCAAATATCAAATGCTATAAATGTGACTTTGAAAACATTTTATTGAGAAGTTACGCAAACAATCTTCTGTTTGACTACTTTTATAGATCATTAGAACTTTTGCCGATCGAATAAGAGAAAAAAATAAAAAACAGAATATAAGGAATAATTATATTTTAATGGCGTCTATAGCGTCTGCTGTTGTTATAATCTCCTTAGAGAGCTCATTATTTTTGAACAAGATAAAAACGATTGGAAATGAAATCCGGAAGAACTGATCACACTTATATAAGACATATTCACACACACACACACAAAAAAAAAAAAATACCAGAAAATACGGCTAATTGTAAAACAAAACTTTTCACTTGTATTATCGCAATTTTCACTTTTATTACTGATTGTCTGTATTACATCTGCTTCAAAAGAAATTTCATGTCAGACTTCACTTTACCATTTACCAGAATTCTCTCTGCAATAAACCCAAAAACAAATTGATTACTGTCGATAAAGTTTAACCCGCCACCCCATCAACAACTTCTTCTGGCATCGTTGGCTAACATAATAAAAGAGAGGTATTACTTTCGGAGCCACCCCCAGTCTGATTATCAGAATGTTCGCACAAGAAGTAACTTGTGGTTTATACTGGAGATTAAGCGACACCAAGTTTCCTTAGTACTCTAACTCACTCCTTAGTAACGCTTTTGTTTAAATATTCACTTCACTCTAAGCAAGGCAATAAAGCCACTAAGACACAAGCAGTGACTGAGTTTGAATGAATAAGAAAAAGTGAAACATTATTAAAGAGTAAGAACAACAGAAGAAGATAACAGATAATGATTGACATTGCGTTTAAATTTTTGAAGATCAAAGTTGGCTGGAAATCATTGAACCGGAAAAGAGTTCCACAAGAGAGAAGTGCGAGAGAAGAAAATGTCATCATAGAACTTACGGTTACATCTAGCCACATCAACTGCAAATTTGTGAGGACTGCACTTAAATTCATAAAGTCTAGATCCTATATACCAAAGTTCATCAGAACCCTGACCATGAAACTATTTATAGAAAAGGCACAGGGAATTTTCATTATGGCAATGGGATAGTGAGTGAAGCTGAGATGCCATCTCATGACTAATAATGTTGCGGATTCTTTGGATTTTATCAAATCTCTCTAAATACATAGATGGAGCACTAGACCATATGTGAAAGCAATATTCAAAGCAAGAACGAATGGTAGACTTATAAGTATCTAAGATAGATTCTATAGAGAAAAAATCAACTTCCTGGAAGGCCGAGGATAGTTTTTTCGCCACCAGATCCACAATTTTGGTCTCAATTCAAATTGGATCCCTAAGTTCACACACATTTTATATAGATAAAGTCCTTCGTAATGTCTGAGCTGTACTTGTAAGAACAATTTTTTGCATTTCTTTAAGGCATGGACTACCAGAGATCCTTTCAATGAGTCTATCGGAAACTTTTCCAATGAAAACCAGAGCCCCAAATACAATAGGAATTATTAATGTATTCACGTTTCACAATTTATATATTTTCCACGTCAAGACCCTTGTATTTTGATAGCTTTATGAAGATCTTCAAAGATACATGGCAGTTTGCAGGAACTGGCATATCAATAAGAAAGCGCATACTTTTCGTCGATTATCTCCTCATCCGCCGCTTGACCTACCGCTCAACTTAAACGATAATTGCACAGTGATCACAAAATTTGTTAATCCCTAGAGTGAGGTTTTTTCTTATGAGCACCTCTTCAGAAAAATGATTCTTTTTCTGACAGGCAATGAATCCCACACGATATCAACATCAAATTTCCGAGATCCCGGCAACAAAACCTTCTTTCAATTGAGCCCAGA
Source organism: Acanthosepion lycidas (assembly GCA_963932145.1). Lineage (NCBI taxonomy): Eukaryota > Metazoa > Mollusca > Cephalopoda > Sepiida > Sepiidae > Acanthosepion > Acanthosepion lycidas. The sequence goes on along the minus strand of OZ010580.1, from coordinate 28,007,710 downwards.
CGAAATTCAGTTTTTCAAGATCTTCAAAGCTGCATTACTGTCTGTAGGAACTGTCATGTCAGTAAGAAATCCCATTCTGTTTTGTGGTCTTTAATTAATGTCTGGGCGATTAGTTTTATTTGTCCTGTCTGTATATTGTAAAGTCCCATAAAATTGTTACAGGTTACATGTCTGTAACCGGGTCTTGGTGGTGTTCATACCAATTTTTTGCAGTTTCCTTCTCATAAAAGGTTGGAGATATTCCAGTGCAGATATTGGCCTACCCTGTCTACCGGATTTTACATTCTTTGGATTCTTATACCACGCAATCTGATACATGACAGCCAGTTGTTTGCTTTGTTTTTTGTTTTTTTAAATCATTTCACACCATACAAGGGGATAAGTCTACTAGGATACAAGGGGTTACCTGGAGTGAAAGTGAATGAGAAAACTTTAGTGAGAAGAAGATAGGAGAAAGGACAATAAACAAACAGGATTCAGGAAGACGGTATGTGGGATAAATAATTTCTAGTTAGGAAGCATTAGTCTTTTGCAGCATGAATATAACCTTTATTATTGGTAGTAGTAGTATTAGTAGTAATGTAAATAGCGCAGCCAGTCGAATCCGAGGATACAAGTCTAAAAGGGCGGCTAGGTAATCCCCATTGCAGACGCCCGCTCAGGCACATTTGTGTTTGTTTAACACCCACAGAGTTCACCTGTGGGTTATACTGCAACTATGCTGAGCAGACCTTAATTATAGTTTCTGGAGAAGGATCGTTATCTAGCGTGATCAGTAGTCTGAACCAAGATGAAACCCTCGGTCACGATGACTTGTGACTTCGTGCTAGTACAACCACCGACAGCTCCCAAGAGTCCCGTCTACCCAATTTCACTCACAAGTCTTGTGTCAACCCGTAGTACTATTATTATTAGCAGTAGTATTCGGTCTAGTAACACGAATAGTTCGGGTTTGCGCGTGAATTTTAGGTGTGATTAGTTCTTGGCTGGTGGGTCGTCTCTCATATCATCATTAAGAATGCCCGGAGAAATAAATTCCTGTCTAATATGAATAAAACCTCTCATGATTCTCATTTATTTCTTAGATATTATATCATAATGTATCGGCGCCAATGGTTTTAGAAATGATTTTCGTTAAAAGGGACAGCCCAAAGTGTGCAATACGTATCAAGAAGGTGGGGGTGGTGAGATTTAAATATCTGGTTAGATTCAAATCAGGAGAGGTCGAAGACTACTTGTCGGGTTCTGAGGGATGGGGATATAGAATGGCTATGAAAATTCTCGGTCAGCCACTGCTGGCACACGTGGGCGATTTGAGGGGAAAAAAGAGTCCACGAACGCGTAGTGGCTACACTTCGATCCAGTGCTGGACCACTGTGTAACATTATCGCTGCAAAGAATAATAAAAATACGAGACTAAATCTTTCGTACTTAAAATTGTTGTTGACCCCCTTCTGGAATTTGTCAGTTAATGTCAGCGTGTTGGTGCGTGAATTTGGAAACTTTCTCTGAATATTGATCATCTCGCGGGGTCGTGAGAAACGCTGGCTTTTTGCTTTTGGAAACATCATCCGATGGTTCAGCTTTTAAATATCCTAATCTCGGTTGGGTCGGCCTCCCTTTATGTAACTGAAGCAGTCACTGACATCCTTTGTGGACCGATTCTTTACCTGGCAGCTATGAAGTTACCAACCAGGTCAACCTTCGGGTGCATCTGGTTTTTCTGATGCTCTGTTGTGACAGCAGGTGCAAAGCCCACTTTGGTATAAAGGAAGTGTCCAGTACTTATTGGGGTCACCACAGATCATCTCCTCTTAGAAGAAAGGTTCTACATTGACATTAAATTCGATTCAGACGTTTGGTATTTCTTGGGGTGAATCACATATTACGACCGAAGGTAGTCGGTGACATTGAATCTGAGACTTTATCGAGAGAAGTGGACCGAGCCCCATGTCTATCCCAGACGACTAGAACTTGGTGTGGGTACCTTCGTCCTATTCATCTCGCAACGGGCAATGATCACTACGTGCCTTTTCATTTCCTGTGTCCGGACTGAAAGACGGCATATTAATGCTTTTGATACATCTGAGAGAGGAAAAACGAGAACGTTAGAATTTGGCGCATGTTGCGTAACATTATGTTACGTCATTTGCTATTTATAGGTTGCTGAAGATGTGTTCTCAAATACCTGGCGCATCCTGTATAATGGCGGGTTGATCGTCATTTTTTTTTTTCTTTTATTATTGTCGGTGCCGTTTTATGCTATTTTTGTTACGCGAGTCAAGAATTTGTTCCAATAACAAATTTATTCCCTGTTCGCAACGTCCTCCCTAAAACAAGTAGAAAGGTTGATTTTATCTGAGACAAAAGATTTGACATGTCACGGCACCTCATTCAATGTGGATTCCTCCTCAAGTCGCGAACACAATGTCACTGATTGCAAGTTGAGTGCATTCTGCTCGGCACGATAGCCACCCGGGAAAGTGGTTCTCTGTTTCGCATTTGAAAGAAAGAAAGAAAGAAAGAAAGAAAGAAAGAAAGAAAGAAAGAAAGAAATGCTAACGAAAGCACTATACATGATCTGGAATAGAAAAATAGAAAAGAAAGAAAAATATTAAATAAAGACAAATGAACTATCATAATCGATTATATTCCTCGATATGTTTGTTTGACACATCGACTCCTATATAATGGCCACTGACAGACACGTTGAAGAAAGGCCAAGATAGAATAAGAGCAATCAGCTCCTAAGTCGGAGTTGAGAAGTCAAATGCGAATACACTTGAGCTTGAGAATTTCATTTACGATAATAACAATAAAAAATGGCTCCTCTGTACGCCTAGTGTAGCATTTATCTTAAGTGGAATCGGTGTGCAGAGTTCAAATTCAAGCAGAGTTCGCTGCATTTTATTTCGTGCAAATAACCTTCATAATGATATGAATTCATTTCTTTTCAACCCAGCTGTGGACTCTGAAGTCTTGGTTAGCAACCAGTCTAGGATAAGAACAATTATGAATTATATATTATAAAAAAAGGCTTTTTTTTCTGGTGCTGATAACACTACTCCGTAAAAATCTACTTGCGACAGAAACCACAGCGGAGTCTAATGGCAGAAAGGAGAAGCAGAAACAGGATGCCACTGAGAGAGTGTGTTGTAAAATTGTCCAAAATGGCCGAGAATTAGGAATTAAATACTCATAAAAAGAACGGAGTAACTTAAATGATATTTATTTCTGAAATAAAAACAGAAAATATGACACAAGGCCAAAAGGAGGTCATGGAAAAGGCTGGTCATCAATCTGTTTTATCTTAAACGTAGCTAGCCACAATCACTGGACCAAACAAATCATAGAATATTCCTTGTACCAAAACACGACATTCTTACTTACCATTCTTACTACAACCACCATAATACCTCTACAAAGTCCTAATTAGTCCCCATATGTACAATTTGTCTAAGGTCAGGGGAATAAAATAACAATTTTAAAAATTAAACCCAATGAATATTTACAATATGTGTAATACTATATACAAAAAAAAAAAAAACTAGACAAAATAGTGTTAGTTATAAAAAAAAAATACCTCAGCCCTTAATTGTGGTAGAAACATCAGTTAACCTGACGAAATTAATTCGGGACTTAGATAATTTATAACAATCATTCGACTGATATTTTGATGAAATTTTTTTCTTCAAATTCCTATAACTGAAAAGTCATTCGAACATTTAACTCCTTGAAAATACCTCCTCCAATAGACACATTGGAAATATCAAGTATTATTATGTAACAAGTAATGTTTATGTTGTAATGTCGTCTTTGGTCAAAATAGCCGAGAATTAGGAAAACTTAAAATTAGAAAACGTAGGCTCCGAGAAACCCACATTAAACAGAAGGTTAGGCAGGTAAAACAATGAAATACTCATAAATAGAACGAAATAACTTGAGGAATTCAAATACAACTCAAATGCTATTCTCGTGTGGCTACTTGCCATATTTATAAATAGGACCAGTCCATTTTAACAGTAGTAGGGAAGAGCAGGAAGTACATTGTGTCCTACTCTACAACAGTGCCCATCCGTGTTAGCGTGATTTCAAGCAAGCATATTTTTGCAAACTGGTTGTTGCGTTCGATGTCGTCCCTAGCTTCATTTTTCATGACCCAAGCAATACATCATAGACGACATCAATGAATGACAATTTCTTTTTCTGATCTTGTTCTATTATACAAGGGGGGGTTGCGGTAACATCCTTTCTTGGAGAAAGCAGGAGATAGCCAAGAGATCGCTTGCCGACTCCTTGGCTTAGTATTTCGCTACGTACTGGTTAGACTCACTAAGGAATTTGGGTGCGAGATATGCATTGATACATCAAAATTCTTGCCGCCATCTCAATGCCTTCGCGCCATTTTGTCTATATATATATATATATATATATAGATATATATATATATATAATTAAACAAAGGCAATTTGTCACTATCGGAATTCCAAGACGAGTTTTTCTGACCAGCAGTTTGCCATTCTGAGCCAGCCTCAGCACTCTGTAACAGTTTATTTATGTGGTTTTGTATTCATTGGGGCTCAAGGAGCTGTACAAGGGTAACACCCCTCATTAAGTGACGCGCAATATACAGTCCTTCCTCCTTCATTGGTCCACGTACCTCTAGGCAACGGATCATGTTCTCGGGAAGACTTCAAACTCTGATTTAGTAGTTAGACTGACCCAGTCTAAAATCTGAACAAGGAGAGCCTGCTCCCTTGAACTGGGCGGATCTAGAGGGGCATACCTCGAAAAAAAAATATCCTCCTGGAGACTTGGTTGGCACCACCTCTAGGGGAAGAAAATATCTAACTTTAAATCGCCTTCACGCCTGGGCGTTAGAAAATGTCCAAATTTTAACGAGAGTTCTTGCTTGATTTTACAGCCCTTTTAGACCGCTGATCGTTTCGGATCCACCTTGCCACTTGAGCTTGGCCCTCCAGAGTCAAGTTGCTAAGGATGACGGTCTGCGCAACCTAATACCTTCACTCGCAAGATTCTGCTCTATTCTTCTTTCTTTTTTTTCTTTTTCTTCTTTCCAAATTAGTGATTTCTTCAATTCCCATTCTTCACATTTGGTGGAGTAGTCGTCGTCGTCATCGACGGACTTCATAGAGACATCATCAGTGGGGGACTAATCTGCTGGAGTTTCGTGCTAGCTTTGACCAAGCTAAGCTTAGTAAGCTTTATCCACCATGAGTTAATGTCTACTTTCGTACGAAACAAGCTGGTCTCGCAAACCTAGTTGCAAATGTAACGAGTGTTCTCTTCCCTTAGCTACTACTCGGCTTGTGCTAGACTAAACTATATTTTTAAACATCTATCTATCTATCTATCTATCTATCTATCTATCTAAATCTGCTCATATCTATCTATCTATCTATCTATCTATCTATCTATATATATATATATATATATATATATATATATATATATATATATATATATAAATATAAAGATGGGCATAGAAGTCAACACTTAGAGGCGACAGTCTGCTTCATGCTATGTGCAATCGTCAGGCCTGATGGTTGCACATAGCATTAAACAGACCGTCGCCTCTAAGTGTTGACTTCTATGCCCACTTTTATATTTACACACGCTCTATCTCTGATATTGAGCACTTTATTCTATAAACATAGCACACCTTAAGACTATATTTCTTCATATATACATACATATATATATATATATATATATATATATATATATATATATATATATATATATATATATATATATAAACCTTTTCATATTTATTCACCTTACGTATCTATATCTGCTCATATCCATATGTCTAAATCTGATCATATATATCAAGTTTGCATGTATGTTTGTATGTGTGTATGTATCTAAATCTGCTCATATCTATCTATCTATCTATCTATCTATCTATCGAAATCTGATCATATTTATCATGTTTGCATGTATGTATGTATGTATGTATGTATCTATCTGTTCATATTTATTCATCTAAGGTTTCTATTTGTCTACCCATCGATAAATGGAGGCCAGTTAATTGGCAAGAAAAAAAACATTTCAAATGTATTTCCTCCTTTTAATAGCACATGCACAATACGTTTTTGTTTATATCCCACGATGTTTTGAAATTATATGTTCTCTCAATGTGGCATGCTCAGAAGAGGCCGACAAGTACTTACACGTAACTCGAGATTTTAGAAAATGGACGCTCAAATTTCTAAGTTGCTTCCCAATGGATTGCTTACTCGGCATTGCTATTTCCGTAGACCGATGTTTTGCAGAATATTTGTCGCAGGTGAGTGCTATCAAGTTAATTCCTCACTAGATGGCACATGATTTTACTAACCAGACTAATTTAAAAATGTAAACATAAATATTAATATAACAAATATACTACCGTAGGGAAGTTAAAACTGACTGCATATAATAAGTTTAATCCTGACTAAGCGGTTCTGTGGTAACCTTGATATTCGGCTTGCGTCAGGGAATATCAAGACGTTTTCATCGCTGGGAAGTGTTTTAACAGTGGACGGAAAGTGTGACACTGAAATCCGAAGGCGTATTGCGATAGCTAAGGGAGCATTTCAAAAGCTAGGCAGAGATCTGAGGAAAATTTCGCTGGAATCAAGGAAAAGAGTACTAAATTACTATGTGATATCTGTCCTCCTGTATGGCAGTGAGTACCAGACGATCTCCCCGAAGATGAAGGGGAGACTTGAAGTAACAGAGGGTGGGGGTCTAAGAAGAATGCTGAGGATACAGTGGAGCGAAAATTTTGATTAACGACGAAGTTTTGGAGAAAATAGAAACAACATGGAAACTAATTATGGTCCAAGTTCCTTGTACCACGGTGATGGTCCAAGGTTAGAACCAATGAAAGACTAACACGAACACAGATATAGAATACAAAGATATATTACAACAGAAATATAATACAAAGAAGTAGAAGTATTAGTAATGACTATCAGATTTGGTTAGAGTGAACTATGTTGTCTCGACAAGTATCACTATTCCAATGTCCTTAATATAGGCTCTCAATTATCTCTACTCGTCTTACAATCTCCTCATACCTGTTGAGAGGTGCAGTATAATGCCACTAGAACACAAGGGGTTATGTGGAGTGAAAGAGAATAAGAAAATTTTAGGGAGAAGTGAGGAGAAAGGACAATAAAGGAACAGGTCTCTACAGAATGATGCTGAGGATACCGTGGACCGAACATGTGAATAAACACGAAATTTGGAAGAAAATGGAAACAAAAAGGAAAGTAATACTTAACATCAGTTGAGATTTCTGGAGCATATAACAAGGAAGGAGGGTTGAAAAATCTTATACTCATGTCACAGATGAACAGAAGGAGACATCGCTTGACATACTTGATGAGCGTGAGTAAATGGCGGAACAGGACTTGTGAGAAATAGCAGGAGGAGAAGGTTTATTAAGAGCTATAAGGGACAGGAAGTTGTGGAGAATTATGATCGCCTACGTCCTGAAGGAGTACGAAACATAAAGAAGAATTCTGTGGCCTTTTTCGGCGAGCACATGGTGCAAAATTCGGAAAATGTCCTTTAAAAGAATCAATAAAGAGTGGTAAAACAAGTTTAGAATTTCTGACAGCCTTTCTTTCATTCTGGCTGGTTGGTTGGTTGGTTGGGTTTTATGGCATATCAACCACTGTGGGTCATTTAATGCCAAATTAAGGTATATATATATATATATATATATATACATACATACATATACATATATATACATACACACACACATATACATATATACATACACATATACACACACATATACCTATATATATATTAAATATACAGTACTATTAAACATATAGCTGGCAACATTATCTTTTCAAAAACGCATAGCTGGCAACATTATGGTTCCAAAAACGTATAGCTGGCAACATTATTCTTTCCAAAAAACGTATAGCTGGCAATATTATTTTTTCAAAAAACGCATAGCTGGCAACATTATTTTTTCGAAAACATTATCTGAAGCCTTGTTGTTGGACGTAGTTTATCGTCATACCCAGGACGCTTTCTTTCATTCTATCCATCTAGGCAGCTAGCTTCTTCATAATTATAAGATTTCTTTCTTTCTCATAATTATTTGCTTTTTTCTCTTTTCTTTCTCGTAATTGTTCGGTTTCTTTTTTTCTCTTTCATTTTCAAAATGACTTCTTTTTTTCTTTTGGCTTAAAAATTACTTTTTTTTCTTTTGGCTTAAAAATTACTTCTTTTTTTTCTTTTTCTTTCTTTCGGGTACAAAATTATTTCTTTTTGCTCTTTCTTTCTTTTTCAAAAAATGTTTTTTTTTTCATAATTATTTATTTTCTTTTTCCTACCATTTTCTTTTCTTTTTTCTTTTCGTTTTTCCTTATATTTTCTTGCTTTTACAAAATTATTTTCTTTCTTTATCAAAATTCTTTTTTCTTTCTTTTGTCATTTTTTCATGTAGTTATTTCTACTATTTCATCTACTTCTTTTTCAAAACTATTTTCTTTCTCATAAATCTTTCTCATATATATTTCATTTCTCACTTCCTTTTGCAAAAATATGTTCCTTCTTTTTCATAATCCTTCTTTCTTTCTTTCTTTCTTTCTTTCTTTCTCATAATCCTTCCTGCTTTTCTTTCTTTCTCATAATTCTTCCATCGATTCTTTATCATAAACCTTTCTTTCTTTCTTTCTTTCTTTCTTTCTTTGTCATAATCCTTCCTTCTTTTCTTTCCCATTATCCTTCTTTCTTTCTTTCTTTCTTTCTTTCTTTCTTTGTCATAATCCTTCTTTCTCATAATCCTTCTTTCTTTCTTTCTTTCTTTCTCATAATCCTACCTTCTTTCTTTCTTTCTTTCTTTCTTTCTTTCTCATATTCCTTCCCTTTTTCTTTCTCATAATTCTTCTTTCGATTCTTTATCGTAAACCTTTCTTTCTTTCTTTTTTCTTTCTTTCTTTCTTTCTTTCTTTCTTTCTTTCTTCGATTCTTTCTCATAATCCTTTCTTCTTTTTTCTTTCTTTTTCACAATCCTCTCTTATTTTCTTTCTTTCTTTTTCATATTTCTTTTATTTATTTATTTCTAACACGTTAGTTTTTTTTTTTTTTGTTTTTCATTTTGCCTCCCTCATGTTTAACTATCTATTAAACATTTTATCTTTGTATTCTATCAGTGTCTATGTCCCTTTATCTCGAGTTACATAAACGTTCCTTCTGCAACAGAAATTATATTTATCTAATTACAAAACATTATTAATTATAGCATCATGATATTAGATGAATTTTATTATATTATTTGATACATCAATTATTATTTTACTCGATTTATTATTATTTTATAAATTATATTCATCTTTATTAGCAACCTATTACATATTTTATCAGCCTTTTCGTTTTTCTCTACCTCCATATGCCTTTATGTTGGTCATATCTCTCCACAACTTCCTTTCTTTTGTTTCTCTAACTCTTTTCTTTGTATCGCCTCTCTTTGTATACATAGTCATTGTCATTCACCCAGATTCGTCAATTAGGTTGCTCGCCGCATTTCGGTTATTTTCATCAACTTAAATATACGTCGAGAATATTAAATTCTCCAAGCCTTCTTTTCTTATAAATGCCAGATGTATCCTTCTGTTTGTTAGCAGCCGTTTTCTTGTAGCTTCGATTCTCCTCTTTGCTCACATGTTCTTTCCATGATATACTCAGCAATCATCGGGAAAAAACAAACTCTCTGTCGCTTCTTATACTAAATATGATTTATAAGTCTACCATTCGTCCTTGCTTTGAATATTGCTGCTATATTTGGTCTGGTATATATATTTAGAGATTCTTGAATAAATGCAAAGAAAAATCTGCAATTTTATTGGTCCTGACCTGGCATCTCGGTTTAAGTCACTTTCCCACCGCCGTAACGTAGCTTCCCTGTGCATTTTGCCTTTTCTATAAATACTTTTATGGTAATTCTTCTGATGAACTTTCATGTATGGTACCTAGACTTTAGAAATTTAAGCACAGTACTAGATTAGCGACAAGTTCTCATCGACTTACAGTAGATGTAACCGTAAGTTCTATGCTAACAGTTTCTTCTATCACACTTTTTGCTTATGGAATTCTCTTCCGGCTTCTCGCTTCCAAGTCGACTTTGATCGTGAAATCACTGAGCCTAGTTCAAATCACAGATGGCTCTCTTTTATTCACTTCATACCAGGGCCTAGGAAAATGATTATACTAAATTAAAATTTGAGTAGAGCTGTTAGGGATCTACGTGGAACACTTTGTCATTAATTCTTCTAAAATGTCTGACTAGTTTTACCCAGGCTTTCACAATTATAATCAAATCATGTGCGATTAGTCTAGTGGTTTCAAACTGTACTGTTTGGCTGACATATGTCAAAATCAACGGACGATCCACCCCAGATATATATATATATATATATATATATATATATATATATATATATATATATATATATATATATATACCATCCTAGGTATGACGATAAACTACATTCGCGTCCTGGGTAAGACGAAAAACGACGTCCAACAGCAAGGCCTCTGATCAGGAGGTTTTGAGGAGCGTGGAACCACCTCTTAATTGCTAGTGTTTCCAGGTCCACCCAGACTCGGGGAGGTATCACCTGGTAAGGTCTCAGCAATGGGCAAATAGTTAACACCCAAACTTGTGTAAAAATGGGTTTTAATACCAGAAATACTTTGTAATAAAAAAAAATTATTAACCTACATTACCCACCATTATTTACTAGAGGGCACAGAATCTCCAATATGCACTACATGCCAAGAGAAATTTACTGTGAAACATACACTGTTACAGTGTGTAGATATTGATCTAGTGCAAACAAAATATTACCAAGTGAGTAATTTAAAAAAAAAACAACACTTTTTTACGAAAATAAAACCATCCAAGATTGTAAATTTCCTAAAAAATTGTATTAAAAATAAGAGTAATTGTAAAATAGTTCAAATATATATGTATACATACACACCTTTTTTACCAAACTATCGCTATGAATCTATTTAAAAAATTTTGTTGGCAATAAATGACCTACTGAGTTTGATATGCCATAAAACAAAACAACCAACCAACATATATATATATATATATATATATATATATATATATATATATATATTAGTAAAAATACCTAGTACCCTAAGCCGCCAGTACGACTCGGAGTTTGATGCTAATGCATTCTTCATTTTTTTTACTAATATATACTCAATAGCTCTGATATTTACCACTGAGCACTGTTTTTCTTACACCAAAGGATATATTTATGTATTTGTATGTGAACATTTACACGCACATATATTTATTCATTTGATTATATTCATATATATATATATATATATATATATGTGTGTGTGTGTGTGTGTGTGTGTGTGCGCGCGCGCGCGTGTCTGTGCGTGTGTGTGTGTGTGTGTGTGTGTGTAAGAGACACCAAGGAGTTATGGTTAGAGACTCGGACTGATGAATCGGAGTTTGAATTCCAATCGAGTTCGTTACATTCACTTACGAACACATATCCTTAAGAAAGGTATGAGACCATCTCTTCTCCCTCCTGTCATGAGTAAATAGCAAGCCAGACAGTTCTATAGCCTTGGGTGTTAATCGGCCTATGAGAAGGATAACTCTAAATTCAAAGAGTGGGAAGGGTCGATTGGGGAACTTGTGCCAAACTAAGGGTGCCAGTTCTCTCTATTCGGCTCTTCCAAAAGGTACGGTTAATTCTTCAAGCCTTCACAACTATAATCAAAACATATGTGCGGATGGCACTGGCTGTTCGGTTCTAAAAACTGAGTTGCTGTATCCTCATACGTTGAAAACGTAAACACATACATACAGACACACATATATCCTGTTGGGAGTCAGTTCCACAAATCAGTGGTTCACAGGAAGGAGCTGTTTGAGTGGAATTTACCTCGCACCAGTGGAATACAGAGGGGACGTGGGTGGTTTGTTGTAATATGAATGGCATTTTGGGTTCGAGCAGTGAAGGTATTGTAGAGTAGCTAGCAGCCCTCTCAGCACTCTACTAGATAGCCTGTTTCATAACCTTTATTCTACGATTAAGGACTTCAACAGTTGATTAATAATTTGATACTAACCTGATTAATATTCGGACTAATCTTACTTCTTTTGTGTATACAGCATTTGACCCTCCTCTATTCCTTGTAAGTTGTCTTGTTAATTGTTTTGTAACTTATTGTTCTGTGTTTTGTTCTATGTATCCGTTAGCACCGGATGCTGGTGCTGAATAAATATATTAAGCACTCCTTCTTCGCTCTGTATCATTCACCTCGACGATACAACAGTACGTTAGACCAAGGAATGTTCAGAGTGATGTACAGGGTGATTGAAAAATAACTCCCCCTTTTAAAATGTTTATTTCATTAACTATAATTTTAACAAGAAAAGCATATGGAAAAAGATCGTTTAGAATGAGGGTCTATTTAAAATTCAATATGGCCACGTGATTTCACTACCCGTTTCTCGAGCCGCCCAGGAATCGCATCAACTGATTTAACAAGGAACTCTTGTGGTATAGAAGACATAACTTCTTGTATTCACCCTTCAAGTTCTTCCAAATCTTAGTTTGATATAAAAGACTTGCTCCTTTAACCAACCCCCAACAAAAAAAAGTCACAGGGCGTTAAGTCAGGACTCCTGGTCACTCATACATAAAATAGAGAGTCACCTTTCAATCACCCTGTAGTTCGTCTGTCACTTTCCATGAATGTAGCGATAGAGCAGCAAGAGGCTTGCCACATCACGCCTGTTAGAGAGAGGTTAGAGGGTGGAAAATAATTCATCACCCACAAGGACTCGGACACGCTTTTCGACTCTATCGAAGGTAGAGAGTGCGGTCTGGATATTTCCCGCTCGAATAGGAAAGCAGTACTCCATTTTTGGCCTGCCCTGACTCTTTTAAGGGTAGAAAATAGTACGTGGAGTCAGGTATTGACTGGGGCGGCACACGGAGTCAACCATTTTACCTTCATCTTCCACTTGACGTCTGTTCATCGTGACTGGCGGCCCGATCGACGAAGATCTAATGTAACTAGTTTAACTTCCGAGGCATTTCTCCCTTCGCCCCAATGCGACGAATAAATAGATGCCGATGAGAAAAACAGAAATAATCGGACGAGCCGGCTCACAAGGCACGCAAGAAATCGAATTGCCGAGAAAGAGGGTGAGAGGCACAGCTTTCGGACATTGAGCTGTTGTTCGCCAACAAGAAGTTGTAATCTACCGAGATGCTTTGACAACTACGCAACCAAAAGGAAATCAAGCTTGCATTCGTAATCGGGGCTTGATCTAGTTTTCTTAAATATGGGCAGATTCGTCTAACCAGATACAACTGAATTGTTCGTTACACTGACAAGAGAATCCTTGGTCCAATTTTAAGAAAATATCTTCTTCTGCAATTAAGTGAAGATTAAAAATCCTCTCCATTAAAAATCATGGATAACAGAAATTGCAAAAAAAAAAAAAATGTTCCTAGCTAATATAGATTCACTAGAGTTAATAGAAATTAAAGATGACTAATATTGCTGTGATTTCGATGTTTTCTTGTAATATCGTCATTAAATGAAAATTATTAACACTAGTTCTGTATATATATATATATATATATATATATATATATATATATATATATATATATATATATATACAGAACTAGTTTTAATAATTTTCTTTAATTTTATATATATATATATATATATATATATATACATATATATATATATATATATATATATATATATATAGACAGAAAAGATAATCTTAGAAAAATACTAGAGGAACATGAAGACAAATGGATTTTGCACCTCAAAACGCTTCGTCCAAACAACACAGAATTAATATATAACCCTATAAATCAAGCCATACCCATGTTTCTCACTCACACAAGATAGAAATGGTTTAAAGGTGTTGATGTCTTATACACACACTCACACAAATATATACACATACACACATCACACACACTTCCCCAAAAATAAAAGATAGCATGCACTTAACATGCACATTCCATTCCCAGCAACCAATAAAACTGTCAAAATAAACATGGAGGGAATTCTGAAAGTCAGTAATGTCCAATCCTCTATTTTAAAAACAACTTGAAAGAGGCCGTTTAACCAACACAAGGACTGACCAAAATTAATGATAAAAACAAATGAAAGCTATAGATAAAGTTCACTTTATTCAGGGGAAATCATTCATTATTATTAACTACTGCTACTAACGAGCAGTGATTTTTCTCCTGATGAAGGTAAGTTTTATGTGTATGTTTAAATGGGTCCTAATAGAGCTATAGTCGGGTATTAGCAGACTCCATACAAAACATACTAGTAGAAAACACAAGCATAATAACCTCATCCAGATGTAAAAAAAAAAAAAAATTAAAAATAATAGAAGCCTTAAGAACAAAAAAGAAAAGTCAACACTCAATATTAACTCTAGAAACATACACACAACGCATGCTATTAAAAAACAAAAAACATAAAGATTGAATTCTAACTACAATCTGAAAATCATTTAAATTCATTAAGTCAAGAAAACCTTACTTACGTAAATAGAAGGATTGATTGTTTTGCCTGAATGGGATTTATTTTTTTTATAAGAGAAAACATCTTCGTCTGCATACATTATTGATAGGCGTCCATATTTTTTCCATGAGCACAATAATTTAATCTTCTTCGATTGAGCTCTGATGAAGGAAGCGCCATAACCGGTTGGATCATTCTTTTTTTTTTTTTCGTTTTGTCCCCCGCCTTTTTTTTTCTATCTCTTATTTTATTAGCAGCTACGGTAGTTGCTATTTTTCCTTTTTGTCGCTTATGTCCGATATTATTTATTTAAAAAAAAAACGTTGTTCCTCTCATATGATCTTCCTTAAATACAAGATGTCCCTCCAAAAATGACATAATTTAAAATGCGAATATTTGAGTAACTACATATAGACTTTGATGAGGAAGACGCAACAACCGGTTGGATCATATATATTTTTTTTATTTCCGTTATTTTCTTATCAGTTACAGTAGTTGTGACTTTTCATTTGTGTCGCTTTTGTCCGTTTTGTTTATTTAATAAAACGTTGTACATCTCATATGATCTTCCTTAATTACAGGGCGTCCCCCCAAAAAAAAATAACATCATTTAAATGTGAATATTTGAGTAACTACATGTCCCAGGCAAACGAAATTAAATAGGCTTCATGTTGAATAGTTAAAGATAAAAAAAAAGACCAGGATATTGAAAACGATGTAAAGTTTGTAACCAATTTCACAAAACTTCAAAATGTTCAATATGCGCAGCACCTGTGACGCGATACACGTCAAATCGGTAGTCCAGCTCCTGCCAAACACGCTGCAGCATGTCTTGCGTAACATTCTCCGGCGCCTCACTGTTTCTCTGCTTAAGTTCGTCTAGGCTTGTATAGACCTGTCCTTTCACATAGCCCCATAGAAAAAAATCTCAAGGTGTCAAGTCAGGTGACCGTGGCGGCCATTTCAACGGCACATTGTCATTATCACTGACACACCCATTCCAACTTCCTGGTAGATTCTCATTGAGATGAGTCAACGTAGTTTTTACACATTTGGTTAAAAAATTGAGATCATTTAAACGAAAATTGAAAATCTTATTAAACTACAAAATTATAATTTTTTGCGGGTGGGGGAACACCCCCTCTGTGTGTGTGTGTGTGTGTGTGTGTGTGTGTGTGTGTGTGTAAGTGTTCAAGAAGGTTTGGTTAAATAATTTAGACATATTATGTCTATATATTTTAGTTTGATAAAGAAAAATACCAACATTTTTTTATTTTGATTAAGGAATCAATATTCTACAATTCCCAAGAAATTAATTTGTGGATTTAAAAGCATTAAAACTAAAACTACAAAATTATGATTTTTTTGCAGTTTCTGACATCATATAAAATGTTAATATCTGAGTAATTACATGCCCTAGGCAAACGAAATTAAATAGGTTTCATGTTGAACAATAAAAGATTTATTTATCAAAATTCGAACAAGATATTCAAAGCGATGTAGATTTTATAACCAATTTTACAAAGCTTCAATATGCTCACCACCTGTGACATGACAGACGTTAGATCAGTAGTCCAGCTCTTGCCAAACACGCTGTAGCATGTCTTCCGTAACATTCTCCAGCGTCTCGGTATATCTCTGCTCCTGGTTTGTATAGACCTGTCCTTTTACATAGTCAAGTTAGGTGACAGTGGTTACTATTTCAACGGCACATTGTCATTATCACTGGCACTCCCAATCCATCTTCCGAGTAGATTCTCATTGAGATACGTCCGCACAGTCAAGTTAGTTTTTACAATATTTTGTTAAATTTCGAGATTATTTGAGCGAGAATTGACTATGTTATTAGACTACAAAATGATGTCAGTTTTTTTTGTTTTTTTTTGTTTTGTTTTTTTGAGTGGGGACACCCTGTATATGGTGATGTAAAAGAGAAAATTTTAAAAATTGCATTTGGATTGATATAAGAAAGCAAACCAACCGAAAAATTCTTAGATTCAGTATATATCTTCTTTTTTTTTATATTTGGAAGCCGGTGTCTTTGAAACTCTGGAAGATATTTACCGAAACATATTTAAAATTTCCATAAAAAATGCAAACAATATGGCTATACTGCATGAACTGTTTGATGTTTCTTATGGCGGTAAATAACGTTAGCGCATTTTTAAATCAATATATGCTTTTGCGGTTACTGAAACGGATACATTTTTTTTGTGACAAGGAATGAGGCATTTTAAAAAAAATGCTCGTTATTGCCGGATGTAGGCATTGTCGTCAGCTTGGCGAACAGCAAACTTCGAGAAGTAAACGACGAATTGGAGTTCAGAAATTAAATCTGAAAAACAAAAAATGTTACACCGAAATCCGAACGTTCATTTGAAAAGCAGCAACAGAAATGTGGCTCTACAGAAGGATGCTGAGAATAACGTGAATGTTTTAAGGAAAACGGAAACACTAAGAATACTCAGAAAGGAGGAGTTTAAATTTCGAGGACATATAATGAAGAAAGGGGACATTGCGAATATGACACTCACAAGACTTGGATGACAATAAAGGCAGAGAGTAACATCGATTAACATACATAACGAGTCTGTGTAAATCGATAACGGAATAGGAATGAGAGCGATGGGAATTGAACAAATATTGCTTTAGCACTACAAAGGATAGGAAGTTGTGGAGAGTCATAAAAAAGATGAATAAGACATGAAAAGTGTTTATAACAGAGGATGGAAAATGTGGCACCAAAATCCAAAAGTGCATTTGAAAGGCCGCAACAGAAACGTGGCTCTACAGAGGAATGGTATTAGGATACAAAATGATGTCGAGTGTTGGTGGGAGGCAATGTGTATTTCAAGAATAATGTACACAGTTGGTCACAAGCGAAACGTGCCAAAAGATGTGATGACGATAAAGAATGCTGTGCCAAATGCGTTTAGGCGTCGAAGCTAGACAACAAGAATATGCAAAGTCGGCATTGTGGGCGCTTAAGAGATTCCACTTGATTGCAATTTAAGAACTTAAGCACTTGTAATTTCTTTCTTTAATTATTACAAGTAGGTCAGCCTTACAGTAATTTAATAAAGCGAATGTTGTTGATGAAAGTGCTGCGCCTGGGCTAAATACAGTTGTTAGTGGCCTGTCTTTCTATTTAACCCATAGATGCGGAGAAGGTATTTGAGTGAAAGTGAATATAATGAACTTGACTGGAATCCGACTCAAGGATTTCTTGAGCAGACGCTCTGTTTATGTATTAAATAGTATATTTATTTATTTTCTTCTAACGGCCTGAATATTCCAGAAATAGCACCAAAGAAAAATAAACAGAGCGTCTATTTAAATACGGATATCCACTAAAAAATCTATTGTACTAATAAATGAAAATTTTATCACTTCGTTATTATATATATATATATATATATATATATATATATATATATATATATATATGTATGTGTGTGTGTGTGTGTGTGTGTGTGTGTTTGTGTTTGTTTCTGTTTGTCTCATTGAATAATTTATACAAATTTTGCCTGTTTATTTTCAATAGGATCCTCCCATATCCACGGACAAGCTTCTTAGTATCCTTATTAAGAGAAGAGAGAAAATTACGATGTTGATACATATTCATTTATTCCGAATACTTTCGATATTGGCACAATGTCTTCATCAGGGTGTTGTTTTTTCTAAGACGAAAATTGTTGTGTTCATCTGAAAGTTAATTTTTTTTTATCTGTGAAGTGAAAAAAAGCTATGGTTATATACTGTACGATTTAAATTTCACGATGTAAAGGTCGGGGGAGATAACTAAGTTATGATATCTCCAGATGTTTGTTTGTTTTTTAAACTATTTAAAACTATTAGTTAAAACTTAGATATTTTAAACTATCTACCGTAAACATTTAAAAACATTTGTGCAGTATTGCTATTTAATTTGATTAAGGTCTGTTGTCAATTTTTGAATATAGACACCTTCAAGAATTTTTGTTTATTATTTTCATGAAAATTTACAGATGTCTTTTCAACAAGAATTTGTCTGAATTTCGAATGTGGACAGGCATGCTGTTGTGAATATTGTGATATATTCTTGTATACAAGTTAATATTTTAATAAAATAAGAATTAATCAGATTAAAATGGTGATTAAGCGACGTCGATAAAATATTCAAGGCATTTTTTTAATTTAGATTAGCATTATG
>OZ010580.1:27958929-27983929 GCA_963932145.1 Acanthosepion lycidas | reverse complement strand
TATTTTACTATTTTTACAAAAAATGTATTACTTGTAATATACTTTTTTACAAAATGTATTTCTGGAATATTTTTTTACAAAAATATATTGCCGGTAAGATTTTATTTATTTTTACAAAAAAATGTATTGTTAGTGATGCTTTTTTATAAAAATATATTACTGGTAATATTTTTTTTGGTTTCTACAAAAATATATATCTGATAACTAGAAATGTATTACTGGTAATATTTTTTTTTGTTTCTACAAAAATATATATCTGATAACTAGAAATGTATTACTGGTAATATTTTTTTTTACAAAAAATGTATTGCTGGTAATTCTTTTACTATGAAAATGTATTCCTGGTATTTTTACTATAATTTCTTTTATATTTTTATACTGTTTTGACCCCAGTTTTGTGGTTAAACATTTGCACATAGTCTGGGACCTTTACAGGTGCTAACACCCGGGTCTGGGTGCATCTGTGAACAACAGCACCTCAAAGCCTCCCAAAGCATCAGAGTCATTGCTACCGGGTGCAGTTTATCGTACCCAGGACGGCAAGAAAGCTTTTATGTGAACGAAATGATATTTTTATGCAGTTTGATATATTTACAGAATGAAGGTTTGATTAATTTGGGATTTTAAGTGTTAAAAAATGAAAGTCATTATACATACGAAAAATAAAGAAGAGTCCTGCTGTGTATATTGCTGGTTGGTAGTTGTTATTGTTTAACGGCATATCAATATCTCCATGGGTTATTTAATGCCGAAATCTGAATACATACTTTTTAGACTTTTTTTTTTTTTTTTTTTTTGAAATAATAATGTTTTTAGTGATACACGTTTGACTAAGTAACCCATAGCTGGGGGGAGAAAATGTGTGTATACATAAGCATGTATGTGTAAGTGTGTAGTCGTAATTCCTGAAAAATGTTGCAGGTAAGTTGAATCAACTATATATATATATATATATATATATATATATATATATATATATATATATATATATATATATATATATGCGCGTGTGCGTGAGTGTGAGTGTAAGGAATATGACTATTTTGACCCTTTTTACGATGACAGCCGGTATCAGAGAATTGATAAAACAAATAATTCATACTATCTGAATTCGGATTGTCTCTCTTTATTTATGGTCATTTTCTAAGCGTAGTTTCGATGTGGCACACAGCCGAAAGGATTGAGTACTCGACGAGGATCGAACTCACTACTCGGGCGTAATTGTCCTAGCGAAACATCAACTAATTTATCCTTCTAACATGTTTCACTTTTATTAAGGTTTTATATCTCATTTTCTGATGAAGCTTTAATAAAATTGAAAGATTTTAGATTGATAAACATGACCTATTTGTTCTTGACCTTTTCATTATGTATGTTACCAGACAAAAAGATCCGTTTCGAAATCGCCACCTAGCTTCTTGATTGGCTCTCTATACCGTGACGTCATATCCTTGTAATATCCTTATACGAAACATATTTTGTTTCTGATTGGCTCGTGAAAATATCCACTTCATGGCTTACTGGTTCCAAATTTACTTCTATTTCTAGCATAAAAATTGATAAAAATTCAGCGGATATTTCGTTTCTTTTCATGCTGAGAAATAGACGAAAATTTTAATCTATTTTTCGAGCGAAAAGTAAATGAAAATTCGAATGAAACCTTTTCGAAAATGTGGATTTCATTATCACTACACACGCTCGACGAATATGCTCTTGACGGCTCTAAGTTTTGTGTTGTTCTCACTGAGTGTTAAAGTTTTCGAAATCCAAAAATGTCTGTTCATAGATATTCTAAGTAGTGTGCCGTCCAAATTCTTTTCATAATATTCGTTTACGTTAGGATTCATAGGCTATTGTTAGTAAATTCGATCCACACTTTAATCTACATGATTTTGCTCCTACAACAAACTGGTTAAGAGTCTTTTAATTAAAATAATCAATAGTAATAAATTGACTCTCGGTTAGCCAAGAGAACTTTCCCCGAAAAAAGTTATTGAATCCCCATATTTTGTATCCCGGTTGGAAACTTACTACAAATATATATATATATATATATATATATATATATATATATATATATATATATATATATATGTGTGTGTGTGTGGGTGGGTGTGTGTGTAAAGGCAAGAGGACAAAACTATTCTTAGCAGATGCGTTTCGTCTTCTGAGGGACTTTATCAAGGCAGAGGACAAAACGCGTCGTTTAAAAATAGTTTTCCGTCTTGCCTTCTATTCATTTTGTTCTTTAACAGATACACTCTGTCTGAAAATAATTTATACACACAGATACTCACAGACACGCACATATATATATATATATATATATATATATATATATATATATATATATATATATATATATATATAGGCAGCAAAACTTTATTCAAACATGTTTCATTTAATAATATAGATATATTGTGTCTACTTACTCTTATACTGACCCTTCCCAGTTGTCTAATCAGTTTCTTGATATTGAAATGAAATTAGTCAAGGAAGGCGCCATAGTTTTTTAACCCAAGTACTTTCCATCTATTCTAAGATCATCATCAGGAGTAAATTACAAAGACAAACTTATTGTAACTGCAATAAAATCTGCATTCAGTTGTGATAGTGATTTTTAAAACCTTGCACAAACGTGTATATATATATATATATATATATATATATATATATATATATATATATATATATATATATATATATATATATATATATATACACACATGTGTGGTGCTATTCTAGCATATCTCATTTTTAAACAGATTTACAATTTATTTTTAAAATTATTCTTCCAGAGGCGATTTTAAAGCATTTCACATGTTAAAATTCCACTATATATTTACTTTAACTTATGAAATATGTTAAAATAAATTTACAATTCATCTTTATAATTAGCGCTTTTAAATATTTAACGACGAAATCAGACGACCTAGACTTCTCCACAGACTCATAGCAGATATTGATTTTCCTTGATATTTTTAATTACAGGCTATGTGTACCCGCGTTTCAAACTGGCCAATTCTACGTCGCTATGAATTAGCTTTCAAATAACTCCACTTCTCGTTATAATCTTAAACAACAGCCTGACCTCCAAGTGGAAACCAAGTATGTATTTAATGAGTTCATTTGTAGTGCATTATAGGCATGCTCGTGTGTGCGCATGCGCGAGCGCCCGTGTGTCTTATTTGGCAAAATGTCCTGTGTGAGTCATTTCATTCCTATAGCAAACGTATAGGTACTTTAGCATAATCTCTGGGTGAAATCACCGACAGACGGGAAATGTTTTTAATCTCAAGTAATCTGCTGTATCCTTGTCTTTCCTATTAACTTTTTTTTTTCAGACGATACAGTAGATCGTACTTATCTCATAAAAAAATAATAATTTAAAAAAAATATGTTTGAATAAATTTTATAGACCGTTTAACAAATGGTAACGGAGAGGGAAGCGGAGTTTTATTTTTGTTGTTTTTTTTTTTCGGTGACATTTATTTGTTTTTCTTACGTCATCAGATTCGTAACCCTTGACGTCATCTAGAATCCTAGCATTTCATAGTTTAATAAACTTTGTCTTTCATACTTTTTTTCCTGGTCGCATAAGATAATAAATTGTTTTCAACTTAAGAATGTTATCATTTAAAAATTAAAAAAAAAAAAATTCTGTTTACTTTCCCCAAGATTCCAGGCGGTTTACTCAATATATATATATATATATATATATATATATATATATATATATATATATATATATATATATATATATATATATATATATATATATATACAGGACCCACAAAGGGTGCGAGTTCAATACTCTGTTAAGGTGGTGGAGAACTTGGAGAGAGGAATTAAAACGAGATAACAGATAACTGATAACTGACATCCATTAAACATGGCACGTGGAACTTGAACAGTCTACCCCAATGAGCGAAATAAAGGGTTCAGTTCGACATTCCAATGTATATATGTATGTATGTATATCTGTTATGCTATTATAATTGCTTGTCTCTCCTTTCGTTAGTTCGCATGACCGTTATGCCTTGCCAATACCTTATAAATAGTGGACTACTCCGTTTTGATCGCGTGGAAAGAGGGGAAGACACTACTTGGTTTCAGTGAGGGAATGAATAAAAGAAAGAAAGAAGGGATAAAAGATAGAGAATCAGATTAAGCTGATAATAACAGATACAATCTATTAATGTTAGCCGAGAAGCGATGAAAGAGCCATTTTTTTTATATACACCATATCAAACGATGGAAACGGTGTGAGGCAATCGCAAAAATAAAATCCAATTATCATAAATAAAATAACATTGGCTGTTGAATTACTTTTAAATTATTATTAAGAGAAATGTTTATAAGAAGAGAATCTTGATCTCGTAGAAAGAGGGGGGAAGAAAGAAAAAAATGTTTAACATCTGCCAATACATCGTAAATAATGGATTATTCCGTTTTGATCGCGTGAAAAGACGGGAAGAGACACTACTTGGTTTCAGTGAGAAGATAAATGAATGAATGAAAGAAAGAAAAAAAAGGAAAGATGGAAGTCTTTAACGTCTGTTCCGGTGAAATGGAAACGTTGTCAATTTCAAATCTTTTCATTTGTACCCCCTTACTCCTTAAAATAACGACAAACATTCGTATTTATTATTGTTATTGTAATATGTTTTTAAAGATGTTAGGCTTACATATTCAACAATGCGATAGGGGAATTTCTACGAATGTTCTATTGTCCTAGAACTCATATTGCAATTTTCCTGTTATAAGTATTGCACTTTTTACCAGAGCTTATATTGCAATTTTGTTGTTATTCATTGCTTTTCCCTAGCACTCCTTATTACAGGTTCCCATATTGTATTCATTTCTATACTTGGTCGGCTCAGGAGATTTTTGTGGCCTAACATATCTGGTGATTGCTTAAGTTTTCCTATTTTCCAGTAATGTTCACTGTCTATTATTTCGACCTCATCTTACAGGAGTCGGTGATCTCCCTTTCCCATCCATATGTGGTCAGCTACGCCTGATTTTTCTATTTCCCCTCGTGTTACCGCTTTACGATGTTTACAGCTGCACCGGGCGGCGTACACACAGTCCTTAGTCATATTCTCCTCTATGGAGGAGGGTTAACAGGAAGAGGCATCTGCGAAGTGCCGTCCAGCTTTTGAAGGTTGTCCTGATGTTATATGGACCACAGATATATTGTATTTTCTCCGATAATCACTTCACATAGGGTCGGCAGATTGAAGCTATTTTCTGAGTGTTGTTATCCTCTTGTACTTTCTATCTGCTGCCATGTACCCTGGGTAGTTGTTACGTTATAGGGTACTGCTTATACTGACCATTTCTCTGGGTCGTCACTTATGACTTTTGATCAATTTTGTAGGCAGCGCATGATCCCTTTCTTTACACTATATGCGCGGTTGGGGTTGAAGTTGAGGTATTCTCCAGTAAATGTTGGCTTCTCTGTTTGAGATATTAATACACCCAGGAAGACAAGTTTGTTGTTGTTTTCTCTCTCCATTGTGAACTGTATCGATGATCTTATTGAGTTTATATGGTCCTGTAGTAGCTGGACTCCTTTCTGGTGTGGATAGTGCCATCTACGTGTCTAGCCATAGAGTTGGTTTTTGGGATGTGGATTCTTATGCCATATCCTCAAAGTATTCCATATATAATTTGCCATTGCTGGTGATAATGACGAGCCCATTGCTAAGCCCACATCCTGTCGCTATACGTCTGATCCCATTCTAAAATGTGTTGTTTGCCTACTGAAAGTCAGTATCGCCATCAGGTTATCTGTTGGTATACTGGTCCGTTCTCCTGGAGATGATTCCGAGGCCAGTCTGTCTCTAACTACCGAGAGTGCCTCCTCCATGGGTACCAGGCTCATCATCTGGTTGGATTATTTCCTCGAAGTGAGTGAAGTTCCGGGCATACGATGTTGGCTTTCCTATTAATAGGTCAATTATATTAACTAGGAAGAGACTCAGAGGGTGGCACACAGAGCCCTGGCAGCTAACAATCGGCCTGAGCGGAATACCGTCTTTTTTTTTGGGGGGGGGGGAGACACTATATGTGAGGGAGCTTGGTGTATGTCTTAGGTGAGAAGTGGTTCTTGTTCTTGATTAGGATCTGTGATAGTTTGTCTTCTGTTTTCATTGTAGGATCGGTCTTTAGTTTTTTACTGCTACCATTCGCAATGAGGTCTTCCAGTTTTTCTGTATACGCCGTTTTGTCCAGCACTATAGTTGCATTGCCTTTGTCAGCTTGTAGTATGATGTTTTCATACCTCTGTAGGGTTCTGATTGCCAACCCCTCCAGTTTCGTGATGTTCGATTTGGGCGGTAAAAATGAAATAACTGAGATATTCGGAAGAGGCATGGCACGTAGATCTAGAACAATATGCCTCCAGTGGACAAAATAAAGGGTTTGCTTTGAAATTTGAATCACCTGGAGGAGTCCGGAGCGTACAACGGTCAAAATAATGTACGTGATCATAATACCTCATGTCAGAGATATAGACACACATAATTTAGAATTAAGAAAACGCTAATGTATTCATATTGTCAACTCATAATTACAATATGAATAAAATAGCGTTTTCTAAATTCTTCTAGTTGCTAAGGACATTTTGTTGCTAATAGTTACTTTGTCTTCAATAAATTCATTTTGTTTTTGCCTTGAAAAAGTCCACGGCTTATAACAGAGTTTTGCTATTGCTTTTTATCTTTATACATGTATTTTTCTACAAGTTAACTCTGAGAAAGTTTACATACATATGTCAAATCCCATACTATCCACATATGTTTATGTCTGTATGAGTCCCCCGGACGAGCAAGTGTGTATGTGTGTCTGCGTACCTCACCGGGTGTACTGACATGCATCTATGATTGCGTTAGCATGAGTGACATCCCGACGACGATTCCCCCACCAATACACACAATCTACATAAACCCAAAATTTAAAAAAATTATTCAGTTTGTCTGACGATCGCAAAAGCGTGAAACCCAGGGTCACAAACTCACATCAATCCAACCATATATATATATATATATATATATATATATATATATATATATATATATATATTACAGAATAATTTTTATCATGTACATCATTGCTTGAACCGGCTTCTAATGTTCTAGAGTGAGCGGCTTGGTGATAGTAGTTGTGGCTCCAGGAGGCACAGTCCTATGGTTACAGAGAACTCAGTAAGAGTTCAACCACGGAATATGTGAGCGAGCGGCGCTATATTGAGTCTGATTTGCAATCTCTTCGTCCCTGAGGCCAGATGGAACAGTTGGTATGGTGTTTGCATGACAACCTCACTGTCAGGGTTTCAATTCTCGGTAGTGGATGCGCGCTGCTATAGGACGAAATGGCTTTCCAGTGCTTTCTGCATTCTGTTGAGGTTTCTTTCAGACTCGATGAATCACTTAAATATACGTGTGTGTGTCTGTGGATGCGCACTGCTGATGAGCCCCAAATATAGGACGAAACGGTCGTCCAGCGCTTTCTGGATTATGTTGAGGATTCTTCTAGACTCGATGAATTGCTATAATGATTTGCCTAAATACACCAAAATCTTAAGACACACACACATATATATTATGGTCGGCAGAAAAGTTCATAGTCTGACAATGAAGGAGAGATGCTACTGCTGTGAACTATTGTGAACTCTTCGTAGTAAAAACAGCTTTTTTTTTATTTCTAGGTAAACTAATATTCGACTGCTCAAAGAAGACTTTTGAAGTCTATGTACTTCAGTGACAGAATTTGACATCATCGTGTTATCAAGTATCTGTAGAAAGAAATGGTTTGGCCTTCAAGGACATTCCTGCTGTTGCTGTTGCTCACATTAGGGGATTCCACTGCAGCTTTATAAACAGTACAAAAGTGGAAGCTGAATTTAAGACGGGAAGGAAATGTCTTGATGATAACCCAAAGTCTGTATGCCCTGCAGCTTCCACCACCGAGGAAAACATTGATCATGATGGATGGCGGGCGAAATTACTATAAATCAAATAGCTAACGCTAATAGCATATCCCGTGAGAGTGTTGAGAATATTCTGCACAGTGAACCTGGCATAATGAAGATTTCTACTCGGTGTTGGGTCTTTTGATACCTGATCAAAAGAGCATCAGCCTGATCGCATCACGAGAAAATCTGATATTGTTTGAAGCAGATCCCGGTTGTTTCCTTGGAGGTTTCCTAACCCAGGATGAGTGGTGGGTTCACTTCGAGCCAAAGACAAAGTAACAATCCATACAATGAAAACACCCTGGTTCATCTGCTCCAAAGAAGGTCATGGTTGGTTCATCTGCAGGGGAAATGATGGCTCCAGTTTTGGGGGATGCAAAGCGCATTGTGTTTATTGATTATCTTCAAAAGGGCCACGCTCTATGGAAAGTACTATTGCAACTTGATGAAGCAATTACAAAAAGCTATGAACACCAAACGCCCATGACAATGCTCCAGCATGCCCTTGATTCCAATGGCTGTTGTGCGTGACTGTGGTTGATTACACCTTCCTAGTCTCCTGATTTGATCCTATCTGACAATCATCTGTTCCCCAACATGAAAAACCACTTGACTGGGAACATGTATCGCAGTAATGATGACATCATATCTGCTGTTGATAACTTTTTTAACCAACGGGATAAAAGCTTCTTTACAAATGGAATCCAAGCCCTGTAACACCGATGGAAGAAATAGGTGAACAACAAAGAGGGGGACTATGTTGAAAAATAAACCTCATTTGGTCACGTTCCATGAGAGTATGTTGGTCAGCCTATGAACCTTTCAGCCGACCCACGTATAGCGGATGTAACAGCAAAATTGTCCAATTGTCAGATTAATCTTGCAACTGCTGTATCTTAGAAGTGATTAAAAATATCTTACTGGAATTCCCCGAGGTTTTCATAACACTATTGAGCTCTACTTTGAACAATAAGAATGCATTTTGCTCTAAACTGAAATGGTGATCCCTCTTGCTCTTGTGACCTCCTCATACAGCATTCCTCTCTGCTGTTCCCTCTTTTTTAAAACTTATTCGGCGTTCTCTTGATGGTTCGTGAATGGATTTTGAAGATGGAAGCCAGAGTAAGAACGTTAGTATCATTATTGAAGGCCTAAATGAGATTTTTCCTCTCATCGCTGCTCAGTGAAAAAGACAGTGGGGTTGACACAAAACGATTTTAACTTGTTCTCTTTCTAGCTGAATAACCCAAAGAGGTTTTTCAGTAATTCTTACGACAAATGGCGTCAAGATGGCTAAACGTCTTATCTGAAAACCTGGAAAAAAGAAACTCAATTAGTTTATTGATTTTTTTTTTTTTTTAGATATCAAACATTTTGTGGGATGGACAATTATCCGATGCTGGTACACGATTTGGACAATTTTTCTGTTACACCCGGTATATGAAATTTAGTTTAAGAGTAAGTGTAGACTTGTCGTGGGCTAATACGAAAAGTGTTCATCTCGCAAGCCATAACTAATGAGAATCTTTCTTCATTAGTCAAACGGGTGCTCTATCAATGTGGCTATGAGCCATTGCTGGTCTCAATCAGCAAATGATATTTAAAAGTCATTTAGTGTGACGGGATTGAAATTCAGCTTGGGATGGGCTCCGGCTTCCAGCGAAATCCATATTTTGGACTAGAGTCAAGAAACTTGTTTGTACAATGCAAAAATAGCAGCACAATAGAGAAATGGGTGGAGGAACCTCGAGGTGTTTGTGAATGAGCCCGGAAGGCAACTGTCAATTCGCCGATCTATTGATCAAAGGGAGAGTCAGAGATGAATTTGGACATGACTACGTTGAGTGCTGTTTTGTTTTGAAACGCTTGAATCGAATCCTTGTGCATATGATAATAACTGCCACCAACCCTTTTTATTATTCATATCTGTTTTCATCGACTTCAGAAAGAAGGTCAGTTGTTGTCAGATTCGAGAACATGTTTTCTCTTCTATTGTAACCAGGAATTTGAATTTCTTTCTTTCTCTTTCTCTCTCTCTCTTTAATATACAAGATAAAGCTAATGATATAATGAATCATGTTACGGCTTCGCTATCTGTAGTCCAATCATATTGCGGTTCTGACTTTCAAAACAACTTACGAGTTAGTAGAAAAATAAATATAAGAAAATACTTAATATGCAATGAAATTTTATTGCTAGATTAGTATAAAAAGAAATGGCGTCGATCACCGATCAATATAGAATTAGGGTTAGGCTTAAAACGTTTTCCTTCAGGGCGTGGGCGATCGTGGCTATCCACTACTTCTTATCCTGTGGATGTCTAAAATAAACCTTTCAGGCCCAATAGTCGCTCAAGGAACGAGGCTTCGCCGAGCGGACATCCATTCATCGTGGTGGTAGTCTAGGGTCCGATCAGCGATGATGGAATGTAACTAGCCAGTTTTTCCTTCGCTGAGCTGTTAGAGATAGATCAGATGAGAAATCAGCTGCCAGTGTCTGATCATCGCGAATTTTGGAGCTGCACCCATATGTGGTTGTATCATCGGCATATAGACTAAGTATATTCTTGTGATGCTAGACTAGCTTGTTAACGTCGAAGTGCCTTCTCTAGAGATAATATGGGAAGTGCTGAAAAATTTCTAGACGTCTAAATTAATCTTATCCTTTACAAATTTTAAGAAAGGCATGAATCCATGTCCATGTACGTTCTCTCCGATTTCCAGATGTCTTGACGGAACATCTTGTCACTGTGAGAGCCGGGTAGTTGAAATCAATCTCCTTTCCATAATGACTTTACATGCCTCGATCATTCTTCTAAGAGCCATTAGACCCCTGCCCGTGTGAAATATCAAACCACAGCATCACCACTTTAGGAGTTGCTGCTATAATTCTGTATTCAGAGTTGTCCTTCTCCTAGACTATTGCCGACCGAGGCTGTAGAGCCCAGCCTGTTATGAGAAGAGATGGATTCATAAATTGTGCGAAAGTGAACGCAACAAGCTCGGCCGGGATTTGATCACGAATACTGATTCCATTTTTCAAACCAATAACAGGTACGCCATGCGTACCCCCACAGATCAATCAGTCAGTCTTTTATTTGCCCTTCGCTATACACGCTTGGGCGATCACGTACCTTTTAATTCAATAATCCCGCGGTAGGCTGCCCTTTCTTTATGCGTATACCAAGTATGTCGTTCTAGTCATCCCATAGACATGCTTGTTAGATAATTTACTCCATGTTCCTACCTAACCTTCTTGAATTAAGTATGTCCTTGGAGTGTCAAATTCGTCAAGCTCCCTTTCCTCATTTACACGTCTTCAATTGTCTCTTTCTGATCCTAAGCCGAATTGTATTTTTCCTAAAACTTCCTTGTTGATCACATGTTCCGTTATTTTTTTGTTTCTTTTACTGTGAGGTTCACACTGTGCAAGGCCCATAGCTGGAGGCGGACAGAAATGAAGACATACCTCCCCTAAGGGTATTTGCGCGTAAGTGAATGTAATGAACCTGACTGGAACTCAACCTCGGCTACTCGATTTCTCATTCCGACCCGATATCTATTATAACATAAATAAAATAGTAATAGTAAAAATCTGTTGGTATCATTAGTTGGTTGGTTTTGTTTAGCGTCATATCAACCTCTATAGATTACTAAATCTTACTTATTATAAAACGCAGATTGTGTGTGTGTGTGTGTTGTGTGTGTGTGTGTGTGTGTGTGTGTGTGTGTGTGTTTCTGTACGTTTATATATTGGATCGGATTTCCTACATTTTTTAACCGATTTCAACAAAACTTCACAGGACTACGTAAAATTACCATGCGATGGTTCTGACAGCGCCAAAAATTGGAAAAACACAATTGTTTTTGCACAAAATCAATTTGAAAACACGATTAAGAGGCATTGATGAAAGGGGGACAACTCATATCGAGTTATCGAGTTATACTTATTATAAAACACCTGTTTGTGTATGTGTGTGTGTGTGTGTTCTTTTATATATGGGATCGGATTTCCTACATTTTTCCACCGATTTCAACAAAACTTCACTTTTTTGGCAGGTAGTGTATCTTACTGTCTTGCACGCTTTTTTCTTTATTTTTAAATTCAGAATGCTTTAAAAATTCCATTTATAAGACAATTGTTTATAATAAAATTCCATTCAATCGATAGACTCATAACTATTGAAAACAATGTTTTTGTTTGAGTTTGGGTTTGACCAATTCGTAACCCCGCCCCAAAAAAAAAAAAAACTAATTAAGACATGCCAATTTTATTTTTCAGTCTTTATGATGGTCGATACTTGATCTATCTCTTACTGTTACGCCGGGCTCTACTGCTAGTACTATATATAAATATTTTGTACTATTTTATTTATTTTCTGGGAAATTATAATGGTTCTAGTGGTAAAAGTCATAGCAATTAACACATAGCTGGGGGAGAAGAAATGGATCCATACCTTTCCAAATTATATTTGCGCGTAAGTTAATAAAACGAACCCAACGGGAATTGAAACGCGATTCTTCGATTAACAACTGCAAGCCGTTTTCCATTACGCATCCACACATCCTAACATCTGGAATTTAAAATTTCCAAGCGGTTACCCATCTAGGTACTGACTAGGCTCGACGTTGCTTAACATCGGTGATCGTACGAGAACCGGTGTTTCAACGTTATGTGGCCGTAAGTCGTTGGTATCATTAACCATAACAATGTTCGAGAACTATTATCAATTATCCGATTCCTAGATTTTGCGAAAAAGGAGAATAAATAAATTATTAATATTTTATGAATATAATATATTTAGAGTATTGACATACATTTATCGGCGTTCCCAAAACAATTACTGACTCAACTAAATAATGGGATTTAATTTGTCCAGTTTAAATAATGAGATTTAATTTTTCCAGTTTAAATAACGATATTTACTTTGTCCTGTTTAAATAATGGGATTTAATTTGTCCAGTTTAAATAATGGGATTTAATTTGTCCAGCTTAAATAATGAGATTTAATTTATCCGGTTTAAATAATGGGATTTAATTTGTCCAGTTTAAATAACTATATTAACTTTGTCCTGTTTAAATAATGGGATTTAATTTGTCCAGTTTAAATAATGGGATTTAATTTGTCCAGTTTAAATAACGTGATTTAGATTGCCAGTTTAAATAATGAGATTTAATTTGTCCGGTTAAAATAATGGGATGTAATTTGTCCAGTTTAAATAAAGATATTTAATTTGTCCTATTTAAATAATGGGATTTAATTTGTCCCGTTTAAATAATGGAATTTAATTTCTCCAGTTTAAATAGTGACATTTAATTTGTCCACATTAAATAATGAGATTTAATTTGTCCAGTTTAAATAATGGGATTTAATTTGTCCAGTTTAAGTAATGGGATTTTATTTGTACAGCTTAAATAATGAGATTTAATTTGTCCGGTTTAAATAATGGGATTTAATTTTTCAGTTTAAATAACGATATTAACTTTGTCCTGTTTAAATAATGGGATTTAATTTGTCCAGTTTAAAAAATGGGATTTAATTTGTCCAGTTTAAATAATGTGATTAATTTGTCCAGTTTAAATAATGGGATTTACATTGTCCAGTTTAAATAACTATATTTACTTTGTCCTGTTTAAATAAAGGGGTTTAATTTGTCCTGTTTAAATAATGGGATTTAATTTGTCCCGTTTAAATAATGGAATTTAATTAGTCCAGTTTAAATAATGACATTTAATTTGTCCAGATTAAATAATGAGATTTAACTTGTCGAGTTTAAATAATGCGATTTACTTTGTCCTGTTTAAATGATGGGATTTAATTTGTCCAGTTTAAATAATGTGATTTAATTTGTCCAGTTTAAGTAATGGGATTTAATTTGTCCAGTTTAAATAATGAGATTTAATTTGTCCAGTTTAAATGATGGGATTTAATTTGTCCAGTTTAAATAATGTGATTTAGTTTGTCCAGTTTAAATAATGGGATTTAATTTGTCCAGTTTAAATAATGGGATTTAATTTGTCCAGTTTAAATAACGATATTTACTTTGTACTGTTTACATAATGGGATTTAATTTGTCCAGTTTAAATAATGAGATTTAATTTGTCCGGTTTAAATATTGGGATTTAATTTGTCAAGTTTAAATAATGAGATATAATTTGTCCACTTTAAATAATGGAATTTCATTTGTCCAATTAAATAATGAGATTTAATTTGTCCAGTTTAAATAATGGCATTTAATTTGTCCTGTTTAAATAATGGGATTTAATTTGTCTTGTTTAAATAATGGGATTTAATTTGTCACAGTTTAAATAATGAGATTTAATTTGTCCAGTTTAAAAAATGGGATTGAATTTGTCAAGTTTAAATAATGTGATTTAATATGTCCAGTTTAAATAATGAGGTTTACTTTGACTATTTTAAATAATGGGATTCAATTTGTCAAGTTTAAATAACGATATTTACTTTGTCCTGTTTAAATAATGGGATTTAATTTGTCCTGTTTAAATAATGGGATTCAATTTGTCCAGTTTAAATAACGATATTTACGTTGTCTTCTTTAAATAATGGGATTTAATTTGTCCAGTTTATATAATGGAATTTAATTTTTCCAGTTTAAATAATGTGATTTAGTTTGTCGCGTTTAAATAATGTGATTTAATTTGTCCAGTTTAAATAAAGAAATTTAATTTGTCCATTTTAAATAATGAAATTTTATTTGTCCAGTTTAAATAATGGGATTTAATTTGCCAAGTTTAAATAACGATATTTACTTTGTCCTGTTTAAATAATGAGATATAATTTGTCCAGTTTAAATAATGGAATTTAATTTGTCCAGTTTAAATAATGAGATTTAATTTGTCCAGTTTAAATAATGGGATTTCATTTGTCCAGTATAAATAACGATATTTACTTTGTACTGTTTACATAATGGGATTTAATTTGTCCACATTCAATAATGGAATTTAATTTGTCCAATTAAATAACGATATTAACTTTGTCCTGTTTAAATAATGGGGTTTAATTTGTCCAGTTTAAATAATGGGATATAATTTGTCCAGTTTACATAATGTGATTTACTTTGTCCTGTTTAAATAAAGGGGTTTAATTTGTCCTGTTTAAATAATGGGATTTAATTTGTCCCGTTCAAATAATGGAATTTAATTTGTCCAGTTTAAATAATGAGATTTAATCTGTCCAGTTTAAATAATGGGATTTTCTTTGTCCTGTTTAAATAATGGGATTTAATTTGTCCAGTTTAAATAATGAGATTTAATTTCTCCAGTTTAAATAATGTGATTTAATTTGTCCAGTTTAAATAATGATATTTAATTCGTCCAATTAAATAATGAGATTTAATTTGTCCAGTTTAAATAATGAGATTTAATTTGTCCAGTTTAAATAAGGTGATTTAGTTTGTCCTGTTTAAATAATGGGATTTAATTTGTCTAGTGTAAATAATGTGATCTAATTTGTCGACTTTAAATAATGACGTTTACTTTGACCATTTCAAATAATGGTATTTAATTTGTCAAGTTTAAATAACGATATTAAATTTGTCCTGTTTAAATAATGGGATTTAATTTGTCCAGTTTAAATAACGATATTTACTTTGTCCTGTTTAAATAAAGGGGTTTAATTTGTTCTGTTTAAATAATGGGATTTAATTCGTCCCGTTCAAATAATGGAATTTAATTTGTCCAGTTTAAATAATGAGATTTAATCTGTCCAGTTTAAATAATGGGATTTACTTTGTCCTGTTTAAATAATGGGATTTAATTTGTCCAGTTTAAATAATGAGATTTAATTTGTCCAGTTTAAATAATGTGATTTAATTTGTCCTGTTTAAATAATGATATTTAATTTGTCCAATTAAATAATGAGATTTAATTTGTCCAGTTTAAATAATGAGATTTAATTTGTCCAGTTTAAATAATGTGATTTAATTTGTCCACTTTAAATAATGACGTTTACTTTGACCATTTCAAATAATGGTATTTAATTTGTCAAGTTTAAATAACGATATTTACTTTGTCCTGTTTAAATAATAGGATTTAATTTGTCCTGTTTAAATAATGGGATTTAATTTGTCCAGTTTAAATAACGATATTTACTTTGTCTTCTTTAAATAATGGGATTTAATTTGTCCAGTTTATATAATGGAATTGAATTTGTCCTGTTTAAATAATGTGATTTACTTTGTCGTGTTTAAATAATGGGATTTAATTTGTCCATTTTAAATAATGGATTTTAATTTGTACAGTTTAAATAATGGAATTTAATTTGTCTAATTAAATAATGAGATTTAATTTGTCCAGTTTATATAATGGGATTTAATTTGTCCAGTTTAAATAATGTGATTTAGTTTGTCCAGTTTAAATAATGGGATTTAATTTGTCAAGTTTAAATAACGATATTTACTTTGTCCAGTTTAAATAATGGAATTTAATTTGTCCAGTTTAAATAATGAGATTTAATTTGTCCAGTTTAAATAATGGGATTTAATTTGTCCAGTTTAAATAACGATATTTACTTTGTACTGTTTACATAATGGGATTTAATTTGTCCACTTTAAATAATGGAATTTAATTTGTCCAATTAAATAATGAGATTTAATTTGTCCAGTATAACTAATTGGATTTAATTTGTCCTGTTTAAATAATGAGATTTAATTTGTCTTGTTTAAATAATGGCATTTAATTTGTCCAGTTTAAATAATGAGATTTAATTTGTCCAGTTTAAATAATGGGATTTAATTTGTCAAATTCAAATAATCGGATTTAATTTGTCCAGTTTAAATAATGATATTTACTTTGTCTTCTTAAAATAATGGGATTTAATTTGTCCAGTTAAAATAATGGAATTCTATTTCTCTAATTAAATAAAGAGATTTAATTTGTCCAGTTTATATAGTGGGATTTAATTTGTCCAGTTTAAATAATGTGATTTAGTTTGTCCTGTTTAAATAATGAGATTTAATTTGTCCAGTTTAAATAATGTAATTTAATTTGTCCTGTTTAAATAATGAGATTTAATTTGTCCAGTTTAAATAATGGGATTAAATTTGTCCAGTTTGAATAACGATATTTACTTTGTACTGTTTACATAATGGGATTTAATTTGTCCACTTTAAATAATGGAATTTAATTTGTCAAATTAAATAATGAGATTTAATTTGTCCAGTTTAAATAATGGGATTCAATTTGTCCAGTTTAAATAATGAGATTTAATTTGTCCAGTTTAAATAATGGGATTTAATTTGTCCAGTTTAAATTACGATATTTACTTTGTCCTGTTTAAATAATGGGATTTAATTTGTCCTGTTTAAATAATGGGATATAGTTTGTCCTGTTTAAATCATGGGATTTGATTTGTCCAGTTTAAATAATGGAATTTAATTTGTCCAATTAAATAATGAGATTTAATTTGTCCAGTTTAAATAATGGGATTTAATTTGTCCTGTTTAAATAATGGTATTTAATTTGTCCAGTTGAAATAACCATATTTACTTTGTCTTGTTTAAATAATGGGATTTAATTTGTCTAATTAAATAACGAGATTTAATTTGTCCAGTTTAAATAATGGGATTTAATTTGTCCTGTTTAAATAATGGTATTTAATTTGTCCTGTTTAAATAATGGAATTTAATTTGTCCAATTAAATAATGAGATTTAATTTGTCCTATTTAAATAATGGGATTTAATTTGTCCTGTTTAAATAATGGGATTTAATTTTTCCAGTTTAAACAACGATATTTACTTTGTCCTGTTTAAATAATGGGATTTCATTTGTCCTGTTTAAATCTTGGGATTTAATTTGTCCAGTTTAAATAATGCAATTTAATTTGTCCAATTAAATAATGAGATTTAATTTGTCCAGTTTAAATAATGGGATTTAATTTGTCAAGTTTAAATAACGATATTTACTTTGTCCTGTTTAAATAATGAGATTTAATTTTTCCAGTTTAAATAATGGAATTTAATTTGTCCAGTTTAAATAATGAGATTTAATTTGTCCAGTTTAAATAATGGGATTTAATTTGTCCAGTTTAAATAACGATATTTACTTTGTACTGTTTACATAATGGGATTTAATTTGTCCACTTTAAATAATGGAATTTAATTTGTCCAATTAAATAATGAGATTTAATTTGTCCAGTTGAAATAATGGGATTTAATTTGTCCAGTTTAAATAATGAGATTTAATTTGTCCAGTTTAAATAATGGGATTTAATTTGTCCAGTTTAAATAACGATATTTACTTTGTCCTGTTTAAATAATGGGATTTAATTTGTCCTGTTTAAATCATGGGATTTGATTTGTCCAGTTTAAATAATGGGATTTAATTTGTCTAATTAAATAACGAGATGTAATTTGTCCAGTTTAAATAATGGGATTTAATTTGTCCTGTTTAAATAATGGTATTTAATTTGTCCTGTTTAAATAATGGAATTTAATTTCTCCTATTAAATAATGGGATTTAATTTGTCCAGTTTAAATAATGGGATTTAATTTGTCCTGTTTAAATAATGTGATTTAATTTGTCCAGTTTAAATAATGAGATTTAATTTGTCCAGTTTAAATAATGGGATTTAATTTGTCCAGTTTAAATAACGATATTTACTTTGTCCTGTTTAAATAATGGGATTTAATTTCTCCAGTTTAAATAATGGAACTTAATTTGTCCAATTAAATAATGTGATTTAATTTGTCCAGTTTAAACAATGAGATTTAATTTGTCTTGTTTAAATAATGGGATTAATTTGTCCAGTTAAAATAATGGGATTTAATTTGTCCAGTTTAAATATTTTGATTTAGTTTGTTCAGTTTCAATAATGAGATTTAATTTGTCCAGTTTAAATAATGGGATTTAATTTGTCCAGTTTAAATAACGCTATTTACTTTGTCCTGTTTAAATAATGGGATTTAATTTGTTCGGTTCAAATAATGGGATTTAATTTGTCCAGTTTAAATAATGCGATTTAATTTGGCAAGTTTAAATAATTGGATTTAATTTGTCCTGTTTAAATAATGGGATTTAATTTGTCCAGTTTAAATAATGGAATTTAATTTGTCCTGTTTAAATAATGGGATTTAATTTGTCCAGTTTAAATAATGGAATTTAATTTGTCCAATTAAATAATGACATTTAATTTGTCCAGTTTAAATGGGATTTAATTTGTCCTGTTTAAATAATGAGATTTAATTTGTCCAGTTTAAATAATCGAATTTAATTTGTACAGTTTTAAATAACTCTATTATCTTTACAGCGTCGAAATTAGGAAGGGAGTGAACTTTTCTGGTAACTTATGAAAAGTATGATGCACACATACACACACGCACAATCTTACGTGAAAAAGAGATTAGTTTAAAAAAAAATGAATGCCGCGTTAGGATAGGATATTTGAAAAAAGATGAAACTGATATTGTACAAAAGAAACTCTCTTTGATAATGCATAATCAAAGTCGAAAGTGCTCACATAACCATTGATATGTAGAATCTTACGAGAAACCTATGTCCAAATTCATAAAAAACAAACAAAAGAAACCCTTAACCTAAAAAATCAACCCCACGTATATATATATATATATATATATATATATATATATATATATATATATATATATATATATATATATGCCTGTGTATTTGGGCAAAAATCCCTCTTTTATACAATTTTTTTCAAAGCAATTGACAAGGTTCTGAGATTAACCTTTTTATTCAATTTTTATGACACTTGTATAGGTATTTTCTGTTCGGTCATAACGTGCTTAAAACTGGTCAATAAGTATATGTGTGTGTGTGTGTGTGCGTGTGTGTGTGTGTGATACAACGAAACAGGCCTGTATGTAGATGATATTATGCTCTCGAAAAATTTCGGTTGAGCACTGTTCAGAGATAGGCTAATTCTAAACAGCAGCCGTCTCCGCTAACGCAATGCTCTTCATTGAAAATGAATTGAGCATTATGGCTGTCTGGCCTTTGTTTACATTCGTAAAAAGAAAAATAATACGCTAGAATTTCCCTTTCTCTCTGGCGTGCGCTGATAGCTCAAGGGTAGAAACTCCTACTGATACCAAATCGGACGGTTTTCGATCGCGGCTTGAAACAATTCGATGTCTAGCCGCACAGATGAGCTGTGATACAGCAAAACAGTCCTGTATGTGGATGACATTTATATATATATATATATATATATATATATATATATATATAATCGGTCTAATTTAAGTAAGAAGTGTTCCTTATAATGACGTTCGAAGTAATTAAAACTTCGTATTAAAAATAAATCCATTAATTCTTCTAGAAATGCATATATATATATATATACACACACACACACACACACGGTGCGATAGATAAATTGTCGTCTAAATTACGCAAAAATGACACTGACATCTCATTTTAACAGATATATTCACTAAAATTACACAAACATATTTTGAAATAGTAAATGAGTAAAGGCAGTCAATAAAACCGCCAATGACTTCAACCACGGCCTCCAGATGACTTCGGAATCTCCTGCAACTCTTCTGGCCGGTCACCTTGTTTTAGTCGATGAATACTGCCATAATCCTTGCCTTCAGTTCATCTTTGGTGTTCCAAGGAGTTTTGTTGGTTTCTTGCTCAACTGTGCCCCACCCATAATAATCAAGGTTGTTGCAGTCTGGAGAGTTAGGTGGCCAGATGTGAAAGGTGATGTGGTTGTAGAAATTGTTTAACAGCCATGACTGGGTTCTCCTGCTGTGGCATGTTCCAAGGTCCTGTTTCTAGACATAGGATCTTCTAACAACCACCTTCTTGACCTAGGGCAGCACTACCTCCTCAAGGCTCTTGATGTAAACCGCCGTGTTGAGTCTGAGGTCCTCACCAAAAGATTTGGGAGTTATTTTCTTATCAGAATGATCAGTTATCCGAGATGCCCTACCTCCTAATCATCATTAGACTTATCCAACTCTTTCTGTACTGGTCTCATATTGACACCCAAACACTCTGAAATGTACGTATTGGAGCTTCCGGCGCGAATGCCAAGCTGTAGAGCATGCCGTTCTCAAATTTCTGAGTGAATTGTATCATGGTGCGCATTTTCTCACAGACGGTAGCAGTTAAAACTATCATAGAATTGAGTCGACAAAATCAAAAACAAAAACCGCGCTTTCATAAAATTAAAAATACAATATGGTGACAATTTGCCCGCCCATCGTAACCTGTATATGTACATATACACTCACACACAGGCACACATATACATACAGATATATTAACATATTCTAGGGACAGTTTGCAATAGATTAATAGAACGACTATAGTTAATAAAGAAAAAAATGTTTAAACGACTTATCTCTTGATCGTTATATATATATATATATATATATATATATATATATATATATATATATATATATATTTGAGTTTGAGCGACATGCTGATTGTAGTTGTGGCTCCTGGGGGCACAGTCCTATGGCTAGAGAGAAATTCAGTTGAGTTCCACCACGGAATATGTGAACGAGCGGCGCCATATTGAGCCTTATGGTTGATATGACGTTTGCATATATATATATATATATATATATATATATATATATATATATATATATATATATATATATATATAAGATCCAAAGACATATGTAATGTGATCGGTCCTGTCTTGAGAACTCAATCCCGGTCACTTTCCCGCAGATCTGAAGTGCCGTCCCTCTGTCTTTTCTCCAAATATGTTCATGACATCTGCTCCGACGAGCTATTCTCACCGGTGCCCGGACTGCATGAATTTAAGCGTGCTGCTAGGTTGGCATCTTGGTCCCTCCCTTTTACCGTCGAAGTGAATTGCTTCTTCTACTCCAACAGGTTCTTTTCTCGCACTTCCCGACAGTGGAACCCCTTTCCTCTTACTTGCTTCCCTGATAACTACAATCTTCTAAAATTTAAATGTAATGTCAATTGACATCTTCTGACGCCTTGATCTCCGGTCTTACTTTTATCCTTTCCTCTATTTCCGCTATACCTTCGTCTTTTCTTTTACTTTCACTCTCTGTAACCCCTTGCGTACTAGTGACACTCCCGCCTTGCTTGGGGTGAAATGCTTATGATATATATATATATATATATATATATATATATATATATATACATATATTGTAATCCACAGACAGACTAGTTCATCAGTGTGGCTAGACGTCTGGTTGCCTCTAGCTAGGATCAAAACCCGAGTAAAGTTAGTCGGAGATTCTACTCTTAAGCCGTTGGTACATGGATGAGGGTGAATTTAAGAGTATTTATTTCTAGATAAACACATAGTGACTGAGAAAATTCGATTCGTTTACCGAAGAGTCTTGCAATATTAGCAGTAATAGTCACTGCTTAAAAACTCACACTTCCTCCCCCGAGTAGGGATATATATATATATATATATATATATATATATATATATATATATATATATATATATATATATATATATATATATATATAGCGAGACTCTTCGCAAGCCGAATTGAGTCACTGTCGGTCACTGGGCGTGTTTCCAAAAATAAATACGCTAAAAATCTACCTTCATCCCGACCGTGCGCCGACAGCTTAGTGGTAGAATATCCGCCTGACACCTATTCAGTCTGGTTTCGATCCTAGCTAGAGGCAACCGGATGTCTACCGCGCTGATGAACTGTGATACAGTGAAACAGTCTGTCTGTGGATGACATTATATATATGTATATATATATATATATGTATATATAGGGTTGGGCAGAAATACCTCCCATATTTTAAGGTTGTCAAAACTGCTATTGAAAGATTTATTTCACTATTGATTAAAGGAAGGTCTATTGTTTTTATTCATTAATTTTTTAAATTTACATCCTGCAAATAGTCCTGCTCTGTTCGCAATACGCTGTGGTAGACGATTGTATCACCAGGAAATTTGAGCGCTTCACGGTCTTCCAGGTGGCTTTCTTTTAAAAGCTGAGCCATAGCAGTATCGGTTTTCTGTCCGGGACAGCATCATCCCGAAGTAACATGAAATGAATACAAAAGGCTCTCTGTGTAGCAATTACGGATTCACTAGACTTTAAAAAAAAAGTTCTGCTGCAAGCGAACGGTATGCATCAATTCAAACTATGATGGTCACTGATGTATGTGACAAGAAATGGCAAGGTTTTCACTAGATGAAGATACCATTGCCACTCGACTAAGTTCATTTTTACCATACAGGTGCCAGTTTAAAATGTGGGAGATATTTCTGCCGCGCTTTGTATATGAATAAAGGTTGTAATTTATTTATGTAGAATGTTCATAATATTAATAATTATAATAGTAGTAATAGTAGTAACGCCTGCCAATATTTACACATTCTTCTTCATTTACGTTATGTTTTTTCAGCACATGATTTATCATGGCTCTCCACAACTTCCTGTATTTTGTTTATCAAAGTAACTTCTGATCCTTTATTCTGTTAGCCGTTCACTCAAACTCGTTATCGTCGTGAGTATGACGATAAACTAGATCCAGTAGCAAGGCCTCTGATCGAGAGATTAGAGGGTTTGGGAGCGGGAAACCACCTGTTAGTCGCTGTCTTTCTCAGGCCCACTCCCAGCTATGGCCGCCAAATAGTTATCCACCTTAAAAAAAAAAACAAAAAAAACAGTATCTTTTTATAATAACATATGCAACGGTACATATTTTATGGCAAAATGACAATCAAACCAACACTGAATAATATCAAAATACATTTTTATAGTAAAACTAGCAGTAGAGCCCGGTGTTGCCAGGAGATGTAACAGTAAGAGATAGATCAAGTATCGACCATCATAAAGACTGAAAAATAAAATTGACAAAAAATATTGTTTAAGGTTGACGGACACACATGTCTTAATTATTTTTTTTTTTTTTTTTTTTTTTTACGAATTGGTCAAACCCAAGCTCAAACAAAAACATTTTTTCAATCGTTATGAGTCTATCGATTGAATAGAATTTTATTATAAACAATTGTCTTGTAAAGGGAATTTTTAAAGCATTCTGAATGTAAAAATAAAGAAAAAAGTGTGCAAGACAATAAGAAACACTACCTGCCAAAAAAAAGTGAAGTTTGGTTGAAATCGGTGGAAAAATGTAGGAAATCCGATCCCATATATAAACGAACACACACGCACACACACACACACACAAACAAACAAACAACCTGGGTTTTATAATAAGTATAACTCGATATGAGTTGTCCCCCTTTCATTAATGCCTCTTAATCGTGTTTTCAAATTGATTTTGTGCAAAAACAATTGTGTTTTTCCAAATTTTGGCGCTGTCAGAACCACCGCAAGGTAATTTTACGTAGTCCTGTGAAGTTTTGTTGAAATCGGTTGAAAAATGTAGGAAATCCTATCCAATATATAAACGTACAAACATACACACACACAATCTGCGTTTTATAAT
Source organism: Acanthosepion lycidas (assembly GCA_963932145.1). Taxonomy (NCBI): domain Eukaryota; kingdom Metazoa; phylum Mollusca; class Cephalopoda; order Sepiida; family Sepiidae; genus Acanthosepion; species Acanthosepion lycidas. Next base: position 27,959,525 of record OZ010580.1, on the reverse strand, counting down.
AAGTAAGATTACCAACACTACATTTTAAGATATATATCTAAAAAACATAGCTTTACTCTGAAAGTTAAAAAATAATATGCACGTAATATTTAGATTTCGTCATTAAATAACCCATAGAAGTGTCGATATGCCACCAAAGAAAATCAATAAACGAAACATCTAAAATGAAAGAACTCTTAAATGACATTAGTCCATATAATATCCTAAAATTTCTGAAAGAAATCAAATTGTATTCCAAAATATTTCAACAAAACTACAACATAAAACACACAAATCGTCGCCTCTATGTCCACACAAACATGTATATACACAAAAATCCGAGTATCATCTACCATGTACTCAATTGTGAATGCAGAATAACATATATCCTATACTTCAAAGCGACCAAGAAAATTAAATTTCGGTATTAAATGACTCATAAGGTGGTGATATACCGTTAAACAAACAAATCAATCAATTGAAATCGTTAAATAAGGTTGTATCTCCAGGCTCGCATTTCTTATCTAGACATTATAAACAAAATATTTCAGAGAAAGATTTTATAAATTTCAACCCACAGTAGTACTGGCTGCTTGGTAAATAAAAGCTGAATGCTT
>OZ010580.1:27951429-27956429 GCA_963932145.1 Acanthosepion lycidas | reverse complement strand
CAGTCGGAGAATCTAAGCTGCTGGCGCACGTCGGGATGAAGTTAAATTTCAGCTTAATTATTTTTAGATTAAATTTAAACAGGTTATGTATTTTCATAAAATCAAAAATACATATTGGAAACATAGTGGAAACAGGCCTTCGATAACTGAACAATACTTAAATAAAAATAAGAACTAGATTACATCCGTAGATATGAGCACTGGAACGAGAACGGTCTATCCTCGGAGATTAAATAAAGGGTTCAGTTCAGAATTCCCTGTATGTTACCTAGATCGATATACACCAGAGGAAGGCCGGAGGGCACAACAGCCGAAACTTTGTGATAGGAACAACAAAATGAGAATAATAATCTGAATATAAATAGTGTAAACATATTTTTAGATATGCAATACTTTACGAAACGACAAATAAGAACTACTGTTAAAAAAATCGTATAGAATTAAAAAAAATCATCATAAAAATGTGATTCACTATTTGCATCATTCGGACTATTGTCCTCATCTTTGTCGCAATATTTATTACAACGTTTCGGCCATTGTACGCTCCGGCCTTCTTCAGGTGGTTGGAATGTCGAACGGAACCCTTTATTTCGCTCACTCGGGTAGATTGTTCTAGTTCCCCGTGCCAGGTTTAATGGGTGTCTATTATCAGTTATCTCCTGTTAATTCCCCTCTCCAAGTTCTCCACTGCCTTAACCGGGTATTGAACTCACACTCTTTGGATCCTGTCACTGGATCTAATCAACGACTTTATCCACTGTGATTAATGAAAGAATGAAGATCTACGGTATAGGGCTATTGTAAATTTTTCTGCATCGGCTTGGAGACTTTCTATAATGTGCATAAGTATTTTTATTGAAGAATATTCTAAGGTCTTAAGCTTTTAACTAAAATTCATAAAATATATAATGGAATTTGTTTCAGATTTTTAAACAAAAGAGTTATATATGGAAGAGTTGAGTTCGAATTCCACTTTAGTTTTTTGCATGCACTTACGCACAAATATCCTCAGCAAAGTTATGAAATCACCCCCATCTAAATAAATAGTTAATTAGTTTTATCGGGTAAAATCATTGTTATTCTCAAAAAATTGTTAATGTCATATCCACGCGTTCAAAAAGGAATTATTTTTACAATCCAGATTTTTCGGTTTACAATAACACATGTAGCGCTGTTTAGCCATGAAAAAATATAGGTAATATATATGGAAGGCATACAAGACAATCCGCTTATGGTAGCGTTGCAAGTATTGGCAAGAATAATAGAGATTTCATTTTTTTTTTTTTTTCACATGTCTTTTTTCATTCAGTTGACTTACGATTTTCTTACTGTCCCCTGCATATAAAATTGTAAATATGGGATTAGGGAGCATTTTTTATACTGTTTTTTTTTTCTTTTCTTTTTTTTTTTTACCTTTTTTTTTTTTAGTTATTGGAAAGCGAAAGAGTTGTTCAGAATATATATGGCGTTGTGATGCAAAGAACAATCAAGAATGTTTCGGCTAGTGAATGAATGGAGCTAAAGTTCGGATAGTGAAGACCAATACCTTCCTTACATGTGTATTGTGATACGGTATCATTTTTTTCTATGGTATTTTTCTAAAAGTATCAATGAAAAAAAAAAATTGTTCAAATATTTCTATCGGGTACTGGCTCATAAATATTTGTAAAGAACAGAAAATCTTTTTTTTACTGCCGAAGATTGCAAGGCCATTCCCAATTTGGAGGTGTTGTCATCCAAATTAACTAAATTGTTTGGCAGCTCGACCAAATACCTATATAACTTCACTTTTCCAATCTCTTACATACAGGATTTTAGAAGTACAGAAATAAAATAGCCTTTTTTTTTTTCATTTAAAAATTTAATTCTTAAGCAGAAATAAGTGACAAAATGCACGACTTCTTATATTCTTGCAATACATGTTGTTTCTTTTTGCATAATGTCGATATTTTTAACAGACAAAACAAGCCGATGAAAAGCAAAATGTCTGTTAAATACTTTCATGGTAATTGTTTGGATGAACTCTTCGCTAGGGTATCTAAAAGCGCATTACTAGACTGGTAATGAGGTATCTTCGATATGCAGTTGTGTTGACTAGATGTAAGTTCTATGCTGTTTCTTTTCTTGCACTTCCTGCGTGTGGAACTCCCTTTCAGCCCTATGTTTTACAACCAACTTTAATCTTCAAAAATTTAAATGCAATGTCAATCGCTATCTACTGTCCTCTTCATTACTCTTTTTGTTCTCACTCATTAATAATGTTTATTTTCTAATTTTTCCACACCCATTGTGTTTTAGTGGCTTTAACGCCTTACTTGGGGTGAACATGATAAGGAAATGTTTATGACCAGAACCATATATATAAATATTTTTCTAAAGAAGTAATATTTTTATATATTGTTACGACAGATTTTTAGTTATTTAAAACGTTATTCTTAGTGGATATACACATTTGAGCAGATATTATGTTTATTTATTAAACAGTATATTCATTTTTGTTTCGTCTTCCAGCCTGAATAGTCGAGAACTCATATAAGAATATATGCGCTACCATGCAGGATTCGAACCTGCATCAGACTAGGCATAGAAAAACCATCGATAAATCCGATAGGCCTTAGCCGACTCGGCCACGAAGAAGCGCGGCCGATCAAGCGAAAGGCACCGTTCTGAATTGCGTGATCGGCAAAGTTTCTTCGTTGGTACGTCGGATCTAACGTCGGTTTTCCTCTGCTCAGTGGGCCGCATGTTCGAATCCAGAGAACGCATATTTTTCTTTATGACTTCCCTAATATTCAAGCCAGTAGATGAAAATAAATAAATAAATATACTGTTTAATAAAGAAACGGGCTGTCTACTCAAATATATTCCTCCACTAAAAATATCGTTTAAAGTAATATATATATATGAATTTACATTTTTGAATACGTATTTTGGGCATGTAGTCTAGGTGATTTCGTTTTTTTTTTCTTTTTGCTAATGCTTGTATCACTTTTGTTATTACATGTCTCACATTGTGATAATAAATGTGTCAAGGGAGCTGAAATGTTGTAAGAACATGAGAGCAAATTTACTGCGGATAATACAGAGATTAAAGCACTTTCTATCCACTTTCGTCGTAATAAATTGCTTTCTATTGTAATTAGAGTAACTTTTTTTTAATCAGAATTATGGTCAGACACATTACGATGAACAACTAAGGCATTTAACGTGTTGTTTTGTAAAAGATCCCTTTTGTGTTCATATGATTTAAATTCCTTGAGGTTTCTCCTGTGTATTCGTTACAGATGACAGAGTAAATTAATATATATCTATAGATATAGATATGCATGTTGTTAAATAAAACAGACAACGAATGCCTATTATGTTTTATCATAAGCCTGCCGAAGCCTATCCAAGCGTCGTATAATGGCCTTAATTTCGAGAGAAAATAAAGACAAAAACTGTCCAACATTTGGATACTTCTTTATTACATTGGTCGTCGTTTTTGTCGTTTATTTGTTTTTATTTTCTCTAGAAATTAAGGCCATTATACGAAGCTTGGATAGGCTCATGATAAAACATAATAGGCATTCGTTTTCTGTTAAATTTAACAATATATGTTTGGACAAAGATCTGCTGCCCATATATATATATATATATATATATATTATATATATATATATATATATATATATATATATATATATATATATATATATATATATATATAGGCTGTATTGAAAATACTTTTACAAAGTTTTGGGATCGGTTCCTTACAGCAAAACAAGGAAAAATTCCTGTTTTTTGAGTTTTTAATTTTAATGAAAGAAGTTTACGGTAGATGGCGCTGTGTTGCCATTTGGACTAGGATACATTTGTCGTTTATGTACATTTGTGTCTTCAACGTTTAACGTGTGTAGTATTGACTTAACTGAGAAGTGTTCCGTTTTACAATGGCAGGATATCGTGAGAAGGCAGATATGATTTTTACATAGGGATGCGCGAATGGAAATGGATGCGAGGCTGCACGGCTTTATCAGATTGCATTTTCAGACCGAAGGCGGCCGGATCATCCAACCTTTGCTGTTGTTTATCGTCGCATTGCTGAGACAGGATCCGTAGTACCACAAACTCTGGATCAAGACCGAGATACGGGTTGTCGGAGACGATCCCGACATCAGCACACGTCAAGTAGCCCGAGCATGTTGTACATTTCATAGTAACACATGTAGTATACTTCAAGAGCAGCTCCTGTATCCGTATCATCTGCAACGTGTGAAGGCTCTTTCGCCCTATGATAACTCACCATCGGAGACCTTTTTGCCAATAGTTTATTGCACAATAACAGCGTCTACCGTAAACTTTAAAATTAACTCAAAAACGAAGTATTTGCTGACATATGTTTATATGGACTTTTGCCTTTGTTTTGATGTGAGGAACCCGCCATCAAAGTTTGTAAAATCATTCTTGATACACCCTGCATATATATATATATATATATATATATATATATATATATATATATATATATGCATATATAGACATCTAAATTACTATCTAGCATTAAAATCTATTCTTTACATAAATTTCTAAAACCCAATTACAGCCTCTTTCTCTTTACTTCCCTCTCCCTCTTCTTTCTTTTCCTTTTTCTTTTCTCCCTTCTCCCCTCTTATTTCAATATATCACTTCCGTTAAGTTAACCGTCTAAATAGGTCAAGGTCTGGTCACTCCTCCTCCCCAATACAAAGTATGCTTGAGAGAGATATGAAATTAATCCCTCCCTATACTCTACCATGTATCTTTAACTATCCCTCTTACACTCTCTGTTAAATTACAAAAACTTACACTACCATCAATTTTAATTTCATTTTTCGTTTCATTTCATTTTTGGAAGTGCTATCTGATGATCCGACGTCCTTTAAAAGGGCTCTGGTGAAATAAATTATTATAATGGTACCTTAAAGTGGTCTTTTTTTCTTTTATAGATATATATATATATTAAACTTCAATCATCAATG
>OZ010580.1:27906429-27946429 GCA_963932145.1 Acanthosepion lycidas | reverse complement strand
GTCTTAAAATCTTGATCCTTTCAAGTAGATTTGATTCTTGAAGAGAAAAAATTGCAAGGGGTGCGATCTGGTGAATATGGTCACAGTCTCGGGCCTGGCGTATAGTTTGCTTCACCAAAATCTGCTGTACAGGTCAAGGTCATTGAAGGAAACTCTGTGATGTGGTGAGACAACCACACTCTACACACTTTCCTTCAAAGCACTGCTATAAACAAGGGAAGTAATCGAGAACGTTATAACTTAGTGCGGATGCGTAACAGAGTTGAAGGTCAACCTGTGCCAAGTGGCTTCACTCTGCGTACTTTAGCTTCGTTTCCATAGCAACAATCCCGATTCTTTTTGATCAGACCTCGTATATTATTTACATTATTCTGACTATTGTCCTCATCTTTGTCACCATATTTATTACAACATTTCGGCCGTTGTACGCTCCGGCCCTCTTCAGGTAGTTGAAAGAAGGCTGGAGTGTACAACGGCCGAAACGTTGTAATAAATATGGTGACAAAGATGACGACAATTATCCGAATAATGTAAATAGTGTACATAATGCTTCATCTCAGAAATATAGACAGATACAGACCTCATATATATGCATTTAATTGTAATTTCCTATATATAAGCTGTATATGTGCGTGTGTGTGTGTGTGCGCGCGCGTGCGTCTGTGTATGTGAAACCCAGTTGAAAATTGTAGAAAAAATTCAATAGATTTAAGTAGTATCACTAAGATCTTAATTCTATGCCAAAATAGGATCACGGGAACGTCAAAATTCAGATTTCCACATTAGCATTTGTTGACCATTCAGCGACGTTGTCTCAAACGCAGTTTATTGCCCTGAACTGTATTGAGCCCTGTTTTAAATTAATATTTTGAACCCTGAAATCTTACTCTTCGTTCTTTTACATTAGGATATATATATATATATATATATATATAAAATGTCGCCTCTAAGAGTTGACTTCTATGTTCACTTTTATATTTACACACGCTCTATCTCTGATATTGATCACTTTATTCCATAAATATAGCACACCTTAAGACTATATTTCTTTATATATCTATCTATCTATCTATATATATATATATATATATATATATATAGTTAGTTAGTTAGTTAAACCTAGAGAGCCAAACAAATCTATCAAGGTTTCACCTAAGCGGATCGACAGCCTTCTTTGACGATCCGCTTAGGTGAAACCTTAGTAGGTTTGTCTGACTCTCTAGGTTTAACTAGGTCTGCTCTCCTTACTGTTTTGAGAACTTTATTTAGTTATTTTGCTGACTCGCATCGGGGCTTTTTTCTTTGGACTTTGGACTTGCATGTTAGACGATTATTTTCGGCTGACGTACATGTTCTTTGTTCTTTCTTTTTTTTTAATACCTTTTTCCTATATGGTATTGGTTTCATTATTTGAAAATGAAGACACCGAAGGTTTTCCGGACTAGTATAATTTCTTATACTTGTAAAATTATTACTACTACTAATATATATATATATATATATATATATATATATATATATATATATATATATATATATATATATAGAGAGAGAGAGAGAGAGAGAGAGAGAGAGAAAGAGAGAGAGAGGGGCGGGGGAGATAGATAGATAGATAGATAGATAGATAGATAGATAGATAGATAGATAGATAGATTATTCAATTTTTCAATCCAATGTCACTCATGTAACGATAAAGCATTGCGGATGAAGATAAGTACTTTCTAAAGCGAGTGAATGAGACGAGAATTTTTTTAGCAATTAATTTGAGATACCTACCTTGCAAGTGAATTTATAGGCGATGCGATACTCTAATCTAGTACGTAAGTGTGAATTAAAAAGGAAAAGAAAACGATATAAAATGCCCAGTTCTTTTTTTATTTTAGTTTCCTCAACGGTGATCTTGTCTTATATAAGAATTTCTGTCACTTTAGGGTTTGTACTACATCTACGCTACGCTTAGAAAAACGCCATATAACTTTAGCAAAAGCGGAAAATCTTTTTACTGGATATAAAGTTATAAAAAATTTAAATCTACTGATTGCAAAATAATTTAATATTAACCAAATCGGGAAAAACAACTAAAGCCATAACAGATTCTCTGACGTGGTGTAATGGTTAGCAAATTTTGTCTCGTTAAATCATTTACGATTGAGCAGTGAGTTCAATCCTCAGTAGGTGCTGCTTACTTTCGGTTTTATGCCACAACTACGCTTAGCTTAGTAAATTGTTATGTTAGGTACTTGTGTCTTGATATTAGTATGACACAATGAGAATAGGTCTTCTAAAATAGAGAGTGGGGTTCAATTTCATATGAGGATTTCTATCAAATGTCTACTTTGACATTATTGCGTTCAGATTAGACTGAAAGCATAGCGGGAAAAAAACAAGCAGGACACAATGATAAAATACCTACTTAAATTTCTAACAATCATCTGTTCATTACTGCAAGGATCGCGAGGCTTACTAAATGCGGCAACGCGCGCGCCTACGCATTTACAGGTGCTAACCAACTATACAAGATGAATTTATTGTTGTTCAAATAAATTCATTGTTTTCAATTCAATTCAATGAAATTGTATATCTAAATCAATATTTGGATACTCTGTGCAAGGTTTCTTTAGGAAATGATGATTGAAATCAGGTTAGAACTTGCGAGAATACCGTTATATTTTCTATTTCATGCAAGATATTACAGTCGAGAGTGGGTGGCAATATTTACTAAGGTTTAATCGGAGAAAGATCTACGAGAGCAAGGCACTCAGTGAGTAACGAATGCGCTTCAGTATTAATCGTCTACTAGACTCGCTTGCTATTCATTACACTATATCATAACAGGTAGTTCGGGCACCTCAAGGTGGTGTAATGGTTAGCAAGCTTGCTCTCGCTAGAGCAGTTATGACTGAGTAGTGAGTTCGATTTTCACTGGGTTCTCCTTACTTTCGGCCTTTTGCCACATCCAAGCTACGCTTGGAAAATCACTATCATAATAGGTCGTTACTAAGCTTACATTGGTCTGGCACAAGGCCTTAAATATGAGGATCCAACTCAATACAGGGACACTGGTTTGATGAGATCAATTGTTATCTATTACCTCATAGCGCAAACGGTAATTACTAAGCTATCGTTGGTCTGGTACAAGGCAATAAATGTGGAGCACTCGTTGAGGATACAGTAGTAATATCCAGCATGAGTCGCTTGCTATCAATTGCTTAGGTTCGATTGGAACAGGATTATAATTGTAGAACGCCCGGTAAATGTTTAACTTAAGAATACCTAAGGCTAAGAAATTATAAGGATTTGTCTTAACTTTGTAACAATATTTGTAATAGATTTTTTTTTCATTTCACCCCAGGTAAGGCGATAAAGTCGCAAGGGGTTACTGAGAATGAGGGAAATATTGTTGAAGAGAAACAGCAATAAAAACGAACAAGATTCAAGGTGATAGAAAATAAGGATCGATGTTCCAAGTTGCACTATACTATCTGCTGGAACAGCGAAATTCAAGTTTCCAGGCCTAAGTTCTCCAGTCGCACGCAGTCGCTCGCAGTCGCATTTCTACAGTCGCTCGCAACGCTTGTCACTACTATCACCTTCCTGCTTCATCCGAAATATGTATCTATTATTCCACTTTAGAAAAAAATCATTTCAGCTCAAGTAAGGCAATAAAGTCACTAAGATCCAAACGGATTATTGAGTGTGAAAGAAACTGAGAAAACTTTTTTATTTGTTTATTGGTTGATTAATTTTCTACGGTTTATCAATCCTTTGCATGTTATTTAAAGCCAGAAAATATTTTTAGATTTTAAGATTCTTTTTTTTCTTTTCTTTTTGGAGATAATAATGATTTCGTGATACACGCCTTACTAATTAACCCATAGCGGGGGGGGAAGAGGAAACGTCATATCCTTCCCAAGGGTATTTGCCTGTAAGTGAATATAACGAGCCCAACGGGAATTGGAGCTTCTAGATTAACAATTCCCAGCCATTATCAATTACAGCACATGAACATCCAAACTTACCGCACCTTGTATTCGCAAGCGCTCAGCTATCTCACTACTGACCAGGTTCGATGTTGCTTAACTTTGGTAATCGTACGGGAACCGGTGTTTCAACGTGATGTGGCCTTAAGCCTGATCCTTATGTAGGAGAGAGGACAATAATATATGTATATATATATGGCCTAAGAAAAGTTTTTAGCCAGGAGAAATAAACTACATCCAATTTTAAAATTTAATTACGTAATCCCAACTCAACATAAATACATTTTATTTGGAACTCGTATGGTGTAGGTCCTCCATTTGATAGTTTTAGCGTTTATATTCGATTTTTCATGGATTTTATCGTCTGATCCATATTTTGCCACGCCTTTAGTTGTCTTGTTATTCCTGCAGTAAAATAAGGAACCTTGTTTAAATAAAATTCGTTGTCTTTTCTTTAAACTTCCGGGCAAAGGCAGCCTTCTGGACGGAGCCGTCCAAAGTCAAGACAATTTATTATAGTACAGTTAATATCATGATCCTCCGAGTAGCTGCATAGCTTTCTAGCCCGCTCTCCCAAAAGTTTCTACTGCTGTCCTAGATATTTAAATTTTGCATTTGTTGCTTCTTAAGGCATTTTCCTATTTCTTAATACCTTGCTTAGTTTCTGTAAGACATGAGGAGATTGTCCAGCATTCACTATCATATATGTGATTAGTCATTACATAGTAGTTCAACAGTCTTTTCTTCATTTCTAATCACATTTTCCTATCTCTTAACACATCGCTTAGTTTCTGAAAGGCATGAGGAGATTGTTCAACATTCACTGCCATATAGAAGATTGGATATTGTAAAGCAGTTCAGTACACTTTTCTTTGTTTCTAAGGGAATTTTTCCTATCTCTTATTTCTTTGCTTAGTTCCTGAAAGCCATATTTCACTATTCCTGTGCTTCTTTGATTTCTCTCATATTTTCCGTTTTCTGTTATTCAGATAATTGAATTTCCGCACCTGACTGATTTCGACGCCCCCAGTATATAACTCACATCAGAGGCTGTACCATCTGCTGATAACTGTCTGGCATTTAATGGTTAGTCCTTACTTCTTGCTTTCGTTTACTACCTTATCTAAGAGTTCTTTCAATTTTCCTTCCGAGTTAGTCATCAACAGAGTATCACAAGCGTCTCTTGTGTTTTTTTAAGATCATGTCAGCCAATAATAAATTTTGATAGGTCTTCTAATTCTCTTAAGACCGTCTCGCTGTACAGGTTATATAAACCCGGCAAGAAATAAACATCCTTGTCCTACACTTCTTTCTACTTTTGTGTATTCAATTCAATATTATATCAATCAATATTTAGCGAGTTAATATCCTCTGGCATTGCTAGCGTGACGAGTTCGATCCTCAGCTGCAGTTTCTTCCTCAGCGACACTTTTTATATAGCTGCATGGGTTAGCGCCCCCTATATTAAACTTTAAGCAATAAAAGGTGATAGACAAAAGGTGAAATTAGTGTAAGACAACAGTGAAGCTATTCTGAGAGAAGTAGAATTCTTATCAGGAATTGGCACCATCAGATGAAACTGTTGATAGCAGACACAGAAAATGAACTGCAGACACTCCTACAGAATGTAGCGACGGAAAGCATGAAGAAAGGACTAAGCATCAATTGTATGAAGATAGAATGTTTTCTTATCATCAAAAAGAATAGCCAAGCTTACGAATTACAAATACAGGACATAATAATAAAAAAAGTACAAATATTGAAATATCTAGGAAGTATTTTAACAGAGGACGGAAAATGTAACATCGAAACCCGAAGGTGTATTGGGATAGTGAAAGATGCTTTCCAAAAGGCAAGCAAAGTATTAAGAAACAGAAAAATCTCGATGGAAAGAAAGATACTGAACTATTATGTAATATCAGTCCTCCTATATGCTAGAAAATCTCTTCAAAAGATGAAGAAGAGACTTGAGGCAACAGAAATATGGTTTTATAGAAGGATGCTGAGGACACCATAGACTGAAAATTTTAGTAACGATGAAATTTCAGGGATAATGGAAACGAAAGTGGCACTTATACTTCAAATCAGAAAGAGGCAATTGAATTTTTAGGGCAAATAATAAGGTGAAAGGGCTTGGAGAATTTGATACTCACTGCACTTATTAACGGCAAGAGGACAGAAAAAAGCGGCGAATAACCTATCTAACGAACTTGTTTAGTTGGTTAACACAACAGGGATTAGCATGAAGACAAACCTTACTCAGAGCCACGAAGAACAGAAAGTTGTGGAGAGCTATGATCACACACGTCTTGAAGGGACAGTACATTGAATTAGAAAATTAATAACGCGAGACTTGATCTCTCGTACATAACATCTATTTCAATCTGGACTTCGTCAATCAGCGCCGGCCAGTGTGTGTTTGACCCGGGGGCCTTCTACAAACGCTTATCCTACATTCTCGTGTGGATATATTAAATTGTTCTCTTTTGGGTAGGTGTTTATATATGTTGTGGACACTGGCAACGGCATTTTTTTTTCTTTTTAAGTCCCCGTGAAGTGCGAAAATCCTCGTCGCCAAGTTGTTGTGGACACTGTCAACAGCAATTTTTTTTTTAAATCCCCGTGAAGTGCGAATCCTCGTCGCCAAATTGTTGTGGTCTGTTTAGGGGCCAGAAAGAAAGACACGAAAGACGAAGGTAGGTTGAAAAAGTATATTGAAGATATATACAAAACAATAGTGTTAGTAATAAGTAGATTAGCACTGCGTCTACTACTCCATTCTACTCCACTTCACACACTCCGTTCCCGTCCGACTCTCGCAGTTTGCATTTATGAGAGAAGGAAGAGTTCATTATACTGTAAGAGGGTTTACAACAACAATATACCTGTCAAGCTGTTCTTTCATGTTCACATCACAAGCTCAGCAGGGACGATCATGTGTGTACAAGTCTGTTACATCTTGTCAAGCCCGGATTTGCATTTAGTGGTTAGGAGGTTATCTGCCAGGCCAAAATGCCGATGCACCTGTCTTTCTTGATGGTCACTTATTACAATATTCGCGTTCACATCATATGAATCGAATCACACAGTACGTCATCTTACTGCCGTATTAAATTACAGCGCCCTCTCACTCCGCTAAATATCTGCTCACTCACACATTTTCCCGCTAACATTAAGGGAAATGATTATATAGAATCAATCACTAGGTCTGTTGATAAGAACGCTGGGTCACTATATCGTTCCAAGTAATTTTTTCTCGTTGGGATCTATCTTTAACAGTTATAAGTCTAACATTTGTTCGTGCGTCGAATATTACTTCTGTTATATATAGAGAGTATTAGCAAAACCTCGTCCTGGGTATAACGATAAACTACATCCGGCAGCACGGCCTCTGATCGGAACGTTTTGAGGAGTGTGGAACCAGCTCTTAATTGCTGGTACCCCCAAGTCCCAGGTTGTTAGCACCTGTTAGGGTTCGAACTATGGGCAAATAGAGAGCACCCAAAACGTGGCCAAAACATGAAAATATAAAAATAAATTCGAAAAAAATTAGCAGCAATGAATTTTCATAGTAAAAAATTCAAAAATTATCAGCAATGCATTTTTTGAAAAAAAAAAAATTACCAAAGATCACAAGAAAATATAGTTTCGGTATTCAGTGACCCATAAGAAGTTGATATGCCGTTAAATAAACCAAACCAAATCTTAACAAAATCGAAAGAATAATATGCTACGTTATCGGTCCTTACCTAACATCTCGGCTTCAATCACTTTCCCTCCGCCATAGCAAAGCATCAATATGTCTTTTCTGTTAATACTGTCATGGCAATTTTTCTGTTGAGCTTTCTTGTTCTGTACTTCTACTTTACGAATTTAAGCGCAATACTGGATTGGCAGCTAGGTCTCATAATTCCACTGTTGAAATTGCTTAATGTAACCGCAGTTACTTCTTTTGGATTTCTCTGTTGTGGAACCCGTTTCCAGATTATTGATTTCCTGTCAACTACACTCTTAAAAACAAATTAGATGCAACGTGGATCCTGTTCTTTTATTGTCCTATCTGTTTCTTTCACTCTCAGTAACCCCTTTGCGTCTTACTGTTTTTATCGCCTTACTTGGTGTGAAATGATTCAAAAATAAAACTTACCGCCCATATGAGAGTCCATAGTGCTCTCAAGAAGCGATAACACCTCCATTAAGAACTTTTCTCTCTTGAAACCATCAAGCAAGACAGCGCTGAAGCATATATCTGTGACAAAAAAAATCGTAGGCATTGAACAAAAATGAATTGGCCATGTTTCTGTGGCAAAAATTCTGAAATTTTACAATATACAGCAAAAGATAAAAAGAAGGAATAGGTTTAGTTCTCAGATATAGCTAATGGTCATGGTATGATTAGCCGTTTATTGGCAGAACACTTAGTCCTGGGTATGACGATAAACTACATCCGGTAGCAAGGCCACTGATCGAGTGATTGGAGGTTTTGAGGAGGGTGGAATCCCCTCTTATTTGCTGTTGTTCCCAGTCCATCCTGATCCGGGGTAGTAACACCTGTTAGGGTCCCAAACATGGCAAATAGTTAACCCCTAAACTAAGGTAAAAAAAAACTATGAAAATATAAAAATACATATTTGTAGTAAAAATACCAGCATTACATTTTCACAGCAAAAAAAAAAAAAAAATACCCACAATATATTTTTGTAAATTATTTAAAAAATAAGCCATTAATATATTTTGGGAAAACAAAAAATATCACCAGCAATACATTTTTGAAAAAAATAAATTACTTATTCTCTCAAGAAAATGAAATTTCGACATTAAATGATGCATAAAGAGTTATGTCGCCAAACAGATAAACAACCGAACAAGATTTAGTGTCGTTTAAAATTTATAAAATCATTCTCTTAAAATAATTTTCTCTAGGCCAGTAACAGCCTATTTTTTGATATTAATGGTGGGGGGTACCTTCGTAAGATTTTGTTTGAAGTGGTGTGGAAAGTCAAAATTTTGATTGTATCATTACTTCGCTCCTTTAGATACATGCGTTCTCCGCTTTAGTTGTTTCTACTCTTAGAAGACTTCAAGTGATTTGGGGTTTTTTTTGGGGTTTTTTTTTTTTTTTGTTATTTGTTAAAGCTTTTGTGATTCTGTAGCGCCGGTCAATAAGATCTGTTGAAAGAGTATTCTTTAAGACCTAAAAGATTCATTCACTTGAAGCCATTTTAATCATTGATCTGCGAAAACGGTTGCATACAGCTGATAGTTTGGACATTTCTGAGCAAGTTGGATGCTATACATGACATCCACATGAGAGTCTAGATCTGACAAGGCTATTTAAGAATAGGTTTATATTGTGGTTTTGTAGCGTCATGGAATGTTGAACAAAACTAACCCCAGCACAACCTATTCTATTTTCAATTTTCTTATAGTAAATGTTTTATAACTGATATACCGAAGCATTTGAAATGCTTATTAAAATTATTATTATTTGAAATGCGTTTATTAATTCCATATTTTGAATTATTATGATGGATTCAGAATATGTGACATTACTACTCTTATTCCAATTCCAGATGATCGTTTTATTGTTTTTTTTTTCTTTTTGGAAAGGTTTATAAAAGTTTTACTTCAGTAAAAATATTAAAAGAAAAAAAAGCTTTGTTTTAACCCAGATTTGAGAAAATAAAATCTAAGAAAACTTTAAAATTATTCTTTGCTTAAGCAAGTCGTAAAAATCGATTTAAAATACAATTGCTATATTAAATAAACATTCAGAATTTTTTTCTCCTAAATGAACTTTTAACATAAAAATGTTAAAACAAAAAAAAAAAACAACAGAATTCAGATCTTATTTTTAAAGAATAAAAAAAAAATGGCGTAGAATTAAAGCACATATGAAATTTTAATATTCATGTACGACATACGCACACGTAAATACGTACATACCATAATCATGTCGATGTGATTTTAAGAGAACTTTTTTATACGCTACACAAAAGACATCAAATCGGGGAATGATTTTTCCTTATAAGCACCGAAAAGGGAGACGCATGCATTGACATCTGAAATACCAGTGTGTGCGAAGGCGTCACGCAATCACGTGACTTTTACCTGAAACATCGGATTTTTAATCAGATTACTATGGCAGTTGTTGAAGAATAAATTGCGTTAAAACCGAACAACAAATGTTTAAAATATTCTTTTGAAAATACAAAAAAAAAAAAAAAAAACAGACATCTTTTGAATTCATTTCAAGGTGTAAGTACAGGTCGGGTGACTTAATTTGCCGGATTGCTTCTCTAAAGAAAGATCGACATGTTATCGTATAAATATCAGGGTGTCAGCTTAGAATACAAGTGACATTTTCAAAAACATGACTAACTTATAGTGGCATAAAAGTGAAAATATATATATATATATATATATATATATATATATATATATATATATATATATATATATATATATATATATATATATATATAATTCTCAGACCGTATTGTTTCGCAGCTCTTCAGTGCGTCTAGACAAGTGAATCCCTCAGGGCCAGATTGAAACCCAATGGATATGGAGACAGTCAGAGTCTCTACTACTGAGCTATCTTCACTCGGCATTATGAGTCAGCCAAATCTAGCATATTGCTTTAAAAATATAAACAAACGTCAAACAACCAAAGTGCTCCATTCATTTTACTGAAGAGCTTCGCATTAACGAGGTGGTTGTTGTTTTTAGAATTAGCTTGTCATTCAACAGTGCACAATTGAAAATATATTTTCAAGAGCTAAATTATGTATAATTTATATATATATATATATATATATATATATATATATATATATATATGTGTGTGTGTGTGTGTGTGTGTGTGTGTGTGTGTGTGTGTATAAAAATTTTAGAGAGAGTATATCTGTAAAAGGACAAAATGAATAAAGACGAAAGGAAAACCTATCTTAGCCGACGCGTTTCGTCCTCTGAGGGAATATATCAAGGCAAATGCATGGATTTTATTTTGTAACGAGTAGTTCTGTACAAGAGAAAAAAATGTTATGGTTCGTTCAGTTTTTCTTTAAATCTAAGAACGCTAATATATATTCACCAGGTTGTTCGAAATAGCAGGCAAGCTATGGCGGACGCTAAGTGACACAATTCTTGATTTTATTAATGGAAATTACTAATTAAATTGTTCTAGATTGGGGATAACTTATGCGTTATATGTTTTGAAATTAAGAATTTAAGTGTTTTCCTTTAACTTTTTAACATTTTAGAGTCATGCATAATGACTTTGGAAAATATTAATTGCTTCATGAAGCATATATATATATATATATATATATATATATATATATATATATATATATGATAGATAAATTTGTTAATAAAAGAAAGACAATATTAATTGTTAGCCATATGATAGAAATGATGCACAGAGAGAAAGGTTTTAAGTTGGAAATTTTCGGACACGTCTGTGTCCTTTATTAACGAACCGAGGAATAAACAGAAAAATGGGATTTACTCGCCGACACATGTTTTTGTAGACGGTGTATTTTCCAGTGAAAATCGTAGTGCTAGCAAAAATCCGATCTTTGCCTGAATTATTTACGTGCGAAACTTTTTATGAATATAACTTTTATATATATATATATATATATATATATATATATATATATATTTGTTTGAATATTTCACCACAACCCCTTTAACAGAGCTCTGGATCATCAGACTTTACTTCCAAAGGTTGAAATGAAAAATGAAAAGAAATTCACACATTTTTGACTGACCGCATCAAGTATATGTAAAATTAACGAAGTGAGGATGTGAGGTGGGAGAGAAGACATGAGTGAGTTAGATGTACCATTTCAATTCCTTATCCCTAACCCCACTCTGTGTAGGCTAGACGTCGCGTTTTATCTCTAGATATAGAGTGAGGGAGAAGACCGACATTAAAGGAAAAAGCTACAACAAACCATAATAAATTCAATTCTACGAGGGCAGGTTTCACATATCAAACCTCAACCCCCAAATATGCCCTTTAAAGTAATGCGAATTAACAGCGTCTAAGAACTTGAATGAAACCTGCCCTCGTAGAATTTAATTTATTATGGTTTGCCCTTTTAAATTATTCCACCGCAGTCCTTTTAAAAGGGCTGTGGTGAAATAATTTATTACATGGAACCTTAAAGTGGTCTGTTTTCATTTAATATATATATATATATATATATATATATATATATATATATATATATATATATATATATAAGGCTCAAACACTAATATTCCATGTTTATAATTTATTACATTGGAATCATAATAACGATCTAATTCATCAGACCAACAAATTCAAAAACGCTTTTGAGTTTTGAACTGCTATGTATCATCAATTTTCCTCTATAGCAGTGAATGCTGGACAATTTTCTCACTGATGAAGCGGAGACTTGAAGTATCAGAGCTGTAGTTCTGTAGAAGGATGCTAAGGATACTATTGAACAAACATGTAAGCAACTGGTAAGGAAAATCGATATGAAAAGGAGGGGAGAGAAATGCGAGTGAGGGGACCAAACATGTCTTAAAAGCGCAAAAATACCACTTCTAAAAGAGACAGAGAAAAAGAATTTAACACATAATGAGGAAAGAAGACTTGGAGAATCTGTTACTCACAGGACATATTGAAGGTAAAAGGAACAGAGAAAGAACGAGTAACAAGCTTGGGATAGTAAGGAGATTTGGTTGATTTTGTTTAACGCCATATCAACCTCTATGAGTTATTTAATGCCGAAATATATATATATATATATTTCGGAAGAATTTTATGGCTTCAACTAAATATATTTTGAACGCAATTGTAGGCCTTCAACAGATAAAATGTATTGTTGATCTTTTACATTTACCAGACACCAGTACATATGATTGATTATAGTGGTGAAGGCTTTTTGCAGAACCAATCACACTTTTTGAAAGTCCGAATTCAGAGACCTGGTGCACTACGTGCCGCAAGGTCACCAAACAACCCTCCGCAGGTTTTGTATTCACAGTTGTCCTTCTTCTAGACCAGTTGCCATCCAAGGCTATAGAACTCAGTCTGTCCTGCTATTTAGAGGGAGAAGAAGAGGATTAATACCTTTTCTAAATGTATTAGCACGTAAGTGAATATAATGGATTCGACTGGAATTGTAACTCGGCTCTCCGATTCCTCAATCTGAGCCGCTACCCACTACTCCTCCGAGTACAGGTAATAAATCCTTTGGTATATAATTCAAGTGGATCCTAATAATGTAAAATATTAAAACCGATCCACAAAAAGAGCTCAATACATTTATTATAACAGATCATATAAATTGCACAACAGAGAAATTCACAATTACTTCATGAGTATAGTTTATTTCAACTGACGCCGAGTGCGTCAGTCTTATTCAACTCAGACGGTGGTCTGTACTTAGTGTCGGAACTAGAGATTTAAAATTTAATGTTTAACAAAGACAGAAGTTGAAAAATTGATTCAGATCCTACCCATATAGAGGACTCGAAAGGACAAACTGCCCGAGTAGTGGTTAAGGGAAGGCGGAAGTCTTAAAATGAAAAGAAACACCCAAAATTCAACCCAGATATTAACCTTAAGACGCTAAATTGGGGTTTATAAGAAAGATGTAGTGAAACTAAAGGAATGGCGAAAAAAGGTTTTTTATAAAACGAAATTTTTAATTATTAATATATAAAAAGATTTTCCCACTAAAAATACGAAATAGGCCAACAAATAAGATATGTGAGAAGATTAACAATAAATCGTATTTAGAAAGAATATATGAAAAAAATTAAGGTTATTAATGTATGAAAATAAAAATAATTAAACGGTAAATATATTATCCATTTAAAATTTTAAGGACAAGTTAAATTATTATGAACACAAAAAACCCAGTAATACATAAAAAAAACGGCAAAAATCTTAAAAAAAAAAAAATAAGGATAAAGAATTAGGTAATCCATGAGAATAGTGGCTACTTATAAGATAGGATTGATATTGAGAAGGCAAAATATAGAAGTAACTATAGTAATATGTGTAACATTAGAACGGTTTTATAATTAAAAAAATAAAATAAGATCAATAATATGATAGATGTTTAAACCTATTTCTATGATGACATTTTAAAACTAATTCATTCTTTATATATATATATATATATATATATATATATATATATATATATATATATGTTATTTATTTTATATATATATATATATATTTATAAGTATTTTTTATTATATATATATATATATATATATATATATATATATATATATATATATATATATGTATGTATGTATGTATGTATAAGGCTCAAAAACTAATATTCGATGGTTATAATTTATTACATTGGAATCATAATCACGATCCAATTCATCAGACCAACAAATTCAAAAAGCTGATGAATTGGATCGTGATTATGATTCCAATGTAATAAATTATAACCATCGAATATTAGTGTTTGAGCCTTTTATATTATATTCTTGCTCTGTCCTGGACATTGAGCTCTACCTAGATTATATCCTCTTGGAAATATATATATATATATATATATATATATATATATATATATATATATATATATATATTGACCACTATATTATCAATACATATATATATATATATATATATATATATATATTGACCGCTATATTATCAATATATATATATATATATATATATATATATATATATATATATATATATAAGTATTGCTGGTATTTTATTATGAGAACGTATTTTTATACTTTCATAGGGTTTTGTGTTTATTGGGTTTCACTATTTGCCTATAGCTGGGACCCTAACAGATACGACCATCTGGGCAGTGTGGACCTAGGGACAACAGCAATTAAATGGTGGTTCCACACCGCTCAAAACCTTCAATCTCCCGATCAGAGGCCTTGCTGCCGAATACAGTTTATCGTCATACCTAAGATAGTAAGGAGACAAATATTATTTAGAGCTATAAAGGATAGGTAGTTGTGGAGAGCTACGTCCGGAATGGACACGTAACATCGAAGAACATATCTTCTATATCATATGTGTGAAAACGCGCTATCCCTGTCATTCGGTACTAAATTGATCTGCTTATGAAAAGGAGAAATAATTTAATCTATATTGTTAACATCAGGCCTTTTGAATCATATTTCTGTTGAGCATACAGTTCAATGTTTCAGAGATGTACTGAGATCAACAACGGAATTAATCTTTTCAGCTTTTATTTTGCGTTTTTTTTTTGTTTTTTTTAATGAAGTTTTTATCTATTTTCGCGCCAACTTGATCTTCCTTTATTGCATTTTTGTACGTAAATTCGGACAATCTATTAGATATTTGTGCGTGTAATGCAGATATATGCATTACACGCTGAATCAAGATGCATCAAAATAATGATGTGCGTCTTTATTTAATTATCTGAGTATTTTTGTCTTGAAGATTTCGTTTCAAAATTCAAAAATCGATTTACACGAATGCGTCCAATTTTCGATTTGTAGATCAGATTTTAAGAACGTTTATAAAATTAATTTTTTTCATTCTTTTCATATTTCTCGATGAAGCAGTGAAAACAATGACCTGTGTTGAAAATCCTTTAATTCACTTTAAAGTTCAAAACTTTTTAATTTAAATCTATTGCTCTGATTTAAAGACGTTGTCGTTTTGGAGTTCAATAACAGCGATATTTAATGATCTATAATATTTAATATTTTCACAATTACGGGCATCACGCGAAGGTATTGTTTGTTTTTTTTGTTTTTTTTTCGTAGGATTTTGTATTAAACTTGTTTGTCCTTCGATAGGTTGGATGGAAATTAATGATTCTGCGTTTTTGAGGACGAGCGCAATGGATATGTTTCGTGTATTTTACCTGTGTAAAATCGAAATGCCAATTTGATGTTAAGAAAGAAAATCTTGTTAGAATTTTGCAGTTCTGAAGATTGACAAACGGTCGCTTTCAAATCTTAAAGTTAAACGCCGCAAACACGAGTTCCTGTATAACGCTTGAAAACTTATGTAAAGCGGTCGGTGTTCGAACCCAGGTACAGCAAGGTACTGGCACAAAAAAGCGCAAGAACTTCAATATATTGTTGTGTGTGTATATATATATATATATATATATATATATATATATATATATATTGTCATCCACAGACAGACTTCGCTGTATCACAGATCATCAGTGTGGCCAGACGTCCGGTTGCCTCGAAACCGGACTGAATTTTCGTCAGTCGGGTATTCTACGCCATTGGCGCACGGCAGGGATGGAGGTGAATTTAAACGTATTTATTTTCAGATAAACATGCACTGACTGCGAGAATTCGATTCGATTTACCGAAGAGTCTTGCATTAATAGTCAGTTTACAAAACCATATTCCTCCCCAGAGAGCTCAACCGAAATAAGTTTTTCAGGAGCATATGACCCAAAAAATTAATTAAAAGGCTTAATCGCAGTACCTTGTGAGCCGTCTTTAACGAAACATATATATATAAAATATTCATTTACTTATTTATTTTTATTACATATAACAATACATTTACATACATATACATTTATATTTATATATACATATATTAGGTTGGTGCAAAAATAATGACGTAATAATGTCGTTTTTTGACGTTAGAAAATACGTCAAAAAACGACATTATTACGTCATTAATTTTGCACCAACCTAATATATATTTATATATACATATATATATATATATACATAAATATATATGTATAAATAAATATGTATATAAATATATATATATATATATATATATATATATATATGTATATATATATATATATATATATATATATATATATATGTATTGTTATATGTAATAAAAATAAATAAATAAATGAATATTTTGTTATATATATATATATATAATGAACTCCTTCGTTCTATTCGACGTATGAGGGTCAAGCAGCTCAATTTCTAGGAACTGACGGCCCAGACACCACCACATAATGGTGAAGGCTTTGTGCAGTACCAACCACAGTATATATATATATATATATATATATATATATATATATATATATATATATATATGTGTGTGTGTGTGTGTGTGTTTGTTGTGTGTGTGTATGTATGTATGTATGTTTCGTTAAAGATTATACCGGCAGACTTGAATTTGACAGACTTCTTTATATATATATATATATATATATATATATATATATATATATATATATATATATATATATATATATATAACCTGATTGGTTACTATTTTTCGCGCACATGCTACCCTAACACCTTATCCTTATAAGGAGACATTTAGCATTCATTGACCGAACAGCCACTACTGCTCATAGTTTAAATTTATAAAAATGTTTCTCTTAAAACAAGTTTTCAGGAAAATAGATTCCTCAAGTACAGTAGCTGTTATCACTCTTTCCAGTTTTGATATGGACTTCCTCCCTAACGTTTTTTTTTTTATTTGAAATAGTGTGAAATGCCAACATTCTCATTAGATCATTATTTATTTTCGAGTTACATATACTATCCATTTCAGGTGTTGCTTCTGTTGGTAGTCCTCAAGTGATGTGGTTTCTGTTATTTGGTACAGTACTTTGTGATTCTGTAGCGCCAGTCTAAAATGTTCGAAGGATGGTCTTCGCGAAGATCCACAATCTTCACTCGGCTTACGGCCTTATCACGTTGAAACACCGGTTCGATTACCGAAGTTAAGCATCGTCTAGCCTGGTCAGTATCTAGATGGGTGAACGCTTGCGAATAACAGGTAAGTTTCGATGTGAGGGAGTTGTAATGGGAAAGTCGGAGAGCCGAGTTCCAATTCCAGCCGGGTTCGTTATGATCACTTATGCGCAAATAACCTTGGGAACATAACTATGGGTTAATTAGTAGAACGTGTAGCAGTAAATTATTATTATCCATCCTCCCTCAAAAAAAAACATTTAAAATTTTTACAATCTGAAATATTTTCTGGCTTGAAGTAAAAAGCTTGATAAGCTGTAAAAAACAAATCAATCAGCTCGAACAGGCGTAACTCACAAAAAGCCATTTTTTTTAACATCGATCTGCGAAAGCAGCGGTTGCATATATATATATCAGTAGGTTGAAACTTTGGACTTTACCGTTGCACCCACACATTCATCTCCCAATTTGAACTGATTTTTTTTTCTCGTTCCCGCTGCATCATGCCCCATTTTAAACAGATAACCTAAAAATATAAGGCACACGTTTACTAAAATTCATCTTGATCACACTAGGTCGTAACTTGTTCTGAATAGGCCACTTGGTTTGTTGCAACTTAATACTTTGCACAAACAATTTCTTTTCTTTCTTTTCAGTTTGCAATGTTATTCTGAAAGAGATACTTATCTAGCTTGTTCCGGCAAAAGATCACAATAAAAACGAAGTCAGTAGAGAAGCCTCCTCCCTACACCAAAGAGTTTCAAAAATCAACTCGCTATGCAATGCACCACGGACAGAGCCTTCGAAAGTGTATGTATCCCGTTTACCTCCCAGGGGCGCCGCGGGATATTCGAAAAAATTAATAGGCATACGTCAACTTACGCTCGACCGACTAGCATTCAATCGCAGAAACGTTCCCATAACGGTTTATAGCTTATTAGTTTCGATGACAGCAATTCCAGGCATTGTAGTTCTATAATTCGATGCGAATTACGAAAATACCGCCATGCATTTGTTAGCTTGCTGTTTAAACGTCATGTTTGTTTAAAGTTCTCCACACAGGGTAACTGAGAAAAGATGGCTCTTGCGCTGAGCTCGTGAATTCCGCCCAATGTTGGATCAGCTGCTAAGAAATTTGGTTCAGTGTGTCGTGCTAGACAATTTTTCTCTCCGGAATCTATTTTACATATCTATGTCTGCGATTCGTTCATGCTTGGAATATTGCTGCCACATATGGTCCGACTCTCCTGCTATTTATCAAGAGCTCCTTAATAAAATCAAAAGAAGAATCAGCAATATCATCGGTCCTTAACTAGCATCTCGGCTTCAGTCTCTTTCCCACTGCCGTAAGGTTGCGTCTGTAGACTTTTTCTATAAATACTCTCATAAGAATGGATCAGATGATTTCTTCGCTCTGATATCTATATACAAGGAACTAAAGAAAATATTATTTTCTTTAGTTTCTAAAGTAAGTAAGGTAAGCAAGAATGCGTTGTTTTTGGTGTTAGGAATATTGTTTTCCTTTTGAGTTAGTGATTGTTGCTAGCTAAGTTTAATATTAAGACAGAAGAAGACCGTCCTTTTTTCCCATTCCCTATTTTGGCCTTGTGCCACATTTTGTAATTTTATCAATAAATAATGTTTTTCGCTCTGGTACCTAGGCGATTTGAATTTAAGCGCAGTAAAAGACTGATGTCGCGATCTAATCAATTTACACTTGAGTTGGCTAGATGGAACCGTAAGTTCTATGCTAACATTTTCTTATTTCGCTTGTGGATCTCCCTTCTGGCTCTGTACCTTCCAGCCAATTTTTACCTTCAAAAATTCAAATGCAATCTACTGTCCTCCTGATTACTCTTTGTTTGTTCTCGCTCCTTAGCAATGTTTCTGTTTTCTAATTTTTCCACACTCAGTAACCCCTTGTGTCTTAGCGGCTTTACTGCCTTGCTTGGAGTGAAGACGATTAAAAAAAATATTTTTACAAGCAACATATATATAAGCAACTTTGCTCAAATCTGACTAAATCTTAAGCCACTCCACTACTGACATCAGTGTGACTTAAATAACGAGAAAAAAAGAAATCAAAAAAAAAAAAAAAAAAAAGAAAAGAAAAGTAAAATTAAGCAAAAAGAGTTACTAAATGTAATTTATTCTGTATTAAAAAATTCTACTAATTCTATTAATTTACTTACATTAAAACGTTTCTCATTTCTGATTATATATTCTCTTTTTTTTTTGTTGTTGTTATCATCATAACTTTTCGACTATTATACTCTCCGGCTTTCTTCAGGTGTAATCGTCAGTTAATTTCTTACTGAACATTTTATTTAATCTACGGAGATAGCTTCTATGAGACCAAAGTATGATAAAAATGAAACCAACCATTTAAGGAACTAATTCTTATACAAAAATGAAGCACTCCAAATACGGTTAAATTTCAAAGTTACTTACAAAAAATCTTTTAGTGCAATAGAATGTGTGTTCTGTTCTCTTCAGTAAGGTAAATAAAAAAAAGAAAAGAAAAAAAGACATTTAATGCATAATTCTCACGTGTCAGTCTTTTCGACACCCGGCGTTAAATTTGCCATTTTGCGTTAAAATTTGCTATCTGGTAAAACGGACCTTTACATTGAAAATCGATTACTCAAAGTAGAATTAATTCCCTTTAATAAAAGAACAAATGCGGAAAAACAGAAAATTAGATAGAGTCAAAGTATTTCAAATTAAACAGAACTTTTTAAAAATCTTCAATAATTTATATTTGCTTAAGAAATTTGACTGTAACTAATGAAACACAGATATCGGTAGGTACATTAGAATAGCAAAAGATCCTACATATCGTCATAATCTGCTTTTCACCTCCCACTATTTTCATATGACCTCATGCAGTAATTGACTCTTGGGTCTCGTATTAGGCAAAGTTTTACTATTAGGAAACAAGAATATTTCCTTAGAAACAAAGAAAATAATGAACTATGCAATATTAATCATGGCAGTGAATGCTGGACAATTTCCTCACAGATAGAGAAAAATTGGGGCTATAAAGGGTGTGGCTCGATAGAAGAATGCTGAGAATACTATAGACGGAGAAAGGTATGCATGGAGGAAGTTTTATAGAAAATGGAAACAAAAAAGCGCACTTAGAATCAGAAACGGATTATTCTAGATTATTCCTCAAATATTCTGGATTATTCCCAAATATTCTGGATTATTCCCAAATATTCTGGATTATTCCCTAAATATTCTGGATTATTCCCCAAATATTCTGGATTATTCCCCAAATATTCTGGATTATTCCCAAATATTCTGGATTATTCCCCAAACATTCTGTATTATTCCTCAAGTATTCTGGATTATTCCCCAAATATTCTGAATATTCCCCAAATATTCTGGATTATTCCCCAAATATTCTGGATATTTCCACAAATATGCCAACGTTACCTAGCAGTTCCAAAAGTTCTTCGTGGCAAACTTTATCAAACGTTTTTGCATAATCAATAAAATACAAGTACAAATTCTTCTCCATTTATATTTTGCTTTCTTATATCATTCTGAGCAATAAATATCGCATTCCTTGTTCGAGTGTCTTTAACGAAGCCGTACTGTTCTTGTCCCATTTCCAGTCAAATTCTGCTCTGAGCTAGATTGTTCTAGTTCCACGTGGCACGCCTCTTCCGAAAGTTTCAGTTATCCCCCTTTAACTCAACACTCCAAGTTTTTGTTCATCGCCTCAGTAGCTTGGTATTGAACTCACAACTTAAGGACACACGTAGATAAAACCGTTGGTTGAATCCTGCGACTTGACCCCAAAAGTTGTGTTCAATACCTGGCTACTGCAGTGGTAAACAAACCTTGGAGAGCTAAGTTAAAGGGAGATAACTGAGACACCTGGAAGAGCCATGGCACGCGAAACTAGAACGATCTACCCCCGGTGGACTAAATAAAGTGTTCAGTTCGAAATTCCAAATTCTGCTTTATTCGTCAGAATTCCGATAAGTTTTGTTATATGTCTCATTAGGCTGATTGTCGGATGGACTTTACATTCTTTTGTGACTGTTTTTTTTAGTTAGTACCATGATAATATATTCAGGTAGGTCTTCCGGTAAATCACCACTGCTGTATATTTCATTTATTATGTCTGTAATCTTGTTAATACCGAAATTATCTCAGAGTACCTGCATCTTTATTACAATTCCGTCTGGTCCTGCTTCTCTGTTTCTGTCCAATTTGGCCGGTGATGATTTTGCTCTACGTTTCAATATTTTCTCTTTAATGAAGCCGCACTGTTTTTGTTCTATTTCCGTTGTGATACTGCTTTACGCTCTATTCATCAGAATTCGGATGATAAGTTTTGTTATATGGATCATTAGACTGATTGTCCAATGGAGTTCCCATTCGTTTGCATTTGGCTACTTGAACAGTGCTATGAAAATAGATCTAGTTATGTCCTCCGCCATATGACCACTGTTGTATATTTCCTTTATTATGTCTGTTATCTTTGGAACACTAACGCTAAATTATATTTCAAGGTCACAAACCTAGGATCAAAATCTGTTTGTGGCTTAGGAAAAGTGAAATTCTTACATGAAACATACATTAAGCCAGGGTGAATCCTTGAAGTTAGGATTCGAAATCCTGTTACAAAACTCTGCTTGAAAGTTCAGGAGTTGGGTAATAATAGTTTTCTTGCTTTGTATCAAATCCCCAGTGAAGCAGAAGACCAAAGCCTCACCACGGTTGGTGTTACTCCTGGTGGTTTTGACGCATGTAGTTTTTTTTTTTTTTTTTACGAAATAGATTTGCCAGCTACCAATTCCTAACCGGCTTCGAATTTAGAAATATCTTTCTCTTAGAGTGTCTGCCAACTGCGTCTAGAGAGCTCTTTGTACCCTGTTATTTAATTCAGATGGAGAGGAGATATATGCTTTCCTATTTTTTCATGGATGTTTGTGAGAAAAAGTACGCAACAGTCTCGGCATTAATTTGAACTCGACACGTCGATTTCACTTTTCGCGTCGATAACTACCACGCTACGCATACATCGATTAATGGCTTTACTAAGTTAAACATTAAAGCTTGCCTACTTCTTGCTGATTTCTACATAGTAGTTTCGTTAGAAAGAAGATGCTCTTGCAATAATGTGTTAATAGTAATGCCCTTGCATTACTATTAACATATGTCAATGGTCCATAGTTTTAAATTATCGCTGGACTTTGGTTCCGAATAATTTACATTTGATATTAAAAAAAAAAGCCTTAGAATTAATTGGCGAATTTATATCTCAAATAATATTCCATTTTTCTCATGAAAGAGACATACAAATAAATGTTACGATAAAAAAATATTTACAAAAAAAGATCAGTGAAGTTGGCATATTTTTTTGTCTATTTTTTTACATTACTAATTAGATACATTTAACTAGAAGCTGAATAACAAAACAAAAACAGTGGAATTTGGATTTTAATTGCAACGTTTTTAATCGGATTAACGCAAACGCTGCCAATTAGTTTCAAAGTTGAATATCTACGAATAATCTGTAAACATTGAGTTACATTTAAAATAGACGATAATCGATTCGGAAAACAGTGGCCATGTCTACTTGAATTGCACGATAGGAAAAACAAGCAATCATTCGAATCGTATCGGTGCGTGTTTATAAGGATTAAATTTCAAGTTAAAGATTTAAATTCGCCTCAGAGATCAATGAAATAAATTGAATCAATGATTAGATCTTTTCCTTTAAAATGGTTAAGGAGATGAGTTTGATTTGAGGCCGAGATAGATTTCCTCTCGTAAATTGCACTAATTGCCATCGCAGCAAGATTAGTCCAATTGAAATTTATCACCGTACATGCAAATTAAGAAAATCTAATCACACTGGACAAATGATACAGCGGCAAAGACTAGTTTGCTTTTCGAAGGCAATTTCTTTCGTTTGAACAACTGATTAGACTAATTAATGTTGCACTTTCCACTGGGATTAATTAAAAGTGTTATTTAAACTTTTCTTAAACCTTTTCATTGTGCTAGATAATATTATATTTTATTATTACATATATTATTATTTCCTTTGATTTCTGTTGTATACACATTTTCTTCCGGGTCCCAACCAGAGACCTAAGGCTAGAAATGACTTTATGACATTTTCCCCGATCATTTTTTGAAAGAAATATCACACGCATTTGTTATTATTATTATTATTATTATTGGTCATGTTTCTCTTTTTGTATTCGGTAGAGACGGGTCCAAACTATGGTCCTTAGACCTCATAGGAGAATTGTCATTTAATTGATAGCACTTTTCTTATTATATGTGATGTTTCTAGAAAGACGATCTTCTGGGAAACTTTTATGTTGATGTTACCTGGGATATGTTATTAAAATTGTTCATTCCTTTTTTCACGAGTACAAGAGCTTCAGTTACTATTTGTACAGTCTCAGTCTTCATTCCTCACAGCCTGGTAATATCGTTCTCCAGATCCTTGTATTTGGACAATTTCTCGATAATTTTCATGGAGGTGTTTTTGTCAGATGGTATAAGCATACACTTTCTGAATATTTTGTCTTTTATGACAATATCAGGTCTGTTGGCTTTTATTTCCCTATCGTTTTGAATTGGCATGTCCCAGAGGATAGTTGCAACGTTATTTTGGGAAACTGTATCAGGTTGGTGGTCATACCTTGTCTCAGTGGTTTTGATTTTGTACTTCTTGCTTATCTTCCAGTGCACATATGTCGCTACATTGTTATGTCTCTGGGTATATTCACTTTCTGCTGGTTCCAGATATCCCGAGATAATATAACCGACAGTTTCATATTTTCCGTAGATCCTGCATTTCGGTTTAGTGCCATCCCTGATTATGTGACAGTGATAGGATCTGATTGCGAGGCTGTCTGTCTCAACCACTGATGTGTTTTCTGTTGGTCCACATCTGCTTCTTTCGTTCTTTTTAGGTATTTGCTATGCAACCCCTAGTCATACCATTTTTTTTTTTTTTTTTGTAACTTCATTTGGCCAAGTTGCTTTGCTTTCTCTTTCGCTCGTTAGGCGTAGGTGATATTCGTTTCGTTTTTTTTTTTTGTTTTTTTTTGTAGAGGGCGGTAGGGTTTCAGGTACATTAAGCTGTTTTTGGAAGATTGCAGCTTCTTTGTTGGATTTGGTGTTTTACTATTTTCAGGAGAGGGTCATTAGTTTTTGTGAGGTGTGCTTCCAATCTGATTGTTGTACTTTTTAGACCTCAGTCTCCTAAAGCTCCTCCTACGCACAGCCTATGAACATCTGATTTCGGGTGCTGCAACCTCATTTGGGTAAGTATTTTTTCTGGTTTCGGCGTCCAATCTCTTGATGTCATTCAACTTCCATTTAATAATCTTGAAGCTGTATGTTTATGCAAGTATAGCTAAGGTGTTGATAGACTTCATTTTATTGATCCCATTTAGTTCGCTTTCTAGTATTAAACGCACTTTCCTATAATATTCTTTTCGGAACTTTTTCTTCATAATTGAATATTGTATTCCGTTTCTGTCATTAATTCCGAAGTATTTCTATGTACCATTTTGGTCTAGTTCCTTAATCGTGTTGTTGGTATCAAGGTCGAAATATGTAGTTTTTGTTAGTTTTGTTAGTTTTTGTTCGCCTTTAAAGGTGTCTTTGGCAAACTTGTCGATTCCGAACTCCATCCTACTGTTTTCGCTGAAGGTTTTGACAATGGTTAGTAGCTTTCTCTGCTTGTTGTCATCCTTGGCAAACGTTTTAAGATTATCAGTATAGAATAGGTGATTTACTTTGCCATTCTGTATTTATGTCCGTAGCTAGTATTGTTCAGTATGCAGTTGAGGGGCGCTAATGCAACGTAGAAGAGTAGTGATGGCAACGAATCTTCTTGCAAGATTCCATTTTTGATGCTGATTGGTTTTGATTTTAATGACCCGTTTGTATGGTTTAAGTTTAGTGTGGTCATCCAGTTTTTCATGCTCTCCGTTATGAATTTGGCCGTTGTGGGGGTATACTCTGTATATTTTAGACTCTTTTCTATCCATGAGTGTGGTACACTGTTGAATGCTTTTCTGTAGTCTATCCATGTTATCGATAAGTTTCTTTTCTTTGTTTTCCCCTCCTCCAATATTGTTTTAGCGATAATTATTTGGTCCTTGCATCTGTAACTCCCTCCTTTATATCCCTTCCGTTCTCTTTGGAGTATATTTTTTTTTATCAAGGAAGTTATATGTCCTCTCGGTTATGATAGAAGTGAGGATCTTGTATATTGTTGGTAGGCAGGTGATGGGCCTATAGTTCTTCGGGTTCTGCGTCTTTTCTGTTTTTGAAAGTAGATATATTACTCACCACGTGAGCTATTTGGGGCATTTTTCTGGATTTATGATTATATTATTGTATGTCTGTGTGATGTCTTGATTGGTGCTAGAAAGTTTTTTATCCAAAAATTGGCTATTCGGTCTATTCCTGGTGTGGTTGTTTCAGTAATATCGATATCCATTCATTTTTGGCACTCTATATGTCGGTGTTGTTACTGTTGTTGCTTGATCTATGTAGTTCTTTCATTGTGCATTTTGCAGTTTTCACAGATCTTAAAGTTGAACTCTTCGACTTCCTGGATATTAAGCAGGTCATTATCTCTATTTTATTTTTATCAGTTCTCGGGATAGTTTCTTGGCATTTTCTTTGAAAATCTTGTTTTGCTAGAAGAATCTGTTTCTTTTTCACTTAACGCTTGTTTCTCTGTGCTTTCGCTTGAATTTTTGTTTCAGCTCCTCTTTAACTTTTTTTTTATGTCAGTCTTATTCTTTATGTTATGTTTTATTTGTCTCCTTTTTCTTTCTTTCATTTTGGAGCCCTCATCTATTTCACTTAGAAGTGAAAATTGTCCAAGAAGTTTATTTATTTCGGATACTATTTTTTTCTTTCCAGACTGGTATTTTTCTTTTTCGTTTACGTTGTGTTCTTACTTTTTCACCTATTGTTTCTTCAATCGCTGCCGTGGACGCGTATATAAGATGATTAATTTCTGTCAGATTCATCGGTCTTTCCATTTCTTCCTTTATTTTTTTAATTCCTTGGTTAGCGAGGTTGATGGTTTCCTTCACTTGACGGTTCTTTCTTACTTTTGGAATTGTCAGCCTTTCCTCGAAAGACATTTCCTTTACATTCTCTTATTTATATCGGATGTGTTTTTGTCATCTCTGTTTCCCTATTATATTGGTCATTATCTTCCTCTATTTCTTTGAGTACCTCAGAGGGATTATTACAACTGGTTTCTATTTGTTCCTCTGCGTGTGACTCCTTTGAATTGTTGGCATTTAGCCCCTTGATGTTAATGTTAAACCTGTTTTTGATGTTTACTCGGCTGCTTTCAGATAATCTTTTTTTGATGATGATGTTACGCCTGACATTGGCTAGTTTATTGGTATCGATGTTTAGTCTGTTTGTGGGGTGTTTTTCTCGCCAGATATTATAGGCGCCTTTTGTCGCTGTCATTGTCGGATTTATCGTAGCGGGGTAAAATGCTGCCATTACTTTAATATACTCTTCCCTAGACCATTTATTTAGTTTTCTTTTTGTATGATTTTCTTTTAATGAATATAGAGGGCCTCTGAGAGGGCCTATGAGAGGGCTGTCCTCGGTATGGTTTTCATCTAGTTCTAGTTGGGTAGAGTTTGTTCCAGTTACAGACTTTTTGATCGCTATGTGGTTCTTCACTGTGGATCGCGGTCCTTGATGACCTGCGTGACTACCGATGCGGTTTAGCAATATTTTTCGTTGTGTCAGCATTATAGTTAGTTAGTATTTACTCGTAAGTGGGGGCTGGTTCGGGGCGCCAGAGAATATCCATACCATAATGGGCCATACGTTCAGGGGTCCAGGCCTCTTCCTGATATATATATATATATATATATATATATATATATATATATATATAGAGAGAGAGAGAGAGAGAGAGCACACGTGGCCTGACGATTGCATATAGCATGAAACAGACTGTCGCCTCTAAGAGTTGACTTCTGTGTTCACTTCACTGTATTGAGCACTATCCCATAAATATAGCACACTTTAAGACTACATTTCTTCATACATACACACACACACACACACACAGATATATATATATATATATATATATATATATATATATATATATATATATTACTATTGCTATTCTTAACAACGGTAAAATCTTCATTTATATGTGTTTGGGTTCCAAGTAGACACGAAGTGCTTATTATTATTATTATTTCTTTGGATTTATGTTTCTTGTAAAAGAAACAATGCAAAAACTAATATCATCACACATTTATTATTATTATTATTATTATTATTATTATTATTATTATTATTTCCTTTGATTTCTGTTGTATACACATTTCCATCCGGGTCCCAACCAGTGACCTAAGGTTAGAAATGGCTTCATGACATTTTCCACCGTGTACTAAAAAAAATAATAATAAGATCCCAAACATTTTACATAGATAAAGTACTTTGTAAGGTGTGACTTGCACTTGTTAGTACAATTCTTTGTATTTATTCAATACCTGGGCCAACAGGGATCCCTTCAATTAGACTGTCGGAAGCTTTTCCAATCAAACCGAGGGATCTAACTACAACTTGAATTATTGATGTCCTCATGTGCCACATTCTTTAGATTACAACTTCAAAGTCCTTGTATTTTGATAGTTATTTTTAGATATTGAAAGATACATTCCAGTCTCCAGAGGCTGCCAAATCAATAGGAAGGCACATTTTGTTCTTCTGATTTTTGATCACGATGTCTGGGCGATCAGCTTTGATTGTCCTGTATGTTTGTCTGATTGTTCGTTATTTCTTTAGTTAGCGCGTACATTACATCTTGCCATTACCTCAAGTAAACAATAGGCCATTCGGGGGTAGACGAAAGATATATCAAAAACACTTTTGGGGTTTTAGGAAAAGGAAGGGAAAATAACGTATGAAATAAATAAATAAAAGGTAAGACTCTTATGTTTTTAACGCTTGCTTCATTGAAAGGGGAAGCCTTGTCAAATTTTGAATCTTTTCATTTATACACTCTTACTTCTTGACATAATCGCCTGTCAGCAATCAATTTATTTTTCTATTACATGCAAATAAAGAGAGAGAGAACTACTTTGTGCTTCGAAACACTTCGAATGCGTTTAAAATTTAAAGTTAGTTTTACTCCTAATTCAATTGTTCCCTAAATTGCAGGAGTCGAGTGTTAAAGGATTTTGAATGTATATGCTTACAATTTAAAATGATGTTTTGACAGTTTATTTATGGATAGCCACTCTGGCAAGAAAAACCGCTCCGAATTCTGGCCGGATACTAAACATTATTTCTATAAAAAAAAAATACCGTATATGACTAAAATATTTACTAAAATATCTTTCAAAATTCCCCTGCATCTTACATGCCATATGTAGGTTTAAAATTCACGATGGTCGGCCAAAATTAGCTACCTGGCAGCTATTATTAGATTAGACTTTAGAGTACCTTTCATATACCTATTGTCATTATTTCAAAGACTATTATGCAGATTAAAAGTGTTATCATTGATAATATTCATTATATTAATTTCATCATGTTTAATATTAGTACTTTGTTTCACTAAAATTATATGCAATAAATTCAAATTATATATTTGTAAAATATATTTGTTTCGTTAATATTTTTCTTGCGATAACTTCCGGTTTCATTGGTA
The DNA here is from genome assembly GCA_963932145.1 of Acanthosepion lycidas. Taxonomy (NCBI): domain Eukaryota; kingdom Metazoa; phylum Mollusca; class Cephalopoda; order Sepiida; family Sepiidae; genus Acanthosepion; species Acanthosepion lycidas. The sequence continues at coordinate 27,917,077 of OZ010580.1, read as the reverse complement.
TAAATACAATCAAAATTTTTATATCCTAATTATTCTACTAAGACGTTGTTTTTTATAATGTTATAATCCCGCAATTATTTCGTCCAGTTAACTGATGTTTCTGCCACATTTAGGGATTGGGGGGTGGTTATTACTAACCCTATTTTGTTTTGTTCTATGTAAATAGTATTAAATCATATTGTAAATAATCATTGGGGTTTTTTAAATTGTTGTTTTATCCCCTCCCCCCACAGACGTTGAAATGTACATATGGGGACTAGTATTATGATGGACGCAGTAAGAAAGGTAGGAGTGAATGTGTTGTTTTGGTGATAGGATTATTGTTGGTATGTTTGGATCCGTGTCTGTGACTAGCTAAGTTTAGAATTAAGACAGAAGATGACCATCCTTCCCCAACCCCCTTTTCGGCCTTGTGCCACATTTTGTACAAACGGCGTGGTGTAATGTTGGCAAGCTTGTCTCGTTAGATCATTTACGACTGAAAAGTGAGTTCGATCCTCACTAGGTCCCCATACTTTCGGCCTTGTGCACGTCTAAGCTACGGATAGAAAATAACTATTCTACTAAGACGTTTACAAGACGCAGGTTGTACACATCATATAAAGGAATTTTTGTTTTTTACTGAATTTTAATGGTAAATTGTAATAAATGTTTGATTTTTATTTTGTTTTCTTACCTTTCGATATAATAAAGTTTTTATAGACTCGGGTTTTTTTACTATTATTTTTCGTTTAATTGTAATCATGGCTTGTTTAGCCAAAATAATACCTCATACATATAGTCTAGGCTATACCATTTACTAATAATTTTACTAATTACTAATTTTTTCTTGATTTGCCCTGCTGAAATTGGAGTGCGTCTTATATGCCGTCTAATACGGTATATGCCAAAGTATTTGTCACAAAATAAATATATAATTATTTCTTTCCTCTTCATTAAATGTGTTATTTAAACTTTCAAAACTTTTCATTGTGTTTGATAATATTCACTTAAAACCATCAAAAGTCGGCCTATAAATTCAATATCAAGTCGATTCCTATTTGTTGGTATATATTTTAATTACATGCAAACAAGTAAATAAAAATGATAGGAATTACTCTTTAATTACAAAAACTCCAAGTACATCTAAAAATTTAAAGTTTCCGTTTCTTCCCTGATTAACAGGAGTCTAATGGCAAATGATTTTTAATATAAATATCCAGAATTAAATAAATGGTTTTTGCTATAAAGTGTAGAAACGTTCTTGATAGAAACTTAAAAAGAAAAAAACTATTTATCATTTTACGTCAAAATATTTGAATAAAAATAATGATACCAGCAAAATGGTGATGCTTGTAATTATTGCAGGTAAATAGACATATTGAATGTGTGGTACGATAAAAGAAAATAATAATAAAAAAAAAAAAAGGGCTAAATTAGATGTCAGACATGGAGGGTGGTTAAATCGGATGTTAAACATGGAAGGTGGTAGCTTAAAAAAAAGCGTAGCTTAAAAAAAGAGATGTATACGACAAATAAAACAGGATATTATATATATATATATATATATATATATATATATATATATGTGTGTGTGTGTGTGTGTGTGTGTGTGTGTGTGTGTGTGTGTGTGTGTGTGTGCGCGGAGGTAATGGGACAAAGTGTAAAAGCTTTTTAACGAGAACGTGTTTCGCCAAAGTGGTTTAGATTTGGCATCTTCAGGATGGATTGAAAGACAAAACTATATGGAAGGAAAATGTGTTGGCAATTTTTAGATTAAGATTGAAATTAAGTTAAATTATCCAATCAAATCCCACGACCACAATGTTCTTTTTTTTTTATATTAAATCGTTTGTTTCTATTGGATTTGAAATTAGCCTACTCTAAGTAGATATTATGTATGATTCTCGTCTGAGTTTTTTTTTTTTTTTTTTTTTTTTTTGTAGAGAAGTGTGATGAGCGCGTTTTTAATGCATTTTATTTGTAGCGATTCCTCTTCACACCTGATCAGATTGATATTTACGAGATTAAGTTGAAACTGGGATCAAATCTATTACATTGAACTATAAATGCGGTTAAAGAGTTGTTTAATATCTCTGTGATGCTCATATAGTGCTTTTGTTTTTAGATGTCTAGATGTTTCACCGATGTAGATTATTGGTTATTTTGTACAGTTTATTCCGTAAAATCTTGCCTCTGTCTTGTTGCATTTAGGTCTGAATGTTGTTTGTCTTTGATACACACACACACACACACACACACACACATATATATATATATATATATATATATATATATATATATATATATATATATATATATAGTCGACTCTCCGGTCGAATTCAACGTATGAGGGTCAAGCAGATCGGTTCCTAGGAAACCGACAGCCCGACAACAGCAGATGAAATTTGATTATAGTGCTGAAGGCTTTGTGCAGGACCATCCACAATTTTTGAAGGGCCGAATACAGAGACCTGGTGCACTACGACCCTCCGCATATTTTGAATTCAGAGTTGTCCTTCTCCTAGACCAGTTGCCATCCAAGGCTATAGATCCCAGTTTGTCCTGCTATTTACCCATAGCTGGAGGGAGAAGAAGAGGATTAATACCATTCCTAAATGTATTAGCACGTAAGTGAATATAATGGATTCGACTGGAATTGTATATATATATATATATATATATATATATATATATATATATATATATATATATATATATATAAATATATATATATATCCAGGTAAAATAGGTCATATTTGATTGGTTGATCAGGTTAAAGCGCATAAAACCCCCACATTTTTTTTTTAAAGAAAATTTGTTTTGCTTTTAAGTTTTAATAAATCGTTCACTCGCCAGTAATTTACAATTGCCTGATGAGGATGCATCGATATGTATTGAAACACTGCAATTGTGTAGTGATTTTTACATGTTTTCGGTGCAATATCCTAATATATATATATATATATATATATATATATATATATATATATATATATATATATATATATATATAAGAAATACCTAAATGTAAATGATAGTTCGATAATAAGTATGCACTTGTTGATAAACAAGTGCTCATCTTTCAAGCCATTGTTAATGAGATCCTCCTTTCATTTAGTAGAGGGGAGCTCTAACTTTGTCACTATCAATCACTGCTGGCCTAACCTAACAAATTAACTTTCCACGGAGTCATATAATAAGAATCTCAAGTATGAGTTTCAAATTGGCATCATTGAATAATTCTAAACCATTGTTTCGTACAAATTAAAACGTTTTGATACTTTCTGATTCAATTTTTTTATGGCCTGGCATTTTCGTTTCTTTTTCATATCAGTTTTGTTTCAGAAACACTTGAAATCGCAGAAAGAGAAAACAGATTCCGTGTGGCCAGTTTGAAAAAGAAAAGCTTGTTTTGAATAACCTAAAGTTTAAAAATGGAGGGTAAAAAAAAACAAAACATTTATTACGTATCTGATTACCTTAAGATATGCCCAAATAGAAGGGTGTAACTCTCGAGGAGTTTTGAAAATGTCGTACAGCTTCGTTGTAAGACCATAATTTTCTGCAAATCATTCTCACTTACAAACGGGATCTTTTGAGCCTGTGAAAAAAAAGTTTCTCGGATCATCTTCATGTAACGTCTCGAGTTCTATAGCCCATTTGAGTAGTAGGGGTACCATGTGTACAGCATGCATTGCAATGGTGGTGTGTCTAGTACAAGATAGCCATACGGAACACATCTTCAGGATAGTTTTCAATGCAAGAGCGTTCAGTGAGTTAACCCATTTCTCTCTCTTTCTGTCTGTCTCTGTGTGTGTGTGTGTGGGTGAGAGAGAGACAGACAGACAGAGAGCGGAGAGATAGATGAATTAATACCTCTCCTAAGAGTATTGGTAAAAAAACGAACACGGTCGGAAATCGAACTCGGCTCGCCGTTTTCTCTTTCTAAGTTGATAACCGTTAAATTACAGGGTAATTGAAAAGAAACTCCCTATTTCATGTATGGTGGACTCTCTCGTCTTGCAAAAATTATAGTTAGAGGGAGGAGTCTATCATACATAAAATAGGGAGTTTCTTCTCAATCAGCCTGTACATTTATATCTTATATATCTGACAATTATATTGCGTCTTTTTATATGAAAGATAACTAAGTCAGTGACCAGGAAATAAAAAAACACGTATTATCTAAATGACCATCTTTCTATCAGTTGTTAATTGGTACAAGAAATACATCTAATACCCTTTAATCATCATAGAGAACCAGCTTTGCCTTTCATCGCTATGGCTGATGCTAACCTCCAGGAGAACAACTCGTTGCACCTTCTTGCGCACATGTTTTCCACTGACATGGAGTGGAGTGATTATATTGAATCACTTGCTCTACCTAAGCATCTCTAAAATCTTGATGCCCCCTCTCCCCTCTTATTAAAAGTTTAACACGTAGAGGAAACCTAAAATGTCATTAACTTAAATTCCTTTAGGAACTTCTGACTGTATATATGCAATAGTATTATCATTTAATTTTAGAATTTTAAAATATTTAGAAAAATATCGTATTGCTCATATCTTTCTCTCTCTCTCTCTCTCTCTCTCTCTCTCTATATATATATATATATATATATATATATATATATATATATATATATATACACAGAGAGAGAGTACATAAATAATTACACATATACATATATACACACACAAATATTTTGTATGCAAACTGCATATATACCGTATTTATTAACTACATACACATTCATACTCACACAGACTCACTAGAAAAAAATCATTGGTAATAAACCGTTCTCGTATTGCCGCCCAGAAAAATCAAATTGCCTCCCTGACCAAATGATCTGTCCATCCGAGCGCTTTCAGCTAACCTATTAGCAATTATCAAGGATGTTTTTGTTGTTGTCTAACTGAATATGTAGATATTTTTTATAGCAGGTAGTATGCTGTGGCCGTGTGCATAACTGATATTATTGATATATTCGTAGGACTTCCGGTTAAACAAAAGCCGAGAATTTGAATTCAAAAGCACTATTTCGAATTCAAAAGTCGAATTCGTTAAGTACGTCAGATTTAAATGACAGTTCAGTATAGGGGTTGCAGTTTCGAATCCTACCAGAGGACGCATATTTTCTGACAAGATTTCTTGAATATTAAGGACGGGAAATATATTTAAGGAGACCGTCCAGAAGAGATGCAGGAGATTTTAAAGTCGTATGGAGGCCGTAGTTGAAGCCAATGGTGATTTCATTGAATAAATTTACTACTCTATAATATTTCAAGATATTTTTGTCTAATTTTGGTAAATATATCTGTTAAAATGAAATGTTAGTGTTATTTTCCTTTCTGCGTCATTTAGACGACAATTTACCCATCTCACCCAATATATATATATATATATATAAAATGAATAAAAAATAAAACCGAGGTATTTCAGGTTTCATCCTAAAGAAGGATCGTCAGGTTAGGTTCCGTCTTTAGGTTTTTAGGTTGAACCTTGAGTTGCCCTGTTTTCCCTTCTATTCTTCATTTGCATTACGTTTAAATGCTTAGCCATGTATTGAGCACTTTTAATTGTCATCTTCGTCATAGTTGGAGTTTACCAACTATGACATTTATTCGTTTTATATATATATATATATATATATATATATATATAAGTGGGCATAGAAGTCAACACTTAGAGGCGACAGTCTGTTTCATGCTATGTGCAATCGTCAGGCCACGTGTGCTGTTATTTTTCTCGGCTATTTATATATATATATATATGGGTCAGTGGTGCATTGTGGATAGTCTATTATGGCGGTTATTTTACCGGAAGTCGTTTGTTTATTTATTTGGGTTAAATTATATTGCTTGTTTTTATTTTTATTTTTGTTTCTTATTTTATTTATTTATTTATTTATTTTAACCGGTGTTTTTATTAACGTAGTCAAAATTTGTTTATATCACTTATTTAATAGTTTTGTTTTGTTTTGAGAATTTAGTTAAAGCTATTTGTTCGGTTTGGGGGTTAATTGTTGTATGTAGTTTATTCTAACTATTATTTTGGCAGGAACAGTTTTTAATTTGTCTTTATTTGGGTTGATTATCTTTATTTGTTTTTTTTTCTAACGGTAACTTTATCGGGATTGGTTTGTTTATTTATTTACTTGGATGAATTTAGGTCAATTTATTTTACTTGTATATTTTCTCTTTTCGGTTTTCGATTTTTAAGTAACGTAGTATTTATTTATTTTTTATTTTTATTTCTATTTTTTATTTTTTTATCGTTATAGCTTTTTTTTTTTCGTCCGATTTTTAGGTTTGATGTTTTAGTCTAACTAATATTTTGGACATAATGGTTTGCTAATTTGTTTATTATTTACCTCATTTATTTGGGTTCGTTGTTTTTTTGCTTTTTTTGTTATTATTATTATTCTATTTCGTATTATGTTTCTATATTTCGTATTATTTCTATATTATAACAGGTGTGATTTGGTAATTTGTATTAATTAATTTTTCTTATTTTATATATATATATATATATATATATATATATATATATATATATATATATATATATATACTAGAATAAAAGAAATTGGGTTCTGGATCAAAAGCAATAAACATTTCTAAAGCCCTATAGATAATATTTGACGTCAAAAGACATGGATTTTTGAATGCCGTTTTTATTTTATTTATTCTATTTTTTAAAGGTTTTTTAGGATATAACATTGCTCTTTGAACGAAAAAAATGTTCCGTGGAAAAACAAATATTGCTATAAACTGAGGAAGAGAACAGACACACGGCTCCTTTAAACCTCTTTTTAGATTACTTATTAAGTGATTACAACAAAATAATGAATGAACTTTATGCGATAAAAGAGTCACTTAGATTTTTTAAATCCTCCACCTTCTCCTTTTTCTTCTCCTTCTCCTTCTTCTTCTTCTTCTTCTTCTTCTTCACATGAGTAGAGTTTATATAAACGGTCACAGGGACATGACTCATATAAAGATGGGTAAGTGACACGTAAATGCAATCGGAGAAAAACAAAAACTCTCAAATACTTTATGAAACAAATCCAAACGCAAAGAATGACGGGAAATATTTGCATTGGCGTAGTTTGATCGAAGTCTTCGGAAGTCAGTCATATCAGTAGTGTGTGCCGGATTTTTTTTTTTTTTTTTTTGTTTCTCTGAAAAACTTCTCACCAAATATTGGCCTGTTCGGTTGTATATTGGTTTTCTTATTTAGAAATGCTTCCTTTTGCATGATGCTACATTTACGAAATCAAATCTTTCTAAAGCAGATTAAAATCCACTCATATTTACATCCTTCTTTTTTTTTTTTTGCTTTTTTAATATATACACAGTGTCCCAAAAAACTGACATCATTTAAAATGCGAATATCTGAGTAACTACATGTCATAGTCAAACAAAATGAAATAGGCTTCGTGTTGAACAATAAAAAAAAAAGTCATTTAACAAATTTCGAACGAGATAGTCAAAGGGATGTAGATTTTATAACGATTTCACAAAACTTCCCAAATGTTCGATATTCCCATCACCTGTGACACTACACATGTCAAGTCGGTAGTCCAGCTCCTGCCAAACACACTGTAGCATGTCTTGCGTAACATTCTCCAGCGCCTCAGTGATTCTTTGTTTAAGATCAGCGAGGCTTGTAGGAAGAAGGGGATATAGACATGTCCTTTCACATAGCCCCATAGAAAAAAATCACAGTGATGTCAAGTCAGGTGAAGGGGGGGGGGGGGCATTTCACCAGCAAATTCTCATTAACACTGGAAAGTCTGATAGATCTTCATGATAGAGTCCCGTTCAGATAAGTCCGCACAATCAACTTTGTTATTTTTTATATATTTTGTTAAAATTTGAGATCATTTGAGCGAGAATTGGCTATGTTATTAGACTACAAAATGATGGCAATTTTTTGGAGGGGGACGGGGACACCCTGTATATGCTACGTGATGTACTAGCTTCGATAGGCATATGTAAAAGAGAAGAATTCAAAAATTGCTTTTGGGGTTGATATATAAAAAGCAAACAAATCAAAAAAGCTGTAAGATTCAGTATATTTTTACATTTGGATCCCGGTATCTTTGAAACTGTGGAAGATATTAACTGAAACATATTAAAATTTCCCTAAAAAAATAAAATGCAAACCTCATGTCTATACTGTATGAACTGTTTGATGTTTCTTATGACGGTAAATAACGTTAACATTTTTAAATCAATATATGCTTTTGCGGTTACTGAAACGGATACATTTTTTTTGTGACAAGGAATGAGGCATTTTAAAAAAAATTGCTCGTTATTGCCGGATGTAGGCATTGTCGCCAGCTTAGCGAACAGCAAACTTCGAGAAGTAAACGACGAATTGAAGAGGTAAGCAAGTTCAGAATTAAAATCTGAAAGACAAAAAATGTGACACCGAAATCCGAACGTTCGTTTGAAAAGCAGCAACAGAAATGTGGCTCTACAGAAGGATGCTGAGAATACCATAAACGGAATAAGGTGAGGGTTTTAAGGAAAAACGGAAACACTAAGAATACTCAGAATCAGAAAGGGAGAGTTTAAATTTCGGGGATGCATAATGAGGAAAAGGGACATTGCGAATATGACACTCACAAGACTTGGATGACAATAAAGGCAGAGAGTAACATCAATTAACATACATAACGAGTTTGTGTAAATCGATGACGAAATAGGAAGTGAGAGCGATGGGAATTGAACAGATATTACTTTAGCATTATAAAGGATAGGAAGTTGTGGAGAGTCATAAAAAAACATGAATAAATATTGGTGATCATGCTTTAAATTACTTACTGCCGAATATCGTGTTATCTTCCCCAACCCTTTACGGAGCGCGCATTGGAAAAACAGTAACGAATTTATCACCAGTCAGTTATGTGTCATGCCTGATACACGCTTAGGCGATCATGTATCTCTCGATACATGACTGACGAGGCAGTAGGTTGCCATTTTTTTCTGCGGTAGACCAGTTGCCATCTAGCTATTTACTCATAGATGGGTCGAGAAAAAGAGGATTCATACCTTTCCCAAGGGTACTAGCACATAAGTGTATGTAATGAATTTGACTGGAATTCAATTCGTGACGTTATCCATTACTCCTCCGTGTCTCCTTAAGTAATGTTTTTCTACATGAAATAATTCAATTAGATTTCCTACAGCGTGGTTAAAGTTAGTACGTTTCTATTCGAGTATGATATTAATAAAGTCATTGTTATTTACACTATTGTCCTCACATTTGTTGTTTTTATTACAACAAAGATGCGGACAGTAGTCCGAATATAAATAGTGTAAATAATGATAACTTAGTAAGCGGGACGCCAACAATGAACCGAGGACGGAAAATGCGACACTGAAATCCGAGGGCGTATTGGGATAGCGGAAGGTGCCTTCCAAAAGCTAAGAAAAGTATTAAGAAATAGGAAAATTTCGTCAGTGTTGTAGCATACTTACGGACAATAAATACAATAATAATACTGAACGCTGGTTTGCAGTTGGAGATTCATTGTGCAATTCACTTGACTCACTTCTAGCAATTGACTACTATTAGGTTGGTGCAAAAATAATGACGTAATAATGTCGTTTTTTGACGTTAAAAAATACGTCAAAAACGACATTATTACGTCATTATTTTTGCACCAACCTAATACTTCTACGCGCCGCTGGCGAATCTTATACGTGTTGTTCGTGTCCTAAGTATTATCGTTCATTCATTTGATTATTCTATTCAGTAAACTTCGTTAGGTTACAACAGTTAGAAACAAAGAAAATAGTACTAAACTGTTATGCAATATCAGCCCTCCTGCATGGCATTGAATGCTGGATAAAGAAAAGACATAAGGCAACAGAAACATGGTTCTACAGAATGATGATGAGAATACAATGGACTGAACATGTGAGCAACGACGAAGATTTAGAGAAAATAGAAATTGACAGGACACTTATACATAACATCAAAAATATACAGTTGAAATTTCCAGGGTGCATAGTGAGAAAAGAGGGCTTGGAAAATTGAATACTCACAGGATATATCGAAAGCAAAATGTACAGGGGAAAACAGCGCTTACCCTAACTAGCATCATTGAGTAAATGGATGGCAGAAATTTAATTAGAGCGACAAAGGACAGGAAATTGTGGAAAGCTATGAGAGCCATCACAATGATGTCGGATGGCACATAGAAAAAGAAGTAGTAAGCGACAAATCGTTATTTTTTTGCTAAACAGTAAACGTTTTAGCTTTTCACGTCATAACTCCTGTCAGGATTTCCTTGTAATAAACTGATATAAATAGAAGGTCTTCATTGCTTGCTGAAAACGGTTTCATTTTTATACAATTCTGCTATTATATTCAGTCGTATATATTATATATGTAATATACCGGCGGTAAAAGCAAAATTCCCTAATTCATGTAACAATATAATTATACATCGCACAAAGTGTGGTAAGAATCAAACTTATATATATATATATATATATATATATATATATGAAGAAATACACTCTTAAGGTGTGCTATATTTATGGGATAAAGTGCTCATTATCAGAGATAGAGCGTGTGTAAATATAAAAGTGTGCATTGAAGTCAACACTTAGAGGCGACAGTCTGTTTCATGCTAGACGCAATCGC
>OZ010580.1:27803929-27901429 GCA_963932145.1 Acanthosepion lycidas | reverse complement strand
ACGCCCAGGCAAGATGCAATTACAATTTATTAGCAAGAGAGACTTTGCTCTCTACCTTTTAATGGCAACTAGTCTTGGAGAAAAAAACAAAACGGCACTGAATTCAAGACTGGTTCTTTGCAGGGTTAGCATCTCCATCTCGTAAATCTTAGTGATTTTTTAAAAATTATTCTTCTGCTATTACAAGAGTACTTAACGCAGATGTTTACTAAATGAGATTGTTGTAAGGGCGTACGAGGAGGGCGTATATGTAGGACTGTATATGGTTGACCTAGACTTGAAGTTATTGGGGAAGCATGTGTTGCCGCCTTGATTTCCGTGACAAGGTAACCAAGCTAGTATCACATGGCGTGACGAATGTGTAATTCTATGACGCAAAGGGGAGCCCACAGGGTTAATAACAAATTTATATGACTTTTTCTTTCTTACAAATCGCGATATCTATCAGAAAGACAAAATTTAAATTTTTATTATTGCATTATTCCAAAATTTTAACACATCAGCAGATAACTATTAATATCAACAACTGAGCATAAATAGTTATTAATTTTAAAAAGTTAGTAATTAATGTCTAATATTATCTATAACTAGATGTACAAGAATAAAAGTTAAAAATAAGAATAAATACGTAAAAATTGCGTATATTGTCGAAAATTCCTTCTTCCACAATATACCTATTTGTGCTGTTATAATGCTTACCTAAACAATAATAATACTGAATGTTTTTTTAAACATTAAAGTATATTTAATCACATCTCCCTAATAGCTGTCGCGATGTGTTGATCTTTCGTTCTTCCTTTCATTCTTTCTTTCTTTCCCGACCAACTTAGTTTTATTTAACAATTTTATATGTAAAAATTTATATTTATTGCGCATATAATAGTCCTATTCCGTTAGTAATTGCAGAAATAGATATGCGAAAGTAAAAATGCTATATTAACTGTCAATAGTTAGCGGAATTTTCGCGGGTCCAGCTAATTAATATTATTATTATTATTATTATTATTATTATTATTATTATTCATGCAATATCCACGTCAGCTGCCTTATTATTACTGTTGGAAATCGAATAAGTCTCAGAAGATCTCCAGCCACTTTATCAGTATCCTCGCTGGTACCAGCAACACTGTGGTCTGGAAAATATCATTCTTGCTAGAAGTGCCAATTCATCCAATCTCGATCCTCGTGTTTTTGGCACGGCTCCAAGCAGGCCAGTTATTATAGAGATTACCATAATCTTTATGTACCACCGTTTTCGCTGTTCCCAGGTGAGGTCCTACTACATTCCATATTTTTACGCTTTCTTTCGTCTTTACCCTGTCATTTTCTGATTCTGCTACGCTGCGCTGACTCTCTAGTAGGGCGTCTTTGTGTGTGTGTTTTTTTTTTGTTTTTTTTTTGTTGTTGTTGTTGTTGTTGTTGTTGTTGTTGTTGCTGTTGCTGCTGCTGCTGCTGCTGCTGCTGCTGCTGCTTTGTCAGCGCCTCCTAGATCTGTTTTTCGAGATTGAAGAGACAGAATTGATATTTATCAGCACGTCCATTCGAACGGAATCCTGCACAAGAGTATTTATTCTAACGGAATTTGACACCTACATGGTGTTGGAACAAAAACTGCTTAAGTCTCTTGCCACTTCTCTTTTTGGGCACGCTTTAGCTAATGAACTTAAGCCCTTCCCGAATTAGAGCTATTACCCGGGGACCACTCCTTGGGGTTTGATATTTATTATGGTGTCCACCTTTTTCTGATATAAATGGACTCGTCCTGCTGCCATAAAATAGCCACAGTCAGTCAGAGGAAAGAGTAGAGAAACAGATAGAGGAACAGGGTGGAAAGTACATAGACATTGTGATTGAGTTGACGGTAGAAGTCAGTTACAAGTACGCCCGACTCTAAGGAAGTTTACTTCGAGACTGTATATAGCGATCTTTGATTAATACTAACCGGCATTCCTGGAATTTACTAACAGCATTACCTTTTGTATTTTGTGTAAATACATTTAATTTCTTAGCTTAAATACTTGCGTTTGTCATTTATTGGAGACCGATTTTTCACGCGGAATCCACAACAACTTGACGAACGAGGATTCGAAACTCACACGGAAAGAAAAACTTTTCGTACGCCTAACAACAAACAACTTGATGAACACACGCGAGAAACTAATCAACAGAAGAAAAATCCTTTCCTCGTCGTTCAACAACAAATTAGCGACAAACAATTTCGAGGAGTAATAATACATAAAATTGAGTTATCATGGAAGATTTTAAAATATGTTGGTAGAACTGATAAGACACCAAAATGAGCAACAATTACAAATGCAGAAATACCAAAATGATCAACAGTTACAGCTACAAGAAAAATAGCAAAAGCAAATATTACAAAAGCAAAAAGGAAAATCAAGATAGACAAACAGAGCTCCAGGAACTAATATTGAAAGTAGCGGGCAGCAAGCAATTAGATATTGAAAAAGAAGCAACATTTTCGCAAGATGCAGTGTGGAATACCATAGAGATTTTTAAATATTCTCTAGATGAGGACAAAAATTTTGGAGATTACTTCAGAAGACATGAAGACATCTTTAACATACTGTCAAAATTGGACAGAAGCAAAAAAGCTACGTCTATTGCTTAGAAAATTAGGAACTGAAGAATATACAGAGTTCGTGGATTATATCTTGCCAAAAAAGACGAACGAATTAAAATTTGACGAAGCAGTGACATATCTTAAAGAAATCTTCAGCCCCAAAACATCACTCTTCCATAGGAGGTGGAAATGCCTTAACCTGGTAAAGGGCGATAATGAGCATTATTCCACGTTTGCCGCAATCGTAAATAAACATTGTAACGACTTCAAACTAGCGGAATTAACACCGGACAATTTTAAATGCCTCATCTTTGTTCAAGGGCTAGTTTCTACAAAAGATAGCGAAATACGTAGAAGAATGCTTGCAAAATTACAAAATGAACCGGGTCTAACATTACAGCAATTATCAGAAGATTGCCAGAGATGTTTAAGCATAAAGAAAGACGCAAGGGACATTGAAGATTCAGATGTTTCTCATATACGTAAGTTAAATAAAAGTCTACGTTTTTCACCCTCCCCGGAAAGAAAACTAAAATTTTACGACAATGAAAAAAGATTATCACCCTCCCCGGAAAGAAAAATAAAATATTATGATAAGAGAAAAAAATACAACATACAAGACAAATTATGACGGATATCGAAACAAATAAATCAGCATGTTATCGATGTGGAGGATTACATTGGAACAAGGATTGCCGCTTCAGATATAAAAACTATCATGAGTGTGGAAAAAAAGGCCACAAGGCATCCCAATGTAGAAATAGAAAAGATACTAATAGAATAAGAGCTACAAGGATGAATAATGATGACAACACCAATGTAAGGAAATATGTAGAACTGGAAATTTTAAACGAAAAGATTAAATTACAACTGGATTCGCGTTCCAACCTCACGATAATCAACTTACAGACATGGAAAAAACTCAGACCTACCATGTTACACACTCAAAAAATTGCCAAGTCAGTTACAGGCAAACGAATAAAATTTGAGGGAGAAATAATAGTGAATGTTAAATTTCACGGCAAAACAACAAAACTTAAGATATATGTCATGAAAGATACTAAAAATTTAGTAGGTATCGACCGGATGCAGAAATTCAACGTTTGTGACCTACCTATCAACTCGTTTTGCAAAAAGTTTGAGGTTGAACCATCTGATACCATAAAATTGAAGGAAGAATTATACAAGCAATTTCCTGAGGTATTTTCAAGTGGGTTGGGACGATGCAACAAATTTAAGGCCAAAATAGAATTAAAAGAAAACATCCAACCAATTTTCAGAAAGAAGCGAAATGTACCGTTTGCTACTATAGAAAAAAATAGACAAAGAATTGGAGAGACTTGAACAAACTGGGATTTTATCTAAAACAGAGTTTAGTGAGTGGGCTGCGCCGGTGGTTTACGTAAAAAAAGTCAGGAGAAATTCGCGTATGCGCAGATTTTTCGACGGGACTCAACAAGGGAGTAAAAGACCACCATTACCCACTACCGAGCCCAGAGGAGGTATTTACAAAGCTCAATGGCGGTAAGATATTTTCAAAAATAGATCTTAGTGAGGTTTATCTACAAATCCCAGTACAAGAAGAGTTCAAATATCCTTTGCATTAATACACACAAAGGGTTGTACAAGTTCAACAGACTACCATTCGGAATAAAAGTTGCACCTGCAATTTTTCAGCAAACAATGGACACAATATTAACTCCCGCCAAAAAGGGATCTAAGGTTCCATGTAATAAATTATTTCACCACAGCCCTTTTAAAAGGAAGTTATATATATGTTTAATACGGCCCGTCAAAAATGTGTAAATTTTCTTTTCATTTTTTGTTTGTAAGTAAAGTCTGATGATCCACAGTCCTTTTAAAAGGGCTGTGGGGAAATAATTTATTAAGTGGGACCTTAAAGTGGTCTGTTTTTATTTAAATTATTTGCTCTGGATTTACATTGAGCTCTCTGGATTTTAGCCTCCTTAGGTTTACCCATACAGATTACCTAGTTTTTCATAAACTATATATATATTCCGAATAAACATTGAGCTCTCAGGATTTCATCCTCCTTGGGATTATCCATACGGATTACCAACATTTTCGTTACTTAAATATATATATATATATATATATATATATATATATATATATATATATATATATAATTCCCAAGATGATAGAATCCAGGTAGAACTCAATGTCCAGGACAGAGTAAGAATATAAGCGAATCAGTAGCGATTTATGTATCTGAAAACAACTCATATTTATCTGTATCTCACTCATTTAAACCATTATTTAATTAATTTAAATTGAAGGTTGTCGGCATTAAATAACCCATTGAGGTTGATATGCCGTAAAACACAACAAACCAAACCAATACTATAAACCTTCCTGGGCCGAGCCACAAGTTTAAACATGCTCTGTTTACTAGCAGCGGTGGGAGCCATTCTGCTCTTGACTAGTATATCATTGCCATACAAACAAAACATGACGAGTGATAAATATAAACAATACGTGATGCCAGTATGTGAAGGACGCATGATGATGTGTTGTTGCATGAGAATGACTTATTTTGTCTTGGAAATTTCTTTCCAATATTAGGGTGCGTCTTCCAAGCCGGAGTGTCTGGTAAGCCGGAAAATACGGTAAATAAATATTGCTTAGAGCGATAAAGGATAGGATGTTGTAGAAAGTCAGAAACACGACACAGAAAGATTTGAACGAGAATGTGTATGTAGTGTAATGGTTATCGGCGTGGAAAGTAGAACCGGTGGTACCGAGGTCAAACTCCAGCTTAGTCTGGTGTTTTCATTTTTGCGCTAATGCCATTCGGAACTATCTCTTCTCCACCCGTAATAAATAGCAAGCTAGATTGCAATCTCTAGCAACTAGTCTACTCTGAAATCCATACCGTAGAGAAGGCAACGGGAAACCACTCTTATCCTTCCCAAGAAATCATAGTAATTCACAGATAATAAAGAAAAGGAGGCTGTGGGGAGTTATGAACAGCTACGTCCTGGAGGGACATGGCATTAAAAAAAATAAGCCGGCGGTGATCATTACAGTATGTTATGGCTGTACAGAGTTTAGGAGAGATAATAAAAGATAGGATTTATTAAGAGCTGAAAAAGACAGGAAATTGTGGAGAGCCATGATCGCCAATGTCCTGAAGCGACACGGCACATAGAAGGAGAAGAATGCCGAGTGCCGGAGAAGCCTGATGGATCTCAAAACCGGTGTTTTTCCATTGTTACATTTAGTATTAATACAATCTGCAATACTCACTTGATTTAAATATCAGCTGAAATTGTCATTGTCACCGCACCCCATTGTTGCAGTTAGCTACTGACATAACTTACATTGAAATTCGCCTTAACAGACCTTGGAGCAATTTTATGATGAATGCACCTGTTAAAAGGCACGAACATTATGATGCTAAAAAGTAATCACATTTTCAATATTTCTCGGCTTCCTAACAAAGCCAGTCTCTTTTATTTTACTCGCTCGACAATAAGAAGCGGCCAAGTTGTTCCTATTTGTTAGTCTCCTGCTGCTCTCTAAAACCGCGGATGATGACTTTGTGATAAAACCGGGAGATATCTTGTGAATTGATTGATTTAGAGGCGAACGTTGCGGTTGTTGTTGTTGTTGTTGTTATTATTGCTGTTTTTTTTTTGTTTTTTTTTTATTATTATTATTTATTTCACCGCCCTGTGATGCACTGCCATACTGAAAAACAGAACAATGCCGGAAGGAAACGACGCTCGGTTCTATCTGCTACTTTTCAGATTTCTGGCACTAAAGAGCTCCACTGTAACCCGAGGCTGTGAAAAAGGCCGTTATTATTCCCTCTAGACGTCGTTTTTGCTGTTTGGGATTGAAGATTTGACAAGTACATGAAAGCCGTGTGATGAGAAGAAAATCTGGAAGATTTCTTTTTCAGACGAGGTCACTGTTTTTTTGATGTGAGATGATGCCATTATTCATAACAATGGATATTACAAATACAAAAAAGACAATTGTTGAAAAGATGAATAAAGTCTTGAATGTTGACTTATTTACTCTGACAGGAACACGTGTTTTATTGTACAGGGTGAGGAAAAAGTCGCACACTATAAGGATAATTTATTAAAAATATAATTAGACATGATAAATTTATTTAATTATTATATGTACTGTTCAAAATTTCCTCCTCCATTTTCAAAACACATTTCAATTCTGTGCCTGCATAATTCATTAACACGTCAGATTCCTCTGTCATTTTAATGCATTTATATTGCATTCTTTATTACCAGAATCTGTTTTGCCCCTACAAAAGTCTACCATTCGGTTCATGCATTTAATATTACTGTCATATCTGGTCTGGTACTTCTGCTCTGTGTCTGGAGACTCTTGACAATATCCAAATAAGAATCTACAATGTTATCGGTCCTAACTTGGTATCTACATCTGTATATATGTCTATAATAACATCTACCTCAGCGTATATATTGGTTAGAATAACATTTACATCAGCGTATATATTGTCTATAATATCATTTATCTCAGTGTGTGTGTGTGTATATATATATATATATATATATATATATATATATATATATATATATATATATATATATATATATATATATATATATATATATATATACACACACGAGGCGCGGTTGAGTAGTGGGTAGGTGCGCGGAATGAGGGCTCAGAAAGCCAAGTTCGAATTCTATTCGAATCTATTACATCCACTTACGTCCTAATACCCTTAGGAAAGGTATGAATCATCTTCTTCCTCCAATTAGCAAGACGGACTGTGTTCTATAGCCTTGGATAGAAACTTGTCTAGAAGAAGGGCAACTCTAAAGGTTGATTGGGGACCTTGTGTCACGTAGTGAACTATGTCTATGTATTCAGCCCTTCAAAAAGTGTAGTTTGTTCTGCACAAAGCCTTCACCACTGTAATCAAATCATATGTTCTGGTATCTGGCTGTCGGTTCCTAGGAACTGAATTGCTTACTCTCATAGGTCGAATATGACGGGAAAGTCCACTAGTATTTATTGGGCACGTCTCAACTGATTTCAAATGGCCCTACAGAAACAAAAATCCAAGGAGGTGAGGTCTGGTGACCTCGGTGGCAACAGGACCTCTTCGAACTTTTCATTAACCACTATGCTGCAGGACTTTTTCCTGACCCTGTATATTTTACATCGCTTGATTTGTTTTAACACAAGGCTATATAAAAGAGCGTTTAGTGAAAAGCACAATAAAAAATACAGTGGTGTAGGTAAAAATATAATTTTGCCGACCCCTTCCAAGTTACCCCAAAAATATATTTCATATCATTTGTGATTTATTACAGTGACAACAAACGAAGAAAGATGGCTTATCAAACTCTTTAGGGCTATTTAAAGCTTTAAAATATTTTTAGATTGTAAGAATTTGTATTTTAGATTGGGCGTGATAATAATAATAATTTAGTGATAGACGTCTTACTAATTAACCCATAGCTGGGGAGAAGAGGTAGATTCATAACTTCCGAAGGGTATTAGTGGAGATAACGAACGCAACTAGAATTTGAACTCGGCTCTCCGATTAACAATTCCTAGCCATTATCTATTCCATCACCCGTACATCCAAACTTACAGCACATGGTATTCCCAAACACTGACAAATCTAGATATGGACCAAAGCTTGACGTGGCTTAACTTCGGTGACTATATAGCAAAAAAAGAAATTATCACTTAATAATAAACTTCTAATATCAGTATACTTAGTTTCGAGGTTTAATTCAATTATTCTAATTTGATTACACTTGTAAGGATACTGAAGGTGCTTATCTCCCGTTGTTGGTGATAAGTCACGTGGGTCATATGACGACTGCTTCTTGACGTCACTCCATGGAGTGACCAAAGCGGCAGTCAATTTTCAGTTCGTGGACAGCAACCAAACGAGAAGGTTGATTTCTTCTAAACTGACCCTTTGGCCCAGGCTGAGGCTAAATCTACCTCCTCAGCAGCTTACAATCACACGATGACGTTTCTATTTGGGGCATAGATAAATCCAGCCCGTTTAAATCTGGAGTCCTGAAAATGGCTTCTCCAGGTCAGGAATATCTCCAAATTTTATGTAAGACATTTTCTTTTTGTTCCTCCTTATACTTTGCTTTGCTGTATAGATATACGTGATATATTGTTCTCCACGGGGGACACTTGTATATATGGATATGTGTAGTTTTTTGTATGACGTAATATATAAAAATATCTCTGAGAACAATGCATGTTTATCATTCTTTATCATTTAGGTCATTCCGATTCGGTTCCATCCTGTCTGTGAAGTATGGTGTTGTTATATCATGGATATAACAATGCCCATAATGGGAGAAACCTAAAAAGGAGAATAAATCTTACTTAGCTCTCGTTACACTGGTGGTGAACCCGACGGGATTTATCTCCACTAAGTGGCTTCTCTATCCTTACAAACTAATTCAATTAAACCTATGTTCTTACTTATATAATATACAAATCGATTTGAAATTCATGTCATCTAGTAAAGATGCTTTTCAGTGTAACAGCTTGAGTAAATTAATGCTATATCTTTATTTTCGTTTTATTTTGATGTATTGAACACATGGTTTCTAGATGACCGTAACACTGTAAATGGTACAATCCCTTGTTTTATTTTCAGCTATTGTTCTCATCTTGATATAGATTATATTTTATAGGCACAACTTTTGGATCAAGTTCCCTCTGTTCATCATCAGGCGTCCATTGATTGCCTGATATGACGTATCTGTTGAATATTGTGACATTTTGCACCTGAGATGTCATATATTGTTCATTCCTGTTGAATTGGTACCAGATCCATGAATTGAACTCATAATCACTAGATGGTAGTAACACACGTATAATCATCTCCTCTACGCCACCGTCTCGAAGGACATTAATGATATGTTTATGAAGCCTTTTATTTTTGATGTCAGATTTTGTTTTTTTACATTTACAAAGTCCAAAGAAATCTACGTTACAACAAGATAGTTGACATGATAGATTCTTTCATGATTTTGTCAAGAATCTTTGCAGAAGACCAGACCAGGTGTGGTAGAAATAATAAATGCGCGGACAAATAGTAGACTTATAGATATATAAGATAGATTCTGGCGAGAAAAAACTGTACAGAACGATACAGGGAACCAAATTTCTTAACGACAGATCTAGAAATTGATTCCATATAAATGTTCCACTTCATGTCAGTGGAAAAGTCATAGAATTTTCACGAAGAAAAATAATATACTTAAGGACCTATGCTAATGAAACAGCTAGTTACTCCTGATTAAATGGTAAGTCTGATCAATTCGATAAGGTCAAATTAGCAACTGATCTAAAAAAATATCTACAGTCTGTTGTTTACTGAGACAAGAAATGGATTCTTAATTTTATGCAATTTTAACTATGCAATTTTAACTGTAAGATGTTGAGACCTAACTGACAATCATGCACTTTATTTAAATTTGTGAAGTCAAATGTACTAAAGAGGAAAGCTAATTAATAGCCATGAAAGTGTTCGGAGAAATGTCCCAGGGAACCTACGTTGCAACAAGACAGCTGACATGGTAGATTCTTTTATGATTTTGTCAAGAATTTCTAGATACAAAGCGGAAGACCAGGCCAGGTGTGGCAGAAATATTCAATGTACGGACGAGTAGTAAACTTATAGATATGTAAGATAGATTCTGACGAGAAAAACTGTCCAGAACGATACAGTGAACCAAATTTCTTAACGACAGGTCTAGCAATTGATTCCATATAAATGTTCCACTTCATGTCAGTGGAAAAGTCACAAAATTTTCACGAAGAAAAATAATATACTTAAGGGTCTATGCTAATGAAACAGCTAGTTAATCCTGTTTTAATGGTAAATCTGATCAATTCGATAAGGTCAAATTAGCAACTGATCTAAAAAAAAAAAATGTTTTCAGAGAAAAATTCCTGGGAATTTACAACGGTGTGAATGACTGAAGATGCGACACCATATCATGACAGTTAATATGGTAGATTCTTTTATGATTCTGTCAAGAATCTCTAGATACAAAGCGGAAGACCAGACTAGATGTGGCAGAAATATTCAATGCACGGACGAATAGTAAATTTATAAAGGTGAAAGACAGACTAGCTTTAAAAATAAAATGACGCCGCAGTATTATCTCGAGTTCCTGCCGCTGTCGTGTAAATTTATACGGGAGTGATCGAAAAGAATGGCGTTGCCGTGGCATCCTTGGATTCTGCCGAAGTGATGAAAAATGAAAACGGAGAAAGAAAATTAAGATGGCGGAACTAAATCTCCATTTTTTTTTTTTTTTTTTTATGTATTGACTGAAAAAACATTTTTTAGCAAAATTTCAATTCTGCAATTTAAAAGAAAACATAAATTCTACGCTAAAGATTTTATAGGGAACCATTTTATACTTTCTTCGCTTATTTTAGTCTTACCTTTTTTATTTCTTGCACGTTAGTTTAATGTAGAATAGTATCCGAAAAAAGGACTTAGTGTAAGCATTTGAAAAAGATGTCCAGGCCACGTTTTTTGCCTCTTTATAGCAGACGTCTTCAGGTTGGAATGTGAGACAAACCCGTGAATTTGGAGGAAGATTTAATAGATATCTTTAACAGATTCTACGCCCAGAAAGTATTTTTTCCGTATTGAAACCATTAACATCTGCTGGATTTGAAACTTAACCAAATCCAAGTTGATTCATACTTTTTTCTCCATTGGTTCATAAGCGCAATGAGCTTTTAGTCCTGGGTATGACAATAAACTACATCCGGCAGCGAGGCCTGTAATCGGGAGATTGGAGGCTTCGAGAGCCGTGGAACCACCGCTTGATTACTGTTGTTCCCAGGTCTATCCTGACCCGGGATGTTAGCACCTGTTCGGATACCAGCTATAGACAAATAAAAAAAAATACTATGAAAGTATAAAAATACATTTTTATAGTAAGTCAAAATAGCAGCAATAAATTTTTACATAACAAATTACCAACGATAGATATGTATAGTTAAATGACCAACAGTACATTTTTTAGTATAATTACCAAGAATACAGTTTATAGCAAAATGAAGGACAATACATTGTTTCTGTAGTTGAAACTTCAACTAGTATATCTTTATCTGTAGTTGTAACTTCAACTAGTATATCTTTATCTGTAGTTGTAGGTTCAACTAAATATATTTTGAACGCAATTGTATGCGTTCAAAATATATTTAGTTGAAGCCATAAAATTGTGGCCCAAATATTTAGATTACGGCATTAAATAGCCCATAGAGGTTGATGTCATGCTAAACAAAATTAACCAACCAACCAATCATCTACCACGTATTCAATTGTGAAAGTAAAATAACAGATATCATACTTTTATTAATTCAAAGCTCCCAAGAAAATTAAATTTCGTCATTAAATAAACCATAGGGAATTGATATGCCGTGAAACAAACAAATAAAGAAATAATGCGTTATAGGAACTAAAAGAGAAAAAAAAGCGCAAATTTATTCCGAGTGAGCTAATTTTAAATCCAGCAGTTGTTAACGGCTTTACTACGAAATAAAAAAAAAACTCTTTTGTCGTAGCATTTAATAAATATATTTATTACCGCTTCTTCAAAATTCAAACGCTTGTACATGGGTTTGACTCTCATTCGGAGTTGAAGAGGCCTATCATAAAGAGGTGAAACTCTTTGTCTAATCATCTTTTCACAATTGGTTACATGAGCTTTACTTTCGTGTTCATCTAAATTTGAGTCCCACCTTCGAGAAAAAAGTACCCTAGAAGATTCTTCTGATTCTTGACTGACGGCCAGGTGTAATAATTTTCTTTTACTTCGTTCCAGCTCCGTTTTTAATATTTCATTACTGATTACGATGACTGCAAGCGAAGTAAAAGACAGAGAGGATCATGGGAAACTATTTATTGATGTCATATTTTATACTCTCGACAAGGCAAATGACCATTCTTTTCTTGTATTCGAACGAAATTTCAGTAGGATTTCTAAATTTTGTTTCAGAGATTCTATACATTCACATATAGACGTTTGTTTTTACTTGCTCGATTCCCTTATGTACTTCATATTTAATCGTTCCTAGCACTATATTTTCGCAGTGCTAGGAAAATCTTAGAAATGTTTTTCAAACTTTATTTAGATTTTTATCGTTTGTGCATTCAGTCAACTACATTATGTCGTTTGCATCCCCACAAAATTTTTTTTTTTTAAATCAATCGGGAGCAAAGATAATGGGCCCCATTTTAGCGGAATAATTTTTTATTTTCTTTACATATTTTTTTCGTATTTATTTGATATTTTCTTACTTCCTTCAAATATTTGCTTCACATCTTTAAGAAAAAAAAAAAAAAAGCTACCAAAAGAATAGTTGTCTGATTTTTGACTGGCCGCCTAGTAACATAATTTTCTGCTATGGCTCGACTGAAAATAAATTCGTTTTCAAAAAGATAGTCACTGACAATTTATGATAGATTAATTACGAGAAAAAAAAAACACACACACACATAAACGTATCTAGATCCAGAATACATTTTGATATTTCACTCCAGTTCCATAGATTAAAAAAAAGATTTTTTTTTTTTTGTGTGTGTGTGTGTGTATTTTGTTGGGTGAAAAGTAATATGCTGCTGCCCTACTGCTTAAACCTAGTCAACCAGTTTCTGTGCTAGGATGAGAAAATGGCTTTTTAAAATGACGCATTGGAAGATAAATCGCATTTTTTTACAAACAGAATGCTGACCGGTAGTTTTGCTGCGTAAAAATGTTGCAAACGTTGCAAAGCCGACGCAGCTAACAATTTTGGAATAAGTATGCGAAGTACTTCTACGAGTTATTTTGCCATCGAACTATTCTGCCGCATGTAACTCTCCTTTTCAATCTAAGAAATTTATTCCTTGAAAAATTGATGGCACCAAAACTGGAATTGTTCTTCTTGATAATATGCACAATTAAACATATAGCGTCATGCAAAAATGAAGAAAATAATTTGCTGACTGAACAATGAGGCTATGAATACATTCGAATCAAAGATATTGCAAAAAATAGCTAGCCGTCTTGAGTATCCTCGTCTTGGGTAA
Source organism: Acanthosepion lycidas (assembly GCA_963932145.1). Classification (NCBI taxonomy): domain Eukaryota; kingdom Metazoa; phylum Mollusca; class Cephalopoda; order Sepiida; family Sepiidae; genus Acanthosepion; species Acanthosepion lycidas. The sequence continues at coordinate 27,887,744 of OZ010580.1, read as the reverse complement.
GACGATAAACTGCGTTCAGCAGCGGGGCGTCTGATCGAGAGGTTTTGGGGAGCGTAGAATTACTTCTTAGTTGCTGGTGTTCCCGGATCCACCTTGGCTCGGGGTGGTGGCACCTATTGGGATCCCGGCAAGTGGTTGGCCCCCAAAATGGGGTCGGAGTACTGTGAAAGTGTAAAAATAGGTTTTAATACGAAAAATACCTTGTAAAAAAATTATTAACAGCGATACATTATTTCCAGTAATACATTTTTTAAGAGAAAATATTACCAGAAATAAATGTTTGAAGGGAAAAAATATTAACAGCAATACACTTTTGAAAAAAAAAATAATACTACAATAAAAATTTTGTCGGCATGAAGTAACTCATTGAGGCTGATATGCCGTAAACCAAACCAAACCAAACCAAACCAAACCAAGCCAAGCCAAGCCAAGCCAAGCCAAACCAAGCCAAGCCAAAAATCGCTAGTAACTTTTGGTTTGCTTTATTTATGTTATTTGATAAATGTCATTATAGAAAAATCTATGACAAAGTGGAAGAATCTTTTCGTGTGAAAGATTTCATCCTTCAGGACATTATCGGACTGAAGTGTTGTTTACGTTGATGTGATTAGATATGTGCATAAAATAAAGGGGACACTGAAATTTTCAATTTATTTTTTTTAAATATCTATTAGGTTGGTGCAAAAAATAATGACGTAATAATGTCGTTTTTTGACGTTAAAAAATACGTCAAAAATCGACATTATTACGTCATTATTTTTGCACCAACCTAATATATTGGTATATAGTCGAGCCGATTTCATTTAGTTTCGTTTTTCATTTTGTTTATGGTTTTTTTTCACATTTATTATTAAATATCTCACATTATGATAACAGTGTTATGAATAATCAAGAGTGGTCTCCCGTTGTTTTGTTACTCTCCTCTTTGAGAGAACTATTTCTGTTTACTGGGACTATAAAAGGACACTATACGCGAACCTTTTATTCTCAGTTGAATAAAGCTTTCTTAAAGACCATACCTGCGTACTTTTGTCATTACAAACAGTGGTTATGAAACTTTTTTTGCGCAACGGACCTTTTTCCCCATGTGTCAGAATGTGATCCCCTCCTTTCCAAGATTGTCTGACCCAAAAGGTGCATTCCAAATAATATGCATATATTATTGAAATTCATCATTCTTTCCCGTATTACTATATTTACATGGATTATTTCTATAGTGGTGCTTTATGAATTCAATAGAAATAGAAAATGTTGATGGATCTTTGAACTTGAATACATGTACAGTAATTTGTTTTAATTCACAACTAATTATTAAATAAATTAACTGAAGCATACTTCAATAAACAAAAAGTTCATGAATGATAGACTAGTGTAATTCAATAAACAAATTTCTGTAAATAGAAAAAAAAAGTAAAATATTTCACCCCCACTCGAAACCCTAAAATTCTTCCCTGCTTCCTGTTCTATATCATAGGTAACGACTAGTTAGTTTCTTTTGTTTTTTTTGTTTTTTTTTTTAAGCATATCAACCTCAGTGGCTTATGCCGACATTTTTTTTCTTTTTTTTTTTTTTAGAGATGCGACAGGACCCAAAGAGTGTGAGTTCAATACCCTTTAAGGCGGTGGAGAACTTGGAGAGGGGAATTAACAGGTGATAACTGACATCCATTAGACATGGCACGTGGAACTAGAACAGTCTACCCCAGGGAGCGAAATAAATGGTTCAGTTCGACATTCCAACCACCTTAAGAAGGCCGGAGCGTACAACGGACGAAACGTTGTGATAAATATGGCGACAAAGATGAGAACAATAGCCCGAATAATATAAATAGTGTACATAATACCTCATCTCAGAAATATACAAATACCTTATTAGTACATTTACATGGATTATATTTTATAGAGGTGTTTTATAAATTCAATAGCAATAGAACATTTTTATGGAGTTTTAAACTTGAATACATGTAGAGTAATTTTTTCATTCATAACTAATTACTAAATAAATAGACTGAAGCATAATTCATTAAACAAATGATTCAATAGAATACAAGGGTATCGTAATTAAATAAACAATATTTAGTAAATAGAAAAACAAGAAAAATAAAAAAAATTCCTACGAAACCCTAAAATTCATTTCTTTTTCCCCTCTAGTTGAAAATCCCTGATGCCAAAAAAAGGTGAATTGTTGTAAGAACCTGAACGTAAATATACTGTGGTGGTATCTAGCGATTAAAGTAGCAAAATGAATGTGTTTTTTTCTTATTAATTTTCCATGTCCACATCTAAGGGATCCACTATACAAGGTGTTTTAGAAATCTTGGGCATATTTCAAGTCCTCAGGTCTGCTGAATTATGAATCGTAGTAAGATGAAATTGGTACCATTTTAAAGATAAATTCATTAAGTTTTTCGTAATGCTAATGTTTTTTTAATATGTTTTTCAGATCCAGTAATGGTGTTCACTCAAGGCGTTTTGCGTCCTTGAATTTGCAAAAACTGAATGAAGGACACTTTTTCAACGTGCATTTCGCACAAAATTCCGTAAAGAGGCACCAGAAAGGAAGTCCATATTGAGATGGCATGGTAAATTCATGAAGAATAGGTGTTTGTACCCAGATAAGAGAACGGGACGCCCCTCAACTTCAGATGGTACGGTTCAGCGAGTTCGAACTGCCTTTGAACTGAGCCCCGGTAAATCGATCAGAAGAGCCAGTAAGGAATTTCAGCTTCCTATAACAACTGTTTGGTGTGTCTAAAAAAGACGACTACACATGACACCTTACATGCTAGAGTTAATCCAACAGTTGCAGGACATTGATAAACCAGCTCGTTGTGACTTTTGCATTGCAATGCAAGAGAAGTTGGAAAACAATGAATCTCCAACTGCAGGATATCTACCAACCGCCCCACGTGGTCACATGTGGCGCAAGGCCGAATTTAATGTGGGGTATCCGAGCCCGTAGACTCGGCCAAAAAATCCCCGTAGACCCCGTATAAAACAGGGTCGGGTAGCTGTTTCCTGAGACGAGACTTTGCACTTCGACATAGTCACGTCTGGGGATCATCTCTACCCGGAGGCAGTGTTTGACCAGCACAGCCTGAGGCGAATCTCCGACTGCAGACCAACATACAGTATTTACTATTGTATTTATGTGAATGGGGACATAACCATTATTGTCCGTAGGTATGCTACAACAGTAAGCAACTTGAAAACATCAATATCTCAGAGTTACAAAAGATTACTTTGTGCAAAACTGCACATATCATCCGCAAAATACTCTCAAAAACGAACGAAAAGCCCTAAACGATCATAGATAATTCTCATTTTACTCAAAGACCTCGGAGAGGACTTGGTAATTAGGCATTTCAAAAATTAATTTCTGACGAGATGATATCATAAATAATAATAATATTGTTGGAGATTCATTGTGGAATCCCTTGACTCACTTCTAGCAGTTGACTACTTTTTCTACGCGCCTCTGGCAAATCTTATATGTGTTGTTCTTGTCCTAAGTATTATCGTTCATTATCAACCTTCGTTTGATTATTCTATTCAGTAACCTTCCCTCGGTTAAAACACTTACACGTTTTTCGGTAACCTTCTTTTTGAAATTCCTTTTTTTTCTTTTCTTTTTTTAAGAAACATTCGAATCCTGTGAGCAAATCATAAGAATGAGTTGGCAGGCTCCTTTTTTTAAATCTTTTATGATAATGTATTTGCATGGTCAAGAGGCTCGGTTTTACGCTTGAGATAAAAAAAAAAAAGTAGACACAGTTCGGTTTGTACAAGATTCAAAAAGTTAGTCATATGTCCGATTTACACAAGAGACAAATGATAGACACTAGTTCAATAGATACGAGACTCAAAAGTGTAGACATTGACCTAGTTTACATAGTGCCAAAAATATGTAAGGCAGAAGGAGAAAAGTGGACCAGAAATAAGCTTGCTATTTTTTAATCATTTCACTCCAAGCAAGGCAACACAGCCACACAGGGGTTACTGAGTGTGAAAGAATATGCGAAAAAAAGAGTGAGAACAATAAAAGAAAATGAATTATGAAGACGGAAGATTACGATTGACATTGCGTTTAAATTTTTGATGATGAAAGTTGATGGAAAAGCAAGAAGCCGAAATAGACTTCCACAAGCAAGAAGTACGAGAGAAGAAACTATGAGCATAGAAGTTACGGCTACATCTAACCATCCTGTTGCCAATCTAGTACTGCGCTTAAATTCTGAAAGTCTGGATATCATGGGTACCATAGCGAAAAGATCATCTTGACAGTTACCATGAATTTATTGAAAAAGCACAGGGAAAGTGACTGAAGCCGAGACACCAGGTCATGGCCAATAATATTGCTGATTCATCTTTGGATTTTATCAAGAATCTCTAAATATACAGTAGGAGCAACGGACCACATGGGCTTACGGACACACCCGTTTCCCGCACGATAGCCGAAGTTAAGCAACGTCGAGCCTGATCCGTAACTAGATGGGTAACCTCTTGGGAATATCAGGTGTTGTAAGCGTGGTGGTGCGGGTTGTGTAATGAATAATGACTTGGAATTGTTAATCAGAGAGCTGAGTTCCAATTCCAGTTGGGTTCATTATATTCAGTTACGCGCGAATACCCTTGAGAAAGGTATGAAACCACCTCTTCAACAGCTATTGCTTAATTATAAGACTTGAATCACTGAACCATTATTATCGAAATGAAACCAAATTGCGCACAAAATATTTACATTTCGGCAGTAAATAATCTATAGAGGTTGATGTGTCGCTAGACAAAAATAACCAACCAACCAACCGGACCATATGTGGTAGCAATATTCAAGGCAGAGACGAATGGTGGACTTATAAATATGTAAAACAGATTCAGGAGAGAAAAATTGTCTAACACAACGCAGTGAAGCAACTTCCTTAGCAGCAGACCTAGAAACGGATTCAATACAGTCTTTCCACTTCATGTATGTCCGAGAGTCATTCTCATGGTGGTCAGCATCAGCCATAATGAGGAGAGACAGGAAGTAGTATTTCAGGTGATTTATAGAGAAAAGCTCAGTGCAGATGTAATTGAAAATTTATATAACAAATGTTTAAAATATTCTTAATTATCCTAGGTCACCGTAATGCCTGAGGACAGAATCCAGGTTTCTGGGTACCATAGGGGAATGTTCATCAGAACAATTACCATGAAAGTATTTATAGAAAACGCCCAGGCAAGCAACATTTCGGCGGTATGAATATAACTGAAACCGAGATGTCAGGTCAAAACCAATAACATTGCAGATTCTTCTTTGGATTTTATAATATATATTTTATATATATAATCTCTAGTTATAGAGCAGGATATGTGCTAGCAATATTCTAAGCATGAACAAATAGTACATTATTTACATTATTCTCTCTGTTATCCTCATCTTGCTATATTTACAACGTTTCGGCCGTTGTACGCTTCGGCCTTCTTCAGTATTTCGAACCTTACACTTTATTTCGTTCACCGGAATTATATAGGAGGAGTATCAGACCATATGTGGCAGCGATATTCTAAGTATGGACGAATGGTACATTTCTAAAAATGTAAGATAGATTCTGGTGATAAAAATTGCTTAGTACGATACAGAAAACAATTTTCTTAGCAGCTGACATAACAAATGATTTGATTTAATATTTCCACTTCATGTCAGCGGAGAATGTTAACCCGAGAAGGTGGAATGACTCACTCTCCTAGGGGTTAGCATTCGCCATGCTGATAGAAAGCCGGAAGGATTCTTACAGACGATTAATAGAAGACTATTTCATTTTGAAGGCGTTAAAATTAACAAGCCATTCCTTGCTTTAGTTAACAACAGAATGTAAGTCATTTTTAGCTCAGCTGCCAATTTGACTTCATCAAGTCTACCAGAGTTACTATTCACAGTCCATGATCTACCAGTCATGGTGCAATTATATAGGTTTAATCCTGGTTTAATTTAGGCCGTTTTAAATAGAGTACTCCTTCTAGGCTCTTTGCCAATCAAGGCAACAAGCCTAGAAAGAAAATTCTGTCTTCAAAACCGCCTTGAAATCCCTCTCTGTCCTGTTACTTAACCCATAGCTGAGGGGAGAATAGATGGATTCACTATTGTAACCTAGGAAGGGTTACTGAATGAGGAATAACCAAAACGGAAGTTGGAAATGAAATGTTAATCTGTATAACATCAACAATATACAATACTCGCCAGCGGCGTGAAGTAGGTAAGCCTCTGCTAGTGGTGGACTACTTAGACAGCACATTAACCATAGTGTCCAACCTGTTTATGAGGATTGGGGCATACCCGTCATTGTTCATAGGTACGGTATATAACACATACCTTTCCCAAGGATATTTGTACAAATGTGAATGCAACGATCTCGACTGGAATTCGAACTTTGTTTTTTTCCGAACCGCTAGCCCTTGCACTACCTGGAAAATTTCTGCGAAACAAACTCTGTCATATTATATCGATGGACACTCATGCAATTTCAAATAAACATGCTACTTTTTGTATAATTTTTTGTGATATCTGCGCCAGTAACAAATATCAAAATTGTTAAAATTACTGCACAATGGTTGATAAGTGATTACACTTGTCACACACACACAAAAAAAAAACAAAAAAAAAAACAACAAAAAAACAAAAAAAACGAAGGACGTTTCAGTGGACAATTTTCTTTCTGTGTAATCACTAGATGGACAATACTAAAAGCATATAACAAGGAAATAAAATGGTATAAAACGTCGTTTTTCTCTCCTATGACTGAGTTGTTACTTATTTATTTAAAAACACGTACAAAATGATCACCGATTTTATTTATCAGTTGTATGTCACCAAATTGTCGCTTTTTTCCTTCGCTGTGATGCAGAGTTTGAACATTGATCGCGTTGTTTCAATTAAACAGACATGCAAAATCCAATCGTCATATAAGGAATGTCTTTGAGCAAAGGCAAGCATGACCGTTCTATGCCGCCGGCCCTACATGGCGTGATATGATCACTTCCTGTGATTTAAATTGTTATCATAATGTGCGGACAAACGTGTCGGATGGGGGGTACTTTCTGTGAGGAAATGCGCATGCTCGCTGTTTATCAGAATTTTTTTTTTCCCCGCCTATTCTCGACGAATGCACTATTGGGATTTTTCGATGCGTTTTTGACCAAGTTAGATTTGCATGCTCGCTGATGTACATTTTATATGTGATTTGAGATTTCAAAAAACAAAACAAAAAACAAACTTTTCACTCCGCCTTCTTTTAGACTTCGTCAGTAAGGTGGCAATTTAGAAAAGTTAAGTTTCTTCAGAATTTATTTGTGTGTCTCTGTGTGTGTCCGAGGGTATGTTAGCATTTAAAAGCATGGCATCTTTTGGAATGTTGAAAGGAACTATAGAATGATATTGACATTTGAAATTTATCGGACACAAAACATAACAATAAAGTACAAATACTTCCATTTAAACTGACACTTAAATTTATCAAAGTGGAGACTTAAGATGAATATATATTTGGAAAGGAGTGTGGAGAAATATTTGTACGTTCGTGGTTTGTCTTTCAGCCATTACTCCTCTTTCTCCTTTCTCTCTCTCCCATACTGCATATATATTGTGTTTAATTTAGCGTTACTCCCATGAGACCCATTATATTTTTTTAATAAAAAGTAATAATTTGATTATGTGGTAGAACAACGAAACTTCGAAGTCGCACTTCGAAAGTAGGTATATCTATATTTATTAATATATCCTTATTAGTTTTGTCTAACCACTGTTTTGTTTACACCTTAAATTAAACTGAATAAATATTTATTCGCTTATCTGTGTATGCACGCTAACGCATGTATATACGGTTGGCAATATCTAGTTATTTGATTTATCCATATTAATATATATGTGTCTCTGTGTGTGTGTGGTGAGAGAGAGAGGGGGCAGAAAGAAGGGAAATGATGAAAGACAAACCAATAATATACACATGTTTCTCCACCACACTCCTTTCCAAATATATAATATGTATGTGGGTGTGTATGTTATACTATATATATATATATATATATATATATATATATATATATAATAATTAATTCATCGAGTCTAGAAGAAGACTCAACAGAAGACAGAAATATATTTGGGACTCATCAGCAGTGTGCATCTACTACCCAGATTTGAAACCCGGACAGTTACGATATCAGGCACACGTAATAGTAACTGTACTAACGGTGACAAAAAGGTAACGACTTAGATTCGATATAGCGCCGCTCGAGCGCATATTTCGTGGTGGAACTAATCCGAGTTTCCCTTACCCATAGGACTGTGCCCCCACGAGCCACGGCTACTATCAGCAAACCGCTCCATCTAGAGCATTAGAAGCCGGTTCAAGCAAAGATATACAAATGATAGAAATTATTAGGAGGATTCGAGATAATTATAATTAAGTAATTCATCGAACTTTCCCTGACGATCCGTTTAGGTGAAACCTAGGTAGGTTTGTCTGGCTCACTACGTGTATATATATATATATATATATATATATATATTGATCACAAACAAGGTAGTAAAGTCACTCGGGTGCAGTAGGTGTGAAAGAATAAGAAAAAGAAACAAAACATTAAGGAGAGAAAACAATAAACGAAGTAGAGTCAGGAAGACAGTGGATAACGATTGACATTGCATTTAAAGTTTTGAAAATCAAAGTTTACTGGGAAGTAAGAAGACGCCAGAGAGTTCTAAAAGCGAGAAGTGCAAAAGAAGAAACTGTTAGCATAGAACTCCCGGTTCCGTCTAGCCAGTTCGACTGTAAATGGATGAGGCCTTGTTGTCAATCTAATACTGCGCTGAAATTCATAAAATTTAGGTGCCATCGGAACAATTACCATGAAAGTATTTATAGAAATAGTAAAAGAAAGCAAAATTACGGCAATGGGAAAGTGACTGAAGACGAGATGCCAGGTCAGGATCCATAAAAGTGCGGATTCTTGTTTGGATTTTATTAAGAATCTCTAAATATATCGCAAGATCACTAGACCATATGACAGCTATATTCGAAGCATAGGTGAATGGGAGACTTATAAATATATGAGGAAGATTCTGCAGATAAAGATTGTTTAGCGTCATCCAATGAACCATCTTTCCAAGCAGCAGACCTGGCAACTGATTCAATATAATCTTTCCACTTCATGTCAGCAGAGTCACTCACCTGGAGGTTAGCATCAGCCATGCTGATAGAAGTCAGAAAGGTGTCTCTCAGATGATTAATAGAGATCTTTTTGGAGCGTTAAAATTAACAAACCATTTTTGCCCCAGTTTACAGAAGATTGCAAGTCATTTTTGAGATCAGCTGCCAATTTGACTTTATCAAACCAATCAGACTTACTAGTAAGACTGGAGTAAATAGTAGTGTCATCAATATAGACTTTGAGTTAATAACTGATGCCGTTTAAGCGATTCACATTGTTGTAAGCAATCCATTTTTCATTACTTGTGGTCATCCTGTTCTAGAATCGCTTCTTTTTGTTGTGCTTGAGCAGTGAACCGTATATAGAAATAATCTTAATCGTCCCATAGAATAGTTCCATGCACCAGGTTCCGCTCACAAGGATTGTGTCAACCCGTGTTATGGTATTCAGGCAATTTCCAAAAAAGCCACACGCTGAGATCGCCTCTTCCAGACCGATAACATCAAGAAGGTGACTTCTTGATAAATCGACTTTAGTGAGATTTGAACGCGAGTCTCATGGTCAGAAAGCAAATATCCTTAACACTCGGTCACGTTCCCATTATATATACATGAAATAGACCGATAATTATTTTAAGACATTTCTATGTTTATACATTCTTTTTATAGATACAAATATTTAAGTAAATGCTCTGTTTCTAATAAACAGTATTAACGACATTTACTGGCCGGAATGTCCGAGAAAGTTTCATTGAAAATATGCGTCCTCCAACAGGAATCGAACAGTATGTTTATTTATTTTCATCTATTGGCCTGAATATTCGAAAAATATATGCTCTCTCCCACAGGATTCGAAACTGCATCCGCCTGGGCAGTGGAAACCGTCATTAGATCCGATGTGTTCTAAATAGACCTAGAGAGGGCATTTACTCAAATATGAGTATCCACTAAAAATTACGTTTAAAGCTATATATATATATATATATATATATATATATATATATATATATATATATATATATATATATATATATATATATATATATATATATATATATATATATATATATATATATATATATAAAAATATTTTTTGTGGTACAAAACTTTATTACGGCGTTAAAAACAAGAATATTTTTACATTGGACCATGATGTTATTAAAATAAAATACCAGCCGACCGGTTTCGCCCCCTCTCTTCAGAGCTGTAAACGGGGAAAAAAAATATATATATATATGGGTGACGTGAATAGGTAGAACTACACAACGCTTGGATGTTAGAATCAAGCAACACGTGCCTGCTAAAATTTATAATAAAAATTTTTCGATTGGTGATACCGTTCGAAATACATACGGGTCATCTATAGCGGATCATTTCATAAATAGTCCTGGTTGTGCGGTGGACTTTAGTGTGAATTGGTTTTCTGTGTTGTCCACTTCACACTCGTTGTTTCATCTGAAGGTGTTGGAGACGCTGTTTATCAGGTCTGGGCGACCTTCTCTTTGTAAACAGAGAGATTGTTTGCTTGGGCTTGCTCTTCTGGGTCTCTAGCATCTTTTGGTGTTACAACTGTCCCTTCCGTTCATTCACGTCACCCTTATATTTTTTTTTTCCCATTTACAGCTCTGAAGAGAGGGGGCGAAACCGGTCGGCTGGTATTTTATTTTAATAACATCATGGTCCAATGTAAAAATATTCTTGTTTTTAACGCCGTAATATATATATATATATATATATATATATATATATATATATATATATATGCTGTCCCAAAATAATGTATACACGCTTTGAATCGTTATAACGTATTTGATTTATGTATTTTGACTTGTAAATAAGATTAATACAAGAAAAAGAATGCACATTTAAAGAATTTGAGAATAAAATATCCAAAAAACATTAAAAAAAATAACTTTAATAAGATAATAGCTACTTGGGGCAATGGCAGAATGTTCATATAATGATGAGTTCGCATCAAGTGCTCAAACTGGTTGCCGTTCTGTTCAATTCACTTTTCATATCTTGAAGAAACAGACCTACAAACGTCCAGTATAATTTCCTCTGGTATTTGAGCACATTCTTCAATTGCTACTCTCATTTCAGCAATTGTTTCAGATTTCCTGCTGTAAACTTTGGTCTTTGAGAAACCCCCATAAAAAGAAATCCAAGGGTGTCAAATCTGGTGATCTAGGTGGGTATTCAATTGTCTCTCTTCTTCCAATCAATCTGTTTTGCATATTTTCATCCATATAAATTCTCACATTACGGTAATGTATTATTAACTATTATTTTTTAAAGAGTGTAGACATTATTTTAAGACACCATATATATATATATATATATATATATATATATATATATATATATATATAGCGTTAAACGTTATTTTTAGTGGATACTCATATTTGAATAGATGCCCTCTGTTTTTTTTCTCTACTGAGTGTATTGAGCACTTTACGTTTAGTCTTTACTCGTTTTGTTTTTTTTCTTTGGACTTGGAGCTCCAGCATTTGAGAGAATTCGTACAGTGTTATGTTCTTGGTTCTTTCTTTTATTATTTACAATTTTTCATCAGACATCATTTTTTTATATTACAAGTTAAGCTAATCGATGTTTTTCAAAACGAGTATTACCATTCATATATATACATATACATACATATATATATATATATATATATATATATATATATATATATATATATATATATGTATATATATATATATATACTGAATGAAATTTCTTTAAATCGAGCGAAAGAATGGTGGGTTTCCATTTGTGGTGTAACTGCTTACCATGAAAATCATCATTAGGAATCCAAATTTTCACCTGTTCTCGAATTTCCGCTTTTGATGAGAATGATAGCATATGCGTAACTATTTACATCATTCGGACTGTTGTCCGCATCTTTATTGTCATATTCACGATTTTTCGGCCGTTGTACGTTCCGCCCTTCTTCCGGTGGCATACGTTGGAATTTCGAACTGAGTCCTTTATTTAGTCTACGAATGATGCAAATAGTTCCAATACTTGATTTCAGAAATATAGTCAAATGCTAAATATGTAACTATTTCTGCCACAAGGCAAGAACAAACCGTTTTATTAGATTTACCGGCAGAGAAGCAAAATTCCACAAATCAGTGTCCAGCGCAAAATGAGGCAGAATTTGGTTCTGCCACGAGAAATAAATTCTTATCAAATTTGCTGATGTGTACGCTTCCCACAGAGTTTACGTTTCGGACTGCTATTTTCCTCTTTCTGTTTCTGCCACAAGATATTAGCTGTTGGCTCTGACCTTACGTAATCGCCTGACGATGCTTTGTAATTTTATCGAGCTGTGAAATGCCAATAAACAATGTCTGCTAAGTCTATCAGAGGCGAATTCTTTCAAGGCTGCTCCTTTACGTTCAAGATGTGAACATCATGGGTTGAAATGTTCTTAAATTTTCGAAATTTTTTTTTTTAAAAAAAAGCGCTGTTTTATTTTATTTTTGTTTTGTATTTTGTTTTGTATTTTTGTTTGCTTTGTTTGTTTCTCTTTTTTTTCCTGGAGATGTTAACGACTGAATTCCCCTCTTCGTATATGTTTTTTATTCCTGAGTAAGTATTCTCATTAGTGGATCTTGAATAACATTTATTTAAATAAAAATAATTTTGGTCTGGATATACGAGGTATGATCAAAAATTATCGGTACGCGTGATATAAAAAAGAGAACTCTATTTGGGGAAAAGTAAGCAACCACAATGCCGGATATTCTTGGATTTCCGCGACGTCTTGAAATCTTGTTCCATTCAAGGGGGATTTGATTTTTGAAGAGGAAAAAGTCACAAAAGGCAAAATCTGGGGAATATGTTCGGTGTCTTTGGTCAAAACTGCAGCACAAGACGTGGTCTCTGATGGAACCTCTGTTTTGTGGTGAGGCGACCACACTCTACACACTTTCCTTCCAAGCACTTCTATAAACAATGGAAGTGCACGAGAAAGCCATAACTTTGTACGTATGTACGAAAAAGTTCAAGGTCAATCTGCACCAAGCGGTTTCACTGTGCGTAGTTTATCTCCTTTACCACAGCAATAGTATTGATACATTTTGATCAGACTTCGTATAAGTATCGATGATATTATATATAAATCTATATATTAGACGAACAGTAAGTGAATGGAAAAATGGTAAAAATGCCCTATAGATACACACACACACACAAACACACGCACATACACACACACACACACAAACACACACACATACACACACACACACATATATATATATATATAGAGAGAGAGATATAGATAGATAGATAGATAGATGGATAGATAGAGAATATTAGTGCTCAATATATATATATATATATATAGATAGATAGATAGATAGATAGATGGATAGATAGATAATATATATATATATATATATATATATATATATATATATATATATATATATATATATATATATATATGTGTATATAAATTCCGAAGAGGAGAGAAACCAGGTAGAACTCAATGTCCAGGACAGAGTAAGAATATAAAATTTTGTTTTTTATCCCCGGAGTTATATTTTCCGATTCCTTTTTTAATTTGTAGGTCTGATAAATTGGATTGTGATTACGATTCCAATGTAATAAGTTATAACCATGGAATTTTAGTGTTCGAGCCTTTTATATATATATATATATATATATATATATATATATATATATATATATATATATCTTTTCTGGACACAGAGTCTGTAGAAACTGTCCAAATGATCTATAATTTCGAGCGCTTTCGGCTATATTTTTAGCCATTATCAAGGATGATTTTATTTTTACTTTTTAACTGGATGTATGGGTTTCTTGAGTTAGATAATACCATTTTTTGAAAAAAAAGTTCTATTAGTACATCTCACTTTAATTTATAAACAGTGGAAGTCAAATATTTTACTGGTTTTTATGTGGCCGTTCTCGGGCCTCTGGCAAGTTGCATTGAATAACTATTTCTTCGGATTTTCTAAGTTGAACATATATAGAATATTTTGAAAACATTGAAATTATTTTATATTATAGTGAAGGCAATAGAAAACTCTACTTGCTTTAATTACTAGTACTTTACGTAATTTTACAGTTGAAATTGTTAGATGAAAATATTAATTCTATGCTAACACTGAAACATTTTAATGCAATGTCAGTCGTCTGTCTTCTTAATTCCGGTTTCCTGTCCTTAATAACGTTTTCTTTCCTCATATTATCAGTCAGTAACCTATTTGCGTCTTAGTAACTTTATTGTCTTGACTGTGATAAAATTATTTCAAAAAAGTAAGTTGCCTTACAGATATATATATATATATATATATATATATATATATATATATATATATATATATAAAAGTCAGGATGTGTGTGTGTAACGAATGCACGGCCCCAATTTTTGACGGATTTGCACTAAAATTTACATGCTCATGCTCCAAGTTAGCGGAAAGACCAAGATCGACTTTGCATTTCCCAACCCCAATCGATAATGGAAATAATCGATTTTTTTCATGCTTCTACGGCAGTTTTCATGTAGTTTGCTGCCATTTTGTACTGTCCAGAGTGAGAGCCTATAGCTGGCTGCCACGAATAGGCAGGAAGATTGAGAGCCAACAGCTGACTGACATGAATGTTAACTAGCATGCTAGCATGCAAAAAACAATCGGTAGCTGCATTCGCCACAAGTGGGAAAAATTTAAATCTGCGTAGCACTTTACTCCAATTGGCTCATTCGCTTGCTTAAACTCAACGTTGATTCTGATTCCGCAGAACTGGGTTAGGCGTGAAAAAGTATTTGTTGTTAACATTCTTTTTCATTCGATTTTTCCAGTTACGAGTTTTTTTTAAAGATGATCGTTTTGTGTTCATTTTGTTTAGTTCTTTTTTCGTAACAGATTTAATGTTTAGTATAGAGCTTAGAAAAAAATTGCAGTGTGAGAAGTAAGGCATGTAGCAACATCAGCACGGCAAAGGGCACTCCTTTAAGTCAAGTGATAGCGATTGCTGTATGAGTCGTACGATTTTTGAATCAAGCACGGGCAACGCCGGGCCATGCTGCTAGTGTATATATATATATATATATATATATATATATATATATATATATATATATATATATATATATATATAACACGCACAATTATCTTAAATAAGTTTACAAAGTCCAAATTACATTCCGTTCGCCTGCGCTTTTCACACGCGCAAAATTTTGTTATTCAATTAACAACCGAACAGTACAAAAAAAAAACAAAAAAAACAAAACAAAACAAAACAAACCAAAAAAAAAAACGATTATTACAAACAAAAATCGAATCCCCAGCCCTGATAGCTCTAGAATGTGATGCAGTCATAGCTCACCGTACCCACTGCTACTGTATCTCAGGGTACGGTTTAGTATAACCCTTGCCGCATTCAAAAGTGTTCACAGTTATTTCAAGAATGTTCTAGAAAATACAAAGTGCAGTTATGCACAAGCAGTCCAAGCCAAGGTGGAAAGCAAAAATCTTGGACCACGTGAATACTGGAAAAATTCCAAAGAAATTCTCAGCAAAAAGCGTCAGTGCCTAATATCATAAAGTGCCCTGCGTTGATCTCGTCCTCGTCAGATAAGGCAAAGCTCTTCGCAACTCCATGTTAGATGACGAGGGACATCCTTTCCTAGCGTCCTTTTTTTCACGGAGCACAAAATTTGTAATTTCTCTATCACAGCCCGAGAAATTTCGTGTAGTATTAGGTTGGTGCAAAAATAATGATGTGATAATGTCGTTTTTTGACGTTAAAAAATACGTCAAAAAACGACATTATTACGTCATTATTTTTGCACCAACCTAATAGTTTCTAAGAATATTAGCCACGAGTTATCACTGTTCATGGTACAATTGCTTAACTTCTGACTGAGGGAATTCTTCTGAAGTCTATGTGAGGTGTCATGTGGTCGCCCTGTTATCATGAATGCGAGGTGGGGATCGTCTCAATATTGGCCCATCGGCCTCCTTATTGCTACCAGCAAAACCTTTGAGGCTATAATCAACAAGAAGGTTGATAATCATCCCAACAAGGACAACCGACAAATATTCAGTCACCTTTCCTTCATGCGCATGTCTTATTACTTCAACATATACATCAATTTAGTACGATGAAGTTAAAAAAGACAAATATATCGCACGGAAACTTATTCCACTTTGTCATATCCCTTATCACCTAACTCCAAGACTGCAACCCCCTTGATTATTATGTGTGGGGCGCAGTTGAGCGAGAGACGAACAAAATGTCTTGTAACACCAGAGATGAACTGAAGGCAAGAATTATGGCAGCATTCATCAACTTTAAAAAGAAGACCGCTCAGAAGAGAGGCACGAGGCCCCGATGTCGTCTGGAAACCGCGGTTGAAGCCAATAGCGATTATACGGTATAAATTTACTCTTTAGTATTTCAAGATATTTTTATGCTATTTTGGTAAATATGTCCGTTAAAATGAGATGTCAATGTTATTGCCATTTTTACGTAATTTTGACGACAATTTATCCATCGCACTCTCACTCTCTCTGTCTGTCTCTCTGTCTCTCTCTCTCTCTCTCTCTCTCTCTCTATATATATATATATATATATATATATATATATATATATATATATATACAGAGTCCACCAAAAATGTATACACACTTCATGATAGGATAAGTTGTTTTTCGTAGATTTATCAAATTGCGATAACACAGTTTGCTCTAGTACGATATTTTCTCGACAGATGGCATTAAATTGGCCCTTAGACAAGACATTTGAAAATTCATGTAGAACAATCCCACAGGACACTTTTGCCAACTTTTCCCAAGCAGTAGTTCGCCATACTAATAAATGTCTGGAAGCTAAAAGCCCGCCATTTTGATCTTTTCTTGTGATTGTAGGGTCTGAAGGTAATTTTTATTAATCTTGTGATGTTTGAATAAATTTAGTATTACAAAATCTATACAAGTTTTTCCTTTCTGGAAATGTGTATATATTTTTGTCGGATTTTGTATATATTGCTTCGTAATTCTGTTATTCAAATCTGTGATATTATGGGATTTTATTTATTTGCCCATTATTATTTGCCGATAATTGGGGTTGATAATATTGTAGACTTATATATGGAAATAAGAAATTATCTTAGCAACGTTTTCATCCGGAAATATGAAGAAGAAACGTTAAGAAGTCGACATTTATGTAAAAAAAAAATAATAATAATAATTTTATTTAATAGCCATCATAAGATGTTAAAAGTGTTCCAAACTCAGAGATTCTTCCCTGCCCCCCATTAGAATGTCTGACGCTCAACTTCTTGAGAGCACCTCTCTGCGGCTTCTCGGTCTCACGTTGACTGCTGACCTGAGATGGAACAAATACATTGAGTCAATTATTTCGTCCACCGCAAGGAAAGTTGGCTCCCTGTGCCGCGTCAGGAAATTTTTCTCCCCGGAATCGATCCTCCAGATCTACAAATCAACAATTCGCCCTTGCATGGAGTATTGCTGCCATATATGCTCTGGAGCCCCTTCTGTTTGCCTTGGGTTTCTTAATAGGCTCCAGAGGCGTTCTGGCATCTCATCTACAGTCGCTCTCTCACAGACGCTCCGTCACCTCTGTCTTTTTTACAAATATTTTCATGGTAATTGCTCCGAGAAGCTGCATTCGCTGGTTCCCAAACGTCATGAATTCAAGCGCCTACGTGGCTGGCATCCCGCTCTCACCCTTTCACTGTCGAAACTACTAAATGTATCTGTCTCTTCTACTCCAATAGCTTCACGTCTCGTACCTCTCGCCTGTGGAACTCCCTTCCTTATTCCAGTTTCCCTGAGAGCTATAATCTCCAACTATTCAAATGTAATGTCAATCGACATCTCCAGTTGCCTTGATCTATCCACTATCCTTCTCATCCTTTCCTCTATCACTCCTATCTGATCTTGCTCCAAATCTTTTGTAACCCCTTGCGTCCTAGTAACTTCCCGCCTTGCTTGAGGTGAAGCGCTTAAAAAAAAATAGTTGCTCCCTTATTAGTCAAGTTATAAACGATATGCTTACTGGGATGCAGAATAAAGTGTATTGAATTACCGTTTAATCATGGTAAAACGATTTAATCTCGATATGTGTACGCATGCGTCAAGAATCAAAATGATTGAAATTGTAGATAAATAGCCATCAACAGATCCTGTCGAACTCGTGACGAAATGAAAACGCTGGTCATGTAATAAAATGGCAATATGCTCAAAAGGATTAATTAAGAATCAAAAATGTTCATTTTAGTAAAAATTTAACATTTTAAAATGATCGATGATCGATACCTGACTGACGAGGCAGATTTTATCCCGCAGTAGGTTGCCATTTCTTTCTGAGGTAGACCAGTTGCCATCCAAGCCTAAAGAACCCGGTCCGTCCCGCTATTTACCCATAGCTGGATGGAGAAAATGAGGATTAATACCTTTCCTAAGGGTATTAGCACCTAAGTGAATGTAATGGATTCGACTGGAATTCGAACTCGGCTCTCCGATTCCGAGCCGCTATACATTACCCCACCGTATGCTGTATAGACACAAAGCATCCACTAAAAAATAAATTAAAATTGATTGTTTTTAACTCGCAACCGACTTCAAAAAGGAGTTTATCTGAACTACTTGATTGGACAGGTATGCCCCTGAGGTGGTTAAATGTTAATTCTGAACAGAAAAGCGTCATCCCCAAAATAGGATGTAGGCTGGAAAATAGAGATAGAGAAGATATTTTCCTTGGTGAATGCAGGACCGTCAGTATTACTTCTCTCCTAAAGTTTATTTTTCTTATCTATCGAGAATCTGGCATGCTGACGAAAACAGATTTGGAGAAATGGCTTTACCTCTTTCTTGAGAAATTAGGAAAACATATCATTAACGAGAGAAGGGACAGACGGGAATTATATTTTCTTTGATGGAAACGAAAACAAGGGTTGAAGTTATAAAGATCGATCATGTCGTGAGAAGCAGGTGATCTGGTTTGGGTTTTCGCTGGACAAATGGGCCCAAGAATGAAGAGATAATTTTATCTCTGCCTTGAATGGGCAGGCGAATTTAAAGTAATGATTAGAACAAACTGTGCCTTTTCGCCCACACGATTTTTCAGAAAGACAGTTATGCCAACCCTGAAAGTTGGGCAGAGGTAGAATGCAGAGAAGGAAGGAGGAAAGAGGGAGAATTTAGCACCACCTGTAAGGAGTGATGGTACGAGATGTAAACTAAAGCAAGTTGGAGTTTGGGGGAGGAGCACACCCTGTGATTACTTCCAAGAAGATGGATAATTCTCCAAATTCGGAAATTTGTTTAAGAAAACAGAAATAGGGAACAAAGAACCTTTATTGCGATTGATGTAAAAAAGATGGCTTTGGGAACTCGAAGACTATAGCTGAGAACCTTCATCGAGTGCCTCTGGAATCCACGTCAGCTTCCAACGCATTTCTTGAACTTTGAACCCAAATTAAAAGGCAGGGCGCAGTGTCACTATAGAGATTGATACCGGAAGGGTTAATTTTTGTTGTACAAGGAGCTATATAAACCAATTGAAGATTAAGCCCATGAATCTTTAGTTTTAGTTTATCGCCGTGAACATATTTTTCTTCCTTAATATATAACCCGCCACGGCTTGAACCAGCGCTGCGATTATTACGACATTCGATCTTAAACTGCTCTGAGATCATGAACATAATGTCGGCAGAGTTGGTGCGGATCAAAGCGGCATGCGACCAACAACCAAGATGGACAAACGTCAGCATTGAGAAGCGCAGAGCTGACCCTGTGATTAAAATGTCGCCCTAAGACCATGAGTACCAGAACACTAAACGGGGTTACACCACCGGATGTAGGCGGCGGCAGCGGCGGCGGCAAAAGGGGTTATACAAAAATAACTTTTTTTCACTTTGAATGAAACTAAGTTTTAAATAAAGTTACTTTAATATATTTTGAACAAGATACATACTTTTTGAGTACATATATTTCGAATAAAATCTGTATACTTTGAATATATATATATATATATATATATATATATATATATATATATATATATAGTGTGTGGCAGAAAAATCCCGACACTTGACAAAAGAAGAAGCCTGCAGAAGTGATGGCTTGGTTTGGGTTCAAGAGGACCATGGTCATGGACATTTGGAAGAAGTGGATGGCGTGTGAGGACGAGTTTACTGCCAAACGAAAGGCCCACAGCGTTCGTTCTTCGGCCGTTATGGAAGACGAGTTCGTCGCCTCCATCAAAGAGACAGTCTACAATGATGAAAGCCAGAGCTACGTCAAGATCGCAACAGACAGAATGACAGGTAGATCTGCAAAGACATCAAGGAGGTTCCTGTCGTGAAGCATACAAAGTATCCCTCCTCCGTCATAGTCCTTGGCATCATCTCCAGCGAGGGAGACGTCATGCCTCCATTCTTCTTTCGAAAGGGCCTGAGAGCCAGCGCTGAAATCTGCCAAGAAGTGCTGAGGAGCGTTGTGAAGCCCTGGATGGACGAGGTCGCCACCGGACGCCCCTCCGTCTTCCAGCAGGACTCCGCTCCTGCAGACAAGGCCAAGACGACCCAGGCGTGGCTGCTAAACAATGTTCCTCACCACTGGTCGCCGGGCTTGTGGTCGCCCTCTTCACCCAACTGCAACCCCCTTGACTATTTCTTCTGGGGCGTGATCGAATCCAAGACCAACAAGCACGCCCACAACACTGTCGACTCTCTGAAGGCTGCCATCGTGGAGGCGTTCGCAACTATGTACAAGGACATATTGCGCGCCCGCCTTGAGATGGTCGTCGCCGCCGGCGGTGGTTACATTGAAAAATAATGTAGTATGCAACTCTAACTGTTGCTAAATAAACTGTCGGGTCTCTGCATTTACAACTTTTGTTTTATTGCCTATTTTGTTTTCTTTTTGTCAAGTGTCGGATTTTGCTGAAACTTCCTGTATATGACAAACTGAAAAACGTTTTGTGAGGCGTTTCATCCGTTAGGAATACGTCATAAATCTTTACTTCCAAAACTGTTCTTGATATATAAAATTTCTATATCTTTATCCGATATATATATATATATATATATATATATATATATATATATATATATATATATATATATATTTATATTTTTATATATATATATATATCGTTATCCCACATTTTTAGTGGTTACAAGTATTTGAGTTGCTATCCCTACTTTTTTTAAAAATTATTTTAGCACATTTCGGCTATAGAAGTTGTTTTCTGATGTAAAAAGTGGATGAATGTTCGACTCCAGTTGGGGGCACATTTTGTTTTTAGTAAGACTTCTCAATCTAGGCCGGTGGCTGTTAATTTCACTATTCAAGAAATAAAAACAATATAAAAAAAAGGGTAACAACTAAAATACTTGTAACAATTAAAACTAACATTTATAGTAATAAGAAATAATATCCGATAAAAAATCCATTTAAAATATTATTTTATATATATATATATATATATATATGTGTGTGTGTGTGTGTGTGTGACAAAGTGGCAAATGTTTACTTGTGACGCGTTTTGCCCTTCAGTAGTTCATCAGTCTAAATTTATTACGGCAGGATTACACATGCGCACTGACATAACAAATTTAGTCTGATCAATCCTGAAGGAGGAAAGGCGTGGCAAGTATACTTTTTAACACTTTGTCACACAATTTCCCCATTACTGTTCTTGAAATCTAAAGATCTACATCATTATATCTATCTATCTATCTCTCTCTCTCACACACACACATATATATATATATATGAGATAACGATATACGAATTTTTATATATCAACAACAGTTTTGGAGGAAAGATGTATGACAAAGTGGAAAAAGTTTACTTTTTACGTCGTGCCTTACGACTAAGTTTGTTATATATATATATATATACACACACACACACACACACACATATATATAAATTGATTATTTGGGGGATTTAGACTAATCATATAGTAATTCGTCGAGCCTCAACGCAATGTACTGGACGGCCGTTTCTTACTATCTGAAACTGCATCAGCAGTGCGCATCCACTACCGAGAATCGAACCCGGACCGTTTCGATACACTGCAAACGTCATACCAACTATACCACGGGCCTCGGTGACGAAGAGGACACAAACCAGACTCGAAATAGCGTCGCTATTCACTCGGTTCCGAAGCGATACTCATGCAAGTATTCAGATAACCTCAGAACAGTGTCACAAAAGACATGACTGCTTTTTCACCCTTAGCCGCTCCATCGCGCGCACACACGCACACGCACACACACACACACACGCACACACACATACACACACACACATATATATATATATATATCATAAATATACTTACAAACTTTTGTAATCCTGTTTTGCGAGGAAAAAGATTCCGGCTTTGGGCAAAATATGAGAAAAAAAATAATAAATGTGTAAATATTATTTATTTACCAACATAAATAAACTCAGCTTTTTTTTTCTTTCTCTTTTGCTAACGTCTTCTCGCCCTTTCAATTTCATATTCAATTAATTATCTCAGTAAGTTAGAATTTCACTAAATAGAATCAATGAAATTGAGCGCAAATCAATGTCCTTTGGGAAAGACTAAACTTGCGCTATCTTCAAATTTCATAAATTTTCCAAAGTTTAACTTTTCGGATGCATTCTAAAGAGAATATTTCTAATTATATGAAAAAAAAAATAATTCGATTTTTTTATTATTATCCCTGAAATATTTACGCTTCTATGTCCACATGAAAGTCTCCTGTACTAGAAGAGTTTTAGATATTAAGCTTTCCCCCTAAACACCCAAAGTAGATTTTCTAAAATGATTGGTATCCACATATTCGAGCAGAATATTTCTCAACAAGTTCATATTATCTTAAAAGTCACTTTTTCTCCACAGCAACTTTTCTTAGAGAATGAAAACAGTTTCTTTCAGCGTCACTTCACTAGGGAATAAATATCACCATCTTTGGAAGGACTTCGAATTTCTAAGTTCTTTCTTCGAGTGAAAGTGAATTTTAAGTCGACCAAACTAAACAATTGTTCCTATTTGAGTCATGCTGAAGGTCCCAGTTGTACTTTCGTGCACGCATACGAAAGAGATGACAGAATGAAAAAAAGGTGTCTGTATGTGTGTGTGTGTACAATAAGATGTGGTGCCTACTTGAATTCTTGCGTAAAACTAAGACAAAGAGTTTGATGGGGAAAAGAATGGGAAAAAAATGGGAATTTATTATTTTTTTTAAAAAGCAAACACACAAAGTAGTAAGATTTCTCGTTCTCACTGGTTAAAAATGCAACAACAACATGAAAAATGAAAAAAAAAGCTGTAAATTGAACATGAACACATCTGAAGAAAGGGTAAGCTATCAGAAAGTATGAGAGAAGGAAAATCGAAGTAAATGGAAGAAAAAATATCAGCAATATAAATAAAGAAAACCCCAAAAACCCAAAAAGGACACGAAGCGAAAAAGAAAGAAAGAAAGAAATAGGTTAGAAAGAAAGAAAGAAAGAAAGAAAGAAAGAAAGAAAGAAAGAAAGAAAGAAAGAAAGAAAGTGGTTAGGAACAAAGTAATAAGAAAGAAAGAAAGAAAGAAAGAAAGAAATAGGTTAGGAACAAACTAATAAGAAAGAAAGAAAGAAAGAAAGAAAGAAAGAAAGAAAGAAAGACATCATCATGAAAAATGAAAATGCAAAGATGGAAGGAAAATAAAAAAATTAAAAAAATACAGAAACAACAAAAAAAAAGAGAAAGAAAGAAAGAAAGAAAGAAAGAAAGAAAGAAAGAAAGAAAGAAAGACATCATCATGAAAAATGAAAATGCAAAGATGGAAGGAAAATAAAAAAATTAAAAAATACAGAAACAACAAAAAAAAAAAGAGAAAGAAAGAAAGAAAGAAAGCCATCAGGAAGAAAAAGAAAAACATAAATAGGTAAAGGAAAAGGGGAAAACGAAAGAAAAAAAGAAAGAAAGCCAACAGGGGAAATAAAAATAAGTATAAAGAAAACGAATTAAACAATAAAGAAAGTCATAAGAAAGAAAACGAAAGAAAGAAATACATAAATGAAAAGGGAGAAACGAAGCTACGAAGAAAGAAAAAAAAAGAAAGAAAACTAGCAAGAGAAATAAAGGAAAAAGAGGGAAAATAAAATAAACAAGAAAGAAAGAAACATGCCAATAAGACAGAAATAAACAGAAAAGTGAGAAAAATGGAGCAAATAACGAAAGAAAACCAGCAAGAGAAATAAAGAAATAATAAGAAAACGAATCAAACAAACAAAAAAAAAAAAACTACAAAGAAAAAATGAAAGAGAAATAAATGAATAAAAGAAAAATAATTCAAAGAAAGAAAATAGGAAGGAATAAAAACAGAGAAAGAAATTAGAAGGGAATAGCCTAACTATTCGTCATGCTCATACCACGAACGAAACCTCGCTTGGATTGAGGCTATATCAAATTGATAGAAGGATTAGAATGGGAAAATGAAAACTGTGCTGCACCAATTTACCAAAGTGAGGCTCGGCTGTCTACCTTGAAAATCAACATACTGAATCCAGTTTTATTATTATTATTATTATTATTATTATTATTATTATTATTATTATTATTATTATTATCTAGAGTTGAATCCTAACACCGTTGGGAGAGAACGGATCTCTCTCAACCACCAGTTCAGCTCCTTTGAGCAACGATAACAAGAAATGTACAAGAAAATAAATAAATAAATAAATGTAATCTGAGTTAAAATTATTTAATTTCCATATAAAAGAAAGGCAAATATTAATTTCCTTGTGCATTGAATGCTGATCGAAAACGTTACTATTATTCAAAGAATAATTATTCGAGAATACAAATGGAGTGCTTCATCGAAGTAATTCAAACAACAGAAAGAGACTAACACCATCCATTGCCTGAGTTTAAACGCTTCACCTGAGTTTAAACGCGCTTATGCGCTCTTGTAACTGATGAATTATTTTCCTCTCTCTATCCACTTTGTCACTTGCCCTGTAGCTATTCTAGCGCTATTGCCAGGGCAGATTTCAGATGAGCTACATTCTTTAGTTCTACCAGTTCAGACATTCACAGCTAAGACCCGTCATGTCACATCTACAGGATGGAATCATCCTCATCCCCTTCGTAATCCACTGGTAAGGAATAAGTTCCACTCAAACAGTTTCTTCCCCAGAACAGAACAGTTACATTATAGAAAAGAATGCTTCCCCAACTACTACAATCTTAACCTCTTCAAGTCACCTATTATCTACTTTTAACGACCTCATTCAGTATCCCTCTATATTGAGTGTCTCTTGGGGTTTGTATGGGTGAACAACAGTAAGAAAAAAATGTTCCTTTTCTTGTACCGTTCCAGAAAGTTTTTGGCTCTTCTTACAATGTTCTATTTTTACAAGAGTCACATCTGGGCAGGAGCTACCGATCTTTATGTTCTAGTCTTGACAGAGTTCAAAAGTGCTTACGTGGCCTTGTGGGCGATGAATTATTTTCTACCTTACAAAACCTTCCCCACATACGCAACGGCGTAAATCTATCGATGCTCTTTTCTATTGAAAATGTTCTGACGTGTTAACTGCCTCTATTCCACACTTTCAGACCTCTACAGTGAAGACCCTTCATACCATTTACACAGAGGCTAACCATATCCATTTTCTTCATATTCCATTGGTCAGGAGGAAGTTCCATTCGGACTGCTTATTTTCAAGAATCGCTACATTTACAATATTTATGTTATTCGGACTATTGTCCGCATATCATTGACATATTCACGACGTTTCAGCTGTTGTACGGTCCGTCCTTCTTCAGGTGACATGCGTTGGAATTTCGATTCGAACTCTTTATTTCGTCCACTGCGGTGGATTGTTCTAGTTTTACGTGCCATAACTTTTCTGGATATTTCAGTTTCCGTTATTTTCCTTCGGCAACTCAACTCTCCAAACTTTTGTGGCCGGCTATTGAACTCACAACACATTTGGCTCAAGTCACTGGATTACTTCAACCAATACTTTTATCCACTGGGCCATGTGTCCTTGAGGACTAAAAGAAAATGACTGGAACTGAGATATCCAGAAAAGGCATGGCACGTGGAACTAGAAATTCCAATGTACATCACCTGAAGAAGGTACAACGGCTGAAACGTCATGAATATGTCAATAAAGATGAGAAAAATAGCCAGAAAAATGTAAATAGTTACAATACAATTCATCTTAGAATTATAGACAGAAACGGCTACATTGGGTTTAAAAAGAACCCTCGTGATCATTCTTTGCCGACCACTGCAATTCAACCGTTATCGACGTTCACTAACCTTATTTATTAAACCCTCTACTTTGGGATTTCTATTGAAGGGGAAACAGTAAAAAGAAAAAGGTCGTTTATTTATAGTCCTCTTGCTTTGCTCTAATTTTACAAGAGTTAGATCGAACTAAAAATACAGTATTTGCTGTCATATATGAACTGAAAATGTACCATCCTCGCTTTCCAACCACGACAGATTTCACTAAGGTCTGTGAGGCCTTTCAATTGATGAATTAGTTTCCACCTAAAAACCAATTATCATTGACGCAACGTCAATCCATCCCTCGCTTTTTCCATTCAAAGTGTTTTGACGAGTTCCACTGTTTCAGACCTTTACAGCTAAGACCCACCATCTCCAGTTGCCTTACCTTGATCTATCCACTACCCTTCTCCTCATCCTTTCTTCTATCACTCCTATCTGATCTTGCTCCAAACTTTCTGTAACCCCTTGCGTCCTAGTGGCTTGGGGTGAAACGCTTAAAAAAAAAACCATTGACACAGAGGCGAACCATCCACATTCCTTTCATATTCTATTAGAAAGTAGGAAGTTCCATTCGAACAACTTCTTACCAAGAACCGTTACTTTGATACTCGTGATAATGCTACTACAATGTTAATGACTTTAAAAGGTTAACTACCCTAGATATCTTCTAAATCTGCACATGGTACCCCCCTCTTATGTCTATAAAACAACCGCATTAAGTAAACTTCTACCTTGAGTGGCTCTTGGACTTTGTGTTGTGTGAACAGTTCCTTATTTTTCGCGTAATTCCTATTTAAGTTTTAAAGATTTTAAATCAGTCTAAGGACAATTTCCCAAATGATTCGGCCAGCAAATTACTTTTTTATTATACAAATATCCCAAAATTAGTTTTTTTTTTAGCTTCGGTTTGTTTTAAATAATTAAATGTATATACCCGATGCGATGAGAACGAAAGTAATATATAAATTCCAACGTTCACAGCATTAAACCAAAAGAGAGCTCGATGCCGATAGTAGAACGATAATTATTCCTTTATTATAATTTTATCATATAGATAAAACCATTTTACTCACTACAAAGATGCAACTTGGTTTCAGTTCATTTCAACTGCACTTCGACGGGTGAGAATCGAAAATGGTTATGAACAATCCTTGTAGGCAAGTCGTGTGTGAAACGTCCTTTCCTTTTTTTCCATTTGTTTGAGAAGAAAAATATACATAAAAAAGGTGACGGTTTTTAAGGATCAGAGAAGACATAAAATTATGCTAATATTTAAGAATATTCTGGGATTTTCAAAATATAGGTATTGCGCCTCTTTTTGTTTATTATTTTATTATTGCTTTAAGCAGTTATTATTATTATTTTAAATTAAGGCTTATATATATATATATATATATATATATATATATATATATATATATATATATATGTGTGTGTGTGTGTGTGTGTGTGTGTGTGTGTGTGTGTATATATATATAGTTTATGCAAAACTAGGTAATCCGTATGGGTAGACCCAAGGAGGATGATATCCAGAGAGCTCAATGTAACTTCAGAGCAAATATGTTTGAATAAAAACAAACCATTTTAAGGTTCCATGTAATAAATTATTTCACCACAGCCCTATTAAAGGGCTCTGGATCATCAAACTTTACTTCCAAAGGTTGAAAAAAAAAAAGTAAGTAAACTCTGATGATCCAGAGTCCTTTAATAGGGCTGGGGTGAAATAATTTATTACATGGAACCTTAAAATGGTCTGTTTTTATTCAAACAATATATATATATATATATATATATATATATATATATATATATATATATATATATATATATGATATGATAAATCAAAACACCTTAAAGATCCATAACGGTTATAATTTATTCCATGAATGTTGTTATATTCATCTCTTCAGACTGAATGTTTTTAAGAAATAGACCCAATCCATTGAGACAGATATACAGGGATGAAAAGGATAAAGGGAAAAAAGAGAAAGAAAAAAGGGAGAAAAAGAAAAAAAAATGAAAACAATAATATTAATAATAATAAAAAGGAAGAAAAAAACATATAAAAGATATGAAAATATTTTTTTTTTTAAATTAAGGGAAGAAAGAAGCGTGAGTAGAAAGTAACAAATTGGTATTATATATATATATATATATATATATATATATATATATATATATATATATATATATATATATATATATATACAAAAATAGGCATTATATATATAAAATATATACAAAAATAGCCATTTTGTTTAAAACTTCTGGTGTCTCAAGTGATGATGTTGAAAGTGTTGCAGTGATTTTATAACATATTTATGTTATAATTTTCGAATAAATATTTATATTTGCTCTATTTTGTATTGAGCACTCTTTTAAGAATAGTATTTTTTGCTTATTGGAATTTATTCCCTATATACCAATCCTATACTTGGGTATATATATATATATATATATATATATATATATATATATACATAAATATATATATATATATATATATATATATATATATATATATATATATATATATATATATATATATATATATGTATGTATGTGTGTGTGTGTGTGTACCTTCAAGAATTTTCTAAAAACGAGAAGAGCATAATGAAAAAGACCCCACACATGACAAAAATAATTTTTATCATCAAGATGTTAAGTTACTATTAAGAGGAAAGACCACTGAAGTTTTTTTTTTATTATTTTATTAAATATTTTTAATCCTTTCGAGCACGTTCGAAATTTTTGTTAAAATCTTTTTTTTTTTTTTTTTCATCTGGTGGGCAATTTAGCGTCGTTTTTGCGGTAAAAAGCATATTGTTTGGAAGATTCTTGCTGATATTAAATAACTGTCGGATTTTAATGAAATTTCCAGAACGTGTTCACAAATAAATGAAATTTTTTATAAATATTTTTTAGAAAATCTTGGTAAAAAATATGTTGTTTTGTTTTACATCTATCTACCCCCACCCACCCGCACCGACTGACTTAACTTTATGAAATTTCGAGAAATTAATATTCCAGGCTTAGTTAAAAGCAGGTCTCCTTGGATTATTTAAATCATCAATTTGTTTTTGTCAAACAGAAACACCAATTACCGAAAATCTGATCTGAATCGTAAAATAAAAAAACACTAAAACTACGACATTATTTAAAAGCTTTTATTTGATTTTTTATAAATAAGACATATAAAGGACACTATTGTCTCAAGAAAAAAGCTTTTTTCTTATTAATAATGAATTTTTACAAAAAAAAAAATATTTTTTTATTTTAATTAGAAAAAAAATCATTTTCCTTAACTTTTAAGATTACAGAGTAATTAAAAATTAAATAACTTATAAAATCTCCGTCAAACAACACTGTGTCTGTCATTACGTTGTCAAGCAGACCAACAACTGCGACTGTCGTGATAAAAATGCATTTCCGCGATCTATCAAATAATCAAATAATATTTAAATCAAACCAGATTAATTAAACTTTAAATCACCCACTATTATCTCAGATAAACTTACAGAAAAGTATATTTTATTTCTGGGAAAAATTTTTAATAGAGAGAATTGCATTGCGATGAATGACAATTAAAATAGGGCGCTAATTTTTAGCATAAAAAAGAAAATAATTTTTTCTAATCAATTTAAATTAGTTTTTGAAATGCAGTAAATAATTTTGCTTATTAGAAATATTAAATTTAATCGATTAACTTGAAATTAAAACTAAAATTAAAGCTTCTAACAAGAAAAAATTCTCATTTATAAAAATTCATTTAAACCTTAGGTATCGCGCTTTTTGTGGAGGTCCCTATACACACACACGCAAACACCCCCACCATATATATATATATATTGGGGAGAAGAATATTTCCTTGGTATAAGTTGCAAAGCATTTTAGTAATGTTTTGTCTGTGTTTAAGTTCGTCATCCGTGATATGGTACTGTGCTACATCTGTTAATTTAGGTCTTGGTAGGTTTATGTGTATATATATATATATATATATATATATATGTATGTAATGTCATCCACAGACAGACTGTATCACAGCTCATCAGTGCGGCTAGGATCGAAACCCGACTGAATTGATATCAGGCGGATATTCTACCACTAAGCTGTCGGGATGAAGGTGGATTTTTAGCGTATTTATTTTTGGAAACACGCCCAGTGACCGACAGTGACTCAATTCAAGCTTGCGAAGAGTCTCGCTATATATATATATATATATATATATATATATATATATATATATATATATATATATATATATATATATATATATATATATATATATATATATATATATATATATATATATATATATATATATATATATATATATATATATATATATATATATGTGTGTGTAAATTACGACAAAATGAAAATAACAGCGACATCTCATTTTAACAAAAATTACACAAAAATATCTTGAAATACTAAAGAGTAAATTTATTTAAGAAAATCGCCTTCAACCACGGCCTCCGGACTACTTTGGAATCTCCTGCATCTCTCTTGGACGATCTCCTTGTTTAAATGCTGCCATAATCCTTAACTCAGTTCATCTTTGGTGTTACGAGTTTTGTTGGTCTCTGGTTCATCTGCCAGAGATGAAGGGGTTTCAATCTGAGGTGGCCTAACAAGTAGTTTCATGTTTTCTTTAGATATTAAACATTTTGTAGGATGGATAATTATGCTCTTAAGCAATTTGAACAATTTTGCTGTTAAACTCGGTATACATGGATATAGAATACTGGACAAATTATCCAGTATTGATAGTCTTCTACAGAGAGCAATGAAAGGCAATGGAGCTAGAAACACCCCCTCTAGTCATCTTGAGTACCTGTTCCTGCTCATTTGCCCGCCTTCCCTCACTCCGTTCCTACTTAGAGCCATACTCCTCCGTGGAAAATAGCACCACAGCCCCACCATGCTAGATGTTGGTGATGTGGATCCCTATAGCAAGTAGGGATGGAGTTACCAAACCTGTTTTGAATTGAGAGATGTTCTTCTAGCCATTTATTTTTAATCATTTCACCCCGAGCAAGAGCAAGGTATTACTGACTGTGAGAAAATATGGAGAAAAAAAAAACACTATTCAGGAGAGAGAACAATAAAAGAACAAGAATTAATAAGACAAAAGATAACGATTGACATTGCATTTCAGTTTTTGAAGATCAAAGTTTACTGGGAACCAAGAAGCCGAAAGAGAGTTCTGCAAGCGAGAAGTCTATCAAAAAACACTGTTAGCATAGAACTTACGGCTACCGCTAGATATTTTAACGGTAAATTGGTGACACCTTTTTGCCAATCTGAAACTGCGCTTAAATAAAGTCTATATGTCATAGGGGAAAGTAATATTTATTTTGTGTAATAATACAAAAATGTGGTACAAGGGCAAAAGGGGGATCGGGGAAAGACTGGTCATCAATCTGTCTTATCTAAAACTTATCTTGCCACAAACACTGACCCAAACAAACTATAATATTCCTTACACCAAAACAACACATTCTTACTTACCATTCTTACTACAGTCACCATCATACCTTGAAGTCTCTATTTAATCCTAATTAGTCCTTATATGTACAATTTGTATGTGTGTTGGGTGGGGATAAAAATAACAACTTTTCAAAATGAAACCTCAATGAATATATAAGGGGGGTATTATTTACCCTGGTCTCCCTACTGAGACGGGAACCCGGGAGCATACACCAGAGACAAGGACGACAATTGCCCATCCCCTGCAACCGTCGGTTGTACTAGCATTAGTATGACTACCGATGCCATGACTACCAATTACCATGAAAGTATTTATAGAAAAGCCGCAGGGAAGCTACGTTACGGTAGGGAGGAAAATTATTGAAGCCGAGTTGTCAGGTCAGGACTAATAACATTGCAGATTCTTCTTTGGATTTTATCAACTAACTGTCAACCACAGCTATAAAACCCAGTTAGAGATCCACCGCTGGGGAAATAGGGAGAGATGGATTCATATGTTTCATAAGCGGGAAAGGATGGCTTCGTGTCTTTGAAAAAAGGGTATTTGTGCGAAAATGAGTGCAAGCAATTCAGCCGGAATTTGAACACGGCACACCGATTCCAATTTCAACGCCGATAATAGCTACGCCCCGCGCACATCAGCGTCCGCCTTTAATTATCTTTATTTTAGGACCTCCTCCCTGTGGAGGCTTCGATATTCACAATTTCACCAGGTCTGCACTGAGAAGCTATAAATAAATAACGCTATATTACACTGTCTAAACGAGAGATTCATAGCTGTACGACTCGCCTGTATTGTGACAGTAAGATGTCGGAACATCTTTGAACATAAGCAAATCCCAAAGGCAAAACGTAATTTTGTAACTGGAAGCACGGAGTAAGCGTCGTGTCGCCAGAACAAAAATCAATAACTAGCGGGATATTCTTTTTTGTCTCTGCTTTGTCACGAGCGCGGGCCTTTTATACAGGATTTATGAACAGTAGCATTTCGTAGCGTTATATATTTTCCAGATGCATTTACCCAACTTGCGCCGTTCGAAGAAAGACAACTTCAGACGATCGCATAGAATCGGTGTAAAAAGTGCAGGCTTCACGCGGAAGGATATAACAGTGTACGCGTACGAATTAGCATCATCTCTACGCGTGTCTGCTAAAATGAATGCACTGGTGTCAGGTATGGATTCGTGACTTTCTGCTTGTTCTGGTAAATATTGGAGTTAGTGAATACGTCCGCCTACATTTTAAAAAAGAATATGAGTACGTGTGTATTATACTTACAACTACAACTTATTCGTATGTGTACTTCTAAGTTTGTTTTGCCATTACTTGTTTTCTTTTTCCTTTTGAAAAGAAATAGGCTGATTGTCTTTCTTTCTATATTTGTTCTCGTCTACGACCAAACTAGAAAGGATATTTGATCTTTTCGTTGAGTGTAGTTCAATCGACCGAAGGGCCTGGCAAAGAGACCTTGTTCTAGATGCAATTTAAGATCTCTTCTTATAAAGGTCATTTACTGATTCTGACTTCATATGAACACACACACACACACACACATACATATATATATATATATATATATATATGTGCGTGTGTGTGTGTAAGGTGAGATGGCTAAATACACAAAAATCGTAATCACCATTAGACTAACCCAACCCTTTCCGAATTCTCTGTATTGTCCTCAGATTGACTCCCAAACACCCTGAAATGTTCATATTGCAGCTTCCGGTGCGAATGCCAAGTAGTACAGCATGCCGTTGAAAAATTTATGGCGGAGTGAATTGTGTCATGGTGGTCTTTTTCTCACAGACGGTGACAACTGACCCTACTATGCTGTGCAGTCGACAGGGGCACCTCGGCGTGGTGTAATGGTTAACAAACTTGTCTCGCTAAAACAGTTACGACTGAATATTGAGTTCGATCCTCATTCGGTGCCCCATACTTTCGGCCTAGTGCCACATCTGAGCTACGCTTAGAAAATCAATACTGTTCAGGCGACAAAAAAAAACAAAAAAAAAAACGCGTATGCGCAAAATTAAAACTATGTATCTAAAATAAATACAAATATGAAAACCAGAATTGTATGATACACGATCCAAAAGTTAAAATGTGAAAAATACTAGTACCCTACTAAAACATTTCAATCAAAATAATAACTCAATCACAGACAAAAAATAGCAAATGTCCTGGCGGACAGATTTGGGCAGAATTCCTCTTTCGAAAATGCAAAACCAAAACTACCAACATACCAAACAAAGGGAAGAAAAGAACAAAGTAAAATAAAAGCCGCTATCAACCATTTTCTTTGAGTGAATTAAAAGATTCACTGGCCAAAATAAACAACGCTGTGGGTGGAACTGGTCCTATTATGAGCTTCTGAAGCAGTTTCCCCGAAATACCTCTCAAAAATCTTTTAGAAATGACTCAGTGGTAATGTTCTCACTCTATGGAATTAAGCCCCTGTGATCCCCATACATAAACACACAAACACATAAACTGACTCTCAAAATTCCAATAATGATACATTAAATTATAGAACGATAGCCTTCATCAGTTATGCTTGCAAAAGAATAGAGACAATGATAAACAACAGGCTTAATAACAGAATTTAAATCCGTTTTCAGGAATAGAAGTATACTTGATCATCTGGTATGATTAGAAACTTTTATGAGAGAAGCATTTATTAAAAAGGAAATGAGGCAGTCGTCTTCTTGGAGAAACATATGACAGAAATTGTAAACATGGAATCATGAAAGATCTGAAGAACATTGGTATAAAAGACAGAATGCTAATTTGTATCCAAAACTTCTTAGAAAAATGAAACTTCACAGTGCAAATGAGGAATTTGCTGTAGAGTTGGACTCAGCGTACTTCCTGCTCTTCCCTACTACTGACAATGGAATGTTCATACTTATAAATATGGCAACTAATCATATTTGAGTCATATTTGATTTACGGACGATATTCTGTTCTCTTCTTTGTTTTCCCTACCTAGTCTTCTTTTCCTTCAATACTCTCCCTAACTACGGCCTTCCTAATTCTTGTCTATTTTGAACAAAGAAAACATTAATTAGGATTTCAAAGATACAAGAGGAGGAATAATAAAGTAGTATTTCATCGGTCACTCTATTTAATATAAAAAAATAAAAAGCCTTGAGCCTGGAGTTGATTACTCCTAGTACATGGATGATTTTTGGGTATGTTAAAGATTGAAGCAGATGAATGTAGACTCTAACTATGCATGAATATAATAGTCAAATGGACTGAAAAGATCAGTTTCATAATGTCCAAAATTAAATGCAAATGCTTGCATATCCTACTAATAAAATGGAATGCTACTTTCAACCGTTTTCGTTAAAGAAATGAAAAGAGCCTCTGGTCCGAACTTACAAATCAGTTATGAGTCACGACGAGAACCATTATGAGTTTTTGAAGTGGTTTCCTGAAATATCTTTCAAATATATTATAGATATCTATAACGAAATATGGCTCAATTTTTATGTTCCCAGTTGATACAAGCTGGCACCAATTATTCTCATATCTAAACACACAAACACCCAACCTGACCTTCAAAAGTTCAACATTGACCAATTAAATTATAGACTAAGAGACTTCACCGTTTGTGATTGTGAAACGGTAGAGAGAATGATAAACAGCAGGCTAATGTGGTATGTATCAGGTCATCCTATAAATTCTGTCCGAATTTTAACTTTTTGTTAAAATGAACGAAATTTAAAGAGTATTTTATAATGTCTAATGAAGCCGAACATTATTTTTATGTTTAGATGCATTTAAACTGATCAAATTTTATTTCAAAATTAAATTTTGTTTGATCAAAACCCTTCTAACATGGAAGTACTTAAGAATCATTTGAGGCACATAATGCTTTATGAGTTCAAGAAACGTAACTCAGCAGCCGAAGCGGCTAGAAACATTCACTCAGTTTATGGAGAGGAATGTGTGAATGAAAGAATTTGCAGAAGATGGTTTGCAAAATTCACAGGTGGAGATTTAATCCTTGAAGATGAAGATCGAACTGGACGTCCAGTTGAGTTTGATGAAAAGCTTCTTGAAGCAGCCCTTGAAGAAAATCCTGCTTTATCAGTTGAGGAATTGGCAGTGGTTCTCAGTTCAAACCATACAACTGTTCATCGTCATCTTCAACAACTTGGAAAAAGTTCCTAAACTTGGAAAATGGGTGCCTCATGAATTGTCTGAAAACAACCTCAAATCCCGAGTTGACATCTGCTCTTCTCTCCATTCTCGCCAACTTGTTTCACCTTTTTGGGATAGACTTGTGACTGGCGACGAAAAATGGATCTTTTATCGAAATGTTAAGCATCGTAGACAGTGGCTTGGTAAAGGGGAAGGACCCCAGCCACATCCGAGAAGGGAACTTCATGGGCAAAAGGTTTTTCTTTCAATCTGGTGGGATCACCAAGGAATAATCCACTTTGAATACTTACCACCTAATGCAACAATTAATGCTCAAATATACTGTCAGCAATTACAGAGTTTGAACCAAGCTTTGAGGAAAAAAGCTGGTGACAATTTACCTACTACACTTTGTATATATGTATATATATATATCTATGTGTGTACGTATAATTATAAAGTATCGGCTAAAAATAACATTTATAATAATAATAGTAATGTTGGGTTTAAAAAAATAAGTGTGTTCACGTTTCGGGTAGGAAAATAAAGTAAATATAGAAATGAAAAAATGCCAGTAAGAAGTGTGCATTCTCTAAGCAGATGAATGAATCTTCCTTAATCGTGACGGTCCACTGTGAGTTAATTGCAAAGAACACGCTTCAGCTATACGAGTTGTTTCCTAAAGGGTATACAAGTTCGATTCTTGTCGGGGAGCACATTTTTCTTTAGTAGAACTTCACGATCTAGGCCGGTTGACACACACACATATATGCATACACACACACACATATATATATACACACACACAAACACACACATACATGCACACACGCGCATATATATATATATATATATATATATATATATATATATATACACAAACACACAGACATATATATATATATATATATATATATATATATATATATATATATATATATATATGTATGTATGTATATATATATATATATATATATACATATGGGTATTGGAACGAACAGTCGGTAAACCGATTTTGAATTCCAGTCGTGTACGTTACATTCTCTTTCACCCGAATGGCCTTAAAAAGGCATGAATTCATCGCTTCTCTCCACAGTTAAACAGTACGGTGGACTGGCCTCTTCAGCCTTGGTTGGCAAATAAAAGGGCATCTCTGAATTCAGACTTGTTGAGTAAGAGGCTAGCAGCTAAATAAAAACTACTCAACAACGCCGAGCGTAAAGAGTGAATGTGTTAAATTGACAGCAATGTGGAGTTATTGAGTCGAGTTCACGTGAATTTTACAAAGCGCATCAAACTTTGACTCATAAATGATGGAAGTCCTATTTGTTAATATTCCAATTCAATAAAATGTTGAAAATTTAATTTCTTGAAAATACACATTTTTGCCTGTGTCCGAACTTTAGGCACATCCTGTATAATAAGTATATGCCAGCATGTTTCAACAGACCAGCAAATCAGCCACGTACAAAGATCGATCCACTTTAGGCTCAATATTTTAATTTATTTGGAGGTGAGAAAAGAATGACGGACAGAATATTTCATTGCTGTGTGCAGCATTCTCCTGCTCTTTTAACTCCCGAAAGTGGAGTTTCGACTTGCTCTTTGAAATCTCGCTTTTCTCAGAAATTTTGAATAATGATTAACATTCTGCCATTTAATCCGAGGGTCCCGTTCAGGTCTTTAATTATTCCGTTTCAAGGTGTGTCATATGCTTTCTCCAAGTCGAAAAAAACATGTCTGCCACAAGTTGCTTTTTAATAAATGTTTCTCTATGTTTCTTGTCGTACCTGAATCCTAATTGAAATTATGTTATTAACCCATTGGATTCTATCAGGTCATCCCATAAGTTCTGTCCGAATTTGAATAAAGAAAACAAGTGACCAAATGTTACATTTAATTACAGATTCAATCAACAATGTATTTTCCCTGATTATCTATGATTTCCTTCCATCTATTAAGAAGCTTACTAATTCCATTACTGTAAAATTATTTTTGCTTTCATTCGAAGAACTCACAAATGTCAGTTTTAACCTCTCCCTGTGTTACAAAAACTGTTTCTTCCAAATGATTCTGTAAGCCACGAAACAAATGGTAGTCTGAAGGAGCAAGATCGGGAGAATAAAGTGGATGAGGAATTTTCTCCCAACCAAGTTCCTCGATCTTTTGTGGCGTCATTCTTGCTGTGTGGTGTCGCGCATTGTCCTGATGAAACATCACCCCTTTTCGATTCACTCGAGCAGGTCTTTTTTTCCTCAAAGCTTGGTTCAAACTCTGTAATTGCTGACAGTATATTTGAGCATTAATTGTTGCATTAGGTGGTAAGTATTCAAAGTGGATTATTCCTTGGTGATCCCACCAGATTGAAAGAAAAACCTTTTGCCCATGAAGTTCCCTTCTCGGATGTCCTTCCCCTTTACCAAGCCACTGTCTACGATGCTTAACATTTCGATAAAAGATCCATTTTTCGTCGCCAGTCACAAGTCTATCCCAAAAAGGTGAAACAAGTTGGCGAGAATGGAGAGAAGAGCAGATGTCAACTCGGGATTTGAGGTTGTTTTCAGACAATTCATGAGGCACCCATTTTCCAAGTTTAGGAACTTTTTCCAAGTTGTTGAAGATGACGATGAACAGTTGTATGGTTTGAACTGAGAACCACTGCCAATTCCTCAACTGATAAAGCAGGATTTTCTTCAAGGGCTGCTTCAAGAAGCTTTTCATCAAACTCAACTGGACGTCCAGTTCGATCTTCATCTTCAAGGATTAAATCTCCACCTGTGAATTTTGCAAACCATCTTCTGCAAGTTCTTTCATTCACACATTCCTCTCCATAAACTGAGTGAATGTTTCTTGCCGCTTCGGCTGCTGAGTTTCGTTTCTTGAACTCATAAAGCATTATGTGCCTCAAATGATTCTTAAGTACTTCCATGTTAGAAGGGTTTTGATCAAACAAAATTTAATTTTGAAATAAAATTTGATCAGTTTAAATGCATCTAAACATAAAAATAATGTTCGGCTTCATTAGACATTATAAAATACTCTTTAAATTTCGTTCATTTTAACAAAAAGTTAAAATTCGGACAGAATTTATGGGATGACCTGATACATACCACATTAGCCTGCTGTTTATCATTCTCTCTACCGTTTCACAATCAAAAACGGTGAAGTCTCTTAGACTATAATTTAATTGGTCAATGTTGAACTTTTGAGGGTCAGGTTGGGTGTTTGTGTGTTTAGATATGAGAATAACTGGGGCCAGCTTGTATCAACTGGGAACATAAAAATTGAGCCATATTTCGTTATAGATATCTATAATATATTTGAAAGATATTTCAGGAAACCACTTCAGAAACTCATAATGGTTCTCGTCGTGACTAATAACTGTGTTGTGAGTTTGGACCAGAGGCTCTTTTCATTTCTTTAACGAAAACGGTTGAAAGTAGCATTCCGTTTTATTAGTAGGATATGCAAGCATTTGCATTTAATTTTGGACATTATGAAACTGATCTTTTCAGTCCATTTGACTATTATATTCATGCATAGTTAGAGTCTACATTCAATAGTATGCATCTGCTTCAATCTTTAACATACCCAAAAATCATCCATGTACTAGGAGTAATCAACTCCAGGCTCAAGGCTTTTTATTTTTTTATATTAAATAGAGTGACCGATGAAATACTACTTTATTATTCCTCCTCTTGTATCTTTGAAATCCTAATTAATGTTTTTTTGTTCAAAATAGACAAGAATTAGGAAGGCCGTAGTTAGAGAGAGTATTGAAGGAAAAGAAGACTAGGTAGGGAAAACAAAGAAGAGATTTATTGAATACTCAGACATAGAGCAGAATACCAATCCGCAAATCAAATATGACTCAAATGTGACTAGTTGCCATATTTATAAGTAGGAACATTCCATTGTCAGTAGTAGGGAAGAGCAGGAAGTACGCTGAGTCCAACTCTGCAGTAAATTCCTCACTTGCACTGTGAAGTTTCATTTTTCTAAAAAATTTTGGATACAAATTAGCATTCTGTCTTTTATACCAATGTTCTTCAGATCTTTCATGATTCCATGTTTACAATTTCTGTCATATGTTTCTCCAAGAAGACGACTGCCTCATTTCCTTTTTAATAAATGCTTCTCTCATAAAAGTTTCTAATCATACCAGATGATCAAGTATACTTCTATTCCTGAAAACGGATTTAAATTCTGTTATTAAGCCTGTTGTTTATCATTGTCTCTATTCTTTTGCAAGCATAACTGATGAAGGCTATCGTTCTATAATTTAATGTATCATTATTGGAATTTTGAGAGTCAGTTTATGTGTTTGTGTGTTTATGTATGGGGATCACAGGGGCTTAATTCCATAGAGTGAGAACATTACCACTGAGTCATTTCTAAAAGATTTTTGAGAGGTATTTCGGGGAAACTGCTTCAGAAGCTCATAATAGGACCAGTTCCACCCACAGCGTTGTTTATTTTGGCCAGTGAATCTTTTAATTCACTCAAAGAAAATGGTTGATAGCGGCTTTTATTTTACTTTGTTCTTTTCTTCCCTTTGTTTGGTATGTTGGTAGTTTTGGTTTTGCATTTTCGAAAGAGGAATTCTGCCCAAATCTGTCCGCCAGGACATTTGCTCTTTCTTGTCTGTGATTGAGTTATTATTTTGATTGAAATGTTTTAGTAGGGTACTAGTATTTTTCACATTTTATCTTTTGGATCGTGTATCATACAATTTTGGTTTTCATATTTGTATTTATTTTAGATACATAATTCTTCTATGAGGTTCGTTTGCATTCTTTTACAGTTTTCCATGCTTTGAGTCAAATTTTCCATGCTTTTAAAATTGTTTAAATTTTCTTTCGTACGGTTCAATTTGAATTTTCTGAGGACAGCACGGCATGTTCTGATAGCATGTTTCTGTCAAATCAAGGCCTGCTGAACTTGGTCGAGGTGGAAGATGATGGTATGACTTCTTCAACCACGAATGTGAAGGTTTCACAAAAAAAAAAAAAAAAAGATGATCATCATTTTTATTATTTGATTCTGAAGTTATTTTGACACGGTATTGCTTTTTTCTTGTTTAATATATCGCAGTTAATATTTTGTAGATTCCATTTCGATGCTTTTTAGTCGAGTTTGGGGTTTGATATTTTTTTCAATATGATAGGAAAATGGTCGCTTCAGCAAGTGACATTGTGCATTCTCCACTTATATCCGATGAATATGATAGGATCATTTAGTTTAAATTTATGGCTCAGTGTGTACCAGTTGCTGAATGGAAGTGTTTTTAACAGACATAATTGTACAGACGTAGGTTTCTTTTTCTTATTAAGGATTCTAGAATTTTAGCTTTTTTGTTTGTTACCCGACTTACCCTATACGTCAGTGTCTCCATTAAATTCTCCTAGTATTAGAAATGGTTATTGAATCACAAGTACTAGCACAGCTATTTAGTTA
This sequence comes from Acanthosepion lycidas, assembly GCA_963932145.1. Classification (NCBI taxonomy): domain Eukaryota; kingdom Metazoa; phylum Mollusca; class Cephalopoda; order Sepiida; family Sepiidae; genus Acanthosepion; species Acanthosepion lycidas. The sequence goes on along the minus strand of OZ010580.1, from coordinate 27,846,152 downwards.
ATTGGTGATATGCACATGGCGCATATTGTTTAAGGTTTCGCTTAGGGTTGCTGATACAGGAATTGCCTGTTAGTTTGCGTTCAAAGAAATCTGTTCTTTCTTATTATTTACAACCTGAAGTTCTTTTAATATGTGTGTATAATTATCGGTAGTGTAATGTTTTATAGTTATACTTTTGTTTGCTTTTATTTGACTCTTTCTAGAAGATAATTGCTCACTATTTACATTATTCGGACTATTGTCCTCATCTTTGTTGTCATATTTATCATAACGTTTCGGCCGTTGTACGCTCCGGCCTTCTTCAGGTGGTTGGAATGTCGAACAGAACCCTTTATTTCGCTCGATGGTGTAGACTGTTCTAGTTCCACGTGCCATGTCTAATGGATATCAGTTATCAGTTATCTCCTGTTAATTCCCCCTCTCCAAGTTCTCCAGCGCCTTAACCTTTAGGCATTATTAGAACCTTCTCTTAAGATTAGAAATTGCAGAATGCTGTGATAATGGCTAATAGCGTTAAATATAATTACTGATAACATTACTGGAACATTCTAGTATATACTTTTTTCATAATTAATTGATTATTTTATTCTAATAATTCATTTGTACGAATACATTTTTCGCCAGTTAGAATTTTAAAAATGCATTAATTTCTGTTACAATAAGAATTAATTAAGTTTATTATTATTTTTTAATAGTATGTGTCTTTATACATAAAATGTGCTGAGATTTGTTTTATTTAAGGCTTTTACATTTATAAAAATACAATTTTTCAAGTGTACGAATATTTATTTCCCCCCACTATGTGTGTGTATATATATATATATTATTTACATTATTCAGACTATTGTCCTCATCTTTGTCGCCATATTTATCACAACGTTTCGGCCGTTGCACGCTCCGGCCTTCTTCAGGTGGTTGGAATGTCGAACTGAACCTTTTATTTCATCACACTGGGGTAGACTGTTCTAGTTTCATGTGCCATATCCAATGGATGTCAGTCATCTCCTGTTAATTCCCCTCTGAAAGTTCTCCACTGCCTGAACCAGGTATTGAAATCACACTCTTTGGGTCCTGTCACTGGCTCTAACTAACATCTTAACCCACTGTGCCATGTGTCCTTCAGTAGTGCTAGAGAAAAAATAATTATTGGTAAATGTAGTTCTTTGACGTTAAACTTCAAATCTGTGATATTCCATTGGATTATCTTATTTACCATGTTTTACGTTGTGTTTTGGGAGAAATTTGCTTGGAAATAATTTCAGGGTATTTGATTCTCGACGTCTATGCTATCAAGTCTTTCGAATCTGTTTTGGGTTAGGAGGTTGAACATTCTTTTTGCTTCTCTTCGCTGTTGATGTGTTTTCTTCCTGTTTGTTATGTTTGCTAAGAGATTTCTTTCTTGAGTCTTCTATGTTTAGCTGAAATCTAAACAACACTATTTTTCTTGTGGGCTCATTGAATTTTGTAACTATTGCATAAGAGGCCTTTGACAAGTATGACATAAAGAATTACCGCCCAAGCTCTCTGGAAGAGTCTTCTCAATGATAAAGCCCTTCCTAACGGGTAGCTCCCTGAAGATGGTTGTTAACGGCCAGTCCTCCGAAACCCTAGCAATCAACATAAGCGGATCAACCCTCTTTCTGCTTTGCATAAATTATCTGCCTAAGAGTATACTCCGATCATTTGTGAATATCTATGTTGATGATACTGTACTGATAAAACATCAGTTACCTCCCCTCAAGATCTAGGAGGTATAAAAAGTACCCTGTAGAATCCGAGTAGTCAGATTAAAATGCAATAAAGATTTGGTATAAGTTTATTCACTGGTTCTGTTTTTACTAGATACAACGGTATATAGGTGTAACTTCAAAACTCTAGACGACAAGAGATTGGCAGCTGATCTCTGCTCTACCGAGCTCTAACAGCTCAGTTGAGGAAAAATTGGCTGGTTACATTCAATTCCTCGAAAAGTAAACTAGTTACATTCCATCATGGCTGATCAGACACAAAGCAATCTCAAGGAACGGGTGCTACCTCATGAAGGCCTCGTGCCTTGAGCTCCTATTGGATCTTAAACCCGACCCAATCCTCAAGTAGAATTCGTACATACAATCTATCGCTAAAGATGCTTGGAAAAATGGTCGGTTCCCTGTACCGCAGCAGTAAGTACCTGACTCTTCTTGCTATCCTCTATTTTTAAAAGCGCCAGATCAGGCCTAAAATGTACTACTGTTGCCATATATGGGTAGAAGTTATTCAACCATAACTTTCAAGTTTCGATAGAGTCCAAAAGCGTCTCCGTGTCCTTGTGGTTGACAAATTATTTTCCACCCTAAAACCCCTTTTTTATTGACGAAACATCGCAAGCCCCATCGCTACTCCAATGCTATTACCATGGAAAGTGTAAAGACGGACAACATTCATTAGTTTTAACCTTCACAGTTAAGACTCGCCATTACTATACGCATTGCAGTGAGCAGCTTCTTCCCAGGAACCGCTACATTGTGGAACCGACTCCCAAGAGGACGCCTCCCCAATCACTACAATCTTAATCTATTCAAGTTTAGGGCTAATTGTTATCTTCTTCACATAGCCGCTTAAACTGTTCATCTTATTCCGTAGCCTCCTACCTTGAGTGGCTCTTGGTTCTTGTACAAGCCGAACTTCAATGTAAAGAAAAAAAGAAAAAAGTCAGATCGTTTTTTTTTTGCCTACTTCAATTAAGATTTTTCCATTTTTTTTTTTTTTTTTAGCTTTTTGACAGTTTTTTAGTGTTTTTCCGAAATAACCTTTTCTATTATGAAAGGAGATAAATTTGTTAATGGAGAGACTTTTTGCGCCCCTAGGACAATAAATCGTAAAAATCTATTATTTTCCCGTTCTTCTTCGTTTTCTCAACTTGATTCTGGATGCAACCTCCTGGCTTTATTTGGAGCCATAAGGAAAATTAAGTTTTTTCATCATTCCTAATATCCACCCCACCTCGGAGTCCACTTCAACTTATTGTTTATGGGAATTGCCGAGGGAGAAGCCCATTTACGCTCGCAGGACAGAGCTACAGAAGTAGAATACTAGAGCCGACAGTCACCGCAATCACTCGTCTTCCTTCAATGTTTCCATCCAAGTACAGTGAAAAATCAGGGGTGCTCAGCCATGTTGCTATTATGAATTTTCAAAACGACTGACATGTCAAGACTTTCTAGCATTTATTGGTAAGATGGATTGTACGTTGCTGTGTGTCATATGCTAATTTAAATATAGTAAACGGTTAGGAGAATATATAAGTTGCTGGGGCGTGACGTGGCTAGCCGATTGATCGGACCGGGCCTCCCTATGGAAGGGCCATAGTGAAGAGTCGCGTGTCTAATATCCATTTATTCAACCGGGACGTGAATTGCTCCAGAAACCTGGATTCTGTCCTCAGGCATTACGGTGATCTGGGATAATTAAGAATATTTTAATCATTTGTTATACAGTGTAACCCGGATATAAGAGAGTTGTCGGGACCGGATACGAAGTCTCTTATATCCGGGTTTCTCTTATATCCGGGTTTGATCTATTTGATTTAGGGAAGTATGGCTCTAATTTGGGACCAGATAAAATCTCTCTTATATCTGGGTTTTTCTTATATCCGGGTCTCTTATATCCGGGTTACACTGTATAAATTTTCAATTGCGTCTGCGCTGACCTTTTCTCTATGAATCACCTGAAATATCCCTCCCTGTCTCTCATCATCATGGCTGATGCTGACCACTATGAAAGTAACGCGTTGCGCTTTTTCGGACATACATGAATTTGAAAGATTATATTATTGTTTCCATTATTTGGACTGTTATCGTTATCCTCATAGCCAAACGGTAGAAGCATGACACATAGAACTAGAAAAATCTACCCCTGTGGATGAAATAGTGTTCCGTTCGAAATTCGAATCACCTGAAGAAGGCGAGAGCGTACAACGGCCGAAACGTTTTGAATATGACAATGAAGATGAGGATAACAGTCCGAATAATGTAAATAATGTAAATTACCAATGTACCATTCGCCCATGCTTAGAATATTGCTGCCACATATGGTCTGTTAATCCTGCTCTATAATTAGAGATCTTTGATAAAATCCAAAGAAGAATCTGCAATGTTATTGGTTTTGACCTGACATCTCGGTTTCAGTTATATTCATACCGCCGAAATGTTGCTTGCCTGGGCGTTTTCTATAAATACTTTCATGGTAATTCTTCTGGTGAACATTCCCCTATGGTACCCAGAAACCTGGATTCTGTCCTCAGGCATTACGGTGACCTAGGATAATTAAGAATATTTTAAACATTTCTTATATAAATTTTCAATTACATCTACACTGAGCTTTTCTCTATAAATCATCTGAAATACTGCTTCCTGTCTCTCCTCATTATGGCTGATGCTGACCACCATGAGAATGACTCTCGGACATACATGAAGTGGAAAGACTGTATTGAATCCGTTTCTAGGTCTGTTGCTAAGGAAGTTGCTTCACTGCGTTGTGTTAGACAATTTTTCTCTCCTGAATCTGTTTTACATATTTATAAGTCCGCCATTCGTCTCTGCCTTGAATATTGCTACCACATATGGTCCGGTTGGTTGGTTGGTTATTTTTGTCTAGCGACACATCAACTTCAATAGATTATTTACTGCCGAAATGTAAATATTTTGTGCGCAATTTGGTTTCATTTCGATAATAATGGTTCAGTGATTCAAGTCTTATAATTAAGCAATTGAAGAGGTGGTTTCATACCTTTCTCAAGGGTATTCGCGCGTAACTGAATATAATGAACCCAACTGGAATTGGAACTCAGCTCTCTGATTAACAATTCCAAGTCATTATTCATTACACAACCCACACCACCACGCTTACAACACCTGATATTCCCAAGAGGTTACCCATCTAGTTACGGATCAGGCTCGACGTTGCTTAACTTCGGCTATCGTGCGGGAGACGGGTGTGTCCGTAAGCCCATATGGTCCGATGCTCCTACTGTATATTTAGAGATTCTTGATAAAATCCAAAGATGAATCAGCAATATTATTGGCCCTGACCTGGTGTCTCTGTGTGTGTGTGTGTATAAGCAATTAATTCCTTTTAATACGATTTTATTTCTTATCATCATCTATATATTTTGTGTGTACACGTCTTTGAGTAGACATCTGTGTTATGTCTTTTTATTAATGCTTCCAGGCTTAGATATCTTGTATTAAAATAAGAGATTCGATATCTATGCCAGTAGATATTAATTTCATTTTACAAAAAGACAAAACAGAAAAACAGACCACTTTAAGGTTCAATTATAATAATTTATTTCACCAGAGCCTTTTTAAAGGACGCTGGATCATCAGATAGCACTTCCAAAAGATGAAACGAAAAATGAAATGAAAATTCACACTTTTGATGGGCAGTATTAAGTTTTTGTAATTTAAGAGAGAGGGTAATGATGGGTTGTGTAAGAGACATGGTCGAGTTTAGAGAGGGTTTATTTTAATATTAATATGATTGAAAGAAATATTAAAATAAACCCTCTCATTTCATTCCGAGTACCAACGAGATTATCACAATGTCATCATCAGGGTGTTGTATATTTCAAGATAAATATTATAGGCTATAGAGAAATTGCTATCTTCATCTGAAAGTTTTTTTGTTTTTTGTTTTTTACTTATAAAGAACGCTGAGTTGAGTACTATGTGAGTGGATTGAGTAACGCTTCAGGGGAGGTAACTAAGTTATGGTGTTGAGAGTTTTCTTTTTCTTTAAGAAAAAGTGTGCTAATGTCGAAAGTACTCGGAATAAATAATATGTAACAATACGGTAATTTTCTCCCTTCCTTTAATAATGACACCAAAAAGCTTGTCCGCGAATATGAAAGGATCTAATTGAAAATAAGAAAAAAAAACTTGTGTAAATCATTCAATGAACCATGTCTGATTGAAAACATGCTGCCAAAATTTACGCAATGACGACGCTGACGATTGTGTTTAGCATGAAACCGACTGTTGACTCTGGGTTTTGACTTCAATGTCCACTTTTAGAAGTTTCCACAACTAGAAGTTTCATGCGTTTTCACTTAGGAGTTGCTTATTTTGTAGTTTATTTAAATGGTATGCTCTGATATGGCGTACTTGTTTTATTAAACCCGATTCTGATTTTATGTTATCCTCTTTTGCTGAGACACTTCTGTTTCCTATGCTATCGACCATTTTCTAAGCACGCCTTTGTGTTTTTGTTTTTTCTGATGTTTGCGTTTTTTCCTTAAGTAATGATGATTTTAGCCATTTATATCTTGGACGTATGCACATTCCTCCAACCTTCCGTGTGTTTAGTTGTCTTGTTTGCATCAGCTAACCCTCATCGTAACATCTCGAATTTGCCGAGTGGATAAAAAATACCCCTTTTCACAAATAACAGTTACCGACTACCTGATTGCTTAAAAAGGCATGCAACATTTAGATGTGTCGGTCACTGTTCACCGGGAATTTATCTAGAAATACTAATTATCTGCCATTTAATACGACAGAGTTCTTTTGTCTCTGTAGCATACTCCCATGGGAGTTTCTTATTTTTTTTAATATATATATATATATATATATATATATATATATATATATATTAACTATATTAAGAAACAGACAACTTTAAGGTCACCCATATTTTTGTATAAAAATGAAGATCTGATGGATTAGAACCAAAATCCCGACCCTAAAGAAATTAATTATAATCTCATGAACCCTTAAATTTGTTTCTTAATATAATTAATGTTTTTACATTGAGCTCTCTGGATTATATCCACTTTGGAATTATCCATACGGATTACCAAATAACTTCATTAACTCACTAACTATATATATATATATATATATATATATATATATATATATATATATATATATATATATAAAGAGAGAGAGGGGGAGGGGGAAAGAGAGGAACAAACTGAGATAGATAAATAGAAACAGGCTGGTAGTAAAAAGATAGATAGATACCTAGAAAGAGATAGATAGATAGATAGATAGATAGATAGATAGATTTTGGGAGTTGTGCGGAACCTTCGGCGAGACACGGGAAACGACCAGTCATTTTCCACTAGAATAGACTGGTCGACCGGTTCAGTTTTCCCAAACTTTTGTATAAGCAGCTTGTGTGCATTGTATAAGCGAATGTGTGCGCTTTGCGCGTGTTCGTGACGAGCAAAGTCAGCCAAATCTCCATTACACGTACCATCTTTTTGATGGCTATATAAGGTGACCTTTTACGATGCCAATGCTGTCCATCCACAATACATGATGTGCCCAGCCGAGCTGTCAATCGATTATGATAAACCTTGATAGGTTGCGTCCTCTGCGAGAGTTCCGTGTTGGGAACAGTGTCTAAATATTCGCTTGTTGTATTCCTCGGGCGCCACAGGAATCACACGTCCAGGAGTTTGATTTCAGACTGAAGTAATGGCTGCCACTTGCGTCCAACAGACGACTCACTCGACTTGCCATTGCACTCCGGATATGACAGAATACCGAAGTTTCGGCAAAAGAAGAGCATCGTTACTGTTTTCGGCTTTTTATTTAATTAGCCATAGTCCTGGCATTTCCTGTTTCACATGATGGATGGCTTCATTCATCTTCTTTCGTTTTTCGAAACTGAAACCTTGGATGACGAATATAGAACGAAAGACATATCCACCCACTGCGGCATCAACTATTAACAAACTCTGGCACAATATTTTGCCGTTAATTAACTATTAACACACATCGAGCAGCTGTCAAATGGTCGCGGCAGGCAAATACTCTAAATAAAAGAATGGTTTCTCCAAAACGGACTTTTGGTCACTACTTCTTTATATTTAGTCGTGACTCTTTGAAGCCAAATCAAGTAAAACAATTTCGCAAGTTTTCATTTTGATCTTTTGACTTAAGTTTGGGAAACAGAAATTTGAGTCGATTTTTTAGTATTTCGATGAGTAAATTTGTTCGAAAGATTACCGATTTCTCTTGAACTGACTTTACTTTATATATATATATATATATATATATATATATATATATAATATGAAAGGCTCAAACACTAATATTAATATTAATTATTAGTGTTTTAATATATTAATATTAGTGTTTGAGCCTTTTATATTATATTCTTACTCTGTCATGTACATTGAGTTCTACCTGGATTCTATCCTCTTGGGAATTTATGTGCACATATATATATATATATATATATATATATATCTCGATATATATATATATATATATATATCTCGATATATATATATATATATATATATATATATGTGTGTGTGTGTGTGTGTGTGTGTGTGTGTGTGTGTGTGTGTGTGTGCAGATATTATTTATATTATTTATATATTATATATGCACGATACTTATCGGAGAACGCCCAATATCAGTGATAGAGTTAACATATTTATGTTGATGTGAGTTTGTGACCCTGGGTTTCACGCCTTTTGCAATTGTCGACGATCGCAAAGGGCGTGAAAACACGCACACACACACACACACACACACATATATATATATATATATATATATATATATATATATATATATATATATATATATATGTGCTACAACTAAACAAAAAATAACGGTTATTTGCAGGTCGACTTAACACCCTAGACAAGAAAAAGTCACGAAAAGGAAATTAAAGAAGAAAGACCAGTAAGTATGCACTTACCTACGCAGTAAAGTGTTCGACGCGCAGTCTACCAAGACAGAGCAAAAACGTTTTCACACCGACAACACTCAATAAAGGACAGCTAAATTCGTTTCACGCTTTCATACAACTAGAAAGCCTTTCTGCTGTCTCTGCTCTCTCTCTTTCTCTGTTTGTCTGTCTCTCTCTCGCTCTCGATATATATATATATATATATACATACATATATATATATATATATATATATATATATATATATATATATATATATATATATATATAAAAAAACCATGAGACCCTGGTTCGAATTATACCATGGTCGATTTGTCTGGAAGATGACTTCTGGATGTTAACTTCGGAAACTACCTGAAAACCATACCACGGGTTGACCCAACCCTTGTGAGTGAAATTGGTGGTTGGGTGTCAATAGTTGCAAATTATTGTGAGCGAGGATTTGAGCGAGCTGGTCTTGATCAGATTGTTGATCACGCAAGATAACATGCTCTTTCCCCGAAACTGTAAGTAAAGTTTTCTCACTAGAGTTACCGTATAAACTATAGATGGGTTTTGAACAAACACAAATGTGCCTCATAGGAATTGGTTAACCGCCCTAATAGAAATATATCCTCGAATACATGTGGACAGCTATAGTGACACATATATAATTGCTTATATTGAGACATGTTTCATTGAATAATTTAGAGAATATTTGTCTACTTATTTTCAATTAGATCCTATCATATTCACGGACAAGCTTTTTGGTGTCATAATAAAGGAAGAGAGAAAATTACCGTATTGTTACATATTATTTTATTCCAAGTACTTTCGAGATTATCACAATGTCATCATCAGAGTGTTATTTAGGTTAAAAAAATATTATAGTGTTTTTCAAAAAGAAATTTCTATGTTCATCTAAAAGTTTTTTTTTACTTGTGAAGTAAAGAGCCCTGTTTTGAGTACTATGCGAGTGGATTGAGTAACGCTTCAGGGGAAGTAAGTAAGTTATGTTGTTGTTGAGAGTTTTCTTTTTTTAAGAAAAAATGTGCTAATGTCGAGAGTTCTCGGAATAAATATGTATCAACACAGTAATTTTCTCTCTTCCGTTAATAATGACACCAAAAAGCTTGTCTGTGAATATGAAAAGTTCTAATTGAAAATAAGTAAAAAAAACTTGTCTAAATTATTCAATGAAACCTGTCTCAATGAAAACATGCTGCCAAAATATACGCAATTGCTTATATATATATATATATATATATATATATATATATATATAACAGTGAACATAAAAGTCAACACTCAGAGGCGACTGGCTGTTTCATGCTAGACGCAATCGGGATGGTCTGACGATTGCGTCTAGCATGAAACCTCTGAGTGTTGACTTCTATGTTCACTTTTATATCTATATATCTATATTTACATACGCTTTATCTATGATATTGACCAATTTATCCCATAAATACAGCACACCTTAAAACTATATATATATATATATATATATATATATATATATATATATATATATATATATATATATATATATGCAATGTGTCAATAGCGATTTACTAAGCTCAGCTGAGATGTGACACAAGGTCGAATGTATGGAGTACCCAGTGAGGATCGCTGACTTCTCAGTTGATCTAATCATTATACCACTTCGAAGTGCACAGATATTGGAGTGTCTAGAAATCAACTGTACAACAAGACTATTTGGCTTCCCTAGGTGACTTAAGAGGGTCTTGGTCGATAATCAGGGCGCTCTGAATAAACAGTGTGCCGAACGTTTATGTAATATCAATCCTCATATATGGTAATTAATACCGTACAATTCCCTCAGAGATGAATAGAAGACTTGAAGCAACAGAGATGTGGGTATATAGAATGTGGGAATACGATAGACGGAACATTTGAATAAACAAAATGTTTTAAGGAAAATGGAGAGAAAATGATACTTTTTAAAAAATAATTTCACCTCAAGCAAGGCAATAACGTGACTAAAACACAAGAGGCTATTAAATGTTAGAGAATTATTTTAAAAAATTATTAAAAAAAAAACAAGAATTAATATGACAGTAGATAACTATTGGCATTGCATTTAAGTTTTTGAAGATCGATGTTGACTGGGAAGCAAGAAGCCTGAAGAGAGTTCCGCAAGTGAGAAGTGCAATAGAAGAAACTGTTAGCATAGAACTTACGGTTACATTTCAACTGTAAAATGATGAGACATTGATACCAATCTAGAATTACGTTTAAATTTATAACGTTTAGATGCCTTAGAGGAAAAGCTCAAAAGAACATTTACAATAAAATTATTTATACAAAAGATGCTACGTTACAGCGATAGAAAAGTAACGAAAGCCGAGATGATAGGTTAAGACCAATAACTTAGCAAATTCTTCTTTGGAATTCATCAAGAATCTCTAAATATATAGCATCAGCACTAGACCACATGTGGCAGCAGTATTCAAAGCCAGGATGAATGGTAGACTCAAAAATATGTACTTCAGAAAACGACGGTTGAAAAGTGCGCTTGGAGAATTTGACACTCATAGGACACATTGAAAACAAAGGGAGATCTCTAGCAACGTATTTAACGAACTTGTGTAAATAGATGACAGAACAAGGGTTAGTAAGGAATAAGCCCAGCTTAGAGTCACACAGGAAGGAATCTGTGGCTCATACTCGGAATCTGGTAAAGACAGCTGAAATTCCTTGGACATATAATGAGGAAGGAGGGCTTGGAAAACTTAAGCCCTCACGGGGCATATTGAGAGTAAGGGGAAGGCAGCGAACGAAGTTACCTGATGCGATGGTGTGAAGGGATTGCAGAAAGGGGGCGGGAACATTAGCAAAGTGAGTAAAAAGCTGAAAAGGGAGAAAAACTGTAAAGGGAGCCACACGAGACTGGAAGTTGTGGAGAGCTATTTTCACCTATGTCCTAAAGGGATGCGGCACATAGAAGAAGATGGAGCGGCAACATTAGCAAAGTGAAAAAAAACTGAAAAAGGAGAAAACTGTAAAGTGACCCACACGACGAGGACAACGAATAATAATAATAATAATAATAATAATAATAATAATAATAATAATAAGTGATAAATATCCAGAAACGATTGATCATCTTGTATCAGGTTGCACGATGTTGGCACCCACTGAATATAAAACAACCCGACATGACAGAGTGGGCCAATATCTGCACTGGAAAATCTGCAACTTCTACGGGAAGGAAACTGAAAGAAACTGGTACCAACACCACCCAGACCCAGTTACGGAGATAGGACCTGTTACAATTCTATGGGACTACACAATCCACACTGACAGAACAATCAAGGCCAACCGACCAGATATTGTTATTAAAGACCACAAACAAAAACGGTGCCTCCTTATTGATATGGCAGTCCCTGCTGACTGCAATGTATCTTTGAAGATATTCAAAAAGCTGTCAAAATACAAGGACCTTGAAATAGAGGTCTCGAAAATGTGGCATATGGGAACATCAACAATCCCTGTTGTAGTTGGAGCCCTAGGACTGGTTGGAAAAGATTGCAGTAGACTAATTGCAGGGATTCCTGGAAGCCCATGCCTCAAGGAGATACAAAAAATTGTTCTGACAAGTACAGCCCACACTTTACGAAGGGCTCTATCTATGTAACTTTTTTTTTTTTTTTTTTTTTTTTTTTTTGTCAGTGAAAAGTGTCATGATGCCATTTCTAACCTTAGGTCCCTGGGTGGGACCCGGAAAGAAATGTGTAAACGCCAGAAAGCAAAGAAAATAAAAATAATAATAATAATAATAATAATAATCACTTCTTTTGTTAAAGGAATATTGCATTAATAATAAATTCAATCATTCATGCTGTTTAAGGATAAATGCAATATTCACCGGAGTTACTTTTATTCTTCACGCTTTCACTTATATTTACCCGAAAATGAAAACATTAAAAAAAAAAAAAAAAAAAATAGGTTCGTTTATTCCGTGCTTGTAAAATCTACCTCATCTTCAAAAATATCGTGATATAATACAGGAATTCAGATTTTAAAAAAAAAATGTTTTTATTTTGTTTTTCATGGGAAGTTTTTTGTTTTTTTTTCTTCCGATTATTCCATGAGAATGTCTACAGAATTTTCATCAAGGAAGTAGTTGGACGATGGTAATTCCAGTAGTGCTAAAATCTCTTCTTTTCCCCGTAGTATACGTATCCATACATTGAACTGATTTCGCCTGAAAAAAAAAAAACCATCTGCATTTTTTCTTACTTTCATTTCTACACCATGAATCATAACATTTCTTTTACAAATTTCATCAAGGAAGTAGTCGTACGGAGTCGCAAAGATTTTCAAGGATTTTTGTCTTTTCTTTTGACAACTCTTTCTTTTTTTTCTTCTCTCTCTCTCTCTCTCTCCTCTTTCTATCTCTCTTTAACATATACATATACTTTTCATATATATATATATATATATATATATATATATATATATATATATATATATATATATATCCTTTTTTGTATCCCGATCCAAACAGTGAATCCTGGCACTGAAAACCAAATTCACCAAAGAAATCTTCTTACTTTTGCCTCCGCGCATGCGCGCAGCTGTTGTCTTCTCACGAAGCTTAACATTGGCGATCAGCGTTCTTTTTCATCCCTTTTCACGGCCGCATATGTTTGTACTAGAAACCAATTTTTAAGAAAAAAAAAATAATAAAATAAACTCCTGTTACATCGACCTGCTTTCAATGTACTTATTGCTTATTGAAGGACTTGCTCGGCGCCCACAATCATAGCAAAACAGCTTCTTGTATAACTGAACATTTCAGCCGCCATTTTTCTTCCTTCTTGTTGGTTATTCAATAAAGCAATTTAATCCACTCTGCTTAAACTCTGTTATCGCCTGACATCTTTTTCGTCAGACAATTTTTGCACGGTTTCGAATCTGCTAAATCCACAAAATTTTAATCAAATTCCGTGCATATTTATTCTGCATACCCAATCTTGTTTCATGAATCAAAAAAGACATTCCTAAAAAAAAAAAAATCAGTGAATTTCTAACTTTGGTCGTCTTCCGTCTACAGACATACTTTCGCCATATCCCCGATGGGAATCTTTTCTTCTTGATATGGTCAGTTTATAGTCAAAATTTTGGAACATATTTGGTGTACAGCAAATGAATTCTCAGTTTATTCGATTTCCTATAATCAACGTTCGCGTGACCATAGGGAGGCATTTGAGGCTTTCATAATATTCACTTACTGTGATCAGACTTTAGGTCGCTGACGTAATGTTACTATTTTTACATTTATTTTTTTAGCGGTACAATGCCTAAGTATATCTTGAACAAGCGGAGACATGTTGAAAATTACTGTCGAAAAGAAAAACGTGGTGAAAATCCTTTTAAGTAGCCAGCTTTTCGATCAACTCTTATCATTGAGGATCTTTGATAAGTTTAAAATATTAAACAATGAAACGGAATTACTATTACGCGATTGCTATTTTTGTTATTTTCCCATGAAGACAAAAAAAAAATCAAAAAAAAAACACAGTAGATATAAATGGACAATCAACTCGTTCGAACTTGTATAATCATTAAATTCTGAGCGTTCAATGCAGCCGATATGCTGTAATTACCACCCGCCATTTTTTTTACGTGAATATTGTTTGCTAATTGCTTGCGTAGAGTATATTCCTGATTCCTCATTAGCAACAAGTTCCACTTATATACAGAGGATAATCGCTAATAAAATTAGCACAGCATTCTATAACTATTACTATATGGCAGGGTTCCTCATAGTGTTTGATATAGACGCTTAGGGGTTCGATGTGTCTATCCAGGGGGTTGGTAAATATCTAGATGTCATAAGAGGATCGATAAGTATATGTGGGGAGAGGTGCAAAATGTGGTCGATGAATATCTGTAGGAGACGGGGGTATTGAATAGATTTTTGGGATCAAAAACTGGCATTCGTATAAGAGATAAAAATTTCAAACAATGATATGGAAGTATACAAGAATCACCTGGAAAAACAAAGGGAAGACTTTAGGTGACATTTTCCTTGATAGAATGTACTTAACTGAATCGTTAAGCTGTTTAATTTGGAAACAGAAAATGTAGACACTGAATTACACTTAACAGATGAACTCAATCATATATGTGTGAATTTCGAATCTAAATCATTTTTCAAAAATTAATGTTTGCATTGACACTGGAGTAATATTAATATTAATGGCTGGCCACTACTGGTTTACAAGAACACCTGTCTGCCAAGGCCTACAGCCAATTCTTATTTTCGTCGCCTGCTCGACCCACAAAGCAAACCTGTAGTTTATACTAAACCTATGCTGAGTTATAGTTTTTGAAAGCGTGGGTTTAACCCGGCGAGACCATTTCACAGTACGGACAAAGCCTCAGTCACTTGTGACTTCGTACTATCGCAATCATCCCAAACGATCCCGTCTACCCAATTTCACTCACAAAGCGTACGTCGACGTATACCAATCAGGTTTGTGACGCTATAAACTATAACCCTTCTGACCTACCGAACAGAACGAACAATGGAATCAGATGGCGACAATTCGACTGGGTCATAATAAGCTTGACAAATATGTAGTTCTGTTCTAAGCACCTGCTATGGTAGTGGTAATGATAACACTAGTCGTTTCCCTATAAGGAAACATTTGGCATTCACTGATCGAGCAGCCAGTATTGCTTTCGATAGAAACTTATAAAATCTTTCTCTTCAAAAAGTTTTCAAGAAAACAGGATTATCAAGTCCAGTAGCTGTTAATGCTCTTTCCAGTACTGGTGGGGAGTTTTCCTTCCTATCCTTATATTTGAAGCGGTGTGGAATGTCAACATCTTGATTATATCCTTATTTCTTCTTCGAGTTATATGTGCTATCCATTTTAGTTCTTGCTGCTGTTGGTAGTCCCCAATTAATGTGTTTTCTCTTATTTGGTACAGTTCTTTGTGAACCTGTAGAGCCAGTTTTCAAAACAGGACGCTCTCTGCCAAGCCCCTTAGGCTTCACTCGTTCAAAAACATTTTCCACCATTGCTCTTAGAAAGCCGTTGTACGAGGTCTGTCTGAAAAACTAACGGGATTTATTCGTTCTTCGATGGAAGAGGCATCATCCACAATGAGTACTTGCCATAGGGCCAGACGATCAATCAGCAAGTCTAGAAAGATTTCCTGAGAGTTTGCTTCGCTCAGTGCGCGAGAATAGATGAGAATTGTGGCAGGACAAACCGCACCTGCTTCACCACGACAATGCATCTGCTCAAAACATCCTGAACATTCCTGGTCCAGAAGAACATCGCTGTACTGGAACAACCTCCATATCCACCTGACTCCGTGTAACTTTGTTCTTTGTTCCCAAGCTCAAGTCGATCAGCAAGGGCGCTAGTTTTTTAGGCGTGGAGGCCATCAAGAGGACTGTAACGATGTAGCTAATGGGCAGCCAAGAAGAATATTTTCAGTAGCGCATAGAAGCGCAGCAAAGAATGGAAAAGTGCTTTAAACTCAAAAGGGTGTTTCTTTGAAGGGGGAATCGTGAAGAGGACTGTTTGAAATGTAACAGGGACGGGACTGTAAACACCAAGAGTTTTGGTGATAAAATGAAGCTTAAAATTATGTAGACTTTAAAGAATCGAGTATCTCTTACTTAGTCATCTTTATTTTATTTTATTTCGAAACCCCTTGATGTTGACAATCCTTGCAAGGTAATTCTTGCCAGTAGAAACAGTATATATATATATATATATATATATATATATATATATATATATCAGTATCTATCTATATTTCTGAGATGAGGTATTATGTACACTATTTACATTATTAGGACTATTGTTCTCATATTTGTCGCCATGTTTATCACAACGTTTCGGCCGTTGCAGGCTCCGGCCTTCTTCAGCGACATCCATCTTCTAACTGACATCCATTAGACATGGCTCATGGAACTAAAACAGTCTACCCCAGTGAGTGAAATAAATAGTTCTGTTCGACATTCCGACCAGCTGAAGAAGGCCGGAGCGTACAACGGCCGAAACATTGTGTCAAACATGGCGACAAAGATGAGGTCAATAGTCCGAATAATGTAAATAGTATATATATATATATATATATATATATATATATATATATATGTATGTTTCGTTGGATTGATGTGAGTTTGTGACCTTGGGTTTCACGCTTTTGAGATCGTCAGTCTCTGACGATCGCAAAAGCGTGAAACCCAGGGTCATAAACTCACATCAATCCAACCAAATATGTTAGCTCTATCTCTGATATTGAGCGCTTTCTAATAAGTACCGCGCATATAATATATAAATAATTATATATATATATATATATATATATATATATATATATATTTATATACAGAACACTTTTCACATAAAACTTACCAGGATTGACTTCAAACTTTTGAACGGTAGTGTATATGTATTTGAATAGATCTTTTCGCAGTCACAATATTTTTAATTCATACGCCTACGAAATCCAACAAAAATTTTGTCTCCTAATAAAACCGATTTCTATTATAAACAACGCCAAAATAAAAGTGAAAACTATTCAAAGTGTTGCAATCCTATTTTCTGTCAATACACACACACACACACACACATACACACACACAAAAATAAAATCTATTCATTATATATTATATATTGGGCACGTGGCCGAGTGGTTAGGACGTTAGCATTGAGACACGGGTTCGAATCTCACCATGGTCGATTTTTCAGGAAGCAGACTTCCTGATATCGAACTGGAGGGGTTTATCCCAGCGTGCGGCACCTTTGGAATGCGCCTGAAAAACCATACCACGGGTTGACCCAAGCCTTGTGAATGAAACTGGATAGACGGCACCCTTGGGTGCCGTCGATAGCTGTGCTAGGTTCAAGTCACGAGTCATCGTGGGATTGATTGTTGACACGCTAGATAACACGCTCTTTCTCAGAAACTGTAAGGTCAGCTCAGCATATATGCAATATAAACCACAGGTGGGCTCTGTTGTGGGTGTTGAACAAACAAAAATGTGCCTGAGCAAGCGTCTACAATAGGGATTGTCTAGCCGCCCTAGTAGATGGGTATCCTCGAATACGAGTGGCCAGTTATACATACTATATATATAATTTCACTTGTTTTATATATACATACATACCTATATATATATATATATATATATATATATATATATATATATATATATATACAGACCACTTTAAGGCGGTCTGTTTTTATTTAAATTATTTTCTCTGGATTTACATTGAGCTCTCTGGATTTTATCCTCCTTAGGTTTACCCATATGGATTACTTAGTTTTTCATAAACTATATATATATATGTAAGCAAATATATAGATATAGATCCGACATTATGAAGAAAAATATACAGAAAAAACAAACAAAAATCTTGATATGTAATAATGCTGTATTAATGTTAATATAAAGTCAACGTCGGACGTTTCAGTCCTGATGATGGTCTAAAATAGACCGAAACGTCCGACGTTGACTTTATATTAACATTAATACAGCATAATTACATATTAAGATTTTTGTTTGTTTTTTTTCTGTATATTTTTCTTCATATATATATATATATTAGGTTGGTGCATAAATAATGACGTAATAATGTCGTTTTTTGACGTATTTTTTAATGCCAAAAAACGACATTATTACGTCATTATTTTTGCACCAACCTAATATGTATATATATATATGTGTGACGTCACCTATTATGAGATGAACAAAATCCGACAATTATTTTAAGACATTTTTTTATGTTTATACGTTATTTTATATTTGTATCTATAAAAAGAACGTATAAACATAAAAATATCTTTATATATATATATACAAATTAAGATTATATTTTTTTTTAAATTTATAAATAATAAAAAATTGGTTATATTAAAGAATAAAAAACATTTAGAAATAAAAATATAATAATAATAAAATTATACATTCAAAAACAAATTTTAACTTTAAAGATAAGTTAAAACAATATATTTTAAGTATTTAAAAAAATATAAAACTGTATTTTTTAGGATTTTTTAAAAATATAATTTGTTTTTGATTTAACTTATCTTTAAAGTTTGTTTTTCTTAATATATATCTTTTTTCTTATTATTTTCTTATTTTTAAATATTTTTCAACGTTAGTTTTAGTCGGAACACGTAATTGCTGAGTTGCGATCCGTGTTGCTTGTCTTAAAAAAAAAAAAAAAAAGAACCGTGAAATCTAGAGAGGTTGTTATTAATTTCAATGTTGGCTCTCGTCTAAAACGAGGCTGGATTTCATGATGGCTCCTACTGGGAAATAAATACTATTTATAGTACGTTCGCAAAAGAATTCAGTTTTATTATGAGACGTCATTTAGGTTGGATTTTCGTAAAGGCTTCTGTTATAAATAAAATGAAAATATTAATAAGATAATTCGGTGTTTGTCTATATTTCTGAGATGAGGTATTATGTACATTATTTACATTATTCGGACTATATGAGCTCTGGTAAAGACATGTAATGATAACAACAAAAAATTGCAATATGAGCACTGGTAAAAATAGTTGCTGAAGACATTAGGTTTAAAATACTCAGAAATTCATACACAGATTCCTCAAGGACACAGTGGATAAAGGCGTTGGTTAGATCCAGTGACAGGACCCAAAGAGTGTGAGTTCAATACCCGGTTAAGGCAGTAGAGAACTTTCAGAGGGAAATTAACAGGAGATAACTGATAACTGACATCCATTAAACATGGCACATGGAACTAGAACAGTCTACCCCAGTGAGCGAAATAAAGGGTTAAGTTCGGCATTCCAACCAGCTGAAGAAGGCTGGAGCGTACAACGACCGAAACGTTGTAATAAATATGGCGACAAAGATGAGGACAATAATGTAAATAATGTACATAATGATTCGATGTTGTTTACAAAATAAGTTTGTTTTATTAGGAGACATCATTTTGGTTGGACTTCGTGGAGGCTTCTGAAAAAAAAAAACCACGCAATTAACATATTGTTATTATGCCAAACTGGAATTGATTGTAACAATGTTAGTTTTTATTACAGGTCACCAATAAACGCTTAGAGGATCGCCTACTGTAGCGAGATGTTAAGCAAGATTGTTTTTTGATTATAATCATTTCACCCCAAGCAAGGCGATAATGTCAGTCAGACGCCAGGAGCTACTGAGGGTGAAAGAGAACGAGAATATTTTAGTCATGTGAAAGGACATTAAAAAAAGAGATATCATAAGATTGATGATGATGATTTAAGTTTTACATTTTTGAAGATTTTAGCTCGTAGGGATGCAAGAAACCAGAAGGGACTTCCACATGAGGGAAAAGAAGAAACTATTAAAATAGAACTTACGGTTACATCTAACTATTGCAACACAGTAAAACGATGAAAGCTAGTCGCCAATTGTGCGCTGTGGTTGAAGGGCCAAGAACGAGAGTGATATTTATTTGTAATATTTACAAAATGTGGCACATGGCCAAAATGAAGAATGAGGAAAAAGATGGTCTTCATCTGTATAAACTTTAAAATTAGCTAGCCACAAACACTGGCCCCAAAATACCACAATATTCCTAACACTAAAACAACACATTCTTAACTTTTTTACTACATCCACCATAATACCTCATAGTCTCTATGAAAATCCTAACTATTCCCCATATGAACAATACATTGCCTGTGTTGGGAGGGGAATAAAACAATAATTTAAAAACTAGCCGCAGTGACAAGAGCGCATTAGAACAACTGCCATGAGAATATTTATAGAAAAAAAACATCGGAAAGCCACTTCACAGCGGTGGGAAAGTGACTGAAGTCGAGATGCCAGGTCAGGACCGATAAAATTTCAGATTCTTTGGATTTTATCAAAAATCTCTAAAAATATTGCAAGAGCACCGGACCATATGTTACAACAGTATTCAAAGCGTAAACGTATGGTAGACTTAAAGATATGTAAGATAGATTCTGAAGAGAAAAATTGTCTAAGCACACTAGTGAGGCACCTAAAGCAAATTAGTTGGCGCAACAAAAGAGGTATAAGTTCGAATATCGCCCGGAGATTTATTGAAATCACTGAAAAAAAAGAAAAAAAAAGAAGATAACAACTCATTTCTGCATTTATGGACAAAGTATTTTCCAAAAAGCTAAAATGGTTTTATAGTCAGACAATCGATAGTCCTTTAATAATTTTTTTCATTCGTAATAGTCCATATGTTTGCATTTCGAGTCGTGGCCTGACGATTGCATCTAGCATGAAAAACAGTCGCCTCTAAGTGTTGACTTCTATGTTCACTTTTATATTTACACACGCTCTATCTCTGATATTGAGCACTTTATCCCATAAATATAACACATCTTAAGACTATATGTCTTCATATATATATATATATATATATATATATATATATATATATATATATATATATATATATATATATATGGTGTTATTGACAAATTGTGGTGTAAATTACGCAAAAATGAAAATAATACTGATATCTCATTTTCACAGATATATTTGCCAAAATTACACAAAAATATTTTGAAATACTAAAGAGTAAATTTAGTCAATAAAATCGTCATAGGCTTCAACCACTGCCCCCAGACGTCGTCGGAATCTCCTGCAACTCTTCTGGATTGTCTCCTTCATGAAGTTGGTGAATTCTGCCTAATTCTTGCTTTCAGTTCATCTTTCGTGTTACAATAATACACCCAAATCCCGACATTGAGTCGCTGATATTTCTTACAAAGCCTCTCGAATTACACCAGATATGGCAGCGATATTCATTGCAAAGACGAATGGTAGATTTATAAATGTACAAGATGGATTCTGACGATAGGATTTATCTGCTTCGACACAGTGAACCAACTTTCCCAGCAGCAAACCTATCTCTTTGCGTCTAGTCACTGGATCTAAGCAACGTCTTTACCCACAGGATCATGTATCCTTGACGAGATCCGGTGACTCGACCCAAAGAATTGTGAGTTCAATACCAGGCCACAGCAGTGGTGAACCAAAATACTTGGAGAGTTGAGTTACAGGGAAATAACTGAAACATCCGGAAGAGGCATGGCACGTGGAACCAGAAAAATCTATCCCTGTGGACGAAATAAAGGATTCGGTTCTAAATTCCAATCACCCGAAGAAGGCCGGAGCGTACAACGTCCGAAACGTTGTGAATATGGCAATGAAGATGAGGATAACAGTCTGAATAATGTAAATAGTGTAAGTAATCATAATACCTCATCTCAGAAATCTAGACAGCGAGAGGCTTATTATGTTTCATATAATTTGCAGTAATAAAGTCAGTTTATAGCAGTTGACAGTCTAATTCCGAGGTATTTTACGGCCCGGAAGATCTAGAATCATTTCTGCAAATAGAAGAAAGAGAAACTTTAGATTGAAACAGCGCACGTCCGGATTCGCTGTTATCAGCAACTTGATAAAAACCATGCTTGGGTAGGTGAAGAGAGGGCTAATCGTTAAAGGTCAGTATAATATACCAATGCCATATTCTTTGTCCTTTTAATGGTCGAGTCAAGGGCTAATCGTTAAAGGTCAGTATAATATACCAATGCCATATTCTTTGTCCTTTTAATGGTCGAGTCAAAGACTTATTTCGTAGAATTTTCAAATGCTCCTTCAAAAAAAAAAAAAAAAGTGGGGAGAAAGAAAATGGAACGTAAAAAGAAAAAGAAAGAAAGAATTCATTTTAAATATAAAGCCCGGATTTTCTTCCATTCCCTCATGGAACCTGCCTTTACGTCTTACAAATAATAAACAAATAAATACAAAAAACGAAAACCGTAGGCGTATTACATCATGCGGCTGACGTGGCACACATACGAACGCGTATCCAGTTTATTTTATTTTTTTATTTCATAAAGAAGTTTTATAGCTTTGTATGTGCCAATACATTGTTAAGAGTAATTTTCGCTGAATGCGTTTTTTTGTTTTTTTTTCTATAATAAAAAAAGAGAATATGACCGAATATATGCCTGCAAATACAGTAATTAGTAAAATTCATCATTTCATTCTTCTCCAGAACCAAAAGACAAAAAAAAATTCTCTTTCAAAACTAATTTCACTTATCTGTTGGTCATCCCATCATTGCTAGAGCCAGCATAAAATAGTTATTTTACATAAATAAAAATGGCGGATCTTCCGAATACTAACACAGACTGCTGCAATATTTAAGGTTGAAAAGTTAGGCTGATTTTTATCAGTAAATCGAAATTTATTTACTGCTATTTTCTACTGATATCTTTAAAATTTAGTACATTTAAATAGTAAATTTCAATAGTACTAAATTTAAATAGTCAGTCAGTTACGTGCCATACGTAATACACGCTTAGGCGATCATGTATCTTTCGATACAAGACTGACGAGGCAGATTTTTTTTCCGCAGTAGTTTGCCATTTCTTTCTGCGGTAGACCAGTTGCCATCCAAGGCTCTAGAACCCGGTCTGTCCTGCTACTTACCCTATAGCTGGGGGAGAAGAACAGGATTAATATCTTTCCCAAGGGTATTAGTGAATGTAATGGATTCGACTGGAATTCGAACTCCGATTCTTATATCTCAGCCTCTATCCATTATTCCAACATGCCTCCTTAAATTTAAATAGGACTAAATTTACTGGCATCTCTAAAAATTTGGTACAGCAAATCAGTACTGAACCGTCATTTTATGTCATTCTTCCTATATAGCAGTGAATGTTGGACAAATCCCCTCATTGATGAAAAAGTGACTTGAAGAAACACAAATGTGGTTCTACGGAAGGATGCTGAGAATACCATGGACTAAACATGTGAGTAACGAGGAAGTTTTAATGACAAGGGAAACAAAAATGCTTGTTATATATATATATATATGTGTGTGTGTGTGTGTGTGTGTGTGTATATGTGTGTGTTATATAAAATTATGTACTATAAATATAATATATATATATATATCACATTATATAACATATATATGTGATATATATATTTTATATAAATGAAATGTTATATATTAACATGTTATATAATGTTATATATATGTTATATATATATATATATATATGTGTGTGTGTGTGTGTGTGTGTGTGTGTGTGTGTGAAAAATATATAGAAAATAGGAAAGAACTCGTTAGGTAAATAATCCAAAGTTCTTTAGTATTTTAGTTATTATTTTTTTAAAAATAGTGCTCGATACAAAAGTAGAGCATAAATATAATTATTTATTTAAAAATATGATTCCAACACGCTACATAAGAGTTCTCATGTTTCAAAACAAGAGCCGAAAACTTCAATATAATTATTTGAATTAAATTGAATTAAATTAAGCTCTGTTCCATCTTCAAGCGAAATTTTTTTTGAATAACATATTTCTGAAATTTACGTGTTTTAATAGCATATTCATTATTGAAATCAAAATTTCCATGGTGACGGCTAGAGCGATTGTTTGAATTTTGCTTGAAGATGGAACAGAGATTAATTTAATTCAATTTAATTCAAATAATTATATTGAAGTTTTCGGCTCTTGTTTTGAAACATGAGAACTCTTATGTAGCGTGTTGGAATCCTATTTTTATATATATATATATATATATATATATATATATATATATATATATATATATATATAATTAATATCCGAAAAAGACAATTGAAATGTCTAGGACGCATAATGAGAAACGAGGGCTTGGAGAATTTGGCACTCACTGGACATTTTGAAAGCAAAAGAGACAAAGAGGAACAACAAGTGGGACTGGGAGGGATGGTGAAATGACAAGCCTTATTAAGAGCTACAAAGGATATGAAGCTGTGAGAGCTATGATAACCCACGCGCTGACATGGCATATATAAGTAGGAACACAATTTTAACTAGAGCAATATCCCATGTTATGTTTTGCATGCCTCACTGCGTAGTAGTAGTCGTAGTCTAGTTCTCCGTGTCCTGAATAGTAACCGGATTTTCTAGGCATAGCCCTCCCATGTTCGCCAGTTGTTCTCTATTTATACTTGTCTATCTAATTTACAAACGATAATATACCATATGAATCTCTCTAACAGAAACTATTGAAAAAGAAGACGCCCAAATAAAAAATAAGAAAAAAAATCTTGGAGTAGATTAATGGTGTTAACGAGGCTAGTCATGTCGTAAAATCAACTAAGCATCACCGAAGTGGGGGGGAAGGGACGGAGTGGGGGAAAAGGGAAATCAATGCTGGTCTATAGTGACATTTATCTTAGTTCAGTTTGGCAGATGACCACAAACATCGGGCACCCAGTGTGGATCAAACTTACTACGTAGTAGTAATGGTCGACTAGATTAGCTATTTAACCATTACCCAATCCCGAGGCGCTCGAGTCTGGCCTCCAATTGTTACCAGTAAATACGTAATCACTAGATATTTTTATAAGCATAGCTTCGTATGACGCAATGTTAAATGCTGAAGGAATGTGGTTAGTTGCACCAAAAGAAATCCTGACTTCATCTTCTTCTTCTATGTACCGTGACCCTTCAGGACGTGGACGATCATAGCTTTCTACAACTTATCCTTTCTAATTCTTAACAATTTGTGTCCTTTTACCACCCCTCGCAATCCACATCCCGCCATCCATTCACCCAAGCTGGTCAGGTAGGTGGTCCGTTGTCTGTTTCTTGTCATTTATGTGGCCAGTAAATCTCAAATTCTCCAAGTCCTCTTTCCTCATTATGTGTCCAAGAAATTTCAATTGTCTTTTTCTGATTCTCAGTATAAGTGCCCTTGTTGCTTACGCACTTACTGCTTTCTCTTAATCTGTGAGGAGATTGTCCAGTATTCGCTGCGATATACGAGGATTGGAATTAAATGGCAGTTCAGAACTGTTATCTTTGTTTCTAACGAAATGTTCATATATCTTAATACTTTGCTTCGCTTTTGGAAAACATCTTTTGAATTTATCTTTGACTTTATCTCTCGCTGACAAAGATACTTTGTGTCTTCTGGCTACTAGATTTTTATCCCCTCCGTAAGTGCGGATCTGTTGCAAAGATGCAAAAATTACAATTATTTAAACCTCGGAGATGGTCATAATTTATGATTCGTTTCAGTTCATATTAAACGGACTTTCACTTCTACTGTTTAAATGTTTGTTAAAGACAAACTTTCCTTCTCGATGTGCCCCAATATTCTCGGCAATACAAAGATAGAAACACTGCAAGTCGCCATTAATTTCCATGCTTGTTTGTTCAAGTAACGGAAGGATCTCAGAAACGCACAAAAGTTTTCATTTATAAAATCTCTTCACTCAATATAAGTCGTAAATTGTTAAATACTTTCTACTGAGAACATATAGATTTGCTCACAATTATATATATATATATATATATATATATATATATAATCTCAACTGCCACTGATATATATATATATATATATATATATATATATATATATATATATATAATCTCAACTGCCACTCATATATATATATATATATATATATATATATATATATATATATATATATATATATAAGGTGACCAAAAAAAACAGGAACTTTTTAACAATCCAATAAAACCAAGAGTGATGGAAGAAAAATTTTTTATTTATTGTATTAGGTTGGTGCAGAAATAATGACGGTTTTTGACGTTAAAAAATACGTCAAAAACCGTCATTATTTTTGCACCAACCTAATAATTGAAACCTTAAAACATGCCATTTAAGAAACAATGATGGAATTTTCATTTTTTTAAAATTACGTCCAGAAGATGGCGTCCTCCTGTACGAATGCATTTTTGAAATCTGCTGTTGAGATTCCTCATTGACTGCTGCAACATCTCAGCTGGGATACTGTGAATTTCATCTTGAATTCTAAATGGCAAAATGTTTACTTGTTCAAGGTCACTGTCTCGCAGTGTTGGCACTTGCTCATGTCTGGCAATACACACTTAAAAAATTCCCGTTTTTTGCGGTCACCCTGTATATATATATATATATATATATATATATATATATATATATATATATATATATATATTCCAGGGGAATTCAGAGCAGCATGGATCCATCCAGCTCTTAACTCACGAAAAAAGAGATTGTTTTGCCCAACACAAGGAATGTTAAAAAATTCATGTTAAAAAGAAAAAAAAAAGAAAGAAAAAAAAAAGAAAGAAAAAAAATGAAAACTACAGACAAATGTTAATTTTCTCCAGCAAGAAATTCATTTCTGTAGTTTTCTGCTACCAGCAAGCAGAAATATTTCTTCTCCTAATGATGGCCATTTTGGCCGAAACTAGTCGAGGAATCTAAATGAAATAATTATAATAAAAAGAAAAGAATATTAATCTACAACCCACTGTGTCTGAAGATTTTAATTTTTTTATATTTTTTATTGTTCAAATATATATATATATATATATATATATATAACATTGAATCAGTGGAATGAATTATTGTTAAAATGTCGGCACAAAAACAATTGCAAATATCTATGATACAGGTTTAATTTAATTAACTACAACATTTCCATAATATTAACTCCCCTCTAACTCTTCAGTTGTCGAAAGTTTTACTAATTCAAATGTTTATATTTCCCCCTGTAACCTCTTTACCTATATCAATTATAATTTATAAACTTTCCCCAAATCTAAGATCTCCCCAACCCTCTTTTCATTAATCCTTTACATCCTTTTATCTATATATTTTGAAGTTATTTTTAAACATCTTTTTATTCGTCTTTTAATTTTAAATTAATATTTCATTCTTTATATCACCCCTAATTAATGTCATAATTTGGGTTTAATTTTATAAATCTTCTTCCCTTTAAGACAAATACCTTCCAGTCTTCTCTGACCCCACTCTCCTGCCTTTCGTATGACTAAAACATTGAAATGGATAAATTCTGTATTAGTTTTTAGACTTTTTAAAAAAAAAAAAAAAAAAAAAAAAAAAGAAAAGAAAAGAAAAGAAAAAGCTTTCACAATTAAATTTCTCAGTCCATGCCGGGGTTGATGAGACAAAGGGCCGGTGTTTTCCCTTGTATAAATAGGCTACTCACCCTATGAAGTGATTTGGGATTTTATTGTTTATTGATATATAGTTTGGTGTTTTTTTTACCTTAAAAATACGTCAAAAAACGACATTATTACGTCATTATTTTTGCACCAACCTAATATATAAGTTTAAGGCCGTTATTTTCCTGCTATGCTCATTTTCCAGCGATCGCATGTTGGCACCTAATATATATATATATATATATATATATATATATATATATATATATATATATATATCAGTGGTCAGTCGAGGACATCAGTGTTTGTTGGGTTCATTACAATTTTTAACAAAATATACTATTGGTATATACTAAAATGATTTCTTTACTCTAACTAAAATGTATCATTTTTAAAAATCTCTTTGAATGAAATTTAAAAAAAACACATCTTAGTATTTTAATATTAATTGTAAATAAATTACGCGTTTTATAAGCATAATGAATAATGATTATGCTTATAAAACGCGTAAATTTCAGAATTAGTTATTCAAAAAACATTTCGCTTGAAGATAGAACAGAGCTGGGTACTTTAATTCAATTTAATTCAAATAATTATATTGAAGTTTTCGGCTCTTGTTTTGAAACATGAGAACTCTTATGTAGCATTGGAATCATATTTTTAAATAAATAATTATATTTATGCTCTACTTTTGTATCGAGCACTATTTTTTTTTTAAATAATAAAAATACTAAAGAACTTTGGTTACCTAACGAGTTCTTTCCTATTTTCTATATATTTTTACACACTTACACACACACACACACACACACATATATATATATATATATATATATATATATATATATATATATATAGTTCTTGGGGATATGCAGGAAAGATAAGTTCTATCTCTAGATTTGAAGAAGTCAAGATTTAATTAGTGAATAAAATTTCAGAATTCATTTGGAACCGTTAGAATTATAGAAGTCTTTAAAAAAATCCAGAACCCTAGTGCTAAACGGGAAATAAGGGATAAACCACTACTCCTGTACAAAAGATCGGAGTGAAAGAAACATGCAAGAAGCACTCGCTGGCACATGATATGCACGAAGCACAGACTTACATAAGCGCATCCTTCTTTATGTGCTTCGAAACCCTCAGAACGTAGACAATCATAGCTCTCCACAACTTCCTCCTCGCTGATGATCTTAATAATGTATTCTTCCTATTATTTATCCTAAACCCTGATCCGCCATCCATTTACTCAAACTCACTAGCTATGTTATGCGTTGTTTTCCTCTGTTCCTCTTGACTTCAATCTGCCCTGTGAGTATCGGAATTTTCAAGCCCTCTCTCTTCGCCAATTTCAACTATCTCTTTCTATAAGTATAAGTTAACATTTTGTTTCCATTTTCTCTAAAACTTTGTTGTTACTCACACGTTCCGTCCATAGTATCCTCAACAGTCTTCTGTAGAACAGCATTTTTGTTACTTCAAGTCTCTTTTTCATTTTTAAGGGGATCGTCCAGCACTCACTGCCATACAGGAGGACAGATATCACGTAACGGTTTAGTACTTTTCTCCTTGTTTCTAGCGAAGGTGTTTTTTTTTATATTTACATATAACCTTATATACATATATGCTTAGATAGATAGGTTGTGCGTACGTACTCGCATCAGCTTCCGAATGACATAAACATGTGATTCTTATTTTTTGTTCCCAATTATGTATGTGCTGAAAGTGGATCTATCGAAATAAAATTATCCAGATGAATATCAGTTCTGCATAGAGATTACAAAATAAATATTCTAGTTTTTAAATAACATTGAGTATTTTTCACGATCCTTCGGACATTTTCACGACCTCAGGATCGTTCGGAAATTTTCACTATCACAGGATCCGTTAGGAATTTTCAGTCTCACGACCCTTCGAAAATTAAGGCATTTCTATCTAAAATTTTTTTTTATTAGATATTAAAGCAATCGACATATCCTGCCATGAAATAGCTTCTCTAATATTGCGTTTATTTCATGGACATTATTCACATGACACTCACTTGAACAATTTTCAGAATTCCGGGCATATTTCTGCAATAAGCACATTTATTATTAAAAGCACAAAAAAATTTTCAATACAGAAAAAATCGTGTATTTTGTTTCGGCATGTTTTCTCAAATAGATAACTTTCTTTTTTTATCAATACATACATTTCTTCTGTTTCATAAGAACAATCTAAGTAATTTCAATTAGCATATTTCAAAATATCTATTTATATTTTCTTGAAGAATAATTCATGCTTTGTTTTTTGTTTGGAAAATGAAAAATACAGTTTTTTTTTTTTTATTAACATCAAAGTTTGGTTTTATATTATTTAAAATAATTATGACGTCTTTCTTTAAAGCCGATTTTTAACTTATTCAGTGTCAATATATATATATATATATATATATATATATATATATATATATGTCTGTGTGTGAGTGTGTATCTGCGTGTATGAATGCATATATATTTATATTTTTATTTATGTGCTTATATACATATATATATATATATATATATATATATATATATATATATATATATATATATATATATGAGAAAAAGACAAGACGCTAGATTACTATGTAAACACTATATATATGTTAGGTAGGTGCAAAAATAATGTCGTTTTTTACGTATTTTTTAACGACAAAAAACGACATTATTTTTGCACCAACCTTATATATATATGCAAACACTATATATATATATATATATATATATATATATATATATATATATATATATATATGGTAAAACAAAGATTTTTATATTATGTCATCATTATTTTTGTTGATTTTTATCTCGCGAATTTGTTTCATCGGCCTACGATATGTGTGTATGCTTTTTTCTATGTTAACACTATATGTATGTATATATAAACAG
Organism: Acanthosepion lycidas; assembly: GCA_963932145.1. Taxonomy (NCBI): domain Eukaryota; kingdom Metazoa; phylum Mollusca; class Cephalopoda; order Sepiida; family Sepiidae; genus Acanthosepion; species Acanthosepion lycidas. The sequence goes on along the minus strand of OZ010580.1, from coordinate 27,815,567 downwards.
TATTAAGATAGAAATCAACCCGCTTGATTATATATATATATATATATATATATATATATATATATATATATATATATATATATATATATATATGTCTTATTTCTATGTCATCAATATTTATATATATACAAGCCACGTCAAGCCATTTACATAGTAACAAAACAACCACATTCCCTCCGTATTACACTCAAGCTGTTTCTTTACGGGAAACACTGCCCTGTAGAACGAGCTTCCAACAGGATGTTTCCCCAATTACTACTATCTTAACCTCTTTAACGCTAGGCTTAATTTTTTCCTTCCACTCATTTACGAAGAAATGGCCTCCTAAAATAACCCTCAACTTCGAGTGTCCCCTGGGCCTTGTAAAAGTTGAGCCATACTGTAAATATATCTATTTATTTATATATATATATATATATATATATATATATATATATATATATATATTGACACGACTATTATCAATATCTATCTATCTATCTATCTATCTATCTATCTATCTCTCTCTCTCTCTCTATATATATATATATATATATATAGATAGATAGATAGATAGATAGATAGATAGATAGATATTGATAATAGTAGTGTCAATATATATATATATATATATATATATATATGTATATAAATTGCTAGAGGATAGAATCCACGTAGAACACAATGTTCAGGACAGAGTAAGAATATAATATAAAAGGCTCAAACACTAATATTCCATGGTTATAATTTATTACTAAATAAAGTAATAAATTATAACCATGGAATATTATAGTTTGAGCCTTTTATATCATATATATATATATATATATATATATATATATATATATATATATATATATATATAGAGAGAGAGAGAGAGAGAGAGAGAGAGGGAGGGAGAGAGTGAGAGAGAGAGAGACAGACAGACAGATATATATATATATATATATATATATATAATTGTGTATGTGAGCAATAATCTCTCTTTAATATATATTTTGTGAAACAAGGCTCATAAAGAAAGTCTTTTTGTTTTTACATAATTTTCTTTTCTACCAATATGTATTTTGTTTTCTGAACATAACGGATGTAGAAATCTGTTCAAATATGTGTTGCTTCCTGTGGCCATCGACTAATCTGTTAGACCAGGGATCACCCAACTTTTTTTCACCGAGGGCCAGATAATTAAGAGAATGTCGAGCGCGGGCCGGATAACCATTTTGTTCAATACAATACACTGAATGCACAAAACATACTTATTTACTAAAAAGTTATCCAAGAAGGTGTCAATAGCAATAAAATAGTGCGCACATATTAGAATTTCACAAACTTAGCAGCACAAAAGGTTTAGTGAGGTTTGTGAAACTGGAGTTTTCCTTTTAAGATATAATTAATATTTGTTTTGGTATTGCTGCATCCAACCAAGATAAATGCTTTCAAATGTTCATTACTCAACCCCTTTACATGTGGTGACTTTACATACTTTAGATTTTAAGTTCAGGTAAAATATGACATAATTTGCTGAAGCCAATCCTTTTTATATACGGTACTCTTCAAACGGGTTTAAACACGGCAGTGCAACTTGCTGCAGCAGGATCCTAATTGCTTTTCTTAGAAACTTCATTTCAGGTATTTGCACAAAAAGCGCTCAGACATCAAAAGTTGCAAAATGTTGCCGAATTTTTTACTTCACTGATTTTCCTAAAACTTATATTAGTGTCAAAGGCAAAAATCAGGCCAAATTTTGGCATTTTTACTTACATTTACTTTAATTTTTTCTACATAGTAAGTTTAACTACAATCAATTGATAATCGCATATAAATAATTATATTTTAGCTCATCTGTGGCGCAGTGAAGCGGCGGGCCGGATGAACTGACGTTGGGGGCCCGGACCCAACCCGCGGGCCGTAGTTTGTTGATCCCGTGTTAGACAATTTCCAGAATTTTAATTATTCTACTCCAATAAATGGTATCTAAATACTATTGTAGACAGTCTAAAGGTTTCCGCAAAGTAGATATATTCCTAACCTGCGAATACAGCCATTTCAATGTGACTGTGTTCAATATTGATGTTATGAACACGTCCACAATATTTATATGTTCATACATATATATATATATATATATATATATATATATATATATATATATATATATATATATATGTGTGTGTGTGTGTGTGTGTGTGAAAAGTGTGTATATAAATATATATATATATATATATATATATATATATATATAATTATTTATATATTATATGCGCAGTACTTATTAGAAAGCGCTCAATATCAGAGATAGAGCTAACATATTTGGTTGGATTGATGTGAGTTTGTGACCCTGGGTTTCACGCTTTTGCGATCGTCAGACAAACTCTGACGTTCTGACGATCGCAAAAGCGTGAAAACTAGCGTCACAAACTCACATCAATCCAACCAAATATACACACTACACACACACAGACACACAGACACACACACAAATACATATACATATATATATATATATTATTTCAAGCGATATTATAGTGACCACTCGTATTTAAAATAGACGCCCCATTTTTATTTATAAACGGTGCGTATTACCTCCATCGGCCTGCACATTCGGGAAATCTTAATAAAGGAAATATTCTCCGGCAGGGATTCAAACTGTACGGGAAACCACTGTTTGATCGGGTGTGCTTTACCGCTCGGATCCGAGGAACTTCACAGTCAAGGAATGTTCTCTGTCGGCCCCATAATAACACAACAAGGGCTGGTATGCCGTAAAATCAAACGAGAAGATAGTTTTAGCTATTTTCAATCAAAACCAGACTGCGTTTGATTATAATTAAATAAATTCATTTTTTTTTTTTTTTCAAAGTAGCTTCAATAATTAAAAGAGACTAAAAAGGTGTTCAAAACATGGCTTTTGACATGGACATTCTATTTGAAATATTTATCTGATATATTCATGGGTATAAAACATAGTCTTAGTTGAGATGACATTGCACAAGTTTAATCGTGTATGAATACTAGATAAACTCATTCAGGAGAAGGAAGATTTTGTTTAAGTTTCTTTTGTTTCCATCGTTTCCATAACATTAGTAACCAATGCAAATAAAGTGCACACAAATACTAACAGTTGGTTTACAATCGTAGTCAAGTGACAACAAGTCTTCCCAGTATTCCAGCATTGTTCTTAGTACTCTAGCAGATTTCAGTAATGTTGTTATCTGGATAGATTTCGGATTTACAGTCCTTCTCGTCTTTCTAACAGGCCCCTTGGAACCGTTCCAAACGCCCCCCCACACACACAATGATCAACGCATTTATCATTTTCATTTTCAAGAGACAGACAGACACATAGATAGATAGATAGATAGATAGATAGATAGATAGATAGATAGATAGATAGATAGATATGAACATCTTGGGATAGATATGAACAGAAGAAATAAGATAGATAGATAGATAGATAGATAGGTAGGTAGGTAGGTAGGGTAGAAAGAAAGAAAGATAGATAGATAGATAGATAGATAGATAGATAGATAGATAGATAGATAGATAGATAGATAGATAGATATGTACAAACAAGACAACCTTAAGTTAAATTTGAATAGAACGATTATGTTGGACTAATCTTCTATTATTATTCTTTTATGAGCCATATACCTTCAAGGCATGTGCGATTACGACACTTCACAATTTCCTATCCCTATTAGCTTGAAGTAATGTTTTGTCTACTGCCTCTCTCCGTCCATGTTCTGCTATTCATCTCCACAAATTGGGTAGGCAGTCTACTTACCTTACTTGACTTTAATATGCCCTGTCAGTGTTAAATTCTCCACACCTTTTCTATTCTTTATATGTCCCCCAATTTTTTTTTTATATTTCATATATATATTATATAATATTTGTATGTCTATTATTATAATTTTCGATTATATTTATAAGGGTTACATATAATATTATAATCTTGTGTTCTTACAGATATTTTTTTTTACAAAATTCGCTTGAGGATGAAATGGAACTAATAAACCTAATGTTTTTAATTTAATTACAAAATTAAATTCGAAGCTCTTACCTTCCATTTTTAAAACATGGTTAGAACTGTGTAGCGAAAAAACATATTTTAAATCAGTTAATTTATTATATATATATATATATATATATATATAAAGAAATATAGTCTTAATGTGTGCTATATTTATGGAATAAAGTGCTCAATATCAGAGATAAAGCGTGTGTAAATATAAAAGTGAACATAGAAGTCAACACTTAGAGGCGACAGTCTGTTTCATGCTATATGCAATCGTCAGGCCACATTTATATATATATATATATATATATATATATATATATTATTTTCTATCATGATAACTATATATTTCAACTATCTTATTTACTACTTTGCAAAATTTAGAAGCATATTTTTTAACAACTATCCACAATCTCACACACCAATCAATTATAGATAGGATGCGATAGGTGAATTGAGGCCATTTTATATTTTTAATTTCATGCATGTTTGTTTTTTATTTTGTTGACTGCACATTTTAGTAGGGTCAGTTGGGCACCGTCTGTGAAAAAAAGAGCACCATGACGCGATTCACCCCGACGGAAACTTGGAAACGGCATGATATACTGCTTGGCATGCGCGCCGGAAGCTACATTACGAAAATTTCAGAATGTTTGGTTGTCAATCTGAGGATTCGGAAAGAGTTGAATGAGTCTAATGGTGATTACGAAGGTAAGGCAGCACGGAAAACACACTCTGATCATTCTGATAAGAAAAGAACTCATGAATGTTTTTGGTGAGGGCTTCAAGACTCCACACAATGGAATTCAATATATATATATATATATATATATATATATATATATATATATATATATATATATATCAGTGGACATTAAAGTCAACATCCACATCGACAATCTGTTTCACGCATGATGCAATCGTCAGCGTTTCGCATGAAATAGATGTAACCTCTTGGTATTAAACTTAAATGTTATATTTACATTAACATATGATCTATCCCTGATATTGAAAACTTTAATACATAAATACACTATGTTTTAACGTTATATTTTATCATATAAATATATATATATATATATATATATATATATATATATATATATATATATATATATATATTGTGTGTGTGTGTGTGTGTGTGTGTGTGAGTACTTAGGCAGCAACCCATCATTTATCTATATTTACTTAAGGAAGACAAACAAAGTTCTGCTATATTTTTTTTTATTTAATTTTTCTTGTGTTCGGATGCAGTGTCTGTAGGAAGTGCCCAAATGCTCCGTAATTACGAGCACTTAAACCATTATCAAGGATGATTTTATTTTTGTTTTTTAACTGGATGTATAGGTTGTGTGTATGTATCTAGAGTTATAGGGATGTGTTATTTTCCAAACACAGTCAGCACATTGTGACCGTGTTCGTAGATAATATTATTGAGTGTTCGCTTTTTTTATTATTAAGGTTTGCATTATTTTTAATCTTTTTTTTTCCATGTGCATGTGATTAGTATTTTTTTTACTAGTATGTTTCTGATGGAATCTGGTAAGTTTGAGTGTGTGTTTAAATGGGGGTTATGATAGAGCTGTAATTAGATAGGTGTAACCTACAGACCTTGTGACCAAAAAAGAAAACACTTGTTCGGACACAAGAAAAATTAAAAAAGAAGGTTAATCCTAGTACCTTGTCTGAACTCATATAATGATATATATATATATATATATATATATATATATATATATATATATATATATATATATATATATGTATGTATGTATGTATGTATGTATAAATAAAAAGAAAGAACACTAAGATATATAATCCGGTGTTCTTATAGATATTTTTATTTTTACAAAATAGTGCTCAATGTAAATTTACAGAGCATTAATATTATAAATTAATTGATTTAAAATGTTTTTTTCGCTACACAGTTCTAACCATGTTTCAAAAATGGAAGCTGAAAGCTTCGAATTTTATTTTGTAATTAAATTAAAGACATTAGTTCCATTTCGTCCTTAATATATATATATATATATATATATATATAGAGAGAGAGAGAGAGAGAGAGACAGACAGACAGACAGACAGACAGACAGAGAGAGTGACAGACAGACAGACAGAGACACAGAGAGAGATTTATATATATATATGTATGTATGTATATATATATAAATATATATATATGTGAACATAAGTTACATATATATATATATATATATATATATGTAACTTATCTTCATATATATATATGTAACTTATCTTCATATATATATACATATATATATATATATATATATATATATATATGTAACTTATCTTCATATATATATATATATATATATATATATATGAAAAATTTCTCAGAGTTCACCTGAAGAAAAATCAATATGTATAAAGGTAAAAGACAATAAGAAAACTGCATTATTTTCATTAGAACATTGGACGAAACGATGCGTTTCGTCCAATATATATATATAGTTTAAAACTAGGTAATCTGTATGGGTAAACCTAAGGAGGATAAAATCCAGAGCTGTGGTGAAATGATTTATTACATGGAACTTTAAAGTGGTCTGTTTTTATTTAATATATATATATATATATATATATATATATATATATATATTCTTTCTCGGAGTAGTTAGGCCCTTTCTCGATCCTTATGCATACACACACACGTATATATATATATATATATATATATATATATATATATACATATAAAGAAAGAACAGTAAGAAATGGACCTAATGTCTTTAATTACAAGATTAAATTCTAAGCTTTTAGCTTCCATTTTTGAAACATGTTTAGAACTGTGTAGCGAAAAAAAACATATTTTAAATCGGTTAATTTATAATATATATATTCGAAGGGTGTTAATTGTTTCCCGGTCAGAGAAAAACATAATTATAGAAAAAATGCATGATTATTTGGTTTGATTTTTAGAAGTGAGTGGGGTCGAGAACTTTTTAGCGCTTCCATATATATATATATATATATATATATATATATATATATATATATATGTATTCATGTATGTATGTATATATATATATATATATATATATATATATGCATGTATGTAGTATGCATATATATATATATATATATATATATATATATATATATATATATATATATATATATATGTATGTATGCATCCATGTATATCGGGCTAGGTCTTACTCAGTCACGAGTTGACTTCCATGTATGTATGTACGTATATATGGATGGATGTATATTGATAAATAAAAGGATTAACTCACGACATATTAAGATTTCCAAATGGTAAAAAAAAAAATACTTTAAATATAAAAGCCACATAAAATTAATAGTCAATTCTTAAATAGTGTAAATATACAATATTTTGCTAGTAAAGTTATAAAATATTTCCCAGCTGTAAAATGTGGGGGAAACCTTTTTCTTGTTAAGATATGAGAATAGTGGCTCATCTTGCAAACACGTCTGCTCTTATTTTTAATTTCATCGATATAGTTGTTTTTAATTGCCTGTCTTTTTAGCCAGATTTCCTGTAAGGTTTTGTTTCGTACGCGTAGAGGGATATTCAATCGGTACCAGTTTCTATTCTCTTTTTTTTTTTTTTTTTTTCTTTTTTTCTTGTACATTCATTGTAATGGTTATTTATTCTTTTTTCCTTCACAAAGTTTCCGACATCTCTAAATATCATTTCAAATAATTTCAAATATGCCTGTTCGTGTTATGCCCAATACTTTATTCAAATTTTGAAAAAACCCCACCCAGACTCGAGTTGCATTTCACGTTCTTATTTTTTACATTTTTTTTTCTCTTAGCGTTCCTTTTTTTATTTTTTGATTATTTTTTTTTAAAATGATTTTTTTTCTTTCAGAATTTTGCTTTGTATTTCATTTGCAAATATCAATGTCAAAAAAATAAGTTAATATGTTGGCTCTAAGTGGGTGGTTTTGATCGCTTTTTTTTTTTTTTTTTTTTTTTTTTTTTTTGCCAGGCAAGTCTACAACTTTAGGTGCTCGTCAGTTCATTTAAATACTGTTTTAATAATTTCAAATATATATTCTCTCAAAAATAATCTTTATATATCATGATAATTACGAATGAATAGTCAGTAAGCTTAGATCGCGGATCTGTTACTGTTGAAATGATGCTGAGCCACATTAGGGCGCACAAGATTACAACCTTGTGCCAGTTAAACTATGTATCATCTATAAGAAAGAAGGCTTGGAAAATTTGATAGCCACAAGATAGATTGAAGACAAGAGGAAAACAACCCATAACCTACTTAGCGATTTTGATTAAATGGATGAGAGAACAGGGATTAGGAGAGATTACAAAAGGACAAAATTTACTAAGAGCTACATAGGAGAGGAAATTGTGGAGAACCATGATCGTCAACGCCCTGAAGGGTCACGGGACTTAGAAGTGCGTTCGAGCATGAAACAGACACTCGCCACTCGGTTTTGACTTCGGTATCGATTTTTATATTTACATACGCTCCGTGATACTGAGCACTTTTGAGCACTTTTGCCTTAACATATCATAAAATTATAGTTTATACACAAAACACACAAATATATATATATATATATATATATATATATATATATATATATATATATATATATATGTGTGTGTGTGTGTGTGTGTGTGTGCATATATTGAGACGCTAGTTTTGTAAAACGTTCCATAGCTACAACGGATACATTCTTTAAAATTTTTTTGAAATTTTTTAAATCGCCATAACAACGAAAGGCAGATTTTATCAAAGATCGAAATTACTTGAGTAGGAAAAAAACGGTGCCTTCCTTGATAAATTTCATCTTAACATCAAGAAATTGATTAGAGAACTGGAAAGGATTAGTATAAAAATAGACATAATATGTCTATATTATTCAATGAAATATGTTTGAATGAATATATGCTCCCTATATATATATATATATATATATATATATATATATATATATATATATATATATATATATAGATAGATAGATAGATAGATAGATAGATAATATAATCATGAAAAAAGTTTCATTAAATTCAAACGACAATGCCAATCTGTTTAATCTTTTATTGAGTTTTATAAATATTGTATTTGTATAAATTAAACAGACATATGTCTGTTGAATTTAATCAAATTTGTTTTAATTTTTGATACATCTATCTATCTATCTATCTATCTATCTATCTATCTATCTCAGTCTATTTTTTCGATCTATCTTAGTTTATTAATATGTATATCATCATATGTATATCTCTCTCAACATCTCTTTTTATCTCTCTCATATCTTTCTATCTATCTATCTATCTATCTCAGTCTATTTTTTCGATCTATCTTAGTTTATTAATATGTATATCATCATATGTATATCTCTCTCAACATCTCTTTTTATCTCTCTCATATCTTTCTATCTATTTATCTATCTATCTATCTCAGCCTATTTTTTCGATCTATCTTAGTTTATTAATATCTATATCTCTCTCTTGATATGTATATCTCTCTCACATCAGAATATATATATATATATATATATATATATATATATATATATATATATATATATATATTAGGTTAGTTTTTCCAACCTAATACATATATATATATATATATATATATATATATATATATATATATATATATATACACGTTTCATTAAATAATATAGACAAGTGTTGTCTATTTTATGTAAATTTTTTTCATAATATACAAACACACACACACATATGTATGCACGTGTATGTGTCGGGAGTATTCTGCAAAATGTGTTTGTTAGAATGACTCTTTGGAATTGGAATATTTTCATCCTCTGGCAATTTTGAAAGTACAATAATGACAAAAGCCGATTTTTCTTACCATTGCGCTGCTCTATATAACCAGATTTCCTAAAACAGTTAAACATAAAAGCTAATGTCATTTAAAATGAACTTTCGATCTTTTAACTTGTTTTTGATATTTCTGTAAAAATTTATTCCATTTAACATAGATCCAAATTATTTATATTATATTTAGTATCGGGAGTTTATAAAAAAAATAAAAGAAAATAGTTATCTATCATATGTATATTATTCGTTAATCTATCTCCATCGTCTTTATGAGGTTATGACATGGCATATGTGAAAACATAAAAAACATTGGAAGCTAACTGGCCACGATATCTTCACTGGCTGATATATTTGATGGAAATGAGAATAATTGATGTAGAAATACATATTATTAAATTCTAGAGTTAACAGCAAATCCCCAAAGATTTTGCAGACTGAACAACCTGAATCTTGCTTGATGAATCTGGTAAAAAATAGTTGCTGAAAGTATTTTTTTTTTTTTTTTAAATCAGGTTAAATTAAACTTGCAAATACTTTTTGTATTTTTCAAATGAATCTCTTTGGATAAATATTTTTTTTTTTAAATATCAAATTATTTTTAGCTTTAAAATTAAAAAAAAAAAGAATCATAAATCTTTTTTCTAGATTTTTTTTCATTTTCTCTAGAACCTTTGTTCAATATTTTGCATTTCTGATCCTTGAAATTTCTTAGACCCTAATTTTATTCAAACACATTCTTTTCACATCGAAAATATCAAATACAATAGAACCAATTCGTATGTTTTTATTTTTCTCAAATGTTTATTTTTAGTCCCTTTGCTATGCGATATATTTTAGCATAAATCCAGAAAAACTTTTACGTAATTAATAAGAAAAACTATTGAAAAAAAATTGCATCAGGAAAAACAAACAAGTAAAAGTTTTTAAAATTATTATAATCATAAAGAAATTACTTCGAAGAATATCTTTTCTCTTCACAAACAACTTTGTCATTTGTACAAGAAATAATTCGTAAAACTGGAATTCATTTTGTATACTAAGCAAACGCGATACATTTCAAGGGAAATAACTCTTAGAAGTTTAAATCTAATCTGCGGTTGTAATCTAAGGGAAGTAAATCAAGTATTGATTTTTTTTTTCTTAAATTTAAAATATATTTTAAATTGAAACAAAACAAAATTAAAAGATGCTTAAATAGAAAGATCAAAATAATTTTTTACTCGATTCCCACAAGAGATATCAAATACAAAATTCTTACCTTACTAAAGTAGTTGTCTGCGGAAATATCTTAATGGGAAAAAAAAACTAAAGAAATGCGCAAGGAAATTTCACGTAGAAATGCAAGTCTTTATTCTTTTACAAACATTTGGAATAGTAACAACAGTTAAGAGGAAATTGTTAAAAGCGATCAATAAAGATGACTTCATACTGCTTAAAGTCAGTTATGCGTACTTTTTGATTAGCATATCCAAATATGGAAATAAACTTGTGTTTGTGTGTGTGTGTGTGTTTTAAGCTCCAGAAAAGTTTTCTATCGTTGTACTCTCGCAGCATCAGAGATTTCAAATATATCTTGTTAGATTAAGTATAATTAAAATACCGTGGGACTTCAAATTTAATTCATTCATGTACTCAATTTTTTTAATTTTTTTTTTATTCTAAACCTCGAACCGGTCGCGACTATCTTCTTAGGATGATCGATTTGGGTTCCACCTTTTACATATGTTGATCAATAAATCCATACCTTTAATTTTAAGCTGATCGATTCGATTAACAATTCCGACCCATTATCTATTTCTCCACCCGCACAACCAAGTTTATAGA